>BSBM01000173.1:6675000-7306666 GCA_027924585.1 Larix kaempferi | reverse complement strand
TCCTCAAATTCAGTATAAATAATAGCATCACTTCATTTGCTTGTTTATTAGTTGATGTGTTAAGTTTTCTCAAAACATGGTGGTTAGATATTTGTCAAATATTTGTGCCAAAATTTGGGCTCTAAGAACGAGTCTTTTTAGTTAGGTATCCTTTGGGCTTGTCTTATGATACATGTGCCTTATTATGATTGCAAAATATGCTATGGCAATGATTTTGTTTCATCCCCAACTTTTTAAGATGGAGAACCTTTAATGTGTATAGACTAGATTGTTGGTTGGATTGCATAAAACCCAAACAAAAGCAATTTTATGAATTCACTAGAGATTGTAAATGATCTTCCATTCCTATCACCACTTCAAAATTTGTTTTTTAATAATATTAATAATTATTATATTTAAAATAGTTTTCATATAATAATAAAATGTATAAAATATCATAATAAAAATGTCAAAAAAATATACGTACTTACCTAAATAATAGTAGAGTTGTTGGCATGGATAGTTGATAATGATGTTGTGCTCTCTTGATGGAAGGATGAAAAACTAGTTGTTAATTTAGAATTGAGTAATCTAAATGTTAGACAATTTGGACTTTTTTCAAAAATATGGTTATATAATCTTTGGTCAAATTGCAATTTTTTATTATTGAAATTACATTTTTGAATGCATAAATGAATTTAGTTCCCTCAAGTACCCCTATTGCACTCAGATTTTGTAATCTCAATAATTGGTATCTAGAAATTCTATAATTCCTCTCAATTTTTAATTGCATTTTTGGGCAAAATTAATATACAAAAATGTAGTTGAAAAAGATCCAAATCGTTTAACATTTAGAGTGCTCCATTTAGAATAAGAAATTTTTATATAATCTTTTAATGGGGAGTTAGGGAAGGGTCAAACCATGAATATAGATCAGATTTTTTTGGTTGAGTTGCACAAATCCTTGTTCAAGCACTAAGTATACCTTTAAGTAGTACTTGGGACAATAGGTATATGAGATGTAGGAGGTGGAAACAAAACTTGTTGTTGTTGTCCTTGAGGTCTCAAAGATGACATAGAGTTAGACCACTATCCTTGGGGTTTCAATGAGCTTAAAATGGAAAATATTGATTTTCAAAATAGTGTTAATGTTGTAGGTTTGATTAGGCAATTTCCAATTGAACTAGTTATGGGCATACAAATTTGGAGATTGAATTTATATTTCATTTCGATAAGTATAAAAAAATTATTGAGGATGTTTTGTAGTTGCAACCCTTTCCCCAATTTTGTGCAAATTTAGGGCCCCTCCTTCGTTTTTTAGCTTAACTATCGAGAAAATTTTACACTTAGAATTTTTTATTTTCGACTGTTTCGGAGATTTGCCGGAATTGTAGTGAAGCATCGAACCAACTTTCAATTTGGTGTCAAAACAGTCATATCAGTTTCTGGTTTTGCACCGAAATAGTCGGGTTGATTTCATCTTTGACGCCGAAAACAATCGGAGAATATCCAAGTTTTGAGCCAAACTTACTAATGGTTCTTGGTTCAATTGAGCTATTATTTTAACTTAAATCCCATCGCAAATATTAAAATCTTTCCGTGAGATGGGCGTTTCCTTGCTACTTAGGGTTTAAGCTTGAAACATGTTCGAGGTTTATCTGATTTGAATCTGATACGGTTGGCCCAAGAAAGTTTTTTCTCCCCAACCCCCTTTCGCATAAATGACTAACCTTAAAACATCGCTGGGTTGTTCTAAGTTACATCGGCATGAAATTTTTTTGGCACGAAATATATCGGCGTGGAATTAGTTTTGGCTACCAAATGAGTCGATGCCGTTTGAGTTTTTCCTCCGAAATGCATCGATACACTTGTTGTTTTACTCCAAAAATCCTCGTTGTAAAGGTTGTTTTACCACTAATTGGCTTCTATGGGCCTATTAAAAACGTTTTTTCTAAAGTGTAGAAGCACTTCTAACACTCAATTGTTTGGAAGAAACACATAACCACAGAAACCCGTTGATTGAGTCTTGCATGTTTTAGGCTTTATACACCGTTTTCTTGAGGAAATTCGTGTATTTAAAGAGAACTGCGTTGCGAACCTAAACGTCGTTACATACTCCAGCCACTTGGACAAGATACATTGACAAATCACCCATCAACTCAATCGCACGGTCATCATACATCCAAGTAAGTAATTTTGTCTTCATCTGGAGTAATGTTCCACTTTTCGTTTGAGGATTGAGAGTTAGGGAAGAATATCTCATTGGGTAAACCAAGTTTTCTCCTTTCGAGACTTAACAAAACCTCATTAAACCCTAGTTTTTCTCACAAACTAGCGAACAAACATTGGAAGAGGTTTTAAAACATTAATAGTTTAAGACCATTAGATAGGGGTACCCCTACTTGTCATTTTGAATGATTTTTATGAGAAAATAGCACCTTGCAAACCCTAATATGTTACCCACCTTGGACGTAGTTTACCTACTTAAAAGAATTTAAAAACCTAGATAGCGGAGTTTCCCATAACGATATTTCGAAGAAATATCTCCCACTTGAATTGTAACCATCCCTCTTTTGCAGTTGCATGTGCTTGAAATTGGCTAAGGCCCTAAACTTGAGCTAGTGTAAACAGTTGAATCTCAGGGTTTGATCTACATTTGTTAATAAAGGAAGGGATAAAATGTCTATTAGGAGATCGAATGCTTAGTATATTCATTAATATTTTTATGTTATTATTATTTTCAGTATAATATATTTGGTTATGTTATAAATGGAGCCAATGCAACCATATGATGATGCTCTTATGTCACAGGATTCATATATGTCTACAAGAAGCTCTAAGTGCAATGCCAGGGTAGTGGAATCAGATTCTGATGTAGAGATGATCCCAGAGACACCTTTGGAGGTTCAATTCGAGGATACAAAGTCTATCACGGGGATAGTTCCAGAGTATAAGTGGGGAGACCTTTATCATCTAATAAGAGATCAGAACATACCTGATGCAACAATAAAGGACAACCTGATATACCAGAATATCAAGAAATTTGTGTTAGGAACCCATGTCTTTACTTTGTTAGTATGTTGTTGTTGGACGCATATGCTTTGTAAGTCATCCCGTAGTATTTGTTGATCAATAGTTTATGTTATTGTTGTTGGCGCATATGCTTTGTAAGTCGCCCGTAGTATTGTTGATCCATAGTTTGTAACGGCCCATGGTTTTGACCCATAGTATTGGCGCCTAGAATTAGTATATAAGTGTGTGTTGAGACCTATGAAGGCACCGTGAAGTTATTTGTATTGAGCTTGCTCATAGGAGGTTGCCCCCTAGGAGGATAGCCATATCATCACTTCTGAATGGATATCAGCTGACAATTATATGGGAGTTAATATGTGAAAATGTAGGAATCTTAGTGATTCTATTACATATGCAGAATGTAATTTTGTTCCTCTTTTGAAATAAAATTACGAATTTTTCTAAGGAAAAAAAGGAGGTTGCCCCCTCGAAGTGGCCTGTGATCAATATAAAACTGATTCTGAGTTCTGTCATTTCTGCTATTTCGCATATTCGTATTAATTAATTGTTGCAGGTGCCTCACATTTGGTATCAGAGCACTTTCTTGGGCTCCCTGGGTGAAATTTCTGCCAAATTTTTTTTCGCATCTATTGCAGGTTCGGATTTGGGAATAATCCCTATTCGCTTAACTGTGGGAAGTAATTGGGTATAAGCCCTAAAACTCATTGTGAGGAGTACCACAGGAACCCCGAAGTAGCTGGCCCATTGAGAGGACCTACCAGCGAAAAGGGCAACGACCCCTACCTGATTGACTAGTTCCCACCCGTGAGGTAAACCAAGAGCTGTCGTTTGTGGCAAAGCGGTTATCAGTTTTACCTGATCCGTGGAGTGAGGGATATTGCCCCAATACGCAAGCCGTCAGACAACATTGGTGGCCGAGTGAAACCCCTGAATTGTTAGGAAGCCACACATACCTAGGGTCCATATCTACTTTCAGCTGAACTATTGTCGATCACTGCTGCGCCGTTTCAGATCCATTTTGCAAGTCATTCCAGATTCAACCATTTTCAATCTATTCGGCGTTGTTCCAGATCCCTTTCGAGCTGTAGCCGCTCCAGTCTAGAAAAAAAAAAAATAGTTTTTTCTCCATATCTCCCTTATTTTCACTCTGTTTCCCTTGAAATTTTCAGGGAACCCCTGTCATCCCATTCTGTATATTTCAGTCCTGAGGACCCTATCCCCATATCCCCTTCCTAAAGCCCGAAATCCCACATTTGTCTATTTTTAGGGTTTGCCATAACTTCCTCAGATTTCACCCAATCACCTTCAAATTTTACCACAGAGTTCCTTTCTGAATTCTACTTCTTTGTTCCCCTCTGCCAAATTTTCCCATTCTTTCACCCCGCTTCTGAAATCCTCATTTTTACTTCCCTGTCTATCCAACAGTGTCCAAAACCTAGTCAAACCCCAATTACCCTTCTGATTTTTTCCCAAGTCCAGATTTTCCTTTACTGAAGTAGTTTCTGTTTTTGTTTTCCTATCCAGTCAACCGACAAAAAAAAAAAAAAAAAAAAAAAAAAAAAAAAAAAAAAAAAGAATCCTGGTTATGGTTGTCACCCATGTAGGAGCAAAAACCATGGAGGATGCACTTGCAGCCATCCAAGCCAAAATCCAGGATCTGGATGAAAAATTTCTCGGTCTCCATCTTGAACATTCAACTATGAACAACAAACGGTAGTCCGAGTCTTCAGTAGACAATGGGTTCTCTTCTTCCAACAATTTTCGTGGTCCGAAGCTTGATTTTCCTCACTTCAATGGTACTGATCCAACTGGATGGATCTATCGTGCAGAACAGTAATTCAGTCTGCATAATACTTTTGATGTCAACAAAGTTCCGTTGGCATCCTTTCATTTGGAACATGAAGCTCTTCAATGGTACCGTTGGTACATCAAGGCTCATCCAGAGCCCAAATGGCTAGACTTTTGCCAGCTCCTTTTGCAACGATTTGGTCCTAGTGCTTTTGATGACTTCACAGGAGCCCTCACTAAACTTCGCCAAACTGGCACTGTGAGAGAGTATCAAACCGAATTTGAGAATCTAGCCAACCACACTGAAGGATTATCTGATGACTTTTACCGGAGTTGTTTTATCAGTGGTCTAAAGGATGCCATCCGCTCTGAGGTCAAAATGTTCTGTCCCAACACAATGATGGAAGCACTAGGGTTGGCTAAGTTGGCAGAAGACAAGATTGCAGCCCAACAACGCTCCAAGCCCACTTTTGTTCCCTTCCGAAATATGGGTTCTCAGCGACCACCTATACCGCAGGCTCCTCGACTGACTCCTATCAAGCGTTTGTCTGAAACAGAGATGCAAGGACGCAGAGAAAAGGGGCTTTTCTATAATTGTGATGAGAAATTCACTTAGGGACATAGATGTGTTCAGCAAAATCTCTATCTCTTAGATGTGGAGTCTTCGCCTGCCTCTGAAATTGGTGACGAAGATCCAGAAACACTGGATGCTCTGGTCGACATTCAGGAACCGCCTATTGACCCTCCGTCTCAGGATGACCAGCCAGAGATATCTCTCCATGCTTTAGCTGGAATCACCACCCCCCAAACAATGCGGGTCAGGGGTTACTTTAGGAATCTTCCTCTTACAATACTCATTGATTCTGGTAGCACTCATAATTTCATTGACCCTCAGATTGCCAAACAAGCTGATTGTTTTATCCATCCTTGCTCCAACTTTGAAGTCATGGTTGCCAATGGGGGCACCTTACCTTGAAAAGGGAAGTGTCAAAATGTGCGTATCTCTATGGGAGATTATACCTTGCGCTCTGACATGTTTTCCTTTCCCTTAGGCGGATGTGATGTGGTTTTGGGCACTCAATGGCTACACACACTTGGCCCTATCTTATGGGATTTTGCTAAACTTTGGATGCAGTTTTCCCTCAATGGACACAAACACACATTGATAGGATTACAACCAGGTTCTCTCAACATCATCAGTTCACATCGCATAGAAAAACTCCTCAAGAAGAATTCACATGGTGTCATCGCTCAGATCCATTCCATCCAGATGCAACCATCAGCGGTCTCCACTACTCCTTTGGATCTACAACAAATTCTGAATCGATATACAGGTGTCTTTGTTGAGCCAGTGGGATTGCCACCTTCCAGGCCAGAAGACCATCGTATTCAGCTCCTTCCTGGCAGTGTTCCTCCCAACATCAGGCCCTATCGCTACCCATTTCACCAAAAAATGGAGATTGAAATGCTCGTTTGGGACTTATTGAAGCAGGGTATTATTCGCCCAAGCACTAGTTCCTTTTCTTCTCCAGTTATTCTTGTCCACAAAAAGGATGGGTCATGGCGCCTCTGCATTAACTTCCGAGCACTTAATCACCTCACCATCAATGATAAGTTTCCAATTCTTGTTGTTGATGAGCTTCATGGGGCTCACTTTTTCTCCAAGTTGGATCTTTGTTTTGGGTATCATCAAATTCAGGTTCATGAGGATGATATCCCTAAAAAAGATTTCCACACACATGATGGCCATTATGAGTTTTTGGTCATGACCTTTGGCCTCACTAATGCTCCTTCCACATTCCAGGCCTTAATGAATAAAATATTTCGACCCTACTTGCGGAAATTCATTCTGGTATTCTTTGATGATATCCTCATATACAGTAAAACATGGGATGAACATCTCTAGCATTTGGATCTTGTCATGCAACTTTTCTCTGACCATCATCTCCATGCCAAGCAGTCTAGATGTTTTTTTGGACAGAAGGAAGTTGAGTATCTCGGGCACATTATCTCAGCACAAGGGGTTCGCGTGGATCCTGCCAAAATCGATGCCATGAACAATTGGCCGCAGCCTCAGACACTCAAGAGCCTTCGTGGTTTTTTGGGGTTGACTGGCTACTACCGCAAGTTTGTCAAGGATTATGGGAAAATTGCAGCTCCATTAACTGCTCTATTGAAAAAGGATGCCTTCACATGGACACCTGCTGCTCAGTGTGCATTTGACAAACTAAAACAAGCTATGTGTACTACACTTGTGCTATCTATGCCCGATTTTTCCAATCCCTTCACTATTGAGAGTGATGCTTGCGGCAATGGACTTGGTGCTGTTCTCCTTCAAGATGAACACCCCATTGCGTTCAACAGCAAAGCCCTTTCAGGTAAGAATCTAGCTGCCTCTACCTATGAGAAGGAAATGATGGCTATTTTTCATGCAGTACAGAAGTGGCACCCATACCTATTAGGGAATCATTTCTGCATCAAGACTAATCACCAGAGTCTGAAATATTTCTTGGACTAGCGTGTCTCCTCCCCGGCACAACAAAAATGGGTTAGAAAACTCATGGGTTATGACTATGAGATCACTTACAAGAAGGGTAAAGACAATATTGTGGCAGATGCTCTTTCTCGCACATTTGAGGCCCAAGGTTCTCTTTCAGCTATTTCTATGCCTGTTCCAAATTGGTTGTAATCTGTTCAACAGGGTTATGTCAATGACTCCTCCTTATCTCAAATCATCCAACGCTTGACCAACAACCCTTCTGCTGTACCACATTACTCTTGGGATGGTGCTTCTATGCGATACAAGGGTCGTTCTGTGCTTCCCCAAAGCACAGATCTTCAACAGGCTGTCTTCTATGAACTCCATGATTCTCCATCGGCAGGGCACTCTGGGTTCCTCAAAACATATGAACGAGCACGACGTAACTTCTTTTGGCAGGGCATGAAAAGGACAATTCAACAGATGGTGGCCGAATGTGATACCTGCCAGCGCAATAAGGGTGAAACAACACTCCTTCCAGGATTGCTTGAACCCTTTCCCATACCTACACGAATTTGGACAGATATTTCTATGGACTTCATTGAAGGGCTCCCTAAATCTGGCGGGAAGACAGTGATTCTCATTGTGGTTGATCGCCTCTCCAAATATAGTCATTTTTGTGCTCTCAACCATCCCTATACAGCCTCCTCCGTCACTCAAATTTTTCTGGACCAGATCTTTCGTCTTCATGGCATCCCTTCTTCCATTGTCTCGGATCGTGATGCAACTTTCACCAGTCATTTTTGGACAGAACTATTTCGCCACACTGGCACCAAACTGAAGATGAGTTCAGGGTATCACCCACAAACAGATGGTTAGACTGAAATTGTCAATAAATGCTTGGAAACTTATCTTCGTTGCTTCACCTCGGAACAACAACATCAGTGGGCAAAATGGCTCCCTCTCGCTGAATGGTGGTACAATACCTCTTACCACACTGCCTCTAAAATGACCCCATATGAAGCAGTCTATGGTCAGGCACCTCCAGCTCTTCTTCCATACATCCCCACCATTTCCCCAGTTCAGGAAGTTGACACGGTCCTTCGAAACCGCGATCATATTCTTTGCATTTTGCGGGACAATCTTCACATGGCAAGAAATCGCATGAAGCAACAAGCCAATCAGCACCGTTCTGAGCACACTTTTCAAGTCGGCGATATGGTTTTTCTTTGTCTCCAGCCATACAAACAATCATCCTTGAAACTCAAAGGGCGTCATAAGCTCGCTCCAAAGTTCTATGGGCCATATCGGATTCTTCAGAAGATTGGGTTCGTTGCTTATAAATTGGAACTTCCTCCTTCTTCCTGCATTCATCTAGTAATTCATGTCTCTTGTCTGAAGAAAGTTCTTGGCACCAACATCAGTGGACAAACTATTTTACCCGAACTGGATAATGAAGGATCCATCCTTTTGGAGCCAGAGGCCATCCTCAATCAGTGCATGCGTCAGCTTCGCTCTCGCTCTATCACAGAGGTCTTAATTTAGTGGCTGGCATGCAACCAGAGGATGCTACATGGGAACCACTCCTTCAGATTCAACAATTTCCACATCTAAAGTTTTGAGGACAAAGATTTTTTTTAAGGGGGAGGGGATGTTAGGAACCCATGTCTTTACTTTGTTAGTATGTTGTTGTTGGACGCATATGCTTTGTAAGTCATCCCGTAGTATTTGTTGATCAATAGTTTATGTTATTGTTGTTGGCGCATATGCTTTGTAAGTCGCCCGTAGTATTGTTGATCCATAGTTTGTAACGGCCCATGGTTTTGACCCATAGTATTGGCGCCTAGAATTAGTATATAAGTGTGTGTTGAGACCTATGAAGGCACCGTGAAGTTATTTGTATTGAGCTTGCTCATAGGAGGTTGCCCCCTCGAAGTGGCCTGTGATCAATATAAAAGTGATTCTGAGTTCTGTCATTTCTGCTATTTCGCATATTCGTATTAATTAATTGTTGCAGGTGCCTCGCAATCTGGTCTTCATAAAGTTGCCACATGACCGGAACTATTTCCATGTTCAAAAGTAATTGGATGGATTCTCCCATATGTAAATGTAACATCTAGAATCATTACAGGTGCAAAAGGAAATGGTTTCGATTCGTTTCATCCTGCACATATAAGCAAAACCTACAAACTACCAACACCTAATGTTTTATTAACAGATGATTGGGTCAAGAGTGTAAATATTGAGCATTCAGAATGTGCAAGGAAAATGTTAATCCCGGGAAAATAGTTGCGGCAAAGGACCAATGGAGAGTATGAAAACAAGAATCTGAGAACTCCATTCAAAGTTGCTGCTATGCTTCTATGTAAAATATATTGGAGAACAATTTTAGGAACCTATGTCAACCATTCTCTTTACTTTGTTTGTATATTATTGTTGGATGCATATGCATTGTAAGTCGTTCCGTGAGTATATTGTATTATCCCACATTGTTAGTATATTTTTGTTGGACACATATGCTTTGTAAGTCGTCTTTTGAGTATATTGTATTATCCCACATTCATAGGGATTAATATGTAATGTCCCTTTTTAGAAATTTATTAAAATGGTGAAATTTTCAACTTTTTCCACTAGGTCGACCTTTGACTAGTATTGGTCTCTTGGTCTCCAAATGACTCCAAATGATCCCAAATTGTTATAGAAGGTGTATGGATTATATTAGGAAATAATTATGAGGTTCAATGATGCTTTATATTATTCAAGAGGCTTCTGCAACTCTCCTTTAAGTTCTGTCCAAAGTAGGGAGTTTGACTAGCAATTTCGCTTTGACTAGTATTGGTCTCTTAGTCTCCGAATGACTCCAAATGCTTGTATAATGGGTATGAAAGTATTTGAGAGGTATTAAGACACATAACAGAGGCTTATGGATGCTTAAAAACCCTTAAAATACTTCTGCAACATTAATTTACAATCTGGACAAAGTAGGGAAGATTACTAGTAATTTCGAGCTTCAAATCCCCCAAGGGTAGTGGACAAAGATGGATTCCCAAATGCTGTTAAAACCTTCCAAATTTCTAAACAGAGGTATGGTAATGATAATTGGCTTTAATGATATCCCCAATGTATCCTTAATTATTTCTCATCGCCATCTGCAACTCCTTAAAATCATATGTTTATATGCAAGATTTCACATAGCGGGAAAAGCTAGTTATTTTCACCATGATTTATGAAATTCGAATTTTAGGTGCCAAGGGCTTATGATCAGTTAATGAAACTTCTTCAAAAATTTAATAACACTCCATACATCAAAAAAATCACAGAGAATAACTTATATAACTCGAAATAGTGTCTCTTCAAACTCCAACAACAAGATCTAGGGGAAATGGCATCATTTATGCATTGTTTGGTATTTTTACATAACTCCACTTAGTATTTAGACCTGAGAGTCTCATGAGCACTAAAAACAGAGTATATATATCATATTACAAAGATATGGGGCCTCAAGATTTATCCCAAAGAGTTAATCACCTCAACAAGTGCTCCTCTCCTCGAGGAGCAAGAATATGCCAAGAAATAGAAGAATGGTTGTAGAAGCAAGCTGAAAGAGATGTGACCATGAGCTGCCATGTAGATTCTGCTACGGAGAAAAATTACTATGGCTTGGGGAAGACCACAATAGATAGCTGACTGCCAGAAAATAACTCAATTCCCAATGCAATGCTATATAAATGACAATGCTAAGATAATGGAGAAAATACCAACCTTCAACTGGATGTTCGAAGTAGATCCCCGTTGAGCTTTCAACTTCTACACTTGAACCTGCAGATTAGTCTCAACAAAAAGTACAATCAAGTGCATATAACATGTGAAATACATTAGCATAATCAATAGCATGATCCATGATATCATAAGCAAATATAACCCAATGTAATTTAACAATATTCACAACATCAATTGGACAAGAAAATGAGTATTTCCATTAAAGAATAACAAGAAGTACAATATACGACCTCTTGCCGGCAACCAATCTGAACCAAGAACTGGGTCTCACCACTTTTTCCTCCACCACTTCCATTCCCCATGTAATGGAAAACTCAAACTATGAAAGGAGTTTGGTAGGTGAACATAAGGAGTTCACAACTACAAGGATCAATGAGTGTAGACTCAAGTAATGGAAAAAAACCACTAGAGTTATCTTGCTCTCTCTTTCTCCTCCCTTCCATACACCATAAGAGCTCAATATATAGACTTCCAAAGGTAAGTGAATAGTTGAATTGAGTTGTTTCAGGGTATATGGAGGGCCAGAGGTCACCCTAAGACCTCTTTTTGGGAGTAAAATGTAATTTTCTATTGGTTTTTACCATTTTACTTGATGTCCGCGGGCTATAGTGGAATAGCCTGTGTGTACGATGGCTATAGTGGAACAACTAGCGTACAAAAACAAAAATAGGGATTTGTGTTCCTAGAGGGAAAATGATAGATCTGAGTCAATAAAATGGATCTTGAAAGCCAATCAATGCTGACGCTCACAAGGTGGAAAATTACACTGTAACAGATGCCCCCTAATGTGTGAGGTCAGAGAAAGTACTACGATGGACGCAATACATTATAAATATAAGAAGTGGAGCAATGGAGACACAAATGGAGAGAGCAGCTCACTCGTCATAATATAATAATATATCTTAATACATGTCGGTACAATACAACAATCTGAAACAATGGCCATGATAGGCAGTATATAGTGAATACATGTCATGAGTGGTCATAGCCATGACCCATACAGTAAGATATGGTCTCCTGCTGAAAAGTAAACAACTGGTGCAATACTGGAGGTACAAACTGCTGAGTATGAAAAATAATATCTCATAAGTAAAATCACAATCAAGAGTAGCATACTGAATTCTACTAACATCCGGGGTCTTCTACACAAATCATCTACGGTGCAAGTCCCATCAAGCGAATAAAGGTGTTGAATTCGAACCTGATGTGACATCGTCTGATTACCGATCAATGATGTATACCGTTAAAAGACGTGAGATAACCCACCAATAATGAAAATGGGCATCAAGGCACATAGTATAATCATCAAAGTGTGAATAGATGTGTTGAGGTCGAACACTAAGATGAATCCATCGATCAAGGGACATTGATGTATTCCCAAAACTGTCGATGGCGAGAGAACCTACCACTAATGACTACAAGCCTCAAGGTACTCAATCGACTCTAAGTCTCAACTCCGGAATAAATGAGTTGAAGTCGACGGAACAAAACTCACTAGAAGGAGGGAATTAAGGCATACCCCATCAACCAGCACGAGGTAACAGCTACACTGAAAGATTTGGAAGAACTCAGATGAATGGACTGACTCAATAAGGATGGCCGACATGCAATAGTCAAGAGATTTGAGGAGTGGCCAACTCTGGTTTCAGGACTTTATTTGAACAAGAACATGAGCAGATGGATATACTCATGCAATATAGAATCGAAATAACAACAACTGTGCGATGCAGGAGGCATCAACAAAAGGGCTCCATAGTGACCGGAATCTTAACCAATCGGTGGAGTAAAATCTGAGAAACAAGTACAGCTCCGAAGGTCCTACTATAGTCCCGACTCATAATGGATGGAGTGGAATGAATGCTCTGTTCAAAGGTGACTAAACAACTGCCAACAAAAAGAAGTAAATATTCTCCCATCCGACTTTTTGGAATATTTCATTTTTTTTTTGTCTTTTTTATATTTGGAAAGCTCAAAAAAGAATAAAATTGCTTATAGTACAACAAGTGAGGTAACGAGTGTAAAATAGCGAGCAGAATAGTCCCAAACAATGCAACATACCTATGATCAATGCAAGAAAGCATGTGCAGGGTGTGGACACTCAGGGGGTGTTCCCTCAAGGTCAAAATGTCATCAAATTGCGAAAGGAAAATGAAAGCTCTACAAGGATCGACAAGGAAAGTGCTCAGGCACCAGGCTAACAATTGAGTAAGTGGGAGCCGTCACAAGGCTCAAGCGGCAAGCAGGATGATGCAATGCAGTCACAACTTGGTAAAAATGGGGGAGTCCTTATGGGATATGGCCAACATAAGACAAAGTAGAGTATGCGTCTTTATCACAAATTCATGGCGTAACTACAAAGGACTCCCGATCCTAGGGATAAACAACGACATGGGCGCCAAAAGGCATAACAAGGATCTAACTAGGGAACCCATGTTTGGACAAGCCCTACCACTAAATAACAACACCTTTATAACAATGTGAAGGTTCTGTGTCGGTTACAAAGCGGGGTCGCACCTAGGGTTAATGACAAATGGTCAAAGGTAAAATGCATAATGCAGGTGAAAGTGACATCTAATATTTATGATGAGTGTGAAATATACCTGCCGTAGGCACGAAACAGTAAAAAATTCAACTCTCATTGAAAAAATATGTTAAAAATAGTACTCCAAGACATTATATTAGTCCAAAACAGCTTAAAATGGTGAAAACTATAGAAAAGTGGGTTTTCAAAACTATAAATAGTAAAAGTAAATTTCTATTAACCAATTCATTTTCATTTTCATCCAAATAGTGGTTTTGGTTAGTTTTCACCTCCAAAGTCCAGTTGTTGATTCCGGAAGATGTGGGCATCCATTTCACGAACTATCTGGAGTAGGTTAGTCATCTCATCCCCCTCTTTCATTTGATAGCTTTTATTTCAGTTTTTAGTGGTCCATTATTTTTATTAGTAAATTCCTACTTCTCCACAGCATTGTATGCGGGCTACAGCTCTGTGGGTCGCGGGTAGAGCCTGCTAGACGCTGTCAATGCATGAGTTGACCGTAGGTAGACGCCCCTGCCTACTCTTTTTCCCATGGGTATAGCCGTGAGGTTGGTTTTTTAAATGTTAAAAGCTAAAAAAAAATTGTTTCTTCCTCCAGGATGGTTCTAGAGTGGAGGGAAAGAGAGCATGATGTTGTGGATGAGATGGTTTGCCAAGATTTTTCCCGCACAACAAGCACTACAAGCATGTGGCCTTTATAAATTCTGAAACATTGGGGGTTTAAGGGTCCAAAACCAATTGCTCCCTCGGTTGATAGACTACTAGGACGTAGATGCTCAGAACTTCAACATGGATGGTCAAACACTCTCCTTAGAGGTGGATGACATATATTTCATTACAGGGTTGTCCCATCGAGGGGATGTGGCTAGTCTTCGATATCGCACTGTAGGTAGTGGGATCACCATTCCCAACTATATAGATTGGTACTGTCTTCCCAATACCCGGAAAGTGGGGAGTCAGGTACCCATTGGGGCCATAGTCAGTTTGAGCATGAAGATCATAGTGTCCACCCTCGTTAGGATTACAGGTTCAGCAACTCTACAGCAGGCTTCAAGGTCAATGATGTTCTATGCCACAGAGTGTATGAGGACCATGATATATGACTGGTGCACAATGTTACTGGTGTCTATGAAGACCCAGTTAATAGAGTGCAAGCGTGGGCAGGAAAATAACTTCGGGTATGGCAATATACTATGAAGCTTTTTCTTTGAGAGAGTTACATGGCTCAGTTTGAGGGTTGAAGTCCCTCCTCATAGTCTCTATGAACCAGCCTTGACCTGGTGGGATGAGGTATTGACGAGATAGGGTGGTGGCCGACAAGCATCACCATATACAGATGAGTTCTTCCCCTGGTGGGATCGACAGGTCATCGCCATCGATGACCACCCATATACCGGGATAGACTACCAGGGCGATCACGACATACCACTTTCTACAGGGGCCACGTTCGGAGACATCGGTATGTTACTCTCTTTATGTTTTGTATATTTAATTTTTTGGATTTTTGATTATATATGAAAATAAAAAAATATTTTTAGTGTAGTATCACATATTAACATTCTACTGTTTGCTCGCAGATACGGGTCCATGAAGACCAGATGGTTTCCCAAGACATCGTCGACAGGGCAGGGGTGGATAGGTAGTTGGTGCAGCCGCAGAGTGCACACTAGAGACCGTACGGATCAACCTGTCCCGTATGACTACCAAAGTACCCATGATCGAGGTAGAGCGGTTTCCAAAGACGATGCAGTGCCATGTTGTGGGAGTACCAGGTACCTAGGTGTGGTTACTATGGTGCATAGCCAATGCAGTACATTCTTATTATCAGAAACATCCTGCTGAGGCAGCTGAGCCTCCTCCTAGGGCTTGGATATCTCAGTCTCATATTTTGTATTGATTATGTATATTTTTTAGGGCTATGGGCTCTAGTTTTGTACTGTGACACCACCTTTTGGACAGATTATTTATAAAAACTATGATTCTCCGATTCTACTATATGTGTATGTACAAATGTGTGAATGAATGTTTATTTGTGTGCTTATTTATTGATGTGACAAATGCCAATCTAGGACATAATTAGTGTATGCATCAGATACATGATTAAAACATCTTGGAACATGAATGTATGTAATGGAAACAAAATGGCTCTCCAAGAGTCTTACCCTTAAGAACCTCCGTAGTAATGTAGGATCCCTCATGCGATACCGTCCATTCAATTGAGACACAACCAGTTGTGAATCCAGGCGGGCCTCTAAAGACTGGATACCATACAAAATGGCATCCCAAAGTAGCTCAACTACGGCACTACACTCAGCCACATTGTTGGATGTAGGACAGAGATAGGCACCTCCCAAAGACACAATCTGATGGTCCAGTGAATAAATAACCCATGCAGCAAAAGCGAGTCGACGTGTATGATGGCTAGCACCATCCACAAATCCTAAGAACACGGGAGATTCCGCTAACATCTGTCAACCAAACGGAAGCGAATCTACAGATCCAAAAAACCAAAAGAAATCTAAACTATGTGTGTTGGAGAAAACTCACTACGGCTTGGGGTGGACCAAAATAGACAGTTGACTACCAGAAATCAACTCAATTCTCAATGCTATGCTATATAAATGACAATGCTAAGATAATGAAGAATATAACCAATCTCGATCCAAACATTTGATGTAGATCCCCGTTGGAGCTTTCAATCCGTGCACTTGAATCTACAAATTAGTCTTGACAACCAATATACAACAAGTACATATAATATATAAACGACATTAACATCATCAATAGAAATGGCCCATGATATTACAAGTAAATGCAACCCAATGTAGTATAAACAACATTTACAACATTAATGGACGAGAATATGAGTATTTCTATTAATAAACAACAAGAAGTACAATGTGATACGACCTCTTGCCGGCAACGAATCTGAACCAAGATCTGGGTCAATCCACTTGTGCCTCCACCACTTCAATCCTCCATGAATGGCAAACTCAAACTATGATAGGAGTTTGGAAGGTGAACATAAGGGGTTCACAACTACAAGGATCAATGAGTGTAGACTCAAGATAGGGCAAAAATCCACTAGATTTCTCTTGCTCTTCTTTCTCCTCCCATCCATAAGCCATATGTGCTCAATATATAGTCCTCCCAAAGGTAATTGAAAGGACACATCGAGGCATTTTGGAGAAAATGGAGGGCCAAAGGTCACCCTATGACTGCTTTTTGGGAGTAAAAAGTAATAAATTAGTGATTTCTACCATTTTACATGCTACCCGCGGGCTATAGTCATGCATCTTGCGAGTACGCCCACTGTAATGATGCAGCAAGCATACAAGAGAAAAAATGAGGAAAAATAGTGTCTGCAGGATATAAAGTGGATCTGAGTCAATAAAATGGATCCTGCAGGCCAAAGAATGCTGATGCTCACAAGGTGGAAAATTACGTTGTAACAGATGCCCCCTAATGTGTGATGTCAGAGACTGATGCTACGATGGCCGAAATAGCTTATAAATCTTAGAAGTGGAGTGATGGAGACACAAGTAGAAGGAGCAGCTCACTCGTCATAATACAATAGTATCCCTAAATACATGTCGGTAGTACAACAATTTGATACAATGGCCATGAATAGGTAGTACATAGTGAATACATGGCGTAAGTGATCATAGCGATGATCCCTCTGCAGTAAGATATGGTCTCCTGCTAAAAAGGAAGAAACTGGTGCAAACTAGAGGTACAAACTGTTGATATCTGAGAGGTGATATCTTAGATGTAAAGTCATAGTCCTAAGTAGCATACTAAATGCAAGTCCGGGGTCTTCTACACAAGTCTTCAACGGTGCAAGTCCCATCAAGTGAATAAAGGATTTGAGGTCGAACCTGATGTGACATCGTCTAATTACCGATCAATGATGTATACCGTTAACAGACGTGAGATGACCCACCAATAATGAAAATGGGCATCAAGGCACAGAGTACAATCATCGGAGTGTGAATAGATGTGTTGAAGTCGAACACTAGGATGAATCCATCGATCAGGGGACATTGATGTATTCCCAAAACTGTCGATGGCGAGAGAACTTGCCACTAATGACTCCAAGCCTCAAGGTACTCAACTGAACTCTAAGCCTCAAGTTCTAGAATAAATGGGTTGAAGTCGACGGAACGAGACTCGCTAGAAGGAGGGAATTAAGGCATCCCCCATCAACCAGCATGAGGTACCAGCTACGCTAAAATATTTGGAAGAACTCAGGTGAAACGGAATGACTCAATAAGGATGGCCAACATGCAATAGTCAAGAGATCTGAGGAGTGGCCAACACTGGTTTCAGGACTTCCTTTGAACAAGAGCATGAGCAGATGGATAGACTTAGGAAGCATAGACTCAATATAGACTGTGCGATGCAGGAGGCATCACAAGGGGCTCCGTAATGACTAGAAGCTTAACCAATTGGTGGAGTAAACTGAGAAACTAGTACAACTCCTAAGGTCCAACTATAGTCCCAACTCATAATGTATGGAGTGGAATGAATGCTTTGTTCAAAGGTGACACAACAGCTGCCAACAAGTAGTAACCATAATCCCGTCCGATTTTTTGGAATATTTGATTTTTTTGGTCTTTTTCATATTTGGAAAAGCTTGAAAAAGAATAAAATTGCTTATAGTACAACAAGTGAGGGAACGAGTGTCAAATAGCGAGCAAACTAGTCCCAAGCAGTGGAACATACCTATGATCAATGCAAGGAAGTGCATGCAGGATGCAGACACTCAGGGGGTGTGTTCCCTCAGGGTCAAAAGGTCATCAAATTGTGAAGGACAAATGGAAGCTCTACAAGGTTCGACAGGGAAAAGTGCTCAAGCACCAAGCTAATCAACTGAGTGGGCGGGAGCCGGCATAAGGCTCAAGCGGCAAGCAGGACGATGCAATGCAATCACAACATGATATAACTAGGGGGAGTCCTTATGGGAGATGGCCAGCATAAGACAAAGTAGATTATGAGTTGTTATTGCAAAGTCATGGTGTAACTACAAAGGACTCCCAATACTAAGGACACACAACGGCATGGGCACCATAATTCAATGGGGGTTCTAACTAGGGTACCCATGTTCAGAAAGGCCCTACCATCACATAACGACACTTCTGTAACAGTGTGAAGGTTCTATGCCGGTTAAGAAGTGGGGTCGCGCCTAGGGTTTACGAAAGTGGTCAAAAGGTCAAATGCAAAATGCATGTGAAAATGACATCTAACCTATATGCCATATGTGAAATATACCTGCCGTAGGCATGAAATGGTCCAAAACAAGTCTCGTCGAAGAAATTTGATCAAAAATGCTACTCCAAGACGTTATATTAGTCCAAAACAGCATATAATGGCGAAAACTATAGACAAGTGGGTCTTGAAAATTATAAATAGTAACAAAAATTTACAATTTACAATTCAGTTTTACTATTCACCCATTTGGAGTTTTGTGGCTAGTTTTCACCTCAAAATTCAATTGCTAATTTCGGGAGCTACAGGCGTCCAATCATCGAACCGTCAAGAGTAGGTTGGTAATCTCACCCATCCCTTCAATTTTAATGATTTTATTTCAATTTTAACTAGTGGGATTTTTTGTTTGGCCAATCCCTAAATGGCTTCGGCGCTACCCGCGGGCTACAGCTATGCGGGTTGCGGGTAAGGCAGGGTACGTGTAGTCAACACACGCGTTGACCACGGGTACCCGATTCTGTAAGCAAATTAGCCCGCAAGTACGGCCGTGAAGTTGATTTTTTAAATAAAAATGACTGAAAACTTTGTTTTTCTGTAATGTCCATTCTTAGGAATTTTATTAAAATGACAAATTTTCACTTTTTTCCCTAGTTTGACCTTTGACTAGTTTGGATCTCTAGATCCCAAATTTGCCCCAAATGATCCCAAATCTTCTGAGAAGGTATATGAATGATATTAGAACATAAATATGTGTTTCAGGGATTCCTTTGGACCTTTAAAATACTTCTGCAAATCCTCTTTCAATTCTGATCAATGTAGGTAACTTTACTAGTGATTTCCCTTTGACTAGTATTGGTCTCTAGGTCTCAAATTGACTCCAAATGCCTTCAAATATTCAAGGAAGGTGTATGAATGATATTAGAACTTGAATATGATGTTTTTGGATGACATATGGCCACCAAAATACCTCTGAAAACTCTCTTAAGATTCTGGACCAATTATGCAATTTTACTAGTAATTTGGGGTTCAAATCTCCATGGGGTAAGTACTGAAAATGGCTTCCCAAATGCCTCCAAACACACTCAAATTTATGAAAATAGGTATGGAAGGTGTTAAATATGTTATTAAAGTCTCATATGCACCATTAATGGATTATTAAAACTGTTCTCACCCTCTGCCATTCAACTGCAAAAATCCCCAATTCGACCCTTGGGGAAATGACACTATTTCACTTCCCAATACAACTAAACTGAGTAAAAATGCTTCAAATGCTCAAGTACAGTACATGAAACTTGTATAATAAATCCATGGAAGTATATTGATCACAAATATATGAGAGAATAATCCATTCATTCGAAATCATCAACATTACATTGATTCACAACAAGGTAGTGGGGAAATGGCACTATTCTTTCATTAAAATTGAGATTTATACATTTCTACTTGGAATTTCGACCTGAAAATTTTTGGAGATGAAGAACAGAGTATTTAATTCATATTAAAAAATAAATGGGGCATTAAAATCTCCCCCAAAGAGTACAATAGCTCACCAAAAACGCCCTCCCTCAAGAATCAAGAATATGCCATCAAAACTGGAAATGGTTGAAGGAGTGAGCTGCAATAGAAGAACCATGAGCTGCCCTGTAGCTTACACCTGCAAATAAAGACTCCATTAAAGCTCCAAATGAAAGGTCTGAATGGCCTTTCCAATTACCAACTTGGATGGGAATCTTTCACCCTCGAAATTGGCCAAGGCAAGAAACTAGTCATCCACTAGCTCTCCCTCTTCACAAATGCAATTGCAAATTCTACAAATGATAAAAAGCTGGTTTCATTCTTTGTTATTGACATTTATAAAGTTCTAATGTCCTCCATGGGTCGAATTCCTTCCAAGAGACTCATTCCAACTCAATTTGGGAAGAGATTCCAAAGAACGCCACTTGTTCATATGTTAGGAACCTATGTCAACCCTTCTCTTTACTATGTTAGTATATTGTTGTTGGACGCATATGCTTTGTAAGTTGTCTCGTAGTATTTGTTGATCCGTAGTTTATATTAGCCCATAGTATTGACCCATAGTATTGGACGCATATGCTTTGTAAGTCGTCCCGTAGTATTATATGTCCCATGGTTTTGACTCATAGTATTGGGCATAGACTTAGTATATAAGTGTGTGTTGAGGTCATTGAAGGCACCGTGAAGTTAATTGTATTGAGCTTGCTCAAAGGAGGTTGCCCCCTCGAAGTGGCCCGTGATCAATACAAAAGTGATTCTGTTCTATTATTTCTGCTATTTCGCATATTCTTAGTAATTAATTGTTGCAGGTGCATCACATTTGGTATCAGAGCACTTTCCTTAGCACAAGTGGAAATTTTTTTTTTTCTCTTTTTTGGGGAGGCAACTTTCAGATCAATTTATGAAACTTTTTGCACAAAATCAGAAGAAACCGATTGCATATCTGAATTCCTCTTTCAAAAATACGCAGTTTCAAAAAAAAAATCATCTCATTTGAAGTTCTAAAAGTGGAGATATCGCGGATTTAAAATCAGCAATTTTTCAGAATTTCGGTGACGGCCGCGAAAATTGCGGCAAGAAAATCTTTTGACCGAGTGCCCAGATTTCTATTCCGCTTCCATGGGTAGAAGCAGAGTGATTGTTCCAGTTCCGGAAACATGCTATAATAGCGATTTCGAGCAATATAGATCCGGTTTTTGAACATTGGGTGGAATTTCTGCCCAAATTTTTTCTATTGCAGGTTCAGATTTGGGAATCATCCCTATCCGCTTAACTGTGGGAAGTACTTGGGCATAAGCCCTAAAACTCATTGTGAGGAGTACCACAGGAACCCCGAAGTAGCTGTCCCATTGAGAGGACCTGCCAGCGAAAAGGGCAACGACCCCTACCTGATTGACTAGTTCCCACCCGTGAGGTAAACCAAGAGCTGTCGTTTGTGTCAAAGCGGTTATCAGTTTTACCTGAGCCGTGGAGTGAGGGGTACTGCCCCAATACGCAAGCCGTCAGATAGCATTGGTGGCCGAGTGAAACCCCTGAACTGTTAGGAAGCCGCACATACTTGGGGTCCATATCTACTTTCAGCTGAACTATTGTCGATCACTACTGCGCCGTTTCAGATCCATTTTGCAAGCCGTTCCAGATCCAGCCGTTCGGTGTTGTTCCAGATTCCTTCCGAGCCATAGCCGCTCCAGTCTGCATATTTCATTCCTGAGGACCCTATCCTCAATTCCCCTTCCTATAGCCCGAAATCTCACATTTGTCTATTTTTAGGGTTTGCCATAACTTCCTCAGATTTCACCCATTCACCTTCAAATTTTACCACAGAGTTCCTTTCTGAATTATGCTTCTTTGTTCCCCTCTGCCAAATTTTCCCATTCTTTCACCCCGCTTCTGAAATCCTCATTTTTGCTTTCTTGTCTATCCAACAGTGTCCAAAACCTAGTCAAACCCCAATTACCCTTCTGATGTTTTCCCAAATCCAAATTTTCCCTTACTGAAGTAGTTCTTGTTTTTGTTTTCCTACCTAGTCAACCAAAAAAAAATAAAAAATCCTGGTTATGGTTGTCACCCATGCAGGAGCAACAACCATGGAGGAAGCACTTGTAGCCATCCAAGCCAAACTCCATGATCTGGATGAAAAATTTCTCAGCCTCCATCTTCAGCATTCAGCCATGAACAATACCAGACAGCCAGAATCTTTTGCAGGCACTGGGTTCTCTTCTTCTAGCAATTTTCATGGGCCGAAACTTGATTTTCCTCGCTTCAATGGTACTAATCCGACTGGATGGATATACCGGGCCGAACAATATTTCAGTCTACATAATACTTTTGATGTTCAGAAAGTTCCACTTGCATCCTTTCATTTGGAACAGGAAGCCCTTCAATGGTACCATTGGTACATCAAAGCTCATCCCGAGCCAAACTGGACAGATTTTTTCCACCTCATTTTGTCGCGATTTGGTCATAGTGCTTTTGACGACTTCACAGGAGCACTCACTAAACTTCACCAAACTGGCATAGTGAGAGAGTATCAGACGGAATTTGAGAAACTAGCCAATCACACAGAAGGATTGTCTGATGAATTCTACAGGAGTTGTTTTATCAGTGGTCTCAAGGATGAAATCCGCTCAGAGGTCAAAATGTTTTGTCCCAACACAATGATGGAAGTCCTAGGGTTGGCTAAGCTGGCCGAGGACAAGATCACAACTCAACAACGCTCCAAACCCACCTTTGTTCCCTTAAGAAATATGGGTTCCCAACGACCTTCCATCACGCCTGCTCCTCAACCAACTCCTATTAAGCATTTGTCTGAAATAGAAATGTAGGCATGCCGAGAAAAAGGGCTTTGCTATAATTGTGATGAGAAATTCACTCGGGGACATAGATGTGTTGAACAAAAGCTCTATCTCTTGGATGTGGATTCTCTTCCTGCCTTAGAACGTGGTGAAGAAGCTACAGATACAGTAGATGATCAGGTCGACATTCAACACCTGCCTGTTGACACCCCATCTCAGGACGACCCACCCGAGATCTCTCTCCATGCTGTAACCGGAGTCACCACCCCACAAACAATGCGAGTCAGGGGATACTTTAAGAAGCTCCCTCTTACCATCCTCATTGATTCTGGTAGCACTCATAACTTCATTGACCCTCGGATTGCCAAACAGGCTGATTGTTTTGTCCA
Source organism: Larix kaempferi (assembly GCA_027924585.1). NCBI lineage: Eukaryota > Viridiplantae > Streptophyta > Pinopsida > Pinales > Pinaceae > Larix > Larix kaempferi. The sequence goes on along the minus strand of BSBM01000173.1, from coordinate 7,283,158 downwards.
TCCTTGCTCCAAATTTGAAGTCATGGTTGCCAATGGGGGTACCTTACCTTGCAAGGGGAAGTGTCATAATGTGCGTATCTCTACGGAAGATTATAACCTACGCTCTGACATGTTTGCCTTGTCCTTAGGCGGATGTGATGTGGTTTTGTGCGTTCAATGGTTACGCACACTTGGCCCCATCTTATGGGATTTTGCGGAACTTTGGATGCAGTTCAAAGTCAATGGGGCACAACACAAAATTATGGGCTTACAACCAGGGTCTCTCTGCATCATCAGTTCACATCGCCTGGAAAAAATCCTTAAGAAGAATTCACATGGTGTCATCGCTCAGCTCAATTCCATTCAGATGCAACCATCAACAGTCTCCACTACTTCCTTGGATAGATATGCAGGTATCTTTGCTAAACCAATGCGCTTGCTGCCTTCAAGAGACCTTTCTGGTAAGAATGTAGCCACATCTACCTCTCAGCAGGAAATGATGGCCATTTTGCATGCAGTACAGAAAAGGCAGCCATACCTATTAGGGATTTATTTCTGCATCAAGACTGATCTCCCGAGTCTGGAAATTTTTTTGGAACAATGGGTCTCCTCCCCAACACACCTGCAATGGGTTATCCAACTCATGGGTTGTCCCTATGTGATCACTTACAAGAATGATAAGGAAAATATGGTGGAAGATGCTCCTTCTCGCACAATTGATGACCCAATTTCTCTTACAGCTCTTTCTCTGCTTGTTCCAAATTGGTTGCAATATGTTCAACAGGGCTATCTCTTCTATGAACTCCATGCTTCTTCATCAACAGGGCACTCTGGGTTCTGCAAAATGTATGACCGGGAACAATGTAACTTCTTTTGGTCGGGACTAAAAATGAAAATTCAACAGATGGTGGCTGACGATGATACTTTCCAATTCAACAAGGGGGAAACGACACTCCTTTCGGGATTGCTCAAACCCGTGGCCATCCCTACATAGCTTTGGCCAACTATTTCTATGGATTTCCTAGCAGCGCTCTGGTGGTACAATACCACATCTCAACGGACACCATATGAAGCAGGCTATGGAAAAACATCGCCTGTTCTTCTTCCATACACCCTTAGCAGCTCTCCAGTTCAGGAAATTGACTCTGTTCTTCGACACCGCGATTAGATTCTTCTCATTCTGCAGGACAATCTTCACATGGCCAGAATTCGCCTCAAACAACAAGCCGATCAGCACCGTTCTGAGCGCATTTTCCACGCAGTTGATAAGGTTCTTCTTCATCTACAGCCTTCCAAACAATCCTCCTTGACACTCCAAAGGCATCAGTGGCCCGAAATGCAAACCGAGGATGCTACCGAGGAACCACTCCTTCAGATTCTGCAGCAATTTCTCCAACCAAAGCTTTGAGGACAAAGCTTTTTCTAAGGGAGAGGGGATGTTAGGAACCTATGTCAACCCTTCTCTTTACTATGTTAGTATATTGTTGTTGGACGTATATGCTTTGTAAGTCGTCCCATAGTATTTGTTGATCCGTAGTTTATATTAGCCCATAGTATTGACCCATAGTATTGGACGCATATGCTTTGTAAGTCGTCCCATAGTATTATATGTCCCATGGTTTTGACTCATAGTATTGGGCATAGACTTAGTATATAAGTGTGTGTTGAGGTCATTGAAGGCACCGTGAAGTTAATTGTATTGAGCTTGCTCAAAGGAGGTTTCCCCCTCGAAGTGGCCCGTGATCAATATAAAAGTGATTCTGTTATATTATTTCTGCTATTTCGCATATTCTTAGTAATTAATTGTTGCAGGTGCATCACACACTTGTACAACAATTCCTAGTCTCCCACTTCCACCAAATCACATGTGGACGCATCTTAGCTGCCCTAACACCCTTGAGCACCCTCTTGGAGTCTAGTTTTAGCCCTGACATTTCATATATGTCATATGTCAGCCTTCAAGTCTGATTTGTGTCATAGGTGTCATAGCATCTTCATCATTGTTGTCATAGAGCTAGGGAATCTAGCCCAAGTGTCTCACTAGCTCCAAATTGCCTCTTCCTCTTCCATGGGAGTTACTCTTCCTCTATATTTCGACCTTGGATGATTCATGCAATGAATAATATCTTTTGGAATCCCCCCAGTATTTTACCATTCACCTTGAATTCGAATTGGTGAGAGAATGATGCCAAGTGTAGTGGGGAAATCTAGCCATATGTGGGTCCCACTTCCTCCATGTGTCTTCATGATGAAATGCCACTTTGATTTTCAATTGTATATATTTATTTAGCTCCTTTATTAAATATTTATGCCATTCTAATGTTCAAACATCATTTATTATCTCCATTATTCCAAATCCCAAAGCTTCCACCCCAAACCTAGGAAACTAGTAATTTTCCTCCTTGGCAATTATTTGACCTTTAGCATCAATTTGACAAACTCTAATGAATAGGGCCAATGTGATTAGGCCATTGTGACCCAATGCCAAATTTGGGACATGACATTTTCTCCCTCCAGGATGGTTCTAGAGGGGAGAGAAAGAGAGCATGACCAAGTCGATGAGGTCATCCACAATGATGTGCGTGCACAACAAGCGCTGCAAACATGTGGGCTATACAAATTCTGGAGCATAGGGGGTTTAAGGGCCCAAAACTTATTGCTCTATCTCTTGATAGACTACTGGGATGTTGATGCATAGAACTTCAACCTAGACGGGAAAATACCCTCACTGGAAGTGGAAGATATCTACTTCATTACTAGTTTGTCCCGCCGAGGTGATGTGGCAAGCCTCCGATCTCGATCTATGGGTGGTGGGATCACCATCCCTGACTATATAGAGCGGTATTGCATTCCAGATACTCAGGCAGTGGGGATTCAGGTGGCCATCAAAGCCATAGTGAATCTGAGTATGAAGATCATAGTGGCAACCCTAGTGAGGATTATTGGTTCAAAAGCTCTCCACTAGGCATCCAGGCCAGTGTTGTTCTATGTGTCACAGTGTATGCAGCCCATGATATTCGACTGGTGCACAACGCTGCTGGGCTCCATGAAGACCTAGTTGACAGAGTGCAAACAGGGGGAATCTAAAAAATTCTGTTATGGTAGTATTTTGTGAAGTTTCTTCTTTGAGCGAGTTTCGGGGCTCAGTTCGAGGGTTGAGGTCCTTCTTCATAGTCTCCGTGACCCAGCCCTAACCCGGTGGGCAGAGGTCTTGACTCGACAGGGTGGTGGCCACCAGGTGTCACCATATACAGAGGAGTTCTTTCACTGGTGGGACTGACAGGTCATAGCCATAGAGGACTACCCCTATGCAGGGATAGACTTCCGACAGGACCATGACATGCCACTCCCACAGGATGTCGTGTTCGGAGACATTGGTGAGTACTCTTTTTAGGTTTTTGGTGTATTAAATTTTTATGGATTTTTTATTATAGATGTAAATGAAAAAATCTTTTTGGGGGTAGTATAATATATTAATGTTCTACTATTTGCTCGCAAACAAGGGCCCAGTGAGACTCGAGGGTTTCTCGAGATATCATCATTGGTGCAGGGGTGATGAGGAAGGGGGTTCTGCAGCAGAGCATACATTACAGACTCTGCGAGGCAATCTATCACGGATGACTACCAAGGTACCACAGATAGAGGTGGCGCGGCTACCAGAGGATATGCAGCACTAGGTAGTGGGGGTGCCAGGTAACTGGGTACGACTACTGCAACGTATAACAAATGCAGTACAGGACTACTATGAGACTCATCCTATCGGGGCGCCATCTAGGCCTCCTTGTAGGTAGTAGATATCTCAGTATCCCACAATTTTGTATCGATATGTATATTATTGAGGGCTACGGGCTCCAGTTTTGTATTATGACACTACCATTTTTGGACATATTATTTATATATAAAAAAAACTTTGGTTCTCCGGTTCTACTAAATGTGTGTATGTAAAAATGTATGAATGTCTTCTTTTATTTGTGTGCTTAAATGTGAATGTGACAAATGCCAATCTAATATATAGTTAGTGTATTCATCCGATATATGATTGACACTTCTCGGAACATATATGTATGTAATTGAAACAAAATGTTGTTCCAAGAGTCTTACCCTTAGGAATTTCCGTAGTAGCGTAGTATTTCTGACATGGTATTGACCATTCAACTGAGACACAACCAGTTGTGAGTCCAGGAGGACTTCTAAAGAATAGACGCCATGTGAAATAGCATCTCGAAGTAGCTTAATCACGGCACTATACTCAGCCACATTGTTAGATGTAGGACCAAGACAAGCAGCTCCTGAAGACAACTAGGTGGTCCGATGAATAAATAACCCAGGCAGCAGAAGCAAGCTACTGCGTATGATGGCTAGCACCATCCGCAAAACCTAAGAATGTAGGAGATTCCACTAACATCTGTCAATCAAACAGAAGCAAATCAGCAAACCCGTAGACCAAAAGAAACCTAAACTATGTACAAAAAGAACTATACAATAGTGTACAAAGGCATTAGCTCAAACTAGAATTTCAAGAGTAATACCGCTTGAGGTAGAGCCCATTCCTAGGCTCCTTCAAGACATTCCCCTCATAATCCTCTAATTCATAGGCTCCTTTTTCCAAGACACGCTTCACAATGTAAGGGTCGTGCCACATGGGGTTGAACTTTCCTACCCCCAGGGGTTCTTTAGCTTGGTCATATAAGAGGACCAAGTCACCTTCAGCATATTGCCGAGGACGGACAGACCTATCATACTGAACCTTAACATGATGTTTATTGGCATCTAAAGCCACGGTGGCATCTCGACGTTGCTCATCAAGTTGCTCAAGGTGGATTAAATGTTGCTCAATACCTGTCGTATCAGGGATGAGCTCTATGGCCAATTTAAGTGAAGGGATTTCGCATTCAATCAGTAAAATCGATTCAGTACCGTGTACTAACTGAAATGGTGAGAACCCAGTGGCAGTCTTGACTGCAGTTCGATACACCCACAAAGAAGGATATAACATAATGTGCCAGTTGTTCTTGCTTTGTTGGATGGTACATTGGAGAATGGTCTTTAAAGACTTATTGACTACTTCAACTTGACCATTCACTTGGGGATAGTAAGAAGATGAGTGTTCTTGATGAAACCCAAGTTTGAGTGACAAATCCTCTATCATTTTGTTCTAAAAGTGACTGCCATGGTTAGTGACAATCTCTTTCGGAATACCGAACCGAGTAATAATTTGATTGAACACGAAATGGGCTACTGTAGCACCATCGACTTTTACGGTAGGCATGGCCTCAGCCCATTTGGAAAAGTAGTCCATGGCCATTATGAGATGGTGATGCCCCCAAGCCGAAGCTTGTTTGCAATCCATGAAATCCACCCCCCACTTGGTGAAGGGACCGACGGTGATGACCAGATGAAGGGGTGCTGGATGCGAGTGTATATTCAGCGAAAGCACCTGGCAAGGGTGGCATCTCTTCACAGCATTAATACAATATTTAAAAATTGAAGGCCAAAAGTAACCAGCTCGCATAATACATTGGGTTGTAGCAAGCCCGGACAAGTGACCGCCACACACCCCAGTATGGAAATCATTAAGCACCCATTCTGCTTCTTCGTGAGTCAAGAAACGATGAAGAATAGAATCCTTTCCTCGGCAATACAAAGTGTCACCGAATATAGTGTAATCTTGTTAGGAACCCATGTGTTTACTTTGTTAGTATATTGTTGTTGGACGCATATGCTTTGTAAGTCGTCCCGTAGTATTTGTTGATCCATAGTTTATATTAACCCATAGTATTGGACGCATATGCTTTGTAAGTCGTCCCATAGAATTATATGTCCCATGGTTTTGACTCATAGTATTGGCGCCTAGACTTAGCCCATGGTTTGTATTGACACATAGTATTGAACCATGGTATTGGTGCCTAGACTTAGTATATAAGTGTGTGTTGAGGCTTATGAAGGACCATGAAGTTAATTGTATTGAGCTTGCTCAAAGGAGGTTGCCCCCTCGAAGTGGCCCGTGATCAATATAAAAGTGATTCTGAGTTCTATTATTTCTGATATCTCGTGTATTTGCATTAATTAATTATTGCAGGTTCATCACATCTGGTATCAGAGCACTTTCTTGGGCTCGTTGGGTGGAATTTCTGCCAAATTTTTTTTCGCATCTGTTGCAGCTTCGGATTTGGGAATAATCCCTCTCCGCTTAACTGTGGGAAGTACTTGGGCATAAGCCCTAAAACTCATTGTGAGGAGTACCATAGGAACCCCAAAGTAGCTGGCCCATTGAGAGGACCTGTCAGCGAAAAGGGCAACGACCCCTACATGATTGACTAGTTCCCACCCGTGAGGTAAACCAAGAGCTGTCGTTTGTGGCAAAGCGGTTATTAGTTTTACCTGAGCCATGGAGTGAGGGGTACTACCCCAATACGCAAGCCGTCAGACAGCATTGGTGGCCGAGTGAATCCCCTAAACCAATAGGAAGCCGCACATACCTGGGGTCCATATCTATTTTCAACTGAACTGTTTTCGATCACTTCCGCTCCAGATCCAGCCGTTTTAGATCTATTCTGAAAGTCGTTTCAGATCCAGTCGCCATTTTAGATCCAGTCGTTTTCGATCCCTTCTGTGCCGTTGCAGATTTATCTGTTCCAAATACCTTCCGAGCCGTAGCAGCTCCAGTCTGGAAAAATAAAAAAAAAGCGCGAAATCCTATTTTCGAGGAACCCCTATCATCCCATTTTGCATATTTCATTCCTGAGGACCCTATCCCCAATTCCCCTTCTTAAAGCCCAAAATCCCACATTTGTCTATTTTTAGGGTTTGCCATAACTTCCTTAGATTTCACCCAATCACCTCAAATTTTACCACAGAGTTCCTTTCTGAATTCTGCTTCTTTGTCCCCCTCTGCCAAATTTTCCCATTCTTTCACCCCGCTTCTGAAATCCTCATTTTTGCTTCCCTGTCTATTCGACAATGTTCAAAACCTCGTCAAACCCCCATTACCCTTCATATTTTTTCCCAAGTCTAGATTTTCCTTTACTGAAGCAGTTTATGGTTGTCACCCGCGCGGGAGCCAAAACCATGGAGGACACACTTGCAACCATCCAAACCAAACTCTAAGATCTGGATAAAAAATTTCTCAAGCTCCATCTTCAGCATTCAGCCATGAACAATACCCGACAGCCAGAATCTTTTGCAGCCACCGGGTTCTCTTCTTCCAACAATTTTCGTGGGCCGAAGCTTGATTTTCCTCGCTTCAATGGTACTAATCCAATTGGATGGATATACCGAGCAGAGCAATATTTCAGTCTGCATAATACTTTTGATGTTCAGAAAGTTCCACTTGCATCCTTTCATTTGGAACAGGAAGCCCTTCAATGGTACCGTTGGTACATCAAAGCTCATCCCGAGCCAAACTGGACAGATTTTTGCCAACTCCTTTTGTCACGATTTGGTCTTAGTTCTTTTGATGACTTCATAGGAGCACTCACTAAACTTCACCAAACTGGCACAGTGAGAGAGTATCAAACAGAATTTGAGAACTAGGCAATCACACAGAAGGATTGTCCGATGAATTCTACAGGAGTTTTTTTATCAGTGGTCTCAAGGATGAAATTCGCTTAGAGGTCAAAATGTTTTGTCCCAACATAATGATGGAAGTCCTAGGGTTGGCTAAGCTGGCTAAGGACAAGATCGCAGCTCAACAATGCTCCAAACCCACCTTTGTTCCCTTCAGAAATATGGGTTCCCAATGACCTCCCATCATGCCTTCCCCGCAACCAACTCCTATCAAGCCTTTGTCTGAAACAGAGATGCAGGCACGCTGAGAAAAATGGCTTTGTTATAATTGTGATGAGAAATGCACTCAGGGACATAGATGTGTTCAACAAAATCTCTATCTCTTGGATGTGGATTCTCCGCCTGCCTCAGAACTTGATGAAGAAGCTCCAGATATAGTAGATGATCAGGTCAACATTCAACACCCACCTATTGACACCCCATCTCAGGATGACCCACCCGAGCTCTCTCTCCATGTTGTAACTGGCGTCACCACCCCACAAACAATGCGAGTCAGGGGATACTTCAAGAAGCTCCCTCTTACCATACTCATTGATTCTGGTAGCACTCATAACTTCATTGATCCTCGGATTGCCAAACAGGATGATTAGTTTGTCCATCCTTGCTCCAACATTGAAGTCATGGTTTCCAATGGGGGCACCTTACCTTGCAAGGGGAAGTGTCACAATGTGCATATCTCTATGGAAGATTATAACCTGCGCTCTCACATGTTTTCCTTGTCCTTAGGCGGATGTGATGTGGTTTTGGGCGTTCAATGGTTACGCACACTTGGCCCCATCTTATGGGATTTTGCTGAACTTTGGATGCAGTTTTCAGTCAATGGGGTACAACACAAATTTATGGGCTTACAACCAGGCTCTCTCTGTATCATCAGTTCACATCGCCTGGAAAAATTACTTAAGAATAATTCACATGGTGTCATCGCTCAGCTCCATTCCATTCAGATGCACCCATCAACAATCTCCACTACTTCTTTGGATATATATGCAGGTGTCTTTGTTGAACCAATGAGCTTGTTGCCTTCAAGAGACCTTTCCAGTAAGAATTTAGCCGCATCTATCTCTCAGCAGGAAATGATGACTATTTTGCATACAGTCCAGAAGTGGCAGCCATCCCTATTGGGGAATTATTTCTGCATCAAGACTGATCTCCAGAGTCTGGAAACCTTCCTGGAACAATGGGTCTCCTCCCCAACACACCTGAAATGGGTTATACAACTCATGGGTTATGACTATGCAACCACTTACCAGAATGGTAAGGACAATATGGTGGAAGATGCTCCTCCTCGCACATTTGATGACCCAGTTTCTCTTACAGCTATTTCTCTGCTTGTTCCAAATTGGTTGCAATCTGTTCAACGGGGCTATCTCTTCTATGAACTCCATGCTTCTTCATCAGTAGGGCACCCTGGGTTCCTCAAAACATATGACCAGGAACAATGTAAATTCTTTTGGCAGGGACTCAAAAGGACAATTTAACGGATGGTGGTTGACTGTGATACTTTCCAGGACAACAAGGGTGAAACGACCCTCCTTTCAAGACTGCTCGAACCCTTACCCATCCCTCCACAGATTTGGACAACTATTTCTATGGATTTCCTAGAAGCGTTCCAGTGGTATAGTACCACATCTCAAAGGACACCATATGAAGCAGTCTTTGTACATGCACCACCAGTTCTTCTTCCATACACCTTCAGCAGCTCCCCAGTTCAGGCAATTGACTCAATTCTTCGAAACCGTGATAAGCTTCTTCTCGTTCTGCAAGACAATTTTCACATGGCAAGAATTCGACTGAAACAACAAGCCGATCAGCACTGTTTTGAGCGCACTTTTCACATCGCTGATATAGTTCTTCTTTGTCTACATCCTTCCATGCAATCCTCCCTGAAACTCCAAAGGTGCCAGTGGCTCAGAATGCAACCCGAGGATGCTACAGGGGACCCACTCCTTCATATTCTGCATCAATTTCCACATCTAAAGCTTTGAGGACAAAGCTTTTTCTAAGGGAGAGGGGATGTTAGGAACCCATGTCTTTACTTTGTTAGTATATTGTTATTGGACGCATATGCTTTGTAAGTCGTCTCGTAGTATTTGTTGATCCATAGTTTATATTAACCCATAGTATTGGACGCATATGCTTTGTAAGTCATCCCATAGTATTATATGTCCCATGATTTTGACTCATAGTATTGGCGCCTAGACTTAGCCCATGGTTTGTATTGACACATAGTATTGACCCATGGTATTGGTGCCTAGACTTAGTATATAAGTGTGTGTTGAGGCTTATGAAGGACCGTGAAGTTAATTGTATTGAGCTTGCTCAAAGGAGGTTTCCCCCTCGAAGTGGCCCATGATCAATATAAAAGTGATTCTGAGTTCTATTATTTCTGATATCTCGTGTATTTGCATTAATTAATTATTGTAGGTTCATCACAAATCTTTAGCTTGATGTTTCACACGCCGTCGCTCATCCCGTGAATAATGTGGAGGAAACTTCAAAGTTTGGAGATATACAATGACATCCCCATACCAAGGGTCCTCAGACGAGATAAGGAATAAGTGTTCATCCACAAAGGAATCTTCATGAATGACATCCTCATCAAGTCTCGGAAGGTCCGACAGAAGCTCAACAAACACCAACGATTTCACCGACTTCGTCGAAGCGAATTCGAGATCGAATTTTTGAAGGATCAAAATCCATTTATTGTACTCCCCCCCTATAAGTCGTCGTGATAGCACGAATTGGAATGGATTGATATGTGCTACAACTGTGGTTGTCCTAAGCAAAATGTAATGTCGTAACCGTTGGACTGTATGAACAGTCACAAGTGCCAGCTTTTCCACGTGAGTATATCTCAGTTTAGCGTCTACCAAATTTTGACTGAGATAATAGATGACATGCTCAACATGTGCATCATCAACCTGAACTAAGACCATGCCAATAGTCTCTTGAGACGCAACCACATAAAGTATGAAATCTCGTGCGAAGTCGGGCGAACTAAGCACAGGGGATGATACGAAAGCTTTCTTAAGGGAATCGAAAGACTGCTAGGCTCACTCATCCCAGATAAATGGTGTGTCTTTCTTCAACAGGAACGCGAAAAATTTGGTAAGATTAGCATAATTGACTACAAATCAACGCAGAAAAGTAGCTCTCCCTTGGAGGCTCTGAAGTTGAAACAAGTTGCGCGAAGGAGGCAACCGAAGTATTGCCTCAATTTTAAGAAGATCGACTCTAATAGCCTCTTTTGAAACTATGAATCCTAAAAGGTGACCTGACCTTACCACAAAAATACATTTGTTGGGATTCAATTGAATCTTGTAGCATATACATCGTTTGAGAATCCAACATAGGTGCTTGGGGTGGTCCACTCTCTTGCGAGAATGGTCGGCAAGATCATCCAAGAAAACCTCCATTATACTCTTAAGGTCGTGAAAGGCATAGGTCATGGATCGCTGAAATGTAGCTCCAGCGTTTTTAAAGCCGAAGGGCATTTTCCAATATGCAAACATACCCCAAGGACAAATGAAAGCAGTCTTATGTTGGTCCTCGGGTTTGATTTGAATATGGTTATACCCTGAAAAACCATCCATGAACAACAAAATCTCACTTCCCGCACAAGCATCCAATATCTGATCAATGAACAACGAGGGGAAGTTGTCTTTCGGACATGCACGATTTAGGTCCCTAAAATAAGTGCACACACGGATCGTTCCCTGCTTCTTATCCACAGGAACGAGGTTTGACACCCATTCAGTAAGGGGAACGAGGTAGATAAAACCAGCTTTGAGCAGCTTCTCTACCTCTACCTTGATAGTGGCTGCCTTCCTAGGGTTAAGAGCTCGAATACGTTGTCAAATCACCTGAGCATGATGATACATTCTAATCTCAGGCTCGACAATACTAGGGTCTATTCCTGGCATCTCCTCATATGACTAGACGAAAGCTTCCCAAAGTTCTATAAACAATTTGGTGTAGATGGAAACCTCCTCAGGAGAGCAATCAACACCAATGTAAACATTTTCAATCTTTCTGGGGGTACAAGATATGTTGATCGGTATAGTTGGGGAAATATTATCCATGTTCCCCTCCGCAAAAATTTCATGTGAACCCAAAAGGTATGAACCTGTCCGGGAGTAGACTAGTTTAGCGAAATTTTTTGCATTTGATTAGCCACCAAATCTACAGGGTGAGTGCTTGTGGATCCCACAATGCCATCGACATGCGGTCCAGGAACTGACTGGGGCTCATGGCGTGTTCGCAGTGCGTCAGGAATAATGTCATACAAAATGCCAGACTGAGAGTATAGTAAGTCTAACTGATGGACTTTCAAGATGGCTTGTTCCTCAGTCACAATGTCATACATTGAAACATCCTTAGCAATGTATGGGAGTAGAGACTTGAGGAACCATTCCAACAGAAACTCTGGAGGAATGTTGGCTTTCACTAACCTCTTCCGCCGATGCCACTCTTGAATGTGGTCAGAAATATGTGTGGCCTTATTCTGACAGAAGGTAGACTAAAGTTTAGTACCAGTATCATAGCGAACCGTCAACTGGAAATGTTCCAAGAAAACCAAAGCAATCTCATTGAATCCCCTGTAAGTGTTTCCAGGCAACTCAACATACCACTTCGCAGCTGCCCCCGTGAGGGTGTGTTGAAATAGTTGTAATCTAATAGAATCGTGATTCAACGAGTTGGAGGAGCACCAAAAGTGAAACATTGTGACATGATCACCCGGATCCTCACCACCTTTCCCCTCAAACTTAGGAATGTCCGAAGGGAGCTTGGTAGGAACCGGAGGCTAATTAGGGTCATGACACACCAGATCATTCGTGAGCTTCGAAATATCCGAAAGATTCAAACGTGTAAGGAACGGGAGCTCCGGCTGGAAAGATTGATTATAAGCCCCCATAAAAGGTTGGTTGAACGGAACCGAATTATACTGTGGACCAAAAGCTTGACCATGAGCGTTAAACTGCTGATAATGAGGACCTGACGGTCCATAAGCTTGACCATGGCCATAGGGTTGATAAAATCCTCCAACCTGACCCATATGAGAGTAAGAAGGTATATAAGTGTTTTGGGTACCATATTGAGGTGGGTTGTACTGGTGGCCAGCACCAACTGTGTTGTAGTAAGGGTTTCCACCATAAGTATGGGGCATAACTTACTATTTGTAATGGGAACTGAGTTGTAATGACTATAATGGTGAGGTATGTTCCCACCCCCAGCATTAGGATCAGCGTGAGCAGTCGTGTGGTGACTATAAGCTTGAGATATATTCCCAACCCCAACATTGGTGTTACTAGTAGCAGGAATGGTGACGTTATGTCCATGTGGATAGAGTATGTTCCCACCTCCTATATTAGCATTACTAGTAGTGGTAGTGGATGCAAAAGTATGTGGTATATGTCCACCCCCGTGGTTAGGAGCATTAACATTTGCAAAAGTGGTCCTAGGTTGACGAGTAGCAACATGTGTATTAGGTGGTGGATGGCGAGTCGGGTTGCAGATAGTGTTCCTGTTAGGTTGGGTAGCCCTAGGAGGCGGTCGTCTTCCAACATTAGCATTGTTAGGAGGAATATGACCGGTCCCCATACTATTTGTGTGAGTGGACAACGTGATGCCCCCGGTGAGGGTATTGCCCCCAGTGGGTACAGTGTGGCTAACACTATGGCTAGTGCCAGCGTGACTACCAAATGTAGTGGAAGGATCAACTGTGTTACAATTAGGCATACCAAAAGAGAATGCGGTAGGGTTGATCGTAGGACCAGTGTCATCATGTAACTTTGGCATCCCGTGTATATAATTATGTGGAAACGAAGGATCGAACGGGTCGTCCTCGGGTGGATCCAGACCAAATAAATTATGTTGAGTCTCAGGTGGATCACCCCCCCACGCCTCATGAGGAGTAGGGGTGTTTGAAGTGTGTTAGACTCTACCCGATGGAGTCATAGGTATCTCTTTAGTATCAGAGTGTGCAGCAGTCATGATGTCTAGGATGTATGTCTCGTAAGAATTTGAAGACTTAGAGGGAGCCCGCCGACGTCCCCTAGCAACGTGGTGTGAAAGCTTGGCAGGTTGTAAACCAGCCAACCGACGGGATCGACAGAGAGTACGACTCCACGCCACAATATATCCGGAGAGAATATAAAATCAAAACATCCCCTAAAGGCCAACTATCGATCAAAAACAGTAAATCAAAATCACACACATAGAGAAACTACATCCAAGAGCAGAAAAACTGAGTGGGTAAATGAGCTCCCGACACTAGAGCCGGTATGTCTCTCCTAGGAGAGGCTTGAGACTCCCAAAATATAGCCGGAAGTAACAGAATCAGTTATAGAGACACCCAGGCTTCACTACGTGCAAAAAGTCGTAACCCTCGGCAACAAACAACTGTGCTGTCCAATCCCTATCTGACTCAGGACACAAACAGCATAACCACTGCAAGTACCCTATGTGATACCTAGGTAAGGAAACTATGGTTACCCCAATATAACCAATGCTTAGGGGGACAGTCGCAGGTGGGATCCGTCGTATGGGCAGGGTACATGAGCCCGAAACTCAATGAGGGTCAAATCCCCCAAGAGTCCCCATATACGAACAAATCCTGAAAATATCTCCCACGTTCAGCCAGTATCAGAGGGATATCTCCTCAACCAACCTCCCATGACCTCGTGCTTAACTCTGGTTTGAGTAGAGCTTCCTGAGAACATCGATGTATACCATGGATTCCTCCACTCCCTAGTTAGACACCTAATGTTTTGTCTAGTAGTCTTAGATTGTTAACTCACAATGATATATTCCAAGACTCTAAACCTATGCTAGTTGGTGTACCCTATAAATAAAATTGGTCTGATCAATTTTAAGATTAAGCGTTAATTTTAATGGCTATGGTTACTCAAAGGATATGGTCATGAAACTAGTGATGTATATGACTCACTAGTATGCAAAATCGTCAAATCCTAGACTCATCTATCCAATAAAACAATGCCACTAGCATGCAAAATCAATTCAACGGTTTCGAAAAAAAATTGCAATCCTTTTATATTTTCAATGCACAAGCAGAACCTAAATGAAAGCAACAAGCACTCAATGCATGATGCAGTACATAAAAGCAATTTTTTTTTTGTATTTTCTCTTATAAACAAAAGGGAAATGCAAAACTATATGTATATTTTTTTTTTGTATTTTTCAATATAAGGAAATGAAAAATACAAACAAAATCCTACTATCTAGTCGCTGATATGCCAAGGAGATCACTTAAGAAAACCCAACAGATACCAAACAGTAAGACTCAGCCAAAGGAGTGAGCTCAAAAGGAAAAAATAAACAAGGCTAAATCCAAAGATGGGTCAAAAACCAACGAGGCTCAACCAAGAGAAAAGAAGAGTTTTGGTCACAAACAAGGTATGGAACAGTCAAGAATCAGGCCAACAAAGACTCAGGATCATCCAAATCCAACCCAGCAACAACCAAGAGTAATAAATCAACCAAAGTTGGATTTGTATGCTACTATCGAAGGAATACTTGTGGGTACCCGCGAGCAGTAGTGTAAATAGAGGCAGGTGTATGTGGGCAGAGCTAAGCTCACCCGCGGGTAAGGAAAGGAAAATGGGAAAACAAAGAGTCCAATGGCTCAGAAAAAACTAGTTTTCTATAGTGAATCTCAACGGCCAATCAGTGACACAGAGCTTCGACAAACAACAACTCTAATTAAGTACTAATGCTCAAAAATCCCAAAAAATGGATGTTTTCCCTAGCGGAGTCGCCATTTCTGTGTTGGAGAAAACTCACTATCGCTTGGGGTAGACCACAACAGACAGTTGATTACCAGAAATCAACTCAATTCTCAATGCTATGCTATATAAATGACAATGCTAAGATAATGAAGAATATAACCAAACTCAATCCAAACGTTTGATGTAGATCCCCGTTGGAGCTTTCAATACATGCACTTGAATCTACAAATTAGTCTTGACAACCAATATACAACAAGTACATATAATATATAAACAACATTAACATCATCAATAGCAATGGCCCATGATATTACAAGTAAATGCAACCCAATGTAGTATAAACAACATTTACAACATTAATGGACGAGAGTATGAGTATTTCTATTAATAAACAACAAGAAGTACAATGTGATACGACCTCTTGCCGGCAACCAATCTGAACCAAAATCTGGGTCAATCCACTTGTGCCTCCACCCCTTCAATCCTCCATGAATGGAAAACTCAAACTATGATAGGAGTTTGGAAGGTGAACATAAGGGGTTCACAACTACAAGGATCAATGAGTGTAGATTCAAGATAGGAAAAAAATCCACTAGAGTTCTCTTGCTCTTCTTTTTCCTCTCGTCCATAAGCCATATGTGCTCAATATATAGTACTCCCAAAGGTAAGTGAAAGGACACATCGAGGCGGTTTGGGGCAAATGGAGGGCCAAAGGTCACCCTATGACCACTTTTTGGGAGTAAAAAGTAATAAACTAGTGATTTTTACCATTTTACATGCTACCTGCGAGCTATACTGAAGCAACTCACGGGTACGCCCACTGTAATGATGCAGCAAGCGTACAAGAGAAAAAATGAGAAAAAATAGTGTCTGAAGGATATAAAGTGGATCTGAGTTAGTAAAATGGATCCTGCAGGCCAAATAATGTTGATGCTCACAAGGTGGAAAATTACATTGTAACATTATGTACAGAAGCAACTATACAATAGTATACAAAAGTACTAGCTCGAGCTAGAAGCTCAAGCATAATACCGCTTGAGGTAGAGCCCATTTCTAGGCTCCTTCAAGGTGTTCCCCTCGTAGTCTTCCAATTCATAGGCTCCTTTCTCAAGGACATGACTCACTATGTAAGGACTGTGCCACATGGGGTTAAACTTGCCTGCCCCCAGGGGTTCCTTAGCTTGGTCATACAAGAGGACCAAGTCACCTTCAGCATACTGCCGGGGACGGAAAAAACTATCATATTGAACCTTGAAACAACATTTGTTAGCATCTATAGTCACGATGGAATCTTGACGCTGCTCGTCAAGCTACTCAAGGTGGATCAAACATTGCTCAACATCTAACATATCAAGAAGGATCTCTATGGCTAGTTTTAGCGAAGGGATTTCGCATTCAATCGATAATATAGACTCCACACCGTGCACTAACTCAAATGGTGAGAAACCGGTGCTAGTCTTAACTGCGGTTCGATATGCCCACGAAGCAGGATATAACATAATATGCTAGTTGCTCTTGCTTTGTTGGATGGTACATTGGAGAATGGTCTTTAAGGACTTATTGAAAGCCTCAACTTGACCATTTGATTAGGGGTAGTAAGAAGATGAATGTTATTGATGAAACCCAAGCTTGAGTGACAAATCCGCTATCATTTTGTTCTGAGAGTGATTGCCATGGTCAGTGACAATCTCTTTCAGGATATCGAATCGAGCAATAATTTGATTGAACACGAAGTGGGCTGCTGTAGCGCCATCGGCTTTTACGGTAGGCATGGCCTCAACCAATTTGGAAAAGTAGTTCACGACCACAAAGATATGGTGATGCCCCCCAGCTGAAGCTGGTTTGCAATCCATGAAATCCACCCTCACTTAGTGAAAGGACCAACGGTGATGACTGGATGAAGGGGCACTGGATGAAAGTGTATATTCTGAGAAAACACTTGGCAAGGGTGACATCTCTTCACAACGTTCATACAATCTTTAAAGATCGAAGGCCAGAAGTAACCTGCTCGCATAATGAGTTGGGCTGTCACAAGACCAGATAAGTGACCACCACACGCCCCACTATGGCAGTCATTCAACACTAACTCTTCTTATTCATGAGTCAAACAACGACGGAATATAGAGTCCTTTCCTCGACGATACAAAGTGTCATCGACGATGACATAATATTTAGCTTGGTGGCTCACATGCCATCGTTCATCCTGTGAATAGTGCGAAGGGAACTTCAAAGTTTGGAGATATATGATGATATCCCCATACCAAGGGTCCGCTGACGAGATAAGAAACAAATTCTCATCCACAAAGGAATCTTCATGGACGATGTCCTCATCAAGCCATGGAAAATCTAACATGAGCTTAGCGAAAACCAAGGATTTCACTGACTTCACCAAAGCAAAATCGAGATCAAACTCTTGAAGAATAACAATCCATTTGTTATACTTCCCCCCTATTAGACGTCGTGATAGCACGAAATGAAATGGATTGATATGTTCTATAACCGTGGTTTTCCTAAGCATGCTGTAATGTCGTAAACATTGGACTGCATGGACAGTTGCAAGTGCCAACTTCTCCACATGAGTGTATCTCAGCTCAGTGTCTACTAAATTTTGACTAAGATAATAAATGACATTCTCTTGGAGCGAATCATCTACCTAAACTAAGGCCATGCCAATCGTCTCAAGAGACACAGCCACATAAAGCAGGAAATCTCTAGCAAAGTCGGGTGGACTAAGTAGAGGGGCCGATACCAAAGCTTTCTTCAAAGCATCGAAAAACTGTTGGACTCGCTCATCCCAGATAAATGGTGTGTCCTTCTTCAATAGGTGCGCGAAACCTTTGGTAACACTAGCATAATTCACTACAAAGCATCGTAGAAAAGTGGCTCTCCCTAGGAGCCTCTAAAGTTGAATTAAGTTACAAGGGGGAAGAAACCGAAGTATTGCCTCAACCTTAAGAGGATCGACTCTTATACCCTCTTGTGAAACTATGAACCCTAAAAGGAGACCCATTCTCACGACAAAGATGCACTTGTTGGGATTCAAATGAATCTTGTAACATTGGAATCTTTCGAAAATGAGACGAAGGTGCTTGGGGTGGTCCATTCTTTTACTAGAATGGCTATCAAGATCATCCAAGTACGCCTCCACTATATGCTTAAGGTCATGAAACGCATAGGTCATAGCACGCTGAAACATAGCTCTTACATTTTTAAGGTCGAAGGGCATTTCTAAGGCCGAAGGGCATTTTTCGATATGCAAATGTACCCCAAGGACATATGAAAGTCGTTTTATGTTGGTCCTAAGGTTTTATCTGGATCTGATTATATCCGGAGAAACCGTCCATAAACGAAAAAACCTCACTTCCCACACACGCATCCAAAATTTGATCTATGAATGGTGTGTGAAAGGTTTCTTTCAGACATGCGCGATTCAGATCTCTAAAGTCTGTGCATACATGGATGGTTCCTTGCTTCTTATCTACAGGAACAGGATTTGACACCCATTTAGTGAGGGGAACTAGGTAGATGAAAGCAGCTTTAAGTAATTTCTCCACCTCTACCTTGATCGCCACTGCCTTTCGAGGATTCACAACACGAAGTCGTTGCTGAACCAGCTTGGCATTGGGATATGTCTTAATCTCATGTTCAACAATACTAGGGTCTATTCCTAGCATCTCCTCATATGACCAAGCGAAAACATCTTGAAATTCCTTGAACAGTTCGGTGTAGATACAGATCTCATCGGGAGAACAATCAACACCGATATAAACGTTCTCTATATTTCCATGTGTTCGAGAGATGTTGATCGGTATGGTTGGGGAAATATTGTCCATATTCCCCTTCGGGTAAATCCCATGTGAATCCAAAGGAGCCACAGGGTGACCAACCCTCTCTACAAGAGTCGTCCTAAACTCTTCTTGCTCAATGAGATCAAAGTTAGGTAGAAAATAAGAGCGGTGATGCAAATCTTCCCAAGGGCTCTCACTACCACACATGGCCTCAATGATCGCTTCATCTAAAGGAAAAGTACCATCAAGACAATCATGTGAGCAAGATGAGTTAGCTTCCCATGCTAGTAGCATAACGGGATCTTTCTCTTCTGTCCGTGAAGAGGAGGGATCCGGCTTTGCGTTGGCTTGTTGAATTTCATGGTATGCAAGCTTAGCTGTAGATAATGGCATGACCATTCCAATGTGCAAAATGTCTTCGGACGAGGTACTCGTGGATGGTAAATTCCACGAATCATTAAAATACGAAGTTCGAAAAGGAATGTTATTCAATGAGGATGGTGCACTATCGGAAATAGTCCCAATAAAAGCAATTGGTGCAACAAAGTTGAATGATCCCATCAAGGATGGATACAATCCTACACCAATGTTCCCAGTTACTGGCTAGGAATCGTTGATCTGGAGAACAACAGTTCTCGACGATGCTATGGAATTAGAACTAGGGAAGTCTAGCTGATCGATCGTCACGATTCTGCCTTCTTGAGGAAAGCAGATAACTCTAAGCGATTCAAATTTTTAGGGCCTCCAACAAAGAGATCTGAATATTTGGAGCTTATGGACCCCATCTGAATAATCTTATCATGCTCTTTGGTGACGGACTCGATGAAGGCATTCAAAGTAGGCATCTTCCAATTCGAGGTAGTTAGCCGACCGAAATTGAAAGTAGAGACAAATACCGAATAATATTTACCAAGTTTGTGTTGAGATATTGTAACTTCAAATAATATTATATTTGTACTTTATTATTCCGGAGATGATTCATTCCTCCGTGAAGATCTTATTGTATATCCAGAGATGTTTATTCCTCCATCGGAATGTGGTAACTTGGGTTATTAGACTTCCTTAGTGGGGGTCGGCCCTGTATGTGTTATGTGGGTCAAAGGGTTATTAGACCACCCTAGAGGGGTCATCCTAGTCAGTTGTAATGGGGTATTTGAGCCAATGGTTAAATACGAGCCTACATGATTTGTGTAAAAGACAAGTCGGAGTACTGTATAAATAGAGGAGGCGTATTCCTCATTTAACACACACTCACTCACTTGAGAGTGGCGCACTTATGAGAGAGAGGTATGCTATGGAGAAGGAGGAGCTTATGCTCAGGGTTACATATTTTGTATTTGCTGGTCATCTATATTGAGGAAGCTTTGTTGGGTTTTCTACCCCATGAGGGTTTCCCAGGATAAATCTGTGTCTCTTGTGTTTATGTTGTGCTTGTTGTTTCTTCAGTGATCCTCTATATGCTATTATTGTGAAATGGAATGTAATGCTGCTATTTTTTTTCTTAGCATATTAAATATTAACAAGGTATCAGAGATAACCTGAAGGAAGGCAATGTATGGCACTTACGGCACTTGCTTCACTTGCGACAATTTGAAGGTTTGGGTTTTACATAGAAAAAACCAGTCATCGTGGAACTTTCGCTATAAATCCATTTATGCGAAGGTTCAGGATATGAAAAGTTTACAGGTCTTAGATAACATCCCCAGGCACCTTGTGTCCAAAGGGCACCCTTGGATTCATTGTACTTCGTGAGTTATGATCAGTACAAGTTAGGGTTTTTGCCTCTTCCAGATCTCAGTCAAAATCAGGTGACCTAGGAAAAAAAGGTCATAAATTGGGCTAGGAAGCTCCAAATGAAATTTCGTAAAATGTGACAGGTAGTACACAGACTGTAATATCTCAGGAAACTGTTTTAGAGGCCGAAGCTGAACCAGTGACATGTGGCACGCCGTAAAAGTTCGCTCTCCTGTTTTATCCCATAAACATGTCACGTTGCAACACTTGGCATAAATCTCTCTCAGAAAATCCAATTGAGGTCAGACATATCGGGATGGAAATATGATAGGTCAGGCTACCACAAAAAAACATTTCAGACCTTGTGGAGCGAAAAGTTTGAAGTTACAGCAGAAACAATCAGGTACATATTTCTGTCAAAACAGAATTATTTTTTGGAGCACCTTCATTCATGGCTTCCAGAATTTACGATTTCGGAGAAAGTTAGAATTTTTGGAATTGGAATCCACGGCTGAATGCTACTCAGGAAAATCGAAATTTAGAGTCCAAGATTGAATTTTTTGGTTGGGTAGAAGACTGGGCTTGATCAAACCCCAGTTCGGGATTTTGATCGGAAAGATGGAAAATTAGGGCTTCAGCAAAATTTGGAATTTTTGAAGTCTGTAACCATGGCTGGAAGCTCCTTAGAAAACTAAGAGTTTAGAGCCTTGGATCAAACCTTTTGATTGGGCAGAAGGGTGGGCTTCATCAAACCTTAGTTCGGGATCCAGTCCAGAAGATCCAGAAGTTTCGAAGGAAATTTTGAGGGGTCAAATTTTGGAGATTTCAAAATTGAAGTATGCTAGTTTGATCAGCTCAACAAGACACATCCTTCAATCCATTTAGAAGTGTGAAAGTCAAAGATTGAATTTTTAGGGTTTTTCTAGCAAACCCTAATCAAGCTCCAGATCAAGTTTCAGGGGGAGTTGAGGCCAAGGCTTTACATAAGAAGACTACAAGAAGTATCGATAGGTATGACTTAAGGAGGTTCAGGTATGTCTTGAAATCTGATTCCTGATTAAGTTCATAATGTGTTTGTCTTCATATAATTTATTAGTACAATCTTGATTAATGTTAGAATTGTCTTATCACCCTAGTAACAATATGAATGCATGTGAATGATCGAAGACATTAATTGATTAGGGCTATATTATTGTACTAATGCATTATGGTCTTGTGTGAGGTTGATGTTGTCTGCTAAAAAGATACAGGTACATCATGAAAGACAAATCAAGTTCCATGACCATGACAACATGAAGACAAAGACTCATCCATAATATTTGTTCTACTTACGAGGTAAGTATGACTTTGTTATATTATGCTTAACCTATGAGACATGCAGGTTCTAGTTCAGGATCTCTAAATCATTGAAGAGATTGTTTAGGTATGTTGTACATAACTAAGCAGGTATACTAATCCAGCTATGTTTTCCTATGTCATGTTAGAATCTTACCTTGTGTTAGGATCCCTTATATAAGTATACTTGGTATGATTGGTTATGCTTATTCATAAAGTTAATCAAGGGTTTATGCACATTATGTCTCTTATCTTGATTGATGATTTAACTAACTAGAAGAGTCCCATGATCAAACAAGAATATGCATGAGTAAAAGAAGACTTCCCTGAAACCCTGAATATTAATGATCATGACTATACATATTCAAGATTATTTAGAATTATAATGTTTTTGATAATATTGAGAATATACTAATGAATGTATGCTTGTGTATGAGATCATGAGGATGACACTAGTGCACACTTGAGCATGCACAGTGGTACAGAATGAATAGAAGTTCAAAAGACATATAGAAGATCAAGCGGGAGGCAACCACACAAACATAAAAGATAAGTGTTTGAGTTGTTATTTCAAATAGTAAATGATATTGCTTGTATGCATATTTGTATTCCTATAATATATCATGCTGAGCGTAAACATTCATAGAGCATTGAACAATATACTACTAATATGCATATGATTGGTAAGTAGGACAAACATTCCATTGTTGCTTGTCTAGAATGAAACCTCTTTGCTGACATGCTGAGAGCTGTGCACACTCTCGATAGTATGTTCTGGTAGAGATGGAAGGCATCTAGATAGCCATTGTATGCATATAGGATATGGAAAAGTGTTGTGCCAAAGTATTGGTCAAGATAGTTGCATAACTATGTAAATGATATCTGTATGCATAATAGGTTATCATGTCAACATGATTTCATGATTATGAAGTATTACTAATCATGTACTTAATTTTGATATGTAGGAAATATCATGAAGAATGATGAACATCGAACAAGTGATGGATGTTCAACAAGAAGATTTACAAATCAAACAAAATATAGAAGGCTCATTACTAGAAGATTCTCTTAGAAAGAGGAAGAGAATCATGACAAGATGTTTGCTCCAAGTGGATAGATAAGACCATTCTCTTAATGGTGTAATTAAAGAAGAAGTGTGAATCAGGTTCTGTATGGGTACCCAGGATTGGTAGTCAATTGATGAGCTTAATGATCATCATGGGTGATGTGGATCTCAACCTTTGCTACAAGGTTGAATATGGCTTCTATACACATTTGACATGGATGCAAGAAGGAACTCACCACAGAGTTCGAATGATTTTGAGGCTCATATCAGTAGAACCATCTGACGAGAGATGGCATAGATAGATATGCAAAAGATCACTCAATGCAGAGTGTGAATGATGGACAATTGACAGCTTCTTGACAAAGCTTGGGATTTACCAGAAGTAAAGATGATCCTAACCTTTAACTTAAGGTTGTGGATGATGAACCTATCATACCATTATTGTATGATGATGATCTCTTTCTGACAAGGAATGAGAAACGGATCATGAAAAGAAAGAAGAAGATGGTTGCAAAAATGAAAATGAAAGATCTCAGATTGATGCATTACTTCCTAGGTCTGGAAGTATGGCAAGGCTCATAAGGAATCTTTCTCAACCAGGGAAAGTATGCTGAGAAATATTAAAAGGACTTGATGTGTTGGAATGGCCACTCTGATGGATTCCAACTTGAAGTTGTTAGCATATGACTCATCAGAGTTAGTGGATATAACTCTGTACAGAAAAATTATTGAGTCATTGATGTGTCTAACGAATACTAGGTCAGATATATGCTTTGCTGTGAACACCTTGAGTCAGTATCTAGTGGAAACTAGATGTGTTCACATGTTAGTTGCAAAGCATGTGATGAGGTACCGAAAGGATACGATAGACTTTGATCTATGTTATCTTAGAGATCATGACTTCAAATGGCTACACAGATGTTGACTGGGCAGAAATTGTATCAGACAGGAAGAGCACATCGAGAGGATGTTATTGTTTGGGATCAGCCATGATCTCATGGTTTAGCAGGAAGCAATCTAGTGTGGCTCTCAGCACAAGCGGAATATATGTCTGCTTGCTCTGCTAGTTGTGAAACGGTATGGCTTCAGATTTGTTTGACATAAAAATGGACCCAACTGTGATCCTATGTGACAAACAGAGTTGTACCAAAATGGCAGAGAATCCAGTATTCCATGATAAGTCAAAGCACATAGAGATCTGACATTTCTATATACAAGATATGGTGCAGAAAAGAATTAAAGTTCGAATTTGTAACAAGTTACCAATGTACTAACCAAACCTCTACCGATCCGATGTACTAACCAAACCTCTACCTCAAGTAAATTTTTTCGAGACAAACTTAAAATAGTTCAGAAGGACCCTCCTCGAAAGGGGGAGCGATGTGATCACTTATGATGAGATTTCCCACATCGACAGTGAGGTCGATGATGTGGATAACTATATTGGTGATGCCGACAGAGAGGTTGGTGGATGGTCCTTAGACAGGGTCTAAGGTGACAAGGGGATTGCATCATCCTTGAACACATTTTCTAAAAGAAACCGTAGACGTATGTCTTCGAGAATGAAGTCCTTGGTGGACATGAGGGGATTGGATCATCCCTCGACTTTAGTCCTAAAGAGAGCCGTAGACGTATTTCTTCGAGAATGAAGTCCTTGGTGGACATGAGAGGATTGGATCATCCCTCGACTTCAGTCCTAAAGAGAGTCGTAGACGTATGTCTTTGAGAATGAAGTCCTTGGTGGACATGAGGGGATTGGATCATCCCTCGACTTCAGTACTAAAGAGAGCCGTAGACGTATGTCTTCGAGAATGAAGTCCTTGGTGGACATGAGGGGATTGGATCATCCCTAGACTTCAGTCCTAAAGAGAGCCGTAGACATATGTCTTCGAGAATGAAGTCCTTGGTGGACATGTGAGGATTGGATCATCCCCGGACTTCAGTCCGAAAGAGAGTCGTAGACAAGATGTCTCCGAGAATGAAGTCCTGAATGAACAGGTGGGGGATTGTATCTTCCCTGGACTTCGATCCCAGAATTGAGCCGTAGATTGGGTCTCCGATAATGAAGTCCTGAATGAATAGGTAGGGGATTGTATCTTCCCCGAACTTAGGTCTCAGAATTGATCCGTAGACTAATGTCTCTGAGAATTGAAGATAGGACTGCATCGTCCTTGGACCTCGGTTCAAAATGTACGTGATGGGATTGCATCGTCCTTAGACATGAGACTTGTCTTAAAGGTACATGTGAGGACTGCATCGTCCATGAAATGGGTTCAAAATGTACATGATGGGATTGCATCATCCCTAGACATGAGACTTGTCTTAAAGGTATGTGTGAGGACTGCATCGTCCATGAACTGGGTTCAAAATGTACATGATGGGATTGAATCATCCCTAGACATGAGACTTGTCTTAAAGGTATGTGTGAGGAATGCATCATCCATGAACTGGGTTCAAAATGTATGTGATGAAATTGCATCATCCCTAGACATGAGACTTGTCTTAAAGGTACGTGTGAGGACTGCATCATCCATGAACTAGGTTCAAAATGTACGTGAGGACTGCATCGTCCATGAACTGGGTTCAAAATGTACATGAGAGGACTGCATCGTCCATGAACTGGGTTCAAAATGTACGTGAGAGGACTGCATCGTCCATGAACTGGGTTCAAAATGTACGTAATGGGATTGCATCGTCCCTAGACATGAGACTTGTCTTAAAGTGATAAGGATTGATCATCCTGGAACTTGATCTAGATTGTATCATCCATGGACCTATGTCCTAAAGAGAGCAGGATTGATCATCCTATAATATGATCATGTGTGTTGCAGGGTATGCTGCTATTATGACTAATGAGGATACTTGTATTGATGTATTGATTCTTGTATTGATGATATGTATTGATGAGGAGACTTGTATGTATACTTGTATTGATGAGGATACTTGTATTGATGATGTGTATACTTGTATTGGTGTGGATACTAATACTGATGATCTAGATGACGATGTTGCTGATCGTGTTGATCTAGATGATGATGTTGCTGATCATGTAGATCGAGATGATGATCCAGATGCTGTAGATCGTGATGATCCAGATGTTGTAGATCGTGATGATCCAGATGCTGTAGATCGAGATGATCCAGATGTTGTAGATCGTGATGATCCAGATGTTGTAGATCGTGATGATCCAGATGCTGTAGATCGTGATGATCCAAATGCTGTAGATCGAGATGATCCAGATGTTGTAGATCATGATGATCCAGATGCTGTAGATCGTGATGATCCAGATGCTGTAGATCGAGATGATCCAGATGCTGTATAACGTGATGATCCAGATGTTGTAGATCGAGATGATCCAGATGCTATAGATCAAGATGATCCAGATGTTATAGATCATGATAATCCAGATGCTGTAGATCGAGATGATCCCGATGTTGATGTTGTTGTAGCTGTTCGAGTGTTGCAAAAGATAAAGACTCAGTACTGAAGATGTTGATGTTCCAGTATTGAAGATGTTCCAGTAACTGCTTGAGTTACTGATGATGTTGAGAAAGCTTCCAATGATTTATAGATGTATCATGTATGACGTTGATGACTCCTTGCTCGTGCAGATGCTGTTATAATATCCTTCTCGTTAAGGGGGAGTGTTGAGATATTGTAACTTCAAAGAATATTATATTTGTACTTTATTATTCCAGAGATGATTCATTCCTCCGTGAAGATCTTATTGTATATCCAGATATGTTTATTCCTCCATCGGAATGTGGTAACTTGGGTTATTAGACTTCCCTAGTGGGGGTTGGCCCTGTATGTGTTATGTGGGTCAAAGGGTTATTAGGCCACCCTAGAGGGGTCGTCCCAGTCAGTTGTAATGGGGTATTTAACCCAATGGTTAAATATGAGCCTACATGATTTGTGTAAAAGACAAGTCACAGTAGTGTATAAACAGAGGAGGTGTATTCCTCATTTAACACACACTCACTCACTTGAGAGTGGCGCACTTATGAGAGAGAGGTATGCTATGGAGAAGGAGGAGCTTATGCTCAGGGTTACATCTTTTGTATTTGCTGGTCATCTATATTGAGGAAGCTTTGCTGGGTTTTCTACCCCATGAGGGTTTCCCAGGATAAATCTGTGTCTCTTGTGTTTATGCTGTGCTTGTTGTTTCTTCGGTGATCCTGTATATGCTATTATTGTGAAATGGAATGTAATGCTATTTTCTGTCTTAGCATATTAAATCTTAACAGTTTGGTGAGAATGGAGAGGATCAATTGCTTGTCCTCTTTGATAACTCCACTGTTCTTCAACTGCATGTCCAAGTGCTTGAATCTTGTGAAAAAATCATTGATGGTCTCGAAATTCTCAGGACTAAGAGCAATCAATTCATTCTCTAATTGAAAATCCCTAAGCTCATCCTACTTGCCAAAAAGTGTGTCAAGTTTCTCCCATATTGCTTTTGGAGTCTTCAATCCGCTGAGATGGAAGTGAAGATCTTTGGAAATAGAGAGGCAAAGGAGACCATAAGCTTCATCAAGCTTATTCTAGTGTTTGGTTCTTTCCAACAATGTACTTGGCTCCAATTCGAGGCCAACGGTGACTCTATAGAATCCTTTTGAAATCAATATGATCTCCATATCATCTTTCCAATCAAAATAGTTGAAATGAGTGAGGATAGGCTTTCAAGAAGAGTATTCCATTGCTAGGAGCGAGTGCACTTTGATGTAGAAAAGATTGCAAAAAGCAAGGTAGCGAATGCAATTGATGGAGATAATAACCTGCAAATCACAATGAAATCAAGAACCGTAAGGTCGAACAATCCACCCTTTTAGAGTTGCATCACACATGGGATTGGAGATCAAACAAGTTGAATGGGTCCAATGCATCAAATCCAAGAATTATGTGGAAAACTCAAGGTTATGGAGTGGATTGGAAGTGTATTTTTCTGCTTTGCATGCACATGAGAGAATGCACATGAGCGAATGCACATGAGATCTTTCATTCCAAAACTTCTATAATTTTGAGCAAATTCACTCAAATCTTCTTGTAGAACACCTGGAAAAGAGATCTCATTCCTGCAATGGCTTTGATACCATGTAAAATTAGTCACAGCAGATCTAATGAACAAGTAAATCAATCACAATAGATGAAACTCAGAAAATATGGTGTAAACTGTGCAAGAACATGCATCAGTGCTCAATATCCCAGTAAGGGTGAAAATGCAATACAATAATGCCACAATGAGTGAGCAATTTAAATTTACTAAGGATGTCAATCGAATTAACTGAATGGCATAGCTTGGCTCCAACTAGGAGTCCTCGTCATCAATAAGTGGTGGTCATCAAAGCACAAGAACCAGTCATCCAGGTGTCAGTCTGAGTCTAACTGACTGTAACTACTGTAAATGAAGTGTGTAGCACTGATATAGGGAAGGAGGCTCAGTGGAGGGCACATGGGAGGCTAACTGAAGTCAGAACAAGTCATCTAGTCAATCTGGAGATCCAACAGAGTGAAACAGTTAGTCAAGAGTGAAACTAGCCTCAAATCAAGGAGAATCGGAGCTAACTGAGTGTAAACTGAGTGGGTAAGTGAGGAAGTGCGCCCTTCTCTGGTAGTAGGTGAGATGTGGGTGCCTTCATGACTAGGAGGGATAAAACTCTGAGGAAAGAAACTCCCGGGTGCTAGAAGGAAGTGGATAAGGGGCTGGAGGCATCAAACTGGTGACTGGGATGCATGCATACCCTAGATATTGCATGCAAACCCTAATTGCATGCAAAACCCTAACAATGATGATGTGGATATCCGAACAGTACACTACCTCCAAAATGTTGCTGCAATATTTTCTCAAGAATCATATGATCTCTCCTCCATAATAGATGACCCTTTTGTTAAGATTGCACTGGTCACCCTTTTCCATCCATTCATATTTGAACCCTTGAAATTGCAAACTTATTTTTTGGGCCATGAGTTCGGATGTAATTGGAATTTTATGTGGCCTTGGGAAATATGGTTCAATAAATTCTTGGATGTGCCTTTCACCTTCACCTTTGAATCTATTCAGATGTTTGCATGTGTCAGTGAATTTGATTTGGGCATTTACTCCCCTTTCAAGGAAGTATGCAACTAGGAGTGAATCACGGGTGGCCCTCATAAACACGTCACGAACAGCATATCTTGGCACTAAATGAATATATCCACTCATGATTTCATATTGTTCTCCTTGTATTAAACCATTGAGTGGCTCACATGCAAAATTTTATTTAGAAGACTCTACTACTAACTAAGCTTTCCAAACAATTGAATATTCAATCAAAGGGATAAATGCATGTGCTACTACATTATTTTCCCCACCCTTGTATGCAAAATAAAAACTATGGGCGTATTCCTCACTTACCCATTCGAAAAAAATGCTCAATTTTTTTGTCTAGTGGTCTCATGGGAGGAAGGTTCCCAAAACCATTCCTATGCCACCTTCTTCCAACTTACTTAGTGTCAACACAAAGAGTCTTTTGTAGACTCCCAAACCACCAAGCAGGAATATAGTGTTTCCATCCATCATAATATTTCCCATGTAGGAAACTAATCAAATGCTCCCCATGGATAAACTTCTGGAATTTTAGACTGACTCGCCCTATAGGATCCCATTGATACTACTGCATTCCTCTCAACATTTTGGCCCCTTGGAACAACTTGTCATTCCAAAGGATACCAGGATCCCATAAACATATTGATATTACATTACTACCAATGCCTCTTAGAACACTTATCATTTGATCCAATAGGATCTATATCCTCTCTTGTGCCTTCAAATCTCTTTCTTTCATTGTTGCATCAAATATTCCATGAATGTAAGTTAATCCTCTATCAGGTGGCCTTCCCTGTGGGAGGTATCCAAAATACTTCTCATGCTTTCGAAGAAATCCTTTGATATATTTAGGTTGTTTTGAAACATATATGGTGTTCATTGAGTGGTGATGAGGAACTTAGTATCCCATCCAATGTATCCATTCCTTAAGATTGATATCATACTATGTGAAGACACCACTTGATTAGGATAGGTGTTGATGCCTTGCAAGACTCTCTGCTTCCCATAAGAATCATTGAAACTTATTTGAGGCACCTGATAATTCATGGAAGTCTCTCCAATGGAGTACAACCATTGTAATCCCAACACCAAGTTAGCGTCGGAAACATTAACAACATAAAAACTATTTGTTAAGGTATAATATCATATGGTTACTTGAAGATTTGGAATCCATTTAGTGCAATCCATGGATTTATTACCTAGTATGGTGACTGTGAATCCTTCAGAGGTTTTAGTAGATCGCTTCCTTCTTTCCACCAAGGATGAATCAATGAAATTATGAGTAGCACCTCCATCAACTAAAATTGTAACTCCATGTCCCTGAACTACTCCCTTGAATATGAGAGTTTGGAAGCGAGTTACTCCGCTCATGACCGCAATATTTCAACTTGCTAGTGGTAGTTGTTTTTCATATATTGTCTCATAACCACCATATTCTTCAACCATTTCTTCTTCATATTACTCCTCGACTTCACTCTATGACAAGACCTCAATGTAATGTGACTTTCCATTATCACACTTATGGCTTGGGTCCCATGGTTCTTGGAAAGAGAAGCATAGATTTCTCCTCCTTAATTCATCTCAATCTCTAAAAGTGTTCTCCTCCTTGAAATTTTCTATGGAACCTTTTTGGAAAGGTTACTTGTTTATGGTTTCAGTTGGAATATATTTTCTTGGTGGAAATATTGTTCTTAGTATGTCCTCTTGCAGATCTCTTGTTCTACTCATTGCATCTTGAAAGGTAGGTGGACTGTAGGATTGAACCAACCCTTTCAATGGCTCTCCCAATCCTTCTGTGAATAAAGGATCAAGTGAGATTTAGATATGTGTGTGAACATCACAACTAGCTTCTGGAAATATGCGATATATGCTTCAAGAGTCCATGTCTGTCATAGATATGCTAGCTCTCTAAAAGATATCTCAAGATCTTTATGATCAAATCTATATACCAATATGTAATGTCCCCATTCAAATAAGTGCATAGTAAGACAATCCCATCAATCCTACTAGTTTCCTAGGTTGGATGGGCACATGTGGGATGGTAATAAGGAAGCTAATAAATGATATTTAGACATTAGAGGGGTTCAAGCATTTAATAAATATGGTGAATAAATAAATTCAAGATAAATTCTAAGTGGCAAGTGGTTTTGGAGACATATGGAGGTGGTGGGACCCACACTAGCTTGATTTTTCATAATACATGGTATCTCTCTTTTGCAAATTCGAATTAATGGGAATGTGAACACTCTTGGGTGAGTTGGTAAGTCATAACAAATTTCATTGAGAATCTTAGGTCGAATTGGGAAGGATTGGTAACCTCCATGGAAGATAAAGAGTCAAAGTGGAAGTTTGTGGACACTTGGGCTAGATTCCCTATCCCCTATGACACCAATGATGGAGCATCTATGACAAATATGACAAATTGCAAACCTGAACTCTAACATTTGACAACTATGACATGTCAGCACCAAAAATAGTCTCAAGGAAGGCGAATTTGGGAGTTGGAGAAACCAAAGAGACTCAAAATCGAATTTGGGAGAAGATGGAAGGTTGGAACTAGAAGACAAGTGGCAAATGTGGAATATTTCCTAAATCGAAATCTATTGAATCTATTGAGAGGATTTCGACCCTTAGAAGGATAATTTTGGTTATAAAATGTAGAAATGAAGAATGAGAATGGCTTTTGATGATTTGAGAAAAATTGCATTTGTGAAGAGAGAGCTAGTGGATGACTAGTTTCTTGCCTTAGCCAATTTCGAGGGTGAAAGATTCCCATCCAAGTTGGTGTTTGGAGAGGCCACTCAGGTATTTCATGGTGCTTTAATGGAGTTTTTATTTTCAGGTATCAGCTACAGGAAGTTGCATGGTTTGGTTTAGTGCAGCATTTTCTCTCCACCATTTCCAGTTTTGAAGGCATATTCATGCTCCTTGAGGGAGGGAATTTTTGGTGAGCACTTGTGCTTCTTGAGAGAGATTCTCATTATATATTTCTGATTGTAATAGCTTCATATCCTCTGTTATTAATATTCATAAATTCTCAGGTCGAAATACCCACTGGTTGTATGCAAAACTATTGATTAATGAGCAAACAATGTCCATTTCCCCAATGCATTGATGTATGACAATATAATGTTGATTATTTCGAAGGGATGGATGATTCTCTGATATATTTGTGATAAATATACTTCCATGGATGTATTCTACAAGTTTCATGTACTGTACTTGAGCATTTGAAGCATTTTTACTCATTTTAGTTGTATTGGGAGGTGAAATAGTGCCATTTCCCCAAGGGTCGAATTGGGGGTTTTTGTTGTTGAATGTGAAAGAGTTAGAACAGTAGTAAAAATAAATTAATGGTGCATATGAGACCTTAATCACATACTTAACACATTATATACCTCTGTTCATAAATTTGTGGGAGTTTGGAGGCATTTGGAAGGCCATTTGCAGTGTTACTAGGAGCAGATTTGATGCACAAATTACTAGTCAAAATTACCTATATTGATCAGAATACAAATCAAGTTTGAAGCAGTATTTGGAGGGCCATAAAACATCCATGGACATGATATTCAATTCTAAATACCATTCATACACTCCTATAGAATATTTGGGAGCATTTGGGTTGATTTGGAGGTCAAAACAGTTAAACTAGTCAAAGGTCGAAATTGGGAAAAAAGTGGAAAAATTGGCATTTTAATAGAATTTTGAAAAAGGGTCATTACAAGTGGTATCAGAGCATGGTATTGGCACCTGAAGGTATTAACAAGAATCCAAACAAATAAAACACCACCCTTTGAATCAGTAGTTGAAGAAGATTTGGTTGAAGAAGAGATAGTAGCAGAAAAAGAGTTTTTTTCAAAAACAATGGGTAGAGAGGAGGAGGAAAAATTAAGACATAAGGAGGAATTTATTGAAGCCTTAAAACCATGTTTTGAAGGAATTACCATGGTTATGCTATATATGAATAAACAAATGATGAAAGGTTTCGAATTGTTGGGTAGCCAACTTTCAAGCAAAGGAATGATAGGAGATAATAGTGGTTCACACTCAGGGGAAAAGATGAAAGGTAATGAGCATATTTTCTCAAGTACAGGACCTCATAATAGACTTGATGAATTTCAAAGCACACAAAGGCATACTGCACCTAAATTTCTCACACCCAAAGAAGATCCCAATCTTGAATTGGATTACAAGAAACTAGTAAATGATTGGAATGATTTGAATGAAGAGTGTAAAAGAGGTGTACCACTCAGTGACTACATTGATGCTATGCAAAAGATTAAAATGAAGGGAGACAATAGGAGTCCATTCAAAAACAAAAAATTGAATAGTGCTATTGGAAAAATGTCACTTCCTAGTTTTGATGGTTCTTCTCAAAATTCTGCTAACACTTGGGTGCAAAAATTGGATGTATATTTTCAGCTGAATCCTATGTTGGAAGAGGATGCATTAAAATGGCCATTTTGCATTTCGAAGGAGATGCCAATGAATGGTGGTTCATGGGATAAAAAAATTGGGTCATAATCAAGTTAAAACATATGGAGAATTTGTTGACAGGGTACTAGAAAGATTTGAACAAAAAGATCAAGAATTGCCTTTCAAAGAACTAGCTCAATTGAAGCAAACTGGGTCCCCTATCGAATATATGTTGGACTTTCAAAAATTATCAGTCAAGGTGGATGATGTATCTATGGGAAGATTAGTATTACTGTTCACTTAAGGTTTGGCTGAACCCTTAAGAGGTCTGTTCAAAGCCCACAAGCCAACTACATTAAAATATGCAATGAGCTTGATTAGGGATCTCCAAAAAGTGCTTCCTAGAACGAGATTTCCTCCTAAGCCTAGCTACAAATTTGAATAGAAACCTTGGAAAAGGGATGGATATGATAAGAAACCTTGGAAAAGAGAGTCATTTGAGAGGAATAAAAAAGAGGGACTAAACAGGGATGAACTTAGAAAAAATAAATTGTGCTTCACATGCTTCCAACCATGGACACCAGGGCACAAATGTACCAAAGGAAAGGCTCAATTCGTAGAAGTATTTTCTGACAATGAGGGGTATGATTGGGGCATGGATGAAGATGGACATATTTCAGATCAAGAAGAGGCATATGAGACAGCAGTAGAAGAGGAAAGACAAGAAGAAAATCATCCTTCACTGGACAAAGCAAGAATGGTAGTGATTTCAGCAGTACCTCGCTATCATACTATCCAATGCAAAGGTGTGGTACAAGGACAAAGAACTTCAGTTTTGGTAGATGGAGGAGCCACTCATAACTTCATTGATGCAGAGATGGTATAGAAAAGAAATATACCTATTGAACCATTTTATGGCTTCACAGTTGTCATTCCCGGTCACAACACAATGCAATGAAAAACATGGGTTCCAAAGCTGCAAGTCACCGTAGGTAACTATACTTTTGTTGATAATTTTTATGCGGTTGATGTTGCTAATACTAATGTGGTTTTGGGAGTTCAATGGTTGTATGCAATAGGAGAGCATACAGTAAATTATCAAATTCCCGAAATGAAATTCCAAGATTCAAAAGGAGTACAAAGAATTGTGAGAGGGAAACACACTTATCCAAATCAAGTAGTAACTTGCAATAGTATGAGATCTATATTGAGGCATGGGGATATAGAATGGGTTGCTAAATGTCATATTACATCTCCCAATCCAACTATAAATATTTTCAAACACCCAAAGGAGATAGAGATACTTTTGCAAAAATATGAAAAGGTTTTTAGAGACCTTCCACATGGTAGGCCACCGGATAGGGGGGTTCAGCACGGTATTATTTTGGAGGAGGGAACTTCACCCATTCAGATACCACCTTATAGACATCCTAAAAATTTCAGAGATGAGATTGAAAAATCTATCCAAGAACTCCTAGAGTTGGGACTCATTAGACCAAGCTCTAGCCCTTATGCTTCTTCAGTAGTGCTAGTGAAGAAAAAGGATGGAACATTGAGAATGTGCATAGATTTTAGAGCCTTGCACAAAAATACTATCAAGAATAGGTATCCTATTCCTAGGATTGATGAGCTCATGGATGAGCTACATGGGGCCAAATACTTCTCAAAAATTGACCTTAGATCAGGGTATCACCAAATTCGAATGAAAGATGAAGATGTGCAAAAGACCGCTTTTCGATGTCATTTTGGCCACTTTGAATTTCTTGTCATGCCTTTTGGGTTAACTAATGCTCCAGCTACCTTTCAAGCATGTATGAATAGGAAAATTTTCAAGCAACTAAGAAGGTTTGTTTTGGTTTTCTTTGATGATATTCTCATTTACAGTAAAACATGGGAAGAGCATTTGCAACAGTTAGAGATTGTGTTGAAAATATTGCAAGAAGAGTCCTTATTTACTAAATTATCAAAATGTGAGTTTGGGATGAAAGAACTACTGTATCTTGGGCACATTATTGGGCAAGGAGTGAAGGTACACATGGAAAAAATCAGGGCTATCTTGGAATGGCCATCACCAAAAAATATTACCAAATTGAGAGGATTTATTGGCATATGCACCTACTACAGAAAATTTGTGAAAGGGTTCTCCAAGTTGACTTCTCCACTCAATCATTTGACTAAGAAGGATGCTTTCAAGTGGGATGAAGAGGCTGAAAAGGCCTTCCAAAAAATGAAAGAGGTAATGAGTAGTTGTCCCATACTTGCACTTCCTGATTTTACTAAACCTTTTGTTGTGGAATGTGATGCTTCAGGTGGAGGAATAGGGGTTGTCCTAAAGCAAGGCCAACACCACATAGCCTTTGAGAGCAGAAAGTTGCAGCCTCATGAAAAAATTTACTCCATATATGATAAAGAATTGCTGGCCATTATGCATGCATTGGCCAAATTCAGACAATACTTGGTGGGCAGCAAGTTTGTGGTGAAAACTGACCACGATAGTCTAAGACACTTTCTCACCCAAAAATATCTAAATGAAAGGCAACAAAAGTGGGTAAGAAACATTCAAGATTATGATTTTGATATTGAACATGTCAAAGGAAATAATAATATAGTAGCAGATGCTTTGTCAAGAAGGCCTTCTTTTTCTCTCATGGATATTGCCAAGGATTGGAAAAACATGCTACTAGTTGAATATGCCAAAGACAAATTTGCTTGTGATGTGTTGGATGGAATCAAAGGGGATGATAATTATAGGATTTTGAATGGGCTGATATATTATAAGGGAAGAATTTATTTAGCTCATAACTCCAAGCTCAAGTACCAAATATTGCAAGAAGCACATGATTCCCCACTAGCGGGCCATCCGGGGATCTTCAAAACTTATAGACAGTTGAGGCAAATATTTTTTTGGAAGGGGCTGAAGGAATATGTTCAAAAGTATGTGAATGAATGTAAAGCCTGTCAACAAAACAAATCAGAACTTACATGTCTAGCCGGCCTATTACAACCATTTCCCATTCCGGAGCAAAAATGGGACAGTATTTCCATGGATTTCATCACCGGATTGCCTAAATCCTTGGGTAAGGATTGCATCTATGTGGTAGTTGATAGGTTGACAAAATTTGCTCATTTCTTTGTTGTTACATCATATTTTAGTGTTGCACAAGTGGCTGATATTTTTTTCAAAGAAATCTTCAGATTGCATGGGCTCCCTAAGAGCATTGTCAGTGATAGAGATAGTAGATTCATGGGTGCTTTTTGGCAAGAACATTTTAGATTAGTAGGCACTCAATGGACTCCAAGTACCAGCTATCATCCACAAACTAATGGACAAACAGATAGGGTAAACCAATGGTTTGAAGGATACCTAAGAAACTATGTGGGAGGGTAGCAAAAAGCATGGGCAAAATGGCTACACTTAGGTGAGTTTTTCTACAACACCACTTATCATATGTCAATAGGAATGTCTCCTTTCAAAGCATTATATGGTTATGATGCACTTACATTTTCTAACATTATATTTGGTGATAGTAGAGCCCCAAAGGCTAAATATTGGGTGGAAGAGAGCCAAGAAATTTTAAAGCTCTTGAAAGACAATTTGCAGGTTGCTCAAAATTAGCAAAAACAATATGCTGATAGGAATAGAGAAGAAAGAACCTTTCAAGTCAATGATTTAGTATATTTAAGGTTGCAGCCTTATAAACAAACATCTCTAAAAAAGAATGGAGCAGAAAAATTAAAACCAAGGTACTATGGGCAATACAAGGTAGTGCGGAAGGTTGGAGAAGTAGCATATGAACTAGAACTTCCGGAAGGGAGTAAAATCCACAATGTATTTCAAGTTTCTTGTCTCAAGAAATATCTTGATCATAAAATCATCACTTCAGAAATACTTCCTCCTTTGGATGATAAAGGTCAGCTCAAACTTGTTCCGAAAAATATTTTGAAGACACGAGAAAGAAGGTTGAGGAGTAGAATCATCAAAGAATATTTAGTGCAATGGAAGGACTTACCAAATGAAGATGCCACATGGGAAGAGGAGAATATTTTGCAGCATCCAAATCTGAAATTGCTTGAGGACAAGCAATCTTGGGTGGGGAGGACTGTAATGTCCCCATTCAAATAAGTGCATAGTAAGACAATCCCATCAATCCTACTAGTTTCCTAGGTTGGATGGGCACATGTGGGATGGTAATAAGGATGATAATAAATTATATTTAGACATTAGAGGGGTTCAAGCATTTAATAAATATGTTGAATAAATGAATTCAAGATAAATTCTAAGTGGCAAGTGGTTTTGGAGACATATGGAAGTGGTGGGACCCACACTAGCTTGATTTTTCATAATACATGGTATCTCTCTTTTGCAAATTCGAATTAATGGGAATGTGAACACTCTTGGGTGAGTTGGTAAGTCATAACACATGTCATTAAGCATCTTAGGTCGAATTGGGAAGGATTGGTAACCTCCATGGAAGATAAAGAGTCAAAGTGGAAGTTTGTGGACACTTGGGCTAGATTCCCTAGCCCCTATGACACCAATGATGGAGCATCTATGACAACTATGAAAAATTGCAGACCTGACCTCTAAAATCTGACCACTATGACATGTCAGCACCAAAAATAGGCTCAAGGAAGGCGAATTTGGGAGTTGGAGAAGCCAAAGAGACTCAAAATCGAATTTAGGAGAAGATGGAAGGTTGGAACTAGGAGACAAGTGGCAAATGTGGAATATTTCCTAAATGGAAATATATTGAATCTATTGAGAGGATTTCAACCCTTAGAAGGATAATTTTAGTTATAAAATGTAGAAATGAAGAATGAGAATGGATTTTGATGATTTGAGAAAAATTGCATTTGTGAAGAGAGAGCTAGTGGATGACTAGTTTCTTGCCTTAGCCAATTTCAAGGGTGAAAGATTCCCATCCAAGTTGGTGTTTGGAGAGGCCACTCAGGTCTTTCATGATGCTTTAATGGAGTTTGTATTTTTAGGTAGCAACTACAGGAAGTTTCATGGTTTGGTTTAGTGCAGCACTTTCTCTCCACCGTTTCCAGTTTTGAAGGCATATTCATGCTCCTTGAGGGAGGGCATTTTTGGTGAGCACTTGTGCTTCTTGAGAGAGATTATCATTATATATTTCTAATTGTAATAGATTCATATCCTCTATTATTAATGTTCAGAAAGTCTCAGTTCGAAATACCCACTGGTTGTATGCAAAACTATTGATTAATGAGAAAACAATGTCCATTTCCCCAATGCATTAATGTATGACAATATAATGTTGATTATTTCGAATGGATGGATGATTATCTGATATATTTGTGATCAATATACTTCCATGGATGTTGTATACAAGTTTCATGTACTGTAATTGAGCATTTGAAGCATGTTTACTCAGTTTAGTTGTATTGGAAGGTGAAATAGTGCCATTTCCCCAAGGGTCGAATTGGGGGTTTTTGTTGTTGAATGTGAGAGAGTTAGAACAATAGTAAAAATCAATTAATGGTGCATATGAGACCTTAATCACATACTTAACACATTATATACCTTTTTTCATAAATTCGTGGGAGTTTGGAGGCATTTGGAAGGCCATTTGCAGTGTTACTCGGGGGGGATTTGATGCACAAATTACTAGTCAAAATTACCTATATTGATCAGAATACAAATCAAGTTTGCATCAGTATTTGGAGGGCCATAAAAAATCCTTGAACCTTGTATTCAAGTCTAAATACCATTCATACACTCCTACAGAAGATTTGAAAGCATTTGGGTTGATTTGGAGGTCAAAACAGTTAAACTAGTCAAAGGTCGAAATTGGGGAAAAAGTGGAAAAATTGGCATTTTAATAGAATTTTGAAAAAGGTTCATTACAAAATATCCTGGTGAACTCCTCATCTGTTGTCACTTGATCATGACCCAGATTCCTCATTCCATGAAACCACCAGTCATTGGACTTTCTATCAAGATGCATGGTATCCATTTTGATGGAATCCTTTTCGGCCATGGGGTTCAATTGGAAGTATGTGTCTAATTTATGGATCCATTAACTGGCAGTACATTTTGATGAACCATCAAAATATGGAAGAGATATCTTACCAATGGCATTCTTAAACTCCAGATTGTGATCATACATCTTGTTTCTCCCTCTTGGATTGACTTTGTATTGGGATTCACATAAGTCCTTGAAGGGAAGTGCTCTTCTACATTCTTCACTCATAGTTTGGTACTTTGCATACTGGTCCTCCCATGTAGCAATTGGTTCTCTATGCAATTCTAGTTCCTATCAGTGTTCTTCAAGGATATTTAGCATGGTAGGATATGGTTGACTCTTGGTCTCACTCTTGAACTCATGAGGCCGATTGTGAGGCCTTGTCTTTAAAAAGAGAGTCTCACCAAAGACCTTCTTTCCTTCATGTTGAGAGCCACTATTGCTCCCTTCTCCATTTGTGTTTACCAATTGCTTAGCAAGGAATTCTCTAGTATCTTTCCCCGACCATATGATATTCTGGGATATGTATTGCATGCCCTTCAGCATGCTCTGAACAAAATATATGAACTCCTCACTTTCATCCATGTTTGACATTTTGTTTTCTCCTTGGGCCTTGCCTTCAGTGGAGTCAACTTCTTCTTCTGCAAGGGGATCTCTTGGATATTTCCTCTTAGGGGATGTATTTCTCTTTGGAATCGTCAATTATAATCCAGAGAAGGTCCATAGGACCATTATTTGAAACCATTGTAATGTACCCAAACCCAACTTTAGGCACACTAAATTAAAAACCCCAAATTTGACTAGAAATCTAGGCTTAAACCATTGACACCACTAGACCTTTTGAATTATGAAGGAATGGATTCTAAGGTATGATATAGGTTAAGGATATCTTACATAAATGATAAATAGACTCCCAACTTTAACAACTGCACATTCTTTGTGTGCATCACACCTGAGTAGACTCATTTGGCTAAACCAAAGGCTTCAAGGAAATAACCCTAGGACTTATGTGGAACCCAATGGATTCTAGTGCATATATAGAAGTGGTTGGCTTGAAAGATACCCCAAACAAATATGAAAACACTTATACTAACAATGGGACTAAATTTGGTGAAGTGTGGGAGCTAGGAGGAAAATTCGGGTTTCAGGACAGCTCAACTAGTATAGTTCCAAGCAATCCCAAATGACTCAAGACGGTCACAAATTTAAGAAAAAACACTTGGGATGGGTTCACCTAAGTCTTACCAACCTGCAACAACTCACAGAATGCAATTTGGATACATGGAACATAGTTTATTGCATCAATTATGGAAACTAACTAGATTTGACAACACAATGATCATAGGGATAAAAATCCATTGAAAAGTAAGGCAAATTTGTGGGACAAGAAAAAACTTAATATCATTAAATTGAAGAAGAGTCCATATACATCATAGAGTTGTAATTATAGAATCAAATGTCCATGAAATCACTATCTTCATTCAATGTCTTATACAATTACTAAACATTGCAGGAAGCTCACTAAATCTACTAGATGTCTTCAACACTGATAGAATGGGATCTTGCTTATCTGGGAGATAATTGGACCTACAATTTGTGATAATCTGCAGGTATCTAGCAACTGTAACAAACTCACAATCTAACTCTTAGGATTACTTGCAAAGAAGAAGAAGCATGCATTCAATAATCACTCACAAACACAGAATAATGGACAATGTCAATATCATACAATGAATAATGAATGTAGAGAATGTGTTACAATGGGATGCAAATCAGCATGATATAGGATTCAAATTATCCATGTAGGGTATTCAAATAACTGATCAAAGAGTCTAGAATGAATAACTATAGAGACATCAACTAGTCAACAGTATCAATCATGAGTGGTAAGAGTCAGTCAAGTGTGTCTAACTGAGTCTAACAGAACTAACTACCCATAAATCAAGGAATGGAGGCTCTAAGTGGAGTGCATGAGGTTGTCCAACTCAAAGTCTAGCTTGATTAACAATGGAGACATCATCCAGTCAATAGTATCAGTCATAAATGGTAATAGTCAGTCAAGTGTGGCTAACTGAGTCTAACAGAACCATCTACGCATAAATCAGGGAATGGAGACTCCAAGGAGGGCGCATGAGGCTGTCAAATAGTCAAGTGGAACTCCAAAACTAGATAACTAGAATATACAAGCAGTCATCATGAGTAATCAGTGGAAGAACTACTCAATCAATTCACTAATTGAATGATAACTCCCGGCAGGTGAGATAAGGCACCCCAACTGAGTGATAACGGGTGGTAGGTGAGTAAGTACACTCTAACTGACAGTGGTAGGTGAGAAGGGTGCACTTGCTAAGAATATACGTCAAGGAGGGTGCATTAGATAGGTAGGAGTCCAAATGAGGGATGAAGACAGGCTCTAGAGAGCTAGAAGCAAGCTCTAGGTGTTGGGGAGACAACCATGATGATGACTGGATGCATGCAGTGGCATG
Source organism: Larix kaempferi (assembly GCA_027924585.1). Lineage (NCBI taxonomy): Eukaryota > Viridiplantae > Streptophyta > Pinopsida > Pinales > Pinaceae > Larix > Larix kaempferi. The sequence continues at coordinate 7,240,971 of BSBM01000173.1, read as the reverse complement.
CAAAATACAAAAATGAAGGTGTGAATATTGCAACACCCCCTTGCAAGCTATACTATGAGATAATAACCGAAAAACAAAAATAGGGCTCTGGTGACTGAGACCAAATGTCACCCCGTACAATCAATCTAAAATAAACTAAGTGAGGAAAGAGGGAAAACCCAGTGGGAAGAAATCCCTCCCTCAAAATAGACTGAAGGATGCTAATGTAGCATATCATCACTCACCCTTGAAGGAGGTAAGTATCCTTCTTTTCTGAAGAAGGATCGATCGATCTGAAATGGATCAACAATGTGAGAAGGATGAAACCTTCCATTCTAAAAATATGATCTGGTTCTTCTATGATCATGTGGATCACCAACCAAATCACCGGCAGATCGGAGTGCAGTGGCTGCCCATCGAGGAAGAGGAGGAATATCAGGTGAGAGATCTTCAAGTTCTTTTAGATCTGGATCTCCCATTCACTCATCTTCATCATTGTTGGATGCTTTTTGGACAGACCTGGGTTTTAATGAAGCGCAGCAACAAAACCCCTTGGCGCACTGGCCCTCTCGGCAACGAGCTGTGCGGCAGCTCGAGGTCTCACCCGAAGTGGCTATGGGGGGGATAAGGAATCAAATTTCCTTAACCTAGGTGACGTGGAGACTGCTCTCTCTCTTCCTTGATGATTCCTCAAAGCAGAATGCCTTACTCTTCCGTAGACCTCTCAACGCAACTGCGTCGAACTCTCTCTCGACAGCCTAGCTGCGCAGTATCTTCATTCATGTGCACAAGGCGATTATCCTCTGCACCGCTACTCTATCGTTTCTGCTTGCACGCCCAGCACAGTAACGCATTCCTCTATCGCTACAGCGACAACGTTCTACAGATTCCTTCGACACTTAACGATTATAGTTACCAAGGAAGCTTGAGAACTTACTTAACATACTCATAAAGATAACGTAATATTCGTGTATACACAGACAGTGAACTAAAGCATGCAATCACTCAACACAACATCATAACACGAGAATTATGAAGTTCACCTCCACGGGGAAACCACGTCCACGAAAGTCTCTTATATTAATCAAGAGTGGATAGAAGTACACAATATGTTGCGCACACAGCTGCAGCCTTAGATCTTTCCAGGAAACTCCACGCACACAGCTGGGAGCCCTTCTCTCGATCTAGTCTCTTTCTCTTCAGAGATTACAATAGTTCAGACGTCGAATCAGACTGTCTGCAACTCAGGGATTAGCTTCACATCTATCCAGTTCTACTCTTATCTTCTAACAACACAGTAGAAGACTTACTGACTAGCTAGCTTATCTCAAACAGCTAACCTGCATCACAACATCTAATGGCTAGCTAACTAACTATCTAGCGTCTAGCATTACAATTATATGTATATATAGGTGGCCATGACGGTCACACCTTTACAAATCTGTGGGCCTTTCCCAGCAGTAATCCCCAAAAAACCTAACCACAGACATGGCTAGGTGTACTGTAGGCGCCGCTTGCAGTCACGTCGCCGCTTCCTGCAGGTTTCGTGACTTTCGACGCAACTCGCGGGTATGGGCGCCTTGTCCTTCGTCTTCAATGCTTTGGTCCGTTGCTCTTCCTTGATCAGAACAACCATAACTTCTGTACTTAGCCTTAAATGAGGGTAGCTGAGCCCTCTACTCCGTTGCTTCATTTATTGTGGTAGCTGAGCTTTCTATTCAGCCACATTCATTCTTCTATGACGTGTGCGCGCGAGCTCCACGAGTTTCGGTCCATAATCTGCGCTAAGCTCATCCATCTGGCACCGTACTGCGCACCTTTTCCTTCTGCCCAAAAATTGGTGTTTATTCAAAATTAGCACTTTCCCTTCAACACTTGTGCTTTTTCCTCAAAATTCACAGCTTTACCGTAGCTGCAGCCTAGGCTCCAACAGGCCCCTAACACTTACTTGTGGCTCGCCCTCGAGCCACTTGCACTAGCGTGTGGTCGCTTTACTTGCGTATCTACTTTTGCTTGGGTCTCCGTGAATGTTTTCTTCCACTGCGCAATAGCGGAGTCCATTTCGTCGACACACTCCACAGCTGTCTGCACCGTTTCTGCAGTGGCTTCTTCTTTAGTTATGCCATCAATCACCTATTGAGATTCTGCAATTTCTTTGAGCTTTGCCTCGACTTGGGCAGCGAGGTCAGCATACTCATCCATAAATGGTTGAATGCTGTTGGTGAGTTTAGCATCCTCATTTCTGAGCTTGTGCAGTTGCTGTTGGATTCTGCGCACTTCACTCATTTTTCTCATTTTTGCTAAGCCTTCTAAGGCCTTAGCTTCTTCAGTCAGAACAGTTAGGGACTGTTCTGCGGCTTGTACCTGTTCCAAAAGACCAACTTTGAAAGGGAGTGTCTCAAGCTCCGTCCAAGCCTCCATAGCTTGGTTCATCAGGTTCTCGGCTTCTTCTGCTCTGCTCTTCATTTGTGTGGAAGTTCTGCGCAACGCTTCAAATTGTTCCTGCCGATCATCTATAGACTGCGCTACAACACAAGCTCCTAGCTCGGCGATCTGCGTTCTATGGTCTTCAGCCATAGCAACTATTTCATGCTCCAGGGTTTTCACCCTTCCTCCAATAATTTGAACTTTCTCAACCAGAGGAAGGTCTGGTTGAATCTTGCAGGCCGACAATTCCTGAGCAATTTCATCAACTGCGTTTCTTATGCCAATGTCTTGTGCCTCATAAAGTGCGAGCTTCTCGGAGATATTCTTGTAGCCTGCCTTCAGCTCTATCTCCTGCGACTGCAGTTTTTGGTTTTCCTGGAAGGTAGAGAGCTCTCTAGCTCTTAACTCAACAGAGACTTTCTCGTGCACTAGCTGCAGAGTTTCTATGGGAATCAAAGACAAATTTATTTCAACGGGCCCAACTGCGCTTACCTGTAGTGCAGCCAAAGGATCCGGAAGTGTCATGCTTGTGGGCGGAATGTGCACGACAGTATGCCTCGGTGCAAGTACTTCAACTCGCTCGGTACTTGCGGTTACTTGTGGCGCCTGCGAAGTAGATGCTGGCGCATGGGTCTGCGCAACCCTTCCCGCGAGACCTTTTAGTTCCATGAACTGCAGGTCCAGAGCACTTCTGATGTGAGCGTGCGCGGTCCGCAGGTCACGAAATTGCTCATGTAAATATTGGTCGATCCCCGAGGGAATGGTCTCAGGGGGATGCGACACCTTTTGCTTCTTAGTTGCTGGCTCAGTTGAGCCTTCATCACTTCTTTGTTCAGGGGCTTCCTTGCCCTTATCCTTCTCTTGCGCACTAGGAGGTGGCATCGCGGATGCGATTTCGGCGACCTCCCTCCATTCATCCGACCAAGACTTGATAGTTTCTTCAACATCTTCAGTGGTCATCCTGTAAAGGCCTACGGCCCATTCCTCTTGAATGTCGCAAGGGTGGAGGTAAAGTTGATGCAAGTTGGCAGAAAAGGCCAACTTTCCTTCATGTATTTTTGCTGTCTCCTCACTCAGCCTTGGCATTTCCTGAATGGTATCTTTGAGGAGATTGTAGTATTCACAAAATATAGCGTGGTTCATCTTGCGCTTCGCGGGATTAGAAGACTCCCAAAGGTTAACATAGCGGATTCTGGTAGCCTCTCCTGCGCGGCGCGGAAGGAACTGAGTGTTCGGGGGCTCCTTCCACCCAACGAGAGCGCATAAAATTAAAAGCCAAGAAAAATGGAACAACTGACCGGGGGTGTCTTGGACGTTCCGGCAGTCTTCCAAGAAAGAATTGAGGAGGAAGAGGGACCAGTTGTACTATTCTCCCTCCGCAGCTGCGATAGCGAGCTCCATGACAGCTCCAGTAACTTCTTTGGGTCTGCACTTCGTGAGAAGTCTTCCTGCAAGCAGACTTCCTGTAAATCTAAGTGCTTCGTCTTCTACTATAGTTAGGTCAGAAGCCCGACCTCCTCTTGTCAAGTTGTATTTCTGCACCAGTTGTGCAGCCAATTTTCTATCCTTGTCTTTTCCCACAAAATGAATATTGGGATCCTTACCAGCCTTAGATAGGCCAGTGATGCGATGAATCAAATCAACGTTGAAATCGATTGGCCTCCCCAGCCAAAGGTAACCTCCATGAACACAGGATAGCAGTGTCTTAACAACTGCATTGACTTCGTTGCTACGCCCGAAGTGTGGTAGCTTCAACAAGTTCAACAAACCAGGCTTCTCCAAGTTTGCTGCGAATCCCTTTGGAACGAATTCATCAACCCTTCTGGTGGGATTATGAACTACCGTCAGATATCGATCTGGCGCGAACTAAGGATACGTTTTATAGTCTCCCAGGTTGAAATCAGAGAACTTGACCAGTGGAAGGTGTCCAAGTAGGGACCCTTCTTGTCGCACGCCAGCCGGTAGTGGAGGTAACGGAATCAGATACTTTGCATTCTTCGGGATATGTACCTCTGGCGCATCATCTAGACGCGGCGGAATATAATTCACCATAGTTGCCAAGGGGTCTGGAACAGGATCGTCCGGCTGCTGCTGAGATGCTCTCGTGCCCGGAGATTGTCTGGGATCAGTATAACTAGGGTGCGTGTAAGCCGAGGCCGTCACCGGGGTAGTCATGCCGAAATCTAAGCCTCAGCGCAGGAATTGACGAACAACTTCTTCAGTTGACAGGTTCTCCATCGTGAACCGGTATAGACAACAAGAACTTGAACAGACAAATGGCGGAATAGCGTAGGATACGAACGCTGAAAACAAAGGAAACACTCTGCACAACTCGGCTCTGAAAACAAAGGAAACACTCTGCACAACTCGGCTCTGAAAACAATAACTTAGATTCTCAAACAAGACTATGCAACTCGAGAAAAGTAACCCAAAAATATACAAGTGCGGGGTATTTATAGCTAAAGGAGACAGTAAATGCAGGCAAGTGGGGTTACTAGCTATAGGCGATTCTGCATAAATTGACAAGACTTCTACCCAGGCGCTTCCGCGGTGCATTAATTGTGATAGACGGGTTCTGACAGCCTTCCGGGAGAAGCTAAAGCTTTCGGCGCATGGCATAAATGCAAATCTTAGGGAGATCAAGCCGACTTTGTCAGAGCGGATATAATTAAATGGCGAACTTATCCTGCATTAATATTCAAAGCGGCTATAGGACTACTGTAATTCAAATTTTTCGGCGGGTCATTTCAGCATAGGTAACTGTGCATATAGGGGGGTCCACAACGAGAACTTCTCAAGCGGCAATTTGACCCAGGGAACTCCGCAAGAGCGACGGTTCGATGACCCGAAAAAACTTCGCAAGAGCGCAAATATAGGCTCGCTCAAACAAACTTTATTGACATGCACTGATGGTTCAAGGAACTGCGCGGGAAGCCAGAGACTGAGTGTCTCGCGACTTTCGTGCAGACTGTGATAATGTGATGTCTCTTTCAGCTACACTGGACATCTGCACTTCTTCAACAATATATTAAGTCGTCAGGGCGGAGTGGCCATCGTGATAAAGCTTGAGCCAACTCCCGTTGATCATTGTAGGTAGCAATTCTCCATTAAGATTCGCAAGCTGAACTGCTCCTCCTTCTGTTATCTTTATGACCTGAAAAGGTCCTAACCAATGTACACGAAACTTGCCTGGAAACTTGATGAATTTACTATTATAGAGGAGTACCAAGTCTCCTTCTTTAAAGTGTTTATTCTTAATGTGCCTGTCATGCCAAGCTTTCTGTCTTGCCTTCTATACCTGTTGATGGAATCCGGCTAAAAGTCTGTATTCTTCTAAGGCAAGCAATTGCGAAAGTCTTTCACTCATAGTATCAGTATCTGCCATTTCTGTAATTTGCGCAATTCTGAGACTGGGAACAATGTATTCCATGGGCATAACTGCTTCTTGTCCATACACCAAGCTGAAAGGTGTGTGACCTGTTAGTTTCTTGCATGTGGTTCTGTAAGCCCATAGTACAGCTGTGACTCTAAGGTCCCAATCATCTCTTTGTTGATTACAGATCTTCGTCAGGGCATTCTCAAGAATTTTATTGAATGCCTCCACCGTACCATTAGCTTGAGGGTGGTAGGGTGTACTCTTATGGTGACTAATTTGGAATTCTTCAGTAAAGGCCTCTATAGTCTTATTGAGGAAATGTGTACCCTGATCACTCATTAGAATTAGTGGGCATCCAAATCTAGTGATAATGTTCTCAAAAATGAACTGCGCGGCAGTGGCAGCGTCGCAGTTCTTAACTGGCTTAGCCTTAGCCCATCTGGTGAGGTATTCAGTAGCTGTAATGATGTATCTTGCGCCGGTTCTTTTTCCTGGTGGGTTGATAGGTCCAACAAAATCAATGGCCCATTTATCAAAAGAACGCAGTGTTATCTGGGGTCTTAGCGGCATTTCATCTCTCCTTGAGGGTTTTCCTGTTCGCTGGCACACATCACAACATTTGCAGAATTCCTTAGTATCCTTGTACAATGTCGGCCACCAAAGACCTGCGGCTAAGATCTTTTGCGCAGTCGGCTTTCCTGCGAAATGGCCTCCTGCGGTTCCTGAGTGCGCTTCTGCGATGATGGAGTTCTTCTCATGCGGTAGGATACATCTGCGCAAGACTTCGTTGGGGCCCAATTTGTAGAGCTGGCCTGCTATCAAAGTGAAGTCTGCGGCTTTGACAACAAGTTGTTTCTTCTGCTGGATTGTAAACTCAACTGGGGCTTGCCCGGTAGTGAGAAACTCAAGGATATCGAAATAATATTCATCTGCTGCTTGAACAGAAAACAGCTGCGCGTCAGGTAGATTGTCCTCCAGATTTGTAGGTTCCTCCCCTGACTCTATCCTAGATAAGTGGTCAGGTCCTGCATTCAATCTACCTGGCTTTACAATAACCTCAAAATCATATTCTTGGAAAAGCAGTAGCAATCTACAAATTCTTCCCCCTAACACTGGCTTATTTACCAAGTATTTCAAAGCAGAATGGTCAGTATACATTTTAAAATGTGCGCCCAATAGGTAGTGTCTGAACTTCTGTAGAGCATACACCATAGCTAGTCCTTCTCTTTCTGTAGTGGTGTAGTTATTCTCGGCTATGGACAGCTTTCTGCTGGAGTAACCAATCGGGTGGTCAATACCTCCTTCTCCCGGTTGTGTAAGCACGACCCCTAATGCTATGGAAGAAGCATTGACATGAACATGAAAGGGTTTTCTCCAGTCTGGGAAAACTAGAATTGGCGCAGTGATCATCTTTTCTTTGAGTGTATCCAAGCTCCGTTGGCATTCTTCTGTCCATTGGAATTTCGAATCCTTTTTCAGCAATCTTTCCATAGGTGCTGTGATCTTTGCATAACCTTTGATATATTTTCTGTAGTACCCTGTATGTCCCAATGTAGTGCGCAATTGTTTGACTGAGTTGGGCGCAGGTAAATTAGCAATGATGGCAACCTTCGCAGGATCCATCAGGAGTCCTTGTCTGCATACAATATGTCCCAACAAAATACCAAAAGGAGCACAGAAGATACATTTTTTCAAGTTAAGGGAAATCTGATACTGTCTACATTTTTCTAACATCATTCGCAGGTTCCCTATATGGTTCTTTAGTAAACCAAACATAGTCCAGTCATCAAAATAGACTTCTAGAAACTTATGAATGAATTCTTTAAATAGAGCAACAACAACTCGAGAGAATATAGCAGGAGCGTTTTTAAGACCAAAGGGAATTACCATATACTGGAATGAGCCCCATTCAGTCGCAAAAGTCATCTTATGGCGGTCATCTGGATGGATTCTGATCTGATGGTATCCGGAAAAGCCATCAGTAAAGGAGTAAGCCTCTTGTCCTCCAACATTATCAAGCACTTCATCTGTAAAAGGAGTAGGAAATGGATCATGCGCTGATGCGTCGTTTAGCTTGCGCAAGTCCACACAGATTCTTATTTCACCTTTTGTCTTCTTCTCTTGTACGACCATAGGACTAATCCAATCACTTTCCTCTACTGGTTCAATGATACCTGCTGCGAGCATTTTATCAATTTCTTCTCTAACCTTTTCTTTGTATCGCGGATTCAATCTGTACAGGCGTTGTTTTACTGGCTTGGCGTTTGCTTTCAGAGGTATGCGCATCACTCCTAAATTTCCTAGGATGCCTTTCATTTCTGTGAACTTAGTAGGAAAGATATCCTGGTAGTCACGTAATAAATCTGAAATATGCCCAACAGTTTCATCATCCCAATAATCTCCTATAGAAGCAAACTTGGGTTCGGCTTCTGTACCAATGTTAATCTTTTTGAGCTTGATGTGTTCTGTAATGGCAGGGATATCAAGATGAGGACCTTCAACATTGCGCGTCCCTTCTAATTCTAGAATATTGATGTTGCGAGGATCATCCTCCTCTTCTCCAGTGGTGAAATTATAGCATTCCAGGGCATGTTCTATCTGGACAGCCCAATCCGGTTGGGAATATTCTGGTAATGGACATGGTTCAAATACCTTCTTTTTAATACACTTTAAAGCGTGGTCAATGCTTGGATGTTCTGACTCAAAGTTGAAGGTAAGTTGAAAAATTTCTATCATAAGAGGCCAAGTGATAGTACCTCTGCGCAATTCTGTTTCCGTGTACCAGTTCCTTGGAACTGTATCCAACGTGTGGATGAATAGGTGAACCCAATCATCTTCCGGAATATCTGACCATTGCTGAATACATGCTTCAACGTGTGACCTGGGGTCACTCTGTCCATCATATTTGTGCAATACTTCTGTTGTAGTTTCCTGAAATCTATGCAGTATCAATCTGCGACAGTCTTGCCATGTGTGAATATTCTCTTTATGCGCACCCCACCATCTTGCGGGTGTAGCACACAGTGCGACATCCAAAGCTTGTATGCGCTGCTCATTTGGAATCTGCTATTCATATGTATGTATGAATTTACTTACTTTAGTTAAACCATCAAAAATTGGAGTGTCAGTCACTTCTGTGCCAATCCATCGAATGGATTTAGTCATCATGGCGCAACGCCTCGCAAAAACCTCATGTAAACGATTCTGCCAGTTTTCCAATCCTGCGTCTGAGTCTGATGTGCACGAGCTATCACATCGCCAGCTGATATGGCCATCTGCTGTGGGATTGACATAGTCACTCTGACTAGCAGTCATCTGATACAAACTTTCCATGTGGCGCGCTTCTTCTTCTGCCCGAAGGGGTTCTATATACCTTGGTCCTTGAATAGGATCAAGCGGTGCAATGACCCTAATCTGGTCATCCTCAAAGGTCATCTGTCTTTTCTTCAAATTAATGACAGCCAAATTATCAAATGCCCAGTCTATACCTAAAAGTGCTGGGTAAGGTCTACTATCATCCAAAATTTTGATGACTTCAAAGTCTGTAGAACTTCTTACTCCCTCGATATCAATAGGTACATTGGGTAATCTGCCCAATGGAGAGACTCGTTGCTGATTTGCGAGTCTTAGTTGGATAGGAGATCTTGTAAGCTGAGGGCTTCCCATCTGTTCCCATGTCCGCATGGTGAGAACATTAACTTCTGAGCCCAAATCTAAAATGACTTCGTCCATTTCAAATGCGCCAATATGTACTGTGAGCCTCATCTCTTTTCCAGGTCTAGTGTGACTCCCAATCTGGTGAACAGCACGCTGCGGTGTGTTCATCGAAGCAGATTGTTGACACTTATCCAATAGGTGTTGAAGTTCCATAGTTGCTTTTTCATTGCGCAACAACTTTAAGCAGTTTCTCAGGAAAGTATGGACACTGCCTAGTGCATCCTATTCATCAGGCCTTCCAGATGTAGTGGCCTGTTCTTGTACCAGGTTGTCTTATCTTAGCACTTGCGATCTAATATTATTATGCGGTTGCAACAGAACTTGAAGCTCTCGGATCTGAGAAATACTCTTGAGCGTGCTTGAATGCTTCTTTTTGCTTCTGCAGGTTAAGTGGGGCTGGTTTAATATTAGCGCGGCGCACCCATTGCGTCGCTTGCTTTCCAGTTCCCATCTCTGGCGCACTAGTGGTTGCTCCACTGCGCGTCACTATATTAACTGTAGGGTCTGGTTCTCTTTTTTCTGCTCCAATCAACTGAATATTCTGATTGACCTGTGGCATCTTTGCTTGCATCTTAGCCATCAGCTGAGGGCATTCTTCAATGATATGATCATAAGATTTACAATATCTGCAAATGGTTGTAGGATTTTGGCAATCTCTTGCAAAATGACCTTGCGCTCCACAATTATAACAAGTGATCTGTCCTCTTCTGCGGCCAAAATTTGTTGTGCGTCCGCGACCCCTATAATTTCTTGCTCTGCCGTCGCGAGTTTGGTCATACTGTGGGCCTACTGTGGGTCCTTGTGTCTCTGATTGTACTCTATAAACATCATGCTTTCTTTCCATCATAAGATCATATGCTCTACAATTGTTCTCATCATGACCTACTGATTTACATAAATTACAAAATAGATTCTATGGAGTTTGTACATATTTCTGAAGTAAGTGACATTCTTGTGGTCTATGACCTCTAGTTCTACAGATTTCACACCAAGGCCCCTGTGCCTGTGGTAAAGGGTTAGGTGCTCCAGTTGCAATATACTCTATGAAAACGGGACAATGGTCCTTTGAATGACCTTGCGCTTTACATTTTGTACACCAAATTTCTTCTTGAACTTACTTGCCTTTCTTAATATCATGCACTTGCAAGGTTAAGTTTGCTAATTGGTTCTGCAACTGCGCAACATCGTTGCTTGTTCCAGCAATTGGTGAAGCTTCTAGTTTCATAGCCATCTCTAGAGCTTGTTCCTGAATAATGAGATTCCGTTGCATAAGAGGAAGTCTAATGTGTGGGAGCAGCGCAGCAATGAACCATTCCTTATGCTGCTGTGGTGCAAACTCAAAGCTTACTTGATCTATCAAGGCTTTGAACTTCTGGTCAAAGTCCCATACTGACTCTGTAGGTAACTGTTTGATGTCTTTGAGCTCTGTTATACACTGTGATTCTGATTTAGGTTTCTTGAATTCTCTAATCATAGCATTTCTTACATTAGCAAGCATCCTATTCTGTGCGGCTGAGTATTTCATGAACCAAGTTAAGGCTCTTTCTCTTAGTGTGGTTTCTAACTGAACCAGTTTAACAGCATCATCATTAATTTGCTTAATTGTCCAAATGGCTTCACATAGGAACCAGTGCTGCTCAGGGTCTTCTATCCCTGTTCCTCTAAAAGTTGGTAGCTTCATGTCATCACCCATCCTTCTTGCGCTAGGTTGAGGTGGAGGTGCTGTAGCAGTGCCTCCTGGATGGTTGAACAAAGGTGGTACAAAGGTACTAGAAGTACCGTGTGGGCTACTAGAAGGTGTTACTGCGGGGTTATACTGAGCTCCGTCTGGCTTTTGCGGTGTAAAAGGGTAATAAGGGATATGAACACTCCCTTGTCTTTCTATATGTCTTGCTCTAGGAACTTGACTATCTTCTGGGCTAGACTCAAAAGAATGCTGGTCGATGCCTACTTTATACCATTTTCCACTACGAGTGCAACCAATAAGTTCAGGATCACTATCAGAATCTGCAGACATTACTTGTCTATGCTATTCATCGGAAGCTATGCATAGTTTTTCTTTTTCATATAGAAGCATTTTTATCCATAAGTTCATAGAATTTAAGAACTTACCTCTGTGTGCTCGGAAGAAACTCCTCTCTGCTTCGCTGAAACTCTTTCTTGTATCTACTGCAAACTCAGTGATGAAACCTTCCAGCAGACTATTCAACCAAAAGTCTACTGCGCGGGACACAGAATTATCTACCCGCTTCAAAATACTGACTAGCTCAGGCGTCCAAGCGACGGGTCGATCAACATGTACAGTGGGTCTAGTATCTGCTAACTTGGCTATCCAAGCATGCAACTCAAGTGCAAATGTGACAAAGAAAATTTCGTGAAGGTCAGTATAGATATACTTTTGCAACCAGTCTTCTGTCTGAAGCCTAGAGCTTCTATTTTCTTGTTCAGCGAACTCTGTAGCCTTTAAATCAAACTAGTCTTGGATTTCTTTAGCTGTAGGATTCCAGTAACACATTTGTTAGCTGAGCAAGTCTAAGGCAACAGAACCATTTGTTGGCTTCATCAACAATCTCACACATCGCGGAAATAACAAGTCTCACAGTATCAAGTCTCAAGGCAACAGAACCATTTGTTGGCTTCTTCTTTCTCTAGGTTTCGCATCAGTCTTGTGTGTCACCGAAATAAGAAATCTCTCAATAACAAGTCATGAGGCAACGGAACCATTTGTTGGCTGCTTTTTGGACAGACCCGGGTTTTAATGAAGCGCAGCAACAAAACCCTTTGGTGCACTGGCCCTCTCGGCAACGAGCTGCCCGGCAGCTCGAGGTCTCACCCGAAGTGGCTATGGGGGAGCTAAGGAATCAGATTTCCTTAACCTAGGCGACGTGGAGACTGCTCTCTCTCTTCCTTGATGATTCCTCAAAGCGAAATGCCTTACTCTTCCGCAGACCTCTCAGTGCAACTGCGCCGAACTCTCTCTCGACAGCCTAGCTGCGCGGTATCTTCATTCCTGCGCACAAGGCGATTATCCTCTGCACCGCTACTCTATCGTTTTTGCTTGCACACCCAGCGCAGTAACGCATTCCTCTATCTCTACAGCGACAGTGTTCTACAGATTCCTTTGACACTTAACGATTATAGTTACCAAGGAAGCTTGAGAACTTACTTAACATACTCATAAAGATAACGCAATATTCGTGTATACACAGACAGTGAACTAAAGCATGCAATCACTCAACACAGCATCATAACACGAGAATTATGAAGTTCACCTCCACGGGGAAACCACGTCCACGGGAGTCTCTTATAATAATTAGGAGTGGATAGAAGTACACAATATGCTGCGCACACAGCTGCAGCCTTAGATCTTTCCAGGAAACTCCACGCACACAGCTGGGAGCCCTTCTCTCGATCTAGTCTCTTTCTCTTCAGAGATTACAATAGTTCAGACGTCGACTCAGACTGTCTGCAACTCAGGGATTAGCTTCACAGCTATCCAGTTCTACTCTTATCTTCTAACAACACAGTAGAAGACTTACTGACTAGCTAGCTTATCTCAAACAGCTAACCTGCATCACAACATCTAATGGCTAGCTAACTAACTATCTAGCATCTAGCATTACAATTATACGTATATATAGGTGGCCATGACGGTAGCACATTTACAAATCTGTGGGCCTTTCCCAGCAGTAATCCCCAAAAACCCTAACCACAGACATGGCTAGGTGTACTATAGGCACCGCTTGCAGTCACGTCGCCGCTTCTTGCAGGTTCCGTGACTTCCGGCGCAACTCGCGGGTATGGGCGCCTTGTCCTTCGTCTTTAATGCTTTGGTTCGTTGCTCTTCCTTGATCAGAACAACCATAACTTCTGTACTTAGCCTTAAATGAGGGTAGCTGAACCTTCTACTCCGTTGCTTCATTTATTGTGGTAGCTGAGCTTTCTATTCATCCACATTCATTCTTCTATGACGTGTGCACGCGAGCTCCGCGAGTTCCGGTCCATAATCTGCGCTAAGCTCATCCATCTGGCACCGTACTGCGCACCTTTTCCTTCTGCCCAAAAATTGGTGTTTATTCAAAATTAGCACTTTCCCTTCAACACTTGTGCTTTTTCCTCAAAATTCGCAGCTTTACCGTAGCTGCGGCCTAGGCTCCAACAATCATCAGTTTCTAGACCTTCAGGTTCTTGTGGATCTGTATCTAGCATTCCCCCATCATCATCACCATATTCTGAATCCAAAATATAGTGTGAAGATGAATCATCATACCCAAACTCTAAATCATCACTCAAAGGAGGAACATATTCAAAAGAGTTGATTTCATGAAACTGCTCCAGAATATGCATGTAGTCCTCATCAATAGAAGATGTAGTAGTGGAGGCCCAAGGACTAGAAGAACAAGGACTAGATGATGATGGATCTTCATTAAGATCAAAAGAGGATGTAGTAGTGGAGGCCCACTTTGAAGTAGGAGTTGGAAAAACATGTGTTGGATCTTGCATTCGCATTTCTTCAAGAGTCCTCTTTTTTTCAATCTCCTCTGATGTATTTTTTCCCTTTAGACAACCTTCGAAGGTTCCATGAACACACTTGATACTTAAAAGACCATCAACCACATTCCGATCTAGCATGTGGTTGAGATGATATAATATACTCTCTCAATGAGTATGGGAGCAAAGAGCAGACTCCTTTGAGAGAGGTAAGAAGTGTGAAAAATCATAGAGTCTTGTCTCATGATTTGCAACTCCTTTTGCAATGATTTCCCCTAAAACCATATGTTGTACCTCAACTTCATTTGGAGAAGAGATCACTCTTTTGGGCTCTCCAATATGGGTCATTTGATACACTGAAAGTAAATTTGCTGCAAGAGAAGGAACATAAAGCACATCAGAAAAGTAGCCATAGTCAAGATTGATTCTTCCAATCTCCTGAGAGGAGACTTCTGAATCATTGCCCAATCTGATGGAAGGGCCAACTGAGCTGTCGAAACTAGAGAGGAGATATTTGGAGGAAGACATGTGTCTTGATGCTCAATAATCTATGATGAACAAAGAATATGTTGATACTCTTGCCATGAGGGCATGACATCTTTCTTTGTCTTCGGATCTAGAAGGTTCAATATCAAGATCTTTCTTTCTTATACATGCGGGTACAGGAAGATTGTTCTTCTCAAGTAACTGAACCATCAAATCTATAGTCTTCTTCATGCAAGTACTCTCAGGATAGAAACCTCTAAGACAATATGTGCACTTGGATCTTTCCTTCTGAGAATGCTTGGTCTTCCTTGATTTCGAAGCCCTTTCTGACTGATATGGACTATCTGTTGACCTTCTATCATTCGATCTCTTATCAGAAATATTTTGCTTGTCTTTACCATTCTCCCTTTTGGCCTCAACAGCTGTAAGGGATGAACCCAACTTGGGTTTGATTATTCCCATGGATATTAAATTCTCTTTCTCTTGAGTAAGAGATTGGATGAAGTCATCAAGTGAGGGAAACTTCCATTTTGGAATGAACATCTTATCTGAATGGAAAGTAGATACAAAAAATGATAAGTTTGCCCCCAACTTTGAGAGAATGGAAAGTATAAGCTGCTTGTCTTCTTTCACTATCTCATATCTTTTCAACTGTGATATCAAGTTTTTGAACTTGGTGAGGAAGGAATTGATAGAATCAAAGCTGTCAGGACTCAAAGATATGAGTTAATTCTTTAATTTGTGTCCTTTCATATCATATTTCTGTCCAAAAATGGTTTCGAGCTTGTCCCAAACCTCTTTAGGAGATGTAAGATCGATGACATGGAAGTGAAGATCTTTAGAAATTGAGAGAAGGAGGAGACCAACTACTACATCAATCCTATCCAAGTACTTGGACTTTTCAACTGCACTGATAGGTTCTACCATCATTCTATTGAGTATTCAGGTGAAACCTTTGGTTCTCATGAAGAGAGCCATCTTGGATTTCCACTCAACATATTTGGAAGATGTGAGATTTATATCCATCTGAAACAGAGAAAGTCGAATAGTTGAAGAAGATTCTGAATGGGTGAATAAACCCGCAATTTTCACTGTAATTCATCACTTTTCCTAATTCTTTCACTTTGAGGTATTCTTAGGCTCTAATATCTGCTGTGAATTTCACATGGTATCATATCTTGTGAGAGATTAGGTTCAGTAGCTACTTTAATTAGTGCCCCAAAAGCCTCTGGATTTCCACAACAAATCCTGGTGCCATTCCATTGAATCCATTGGAGAAATACTTTGGAGTATATACAGGTGTGAAGGATCCAAATAAAAGTCCCTATTGTCCTAAATCCATTCTCAATAGATTCAATAACTGGTTTATCTCAAAAATTGAGAGTTTTTTGCAGGATTTTGAAATTTTTTCAGTGCATCAGTAGCAGCAGTTTCATTTTGTATTCGCTCCAGCAATTACACGTGGAGAATTTGAATGCTCTCTTGTCTCCAAGAATCCTGACACCCTTCAATTCTATTGATTGGAGGGCTGATATGTAGATGGTATTGCTCAACAAGAGTCTGTATAGGGTCAGAATTGAAAAGGAGGTCGAACCTCAAGCAATTGTTGAGAAGGAAAAGTACCTGAATAGATTAGATGAATATTTTGGTTTTATGTGTATTCACATCTACAGATATTTCCTCTTACACCTTAGTAGATTAAACACACCAAAAGAGTTTTGATTGAAGCTTGAGTCTCTCTTTGGAAAGAAAGATGAGCTGAGAGGACACATTCTAGAGAAGCAATTAATTGCTCTTCAACCCAGTAGTTTCAAAACCATATAGTAGTTATTTTCTGAATTGAAGTCCTTGTTTATGCAGGGAAAACAATGTGGCATTGAGAAGAAGGATGATTATTTGATGCTCTCCATCCTAAGCAAGCTTGGTCCTGAATTTTCAACATTTTTTCTACCTTCCATTCTGGGATATTTTCAATCCCCAACTGGAAAATTCCTTCTTTAGATGCATTCACTAAATCTCTCATCCAAGAACAAGACAAACTGATTCAAATGGGTTCCTTGAAAGCCTCCAAAAATAAAGCTCTTATGGTTGGGGAGTCAAAAAGTGTGAATGCTAAACGAAAGCAAAAAGGTAAAGAAAAGAAGCAATTTGAATCCAAGTAGAAGAAGAATTCTAATCCATCGGAAGGAGCCTCCAACTCCAAGAAGGATAAGCAAAAGAATTTTGAGAAAACCAAATGTATGTACTGCAAGAAAGGAAACCATCCAGATAGCTCTTGCATGAAGAAGACCATATATCAAATGGCCAAACTTCTTGAACAACACAACATTTCCCTCCCAGGAGGCACAAGGGAGACTAATTTTGGAAGTGATACGAATAATCATGAGATATTCCATGCAATGAAGGTCGGATTCTCACAATCACGAGCCTTCCTCATAGATTATGGAGCCTCCAACCACATGGTTGTCTCCAAAGAATAATTTTCTTCTCTAGATATCAATGATGGTCCTAGTATTCACATGGGAGATAATTCAAAGATCTCTGCTAAAGTGAAGGGCACAATAAAACTGGAGCATGGAAAGTTAAAAAATGTTCTTTATGTTCCTTCTTTGACAGCAAACTTGTTATATGTTTATCATATGACACACAAGTTCACCGAAGAAAGTTGTTTTTGGACCTGACACAATTGAGATTGCATATATCTCTTTTGGGAAGTTAATAGTGAAAGGGGTTGCAACCTCAAAGGAATATGAATTCTCTCACTTTTTTCCATAGTCTCTACCTACTCCATTTGCATCTAATGAAGATCAAGATGATGTCTCTTCTAATGATCCAGTTTCATATTCTGAAGATGAGGACCAAGATCTTAATGTTGAGTATGAAGTTCAGGAAGATCCAAATCCAGATCCAGCCACTACTCCCAATCCATGGAAAAAGCCAAAATGGGCTCACAAATTCCTTGAATCTATTGGGAACATAGCTGGGGATCCATCTAACCATAGAAAAACTAAATCTCAGTATCGATATGAAAACCTTGCACTGTCATACACATCCGCTTCTTCATAGAGGTGCTACGTGATGGTGGGGTCTGATCCACAATCATTCAAAGAGACTTTCCATGATGGATCTACAACCAAGTGCAAATATCGGTTGGTTGACAAAGGGTACTCAAAAGGTTCATGTTTTGGACTACAATGAGTCATTCACCCCGGTAGCAAGAATGGATTCTAAAATACTTGTTTTGGAAAATGCAGCTTCGAAACAGTGGGAGGTACATCAGAGGAGAAGATCCAGATCCAACACCTGCATTACTATCCTACATAGGAGTAGATTACCTATATTTTTACAAATTATTTCACTCAGGAGATATTTTCCTTCTCAGCTTGTTGTGAATACTATTTGATTTTCCTGTTGTTCATTTTTTAGCGGGGGGGTTTGTTCCCAAGAGGTTTTCCCCATTCACTTAGTTTTATGAACAGTTATTTTTTATCATTATTTGATTGTATGGGTGACCTTTGGTCTCGGTAACCAATGTTAAAATTTGAGCATTAATTCCCAATACTCTTGGATCTTTACTGAGAGAATAACATATACAGTATATCAATGCATAACAATCACAATAAGCATGACAAGCATCATAAGAATCATAAGCATGAGAGACAAGAGACACAGAGTTTTCGTGGGGAAAACCCTAAGGTGAAAAACCCCACAACTTCCTCAAAGATAGAGAGAGCAATGGATCAACCAAAGTACAACCAAAATACACTTGAGATAGTCTCCTAGAGAAAATGATCCTCCTCCTCACTAGTGCACCACTTTCTGAGTGAGAGAAGTGTGTCTTTCCGAATGATACAAATAGAGATCTCCCGATCTCTATTTATACATAACCTGTTTTCCCAGTGACATTATGGGGTCGACTTGTCTATCTACATACATCCACAATATAGTATATATTTTAGGGCTGACCCCACACATGGTGGTCTAATAACCCATCGGCAAGTACACACACTTGCGACACTTGTCAATCCACATGACGACACTTCCTTATAGAGGAATAACACATCTCTTATAAAGGTACAATAAATATATATGAAATACATAGATGAAATACATTCTGAAGTTACATATACATCAACACTCCCTCTTAACTAGGAAGGTATTTCTCGACACAGTTCTGCTAGACAATTCTTCTTCTCGCGATCATCGTCATCATCATCGTCACTGCTGCTGCTATCTCACCCAAACTCTAACTCTACTCATCATAGTAAGTTCTACAGAGCCAGTCCTTTTTCATACTGGATGTAGGCCCACCACCTGTACGTCTTCATCATCTATGTGAACGGTCTGATAGAGGTGGCCTCTCAGGACTAATTTTATGTGCAGATGCAATACTAGAAAGAGTATCCCAGGAACATTTATGTGCCTAAGCACGACCGACAAGATCTCCTAGGACTGATTACATGCATCTCCTCCAAAATACCTTTAAAGAGCATCCCAGGAACATTAATTTGCCGCAGCACCACCGACAAGATCTCTAAAGAGCATCCGAGGACTTATTACGAGCATACATCTCAACCTCTCGAATCTCCAGGACTGATTACATGTGGATAGACAAAACCTTTAAAGAGCATCCCAGGAACATTTATGTGTCGCAGCACGACCGACAAGATCTTTAAAGAGCATCCCGAGACTAATTACGAGCACACACCTCAACCTCTCAGATCTCCAGGACTGATTACATGTCTCTGTATTAATACCTCATCCCAAGACTGATTACGGGAACACAGCTCAACCTATCTGATATCTGAGGACTAATTACATACTACATAGCAATACCAGAAAGAGTACCCCAGGAACATTTATGTGCCGCAGCACGACCGGTAAGATATCCCAGGACTGATTACATGCTATTTGCACAACCTGCCACATATCATCTCTAACCTCCAAGTATCAACCTGATACTCATGATCCAATGGATCATCATTGCACGAGGCATCATCCTGATGCCCATGATCATACTGATCATCATCATTTGTACCATCCTGGTACATATCATCTGGAGCAACATCCTGAAGCTCATCATCATGATCAACCTGATCATACAATGCATCCACCTAATGCACACCAAGTATCTACCTGATACATATCATCATACATGATCCACCTAATCATACAGTGTATCCACCTGATACAAATACAAATACATATCAACATACATGATCTACCTGATCATACAATGTATCCACCTAATACAGATACATGGTCCAAGCATCCAACATGATGCATATACAAATACATACAAATGATCCAACTAATCATATCTAGCATCCAACATGATGCGTACATACATATAAATGATCCAACTGATCATATCTAGCATCAACACGATGCATACATACATACAAATATAAATGATCCAACTAATCATATCCAGCATCAACACGATGCGTACATACATACAAATATAAATGATCCAACTAATCATATCCAGCATCAACAAGATGCGTACATACATACAAATATAAATGATCCAACTGATCATATCCAGCATCCAACATGATGCATATACAGAGCAGTAACTAGAGCATCGTCCTGATACTCATCATCCAGCACTTACATCCACAGCCATGTGAAGGATCCTCCTTCCAACATGCTAGGAATGGCTTCATCAAATGTGTCCATCACTTCTTCCTCAAAGTGTCATCGATTTGAAGAACAACAAGCCTCTCCCTAAAGTACTCGAACTTCACCCTGGCTAGTGGCTTCGTCAGCACATCTGCAATCTGCTCATCCGTCGCAACATATAGGAGCTTCACGGCTCCTCTTTGCACCATATCCCTGATATAGTGATATTTGATCTCTATGTGTTTCGACCTGTCATGAAACACTGGGTTCTCAAACAACTTCACACAACTCTGGTTATCGCAGAATATACCAGTAGCATCCAATGGGAGATCAAATAACTCAGACAGTAGCTTCCGTAGCCATACTGCCTCACAACTAGTTGAACAGGCCGCAATATACTCTGCCTCAGCTGTACTCAGTGCTACGTAGGACTACTTCCTGCTAAACCAAGAGATCACACCTGATCCCATACTGAAGCAACACCCATATGTGCTCTTCCTATCTGCAGCACTGCCATCCCAATATGAATCAACATAACCCTGCAGGTTAAACTTTTGATTCACTTCATACTTGAGCCCATAATCCACTGTACCCTTCAGGTACCTTAGAACATGCTTTACAGCAACCAGATGAACACTCCTCGGATCCATCAGGAACTAGCTCAATGTGTTCACTGCAAAGAAAATATCTGGTCTCGTGTTCATCTGGTACATCAAGGACCCAATCATCTGACGATACATAGAGACATCAACCGGCTCAGATGAAGCATCACATAGAAGCTTTACATTCGATGCCATGGGTGTGGCCATGGCCTTGCAATCCATCATTCCAAATCTCTTCAGAATATCTACTGTGTACTTCCCTTGACCAAGGAAGATCCCACTTGAATTCTGCCACACCTCCATACCTAGGAAATAATGCATCATTCCCAAATCTTTCATATCGAACTCAGCAACAAGCTTCCTCTTAGTATCTGCAATCAATCTGTCATCTCCTGTTACAAATAAGTCATCCACATACAGGAGTAGAATCACAGGATTCCCTTCCTCAACCTTGAAGTAGAGGTTGGAATCCGCTTTACTCTTGGTAAAGCCCGAGCTAGATAGGAAATTGTCCATCCTACCATACCAAGTTTTGGGAGCTTGCTTCAAGCCATACAAGGATTTCTTCAATCTGCACACATATGAATCCCTATCATGTATTTCAAAACCGAGTGGCTGCTCCACATATACTTCCTCTTCAACTACACCATTCAAGAAAATTGTCTTGAAATCCATCTGGTGTATCTTCTATTTCATCACTTTTCTATTTCTTGATGCTGCCATCTGCAGCATGCTTGATCTGATACATCCATATGGAAGTCATACCAAACTTCCCTTCAGGTCTTGGAACTACATCCCAAACATCATTATTCATGATCGACGAATCATGGCATTCTTCCCATATCCTGGAAACTTCAATATCTTCAATAGATATCTTTGTTGCTAGAACAAATATTGTAGTCCTTCTTTCGTAGGTGAAGGTCTACAGTCTTTCATACAAAACAAGTTAAATTGCATGATTAGGTACATCTCATAATTTTCAGAACAAATTCTTACACATAAAGAAATATGTCACACAGTCATGCAATTATCTTTGTCAATGCTTCAATACAACATTTATCCATGTTCCATAACTTTCTAAATGCCTTCCAGTCTCTACCAGAACATTGTTAAGAGTTTGCACTACTCCGAACATGTCAGCAAAGAGGTTTCATTCTAGATAAGTAGCAATGGAATGTTGTACAGTGCCATAGGCCACTTACCCATCACATGCATATTAGTAGTCTACTGTTCATTAATGCAATGATTCTAATATGCACAATACATATCCTAAGTCTAGGAACATGAGCATAATATTATTTAAACAAACAAAATAGGCAAGAAATGATAATTGAAATACTTATCTTCATTTTTTTGTTGGGTGGATTCCCTCTAAGTCTTTGCTTCCTGGCAGGAGCTGCTGAAGTAGCTTCTTCTACACCTTTATATTGTGGAATGTAGGAAGATGGTCAACTCCCTCTGAAAATCTGCATCCTTGTAAGAGTTGCTGGAGTGTGCTCCCTCTTGATCTTTGCTTCCTGGATTACCTGTCCTTGAACTTATATTCATCCTTGCTGACATCAATCTTCTTGAAACCTGGAAAGTATATTATGTAAGCCTTCGAGCTTTCACTGTAACCCACAAAGATACCCTTCTTTCCTGAAGGATCTAGTTTCGTCCTCTTTTCCTTTGGGACATGAGTGTATACTGGACAACCAAATATTCTGAGATGGCTGACTTCAGGTTTCTTACTAGAAAAGACCTCTTATGGTGTCTTGTGGGGTGTTCTGTTATGCACATATACAGTTGTTCTAGCTGCTTCTGCCCATAGATGCATAGGTAGATCCTAGTCATGCAGCATTGCCCATGCTTCTTCCATGATTGTTCTGTTCTTCGTTTCTGCAACTCCATTCTGTTGAGGATTATAAGGAGCAATCAACTCCCTCTTAATCCCTAAATCATTGCAAAGCTTCTTGAAGTCACCTGAGGTGAATTCTCCACCATTGTCGAATCTGAATGTTTTGATCTTTTTGTCAGTTTGATTCTCCATCAAGGTTTTGAATTCCTTGAACTTATCTAACACCTCATCTTTGTTTTTCAAGAAGTATACCCAAGTTTTCCTGGATAAGTCATCAATAAATGAGACATAGTAAACATACCCACTTAAAAAACTGGATGACATAGGACCACATACATCTGAGTGGATGATTTCCAGGATATCTTTTGCCTTGCTTTCACTGCTTGGAAAAGCCTTCTTAATATTCTTACCTTTTTCACATCCTTTGCAAACACCTTCATCTTTGGTCTTGATTTCAGGAAGACCCTCTATAGGCTTGCTTGCAATTGGAAGTGCCCTATAGTGTATATGAGCAAGTCTTTTATGCCAAAGTTCACTTGGCTCCATGGATTCATGCACCATGGCATGTTCAAGTTGTCCTTTAAATTTATACAAACCTCGCTCTTGCTCTCCAATCACAACTACATCATCTATGGTCTTTCCCTTTCACCACATTAGGACTTGGCCATCCACAAATGCAACCCTCATACCTTTTGCATCCAATGTAGAGATGGAGAGTAAGTTCTTCCTGAGCCCATGTACATAAAGGACTTCTTTCATCTGTTTGGATATCCACATCATCTTTTTCAGGATCTTGCATGCAATTAGGGTTTGCATGCAAATTCTAGGGTTTGCATGCATTTTGCATGCATCCCAGTCACCAGGTTGATTCCTCTAGCACCTTAGCCACCTTATTCTAGCACCCGGGAGCCACTTACTTCAGAGTTTTAGCCCTCCTAGTCTAGAAGGCACCCACTTCTCACCTACTGCCAGAGAAGGGCGCACTTCTTCACCTACCACTGCAGTTCCACTTTAGTTACATTCAGTTAGCTTCGATTCTCCCTGATTTGAGGCTAGTTTCACTCCTGACTGACTATTTCACTTCCGTTGGACCTCCAGATTGACTAGATGACTTGTTCTGACTTCAGTTAGTCTCCCATGTGCCCCCCACTGAGCCTCCTTCCCTTAATCAGTGCTACACACTTCAGTTACACTTGTTACACTCAGTTAGACTCAGATTGACACCTGGATGACTGGTTCTTGTGCATTGATGAGCACCACCGATTGATGATGAGGACTCGTAGTTGGAGTCAAGCTACTTTATTCAGTGATTCGAATGGCCTACTTAGTCAATTCGAATTGCTCACTCACATTGTCAGATTGTATTATAATTATTCACCCTTATTGGGATATTGAGCACTACTGCATGTTTTGCACAGTTTTACACCATATTTTCTATGTTCATCTGTTGTGATTGATTTACTTGTTCATTAGATATGATGTGACTAATTTTACATGGTATCAAAGCCATTGCAGGGACAAGATCTCTTTTCTACAGGTGATTCTACAAGAAGATTTGAGTGAATTTCTCAAAAATTGCAAAAAGTTTTGGCATGAAATATCTCAAGGGCATTCGCTCCTGTGCATGCAAAGCTTGAAAATACTTCCAATACCGCTCCAGAAGCTTGAGTTTCCACATAATTCCTGGATCTGATACATTGGACCCATTCAACATTGTTTGATCTCCAATCCCAGGTGTGATGCAACTCTAAAAGGGTGGATTGTCCGACCTCATTGTTCTTGGTTTATTGTGATTTGCAGGTTTATTGTCTCCATCAATTGCATTCGCTACACTGTGCATGCAAGCTCCTCTACATCAGTGTGCACTCGCTCCTAGCAATGCAATACTCTTCTTCAAAGCCTATCCTCACCCCATTCAATTATTTTGATTGGAAAGATGATATGGAGATCATATTACGTTCAAAAGGTTACTACCGAGTCACTGTTGGTCTTGAATTGGAGCCAAACAATCTGTCAGATAGAACCAAACACTACAACAAGATTGATGAAGCTTATGGTCTTCTTTGTCTCTCCATCTCCAAAGATCTTCACTTCCATCTCAGCGGATTGAAGACTCCAAAATCTATATGGGAGAAACTTGAAACACTATTTGGAAAGCAGGATGAGCTTAGGGCTTTTCAATTAGAGAATGAATTGATTGCCCTTAGTCCTGAGAATTTCGAGACCATCAATGAATTCTTTACAAAATTCAAGAACTTGAACTTGCAGTTGAAGAATAGTGGAGTTATCAAAGAGGACAAACAATTGATCCTCTCCATTCTAAGCAAGATTGGTAAAGATTATTCGGTATTTGTCTCTACTTTCAATTTCGTTCAGCTAACTACCCCGAATTGGAAGATGCCTACCTTGAATGCCTTCATTGAGTCCGTCACAAAAGAGCATGAAAATTTGATTCAAATGGGGTCCATAAGCTCCAAAGATTCAGCCCTATATGTTCAAGGACCCAAGATCCCGAATGGTAAAGGAAAGCAAAAGAAGGAGAAGCCCAAATTCGAGCCTCACAAGCAAAGAGAGAAAGGCAAACAAACGAATGCACCATCCAGTTCGAAGTTCAAGCAAAAGGGAAAAGAAGGTAACCAAAAATCTAAATGTACTTATTGTAACCGTGGCTTTCATCCCAAAAGTTCATGTATGAAGAAGACTATAGATCAAATGGCCCTCCTTTTGGAAAAGAACAACATAACCCTTCCTGGCGGTGCAAGGAAGAAGGATAGGAATGATGATCATGAAAGAGGACAAGCACTCATGGCAACTGTTTCGAATCCCACTACTATCTTGATAGATTCGGGTGCATCGAATCATATGGCTGCAAATATTGATTATTTTTCCTCATTCGATCCAAACAGCTCCATCCCCATCCATTTGGGAGATGACTCAAAAATTTCTTCAAAGGGCAAAGGTACGATTCATGTAGATCATGGAAGCTTTCAGAATGTTCTCTATGTGCCTTCCTTGGCTTCAAATCTTCTTTCTGTGTATCAAATGACACACACTGGTGAACCAAAGCAAGTTACATTCAGCCTTAATACAGTTGAAATTTCTGATATCAAAAGTGGAAGACTTGTTGCAGTCGGAAAGGCAAACCACACTACAAAATGCTATGAGTTTTCACATTTTATTCCGCTTGCAAAGCCTACTGCTCTTCGCACACATGGTAATGAGGTTAGTAGGATTTGGCATGAAAGATTTGGACATCTTAATTATAAGTATTTGCTACTGCTATCAAACAAATCCATGGTAGATGGTCTTCCACAACTCCGTTCCTCTAAGGGAATATGCACTGGTTGCATCATGGGGAAGCACCCCGAGCACAGATTCGACCGCGGCAAAGCTAGCAAAGCTTCTACTATTTTGGGGTTGATCCATTCTGATATCAGTGGTCCGCTGCCCCATATGTCATTAAATGGTTCAAGGTATGTTTTGGCATTTATTGATGATTTTTCCCGCTTTACATGGGTATTCTTTCTCAAAAACAAGTCAGAAGTGCTTGAAAAATTCAAGGATTTTAAGGCTTCTGTTGAGACCGCCACTGAGAGCAAGATCAAAGCTCTTAGATATGATAATGGTGGAGAATATATTAAATCCGAGTTGCTGCAACTTTGTGCCCAAAGTGGAATTCAGATCCAACATACAGTTCCCTACACACCCCAGCAGAATGGTGTAGTGGAAAGGAAAAACCGGTCACTGAAAGAGATGGCTACATGCATGATTGAATCAAAAGGTTTGGCTGCAAATCTTTGGGCTGAAGAAATCAATGTTGCTGCATACATACAGAACCGTGTTCCACATTCATCCGTGAAAGGTATGACTCCTTTCGAAGCATTCTTTGGTCACAAACCGGATGTGTCAAATTTGAGAGTTTTTGGCTCTACTGCATGGGCTAGAATTCCTTCCAAGAAGAGACGAGATTTGGATCCACAAAGAATCAAGTGCATATTGATAGGATATGGGGAAGAATCAAAAGCATATAAACTCATGGATATCAGATCTAAAAAGATATTCATAGAGCGCAGTGTGCAATTTGAAGAACCGCTTCAAGAATTGCAACTAGTCAAGGAAGAGACTGTCGATTCACCACCTTCACCAGAAGAAGATCCGTGCAGCGATAATGAAGGTATGAGTTCTGATATTTCTGATATTTCAGCAGCATATGATGATCATGACATATCAGGTTTGGAATCCGACCATTATGATCCTCCTCAGTTACCAAAGTGGGCCCAAAACACTCTCCAATCTGCTGGTTCGAACCTTGGAAATCCTGCTGATCCGAGACGAACAAGAGCAGACTTTCAAAGAGCAAGTATGGCACTTTCTATTGCTGATCCATTACTTCCTGAGATTTTTTATTTGATGGCTGTTTCAGATCTCACATCATACTATTCTTCCCACCGAGATCCGAGATGGCAAAGTGCCATGGATGAAGAGTACAGTTCTCTTCAAAAGAACAACACATGGGAGCTTGTTTCTCTTCCACCTGGAAGAAAATTAGTGAAGTGTAAATGGGTCTACCGCATGAAATTTGCTGCTGATGGCTCTATCAACAAATACAAAGCAAGGTTGGTGGCAAAAGGTTTCTTCCAAGTCCAAGGAGTGGACTACACTGAGACTTTTGCACCGGTTGCAAAGATGGATTCCATCCGCCTTGTTTTAGCTATTTCCGCATCCAAGCACTGGGAAGTGAACCACATGGATGTGAAGAGTGCATTTCTACATGGAGACCTTGCTGAAGAGGTATATATGCAGCATCCAGAGGGCTACACATCAGATCCATCATTAGTTTGCAGATTGAAGAAATCTTTGTACGAGTTAAAACAGGCCCCAAGAGCTTGGTACGCAAAGATGGACTCCTTCCTTCTTTCTCAGAATTTCCAAAGATGCAAATCTGATCCGAATGTGTATCTTCAGTGAGTTAAAGGTAATTTGTTGGTTATTGTACTTTATGTTGATGATCTTCTCATTACTGGTAGCACTCTTACTTCAATAAACAAGCTAAACACTGCCTTAAATCTAGCTTTTGACATGAGCGATTTGGGCTTGCTGAGTCACTTTTTGGGCTTGGAGATAGCTCAAAATTTTGATGGGATCACTATATCTCAGCAAAAATATGCTTCCGACCTGTTATTGAAGTTTAATATGGCTGAATGTAAGGCAGCCCCATTCCCATTCCTCTCAGGAATTAGTCTTGAGGAGGGAGATTCTACACCGCTTGTAGATTGCAATATGTATCGACAATTGATTGGTTCACTACTTTATTTGACACACTCAAAGCCTGATATTTCATATGTCGTGAGTGCCGTGTCAAGATATATGCAGCAGCCACATGAGCTTCATTGGCGAGCAGCCAAGCGGATCTTGCAGTATGTGCAAGGTACGAGATAGTTTGGCATACATTATGCTGCAGATTCTGAGCTTGATTTCATTGGTTTTACTGATTCAGATTGGGCAGGTGATAGCATTGATCAGAAGTCCATTTCCAGTTATGTTTTCATGATTGGTCATGGTGCTATTTGCTGGTCCAGCAAAAAGCAAGCAGCCATTGCACTTTCTTCAGCAGAGGCAGAGTATCGAGGGTCAGTCAATGCCTGCATTCAGGCAGTTTGGTTGCAGGGTATTCTTTCCGAGTTTGGTTTTGGTGGCACTACTTCGACTGTCCTATTTTTTGACAATCAAAGTGCTATCAAGATCTCCACAGATCCAGTTCAGTGGCAGAGGACCAAACACATTGAGATTCATATGCATTACATTCGACAGTTGGTGCATGACTGCACCATCATTCTGCAATATTGCCCTACTGATGAGCAAATTGCAGACATCTTCACCAAGAGCTTCACTGAGAAGAAGTTCTCTTACCTCCGTTCACTGTTGGGGGTGAGTTCCATCATGGTGGAGACAGATTGATCCATTATTATGCTTTAGCTTGAGGGGGGGCTTTCTTCCCACTGGGTTTTCCCTCTTTCCTCACTTAGTTTATTTTCAGCATTTTTTGGATTATTGTATTGGGGTGACCTTTGGTCTTAGTTACCAGGGCCCCACATTATTTTTTGCACATCATAGTCTAGCTTGAGGGGGGGTGTTCGGATATCCACATCATCTTTTTCAGGATCTTGCATGTAATTAGGGTTTGCATGCAAATTCTAGGGTTTGCATGCATTTTGCATGCATCCCAGTCACCAGGTTGATTCCTCCAGCACCTTAGCCACCTTATTATAGCACTCGGGAGCCACTTACTTTAGATTTTTAGCCCTCCTAGTCTGGAAGGCACCCACTTCTCACCTACTGCCAGAGAAGGGCGCACTTCTTCACCTACCACTGCAGTTCCACTTCAGTTACATTCAGTTAGCTCTGATTCTCCCTGATTTGAGGCTAGTTTCACTCCTGACTGACTATTTCACTTCCGTTGGACCTCCAGATTGACTAGATGACTTGTTCTGACTTCAGTTAGTCTCCCATGCACCCCCCACTGAGCCTCCTTCCCTTAATCAGTGCTACACACTTCAATTACACTTGTTACACTCAGTTAGACTCAGATTGACACCTGGATGACTGGTTCTTGTGTATTGATGAGCACCACCGATTGATGATGAGGACTCCTAGTTAGAGTCAAGCTACTCCATTCAGTGATTCGAATGGCCTACTTAGTCAATTCGAATTGCTCACTCACATTGTCAGATTGTATTGTAATTATTCACCCTTATTGGGATATTGAGCACTGCTGCATGTTTTGCACAGTTTTACATCATATTTTCTATGTTCATCTATTGTGATTGATTTACTTGTTCATTAGATCTGCTGTGACTAATTTTACATCATCTTCAAAGATTTTCCAGAATCTAGGTTGTAGGAGGCTTCACCACTTCCTTTGATGGGATATTGATAATCATCCCCAAGTTTCACTTTATGGGGTGATTCATGTTCAGATAGATTTAAAAAGGATTCTTCAAACCCAGTCATGTGTTTGGAAGCCCCACTGTCAATTAACCAATCATTACAACCATGGGAGATAGTACCTGTGAGAGTAGAGATTAGAACATACTCTTCTTCACTTGATGAGTCATCATTACTATCATCACTTTCCGCCCTAGCCTTCTTCTTTGGAGGTTCATCATCTTCGGCAGCATGAGCATGGTACCTTCTCTTGTTACCCTTCTTCTTCTTGTTGGAGTTGTTGTTGTTGTGTTGTCCCTTTTGTTCTTGGGACATTCTGAAGCAAAGTGACCCTTCTCATTACAAGTGAAACACCTTAGATCTTTCTTGTCTTTGCGAAAATGATGAGAATATTTCTTCTTATGAAGGGATGGCTCCCTCTTGAACTTGCCCTTTTTAGTGTGAGCTGTGAGAGCTTGATATTCATTTCCCATCTTCTCTTCTCTTGCCACAAGCCTTGCTTCTTCTTGAGAACATTCCTCCCATAATCTGCTGAAGGAGATTAACTTCTTTTTGGCACAGATCCCCTGGATAAAAGAGTCCCATGACCTAGGTAGGCCATTCAAAGTAGTCATAACAATTTCACCATTCTCCACCATTTCATCTACAGCTTCAAGTTGTTCCTTGATCTAAGAGACCTTGGACAAATAGGATTGAATGGTTTCTCCATTCGACATCTTGACCCCTTTCAATTGATTTCATAGGGTCATCTTCCAATTTATGTTCTTTCCTTCAAATAGCTTGGTCAAAGAGTCAAACATAGACTTGGGTGTCTTTAGAGAAGACACATGGGGTATGAGATGGTCTTTGATAGAATCAGCAATGATTCTCTTTGCCTTAACCAGGTTCTTCTTATGAAATACCTTAGCCTCTTCATCCTCTAGGATAGGGATGTCTTCTTTTATATATGATTCCAACTCATTCTCTTCGAGGATTAACCCAATCCTATACTTCCAAGATCGGAAGTTATCAGCCCCATCAAGCTCGGTGTGGTGAGACATATTAAAGAGTACTTCAAATGAAATTGAAACGATTTAGGTCTTACCACTTGAAATGTTGAAAACTGAATCTGGTCCCGGATTAGGGTTAGTCGAAAAAAAAAAACCCTAAAAATTCAAAATGTGAATTTCAACTTTCTGAAAGGATAGAAAGATGTGCCTTGATGAGCTGATCAACCTGGTGTATTCAGAATTTGAGATCAGCAAAGCTTTACCCTTCAGATTTGTTTTTTTGTCCTCTCGGGTTCACTCGAGAGAGCCCTGAATTAGGGTTTGAGTTTCCCGGAGATCTACCCAGCCAAAAATCTCGATCCAAAGCTCTAAACTTTGATTTTTTGCAAGGAGCTTCCAGCTATGGCTTCAGATTTCAGAAATTCCTATTTTTGTAGAAACGCTAATTTTTAGGGCCAAATCTGAAAATGCTAAGAATTGAATTCTTATTGGACAGATAGATTCTCCTTGATGAGTAGAGTCAATCTTCTATACTGTTGTTCCAAAAACTGTGGAGAGAAACCCAATAAACAAGAAACTCAAGTTTTCGTCACTGCAAAATGTCTTCTTCTCAGGTTAGCTCTGATACCATGTTAAAATTTGAGCATTAATTCATAATACTCTTGGATCTTTACTGAGAGAATAACATATACAGTATATCAATGCATAACAATCACAATAAGCATAACAAGCATCAGAAGAATCAAAAGCATGAGAGACAAGAGACACAGAGTTTTCGTGGGGAAAACCCTAAGGTGAAAAACCCCACAACTTCCTCAGAGATAGAAAGAGAAATGGCTCAACAAAAGTACAACCAAAATACACTTGAGATAGTCTCCTATAGAAGATGATCCTCCTCCTCACTAGTGCGCCACTTTTTGAGTGAGAGAAGTGTGTCTTTCCGAATGATACAAATAGAGATCTCCTGATCTCTATTTATACTTAACCTATTTGCCCAGTGACCTTATGGGTCTGACTTGTCTATCTACATACATCCACAATATAATATATATTTTAGGGCCGACCCCACACATGGTGTTCTAATAACCCATCGCCAAGTACACACACTTGTGACACTTGTCAATCCACATGACGACACTTCCTTATAGAGGAATAACACATCTCTTCTAAGGGTACAATAAATATATATGAAATACATAGATGAAATACAATCCGAAGTTACATATACATCAACAACCAGGGCCCCGGATTTCTAAGTTTGGACTAATGGGATATTTTAGGATAATTAATACTCCAACCTTGTCCACCTTAGCATTATTTACCTTTTCCTAGTAGTTGATGATGTTGTTATCCCCCTAGTAGTGTGAATATGTAATATAGGACCCATTATCCACTTGATGCACCCTGTATGCATGATTTTAGGACCACCAAAGTCATTTCCCTACATTTTAGGAGCTAACTCAGTGATCTGGTTTAGTCCAACTGAGTTCCTGACTCTAATGGGGGGTTTGAGCTCCAATCACCACTTATTGTGATATAATGCCCCCTTTTCTAGAAATATTGCATGACAAACTCACTATTGCGCCCTCCTTGATCAGTTAACTGATAGTACCTTTAGTTCATTGATATTTGTTTGAGTTGAGTTGAGTTTGGAACCTCTAGAGCACTGTAGTGGTGATTATTCCTCTGCTAGAATGACTGGGAATTGAATTCTCCTTGGATAATCAAATTCTCTCCATTATGTTATATATGTTGACTATACTAATTAATGGACAATGACACACAGTTCTGTGCACATCTAATTTTCAATGCATGATTAATTTTATTGCTCATTCCACTACAATTTTCACTGTAGTTCATCATTTTTCCTAATTCTTTCACTGTGAGGTATTCTCAGGCTCAAAGATCTGCTTTGAATTTCACATAGAGCTCTCAACTCAATAATCAAGCTGGAAAAATATGTGAGTGGGTGCGCTCCTCCTTTTATAAGTTGATTTGGCTTGAATATGCAATGAATGTGGACCACCAACCTCATCCAATGCACCTTCACTAGCTAATTTTGGACTTGCAGCTTTATCTCACTTTTTCCTTACTTGATTGCATTTCTACTTTAGTCTATTTTTCCTGCTTTTTGAAACTTCTGCTTTTCCTTGATTTTCTCTACTTTCCTATTTTTCTAGTGCTTTCCTTCTTTTCTATTATTTTATGTTTTTATGTGCTTTCCTGTTTTTATGTTGCTTTCTACTTTTTTGTGCTTTCCTACTTTTATGATGCCTTCCATCTTTTTACTTGATTTCTCATTTTTTACTACTTTTCTTCCACTTGCCTTTGTGGAATACATCTCATAGGGTCCACTTGATCTCCTATGTGCCCTCCTAAGCCACCTAAGCATTTACACCTTAGCAAATAGTTAATTAATATTTAAATATTCAAAACTATGGACTCCATTCTTCTCCATGGTTTAATTTAATTAAACTAAATAACCATATACCAAAATTAATCCCTAATCAATTTAATTAATTTTTGTTTGAACTCATGGATGGGTTAGAGGGATGATCATGGAGCTTCCAAAGTGGGGATATTACAAATAACTTATCACTTCTTTGGCCCCATCATTATATCTTTCCTACAACAACAAATGCTATACCATATAGTACTTGTAGGGATGGCATTACTATATAATTCAAGCAATCGACTAATGATGTGCATAAAAACAAACATAAGATCTGACAAAATATATTTCCACAGAATCTATGCAAAAATATCTCATAGCATGATGACAATCATAATTTATATATTAAATTTAACCAATTTAGAGTAAAAATGATGTACAGGAGATCTATAAATTTATAATTTATATCTAGAGATTGTAAAAATTAAATATAAACAAAACAAATAACGTGAAAATAACTTTTGAACTATTTTTATGTGATCATATGTTTCCACACTCTTTTGTGAAGAATCGGAACTAGTCATGTTCCTTCCAATTCAAGAAAATTATAAATTTTAATTTAAAATGAAAAACAACTTCAAGTAATTAACAACACATATATATAATGTATAAATGTCTTTTCTTCCCAGACCCGCGCCCTTTTTTCCTACTTTTTGTTTTCTTGTTTTGGCGTGGTTATTCTACAGCCTGCAATGCCCAGAGGCAATGTTTCCCTTCACAGACACACCCTGCACCTGTTTTCTTGAACTTGGCTACACCAGCAACCCCCTTGCTTGTGTGCACCCATTTGACATTGGTATCTTTCTATTGTTTGCTTGATGTAGCATTTGAGACTTTTTCATTTTGTGTGCATCCTCAGTGCATTGCTATCTCTTGCATCATATTTTTAGCAAGTTCATTTATTACATACATGTTATAGCCGTTAGTACTTTTATTTCAATCTCAGTTATTTATTTTCAACATTTACTCTTGGCGATATTGGGTTTACACGACTTGTGCACCCACACACTCCCAATAATTCAAGTGAGACTAAAATTGGCTTAATTAAACACACATTAACCCCACTTGGGACCCCAAAACAACTTTGTAGCTAGGTAGTACATTGGGGTTAGGCATCCAAATAACACCCCCTTTTTCATACACATTTGATACATAGTTGTTGTCCTTTAGGGAGCCAAAATTCCCTATTATTTATTGGTACAGTTGACACTGATTTGTCAGAGGGCCTCTCCCTTAGGAGGGAAGTTGGAAATACTGGTTCCAGAAGTCTGAGTGGAATACCGCTCTCCATTCTGTACTGAAGTATACCAACTCAGTGTTCTTGTCATGCATGTTGGTGCCCATACCGGGTGCACGACGTCCAAAGAACTGAAGCCATGTGACACCTTTCCGGACGTGCCATGAAAAAGGTAGCTTAGTTTCCATTCTTCTAGGAATATTTTACCTGGAGTCCATCTCGATAGAGGGATATCCTTTAGCCATTTGGTTCTACATTTCGTATTTCCTGACTGCGGATTTCATCACCCTGCATGGGATACAATTTGTGTGAGCTTCCATATATTTTAAATAGGTGTTTGCATATCCTATACCCCCTTGGTTAGTGAGTCTTTTATTTTCTCTAAGAGTGTTGATTGTTGGTAATCTGGCCGTTTTATTGTTGCTCCGTTTGTTGTTGCACATTGTTGCAGCAAGTGTTTTTTAGATTGTTATTGGCCTGAGTGTCATCTTTTTATGAGCTCTCCTTTTGCAGACGTGGCTTCACAAGGATTTTTGAGCATTTTATCTCCCACGACTCTTCATCACTTTTACACATGTCACCAGTGATTCACCGAGACACTCTCGTCACCTACATGGCCAATCCCTACAGTACGATCCACTTGAACCCACTCATCATGCTCCCTTGAGACAAACATCTTCGTCGCCGAATATTCATCCCAACGCCCATTATTTCACATATGATTCTGAGCCAAATTCACCTATATACACATATTTTTCTAGCCCCATGGCTGATGTCAACCCCAACCCATTTCACAGCGGGATTGTTTGCAGTGGATCCACCACTGTCCCAGCCACCATTTCAGCATCCATTCATATTATTCCATCTACAAGACCTACACCTGGCATTTCAGTCACTACTTCTATAGCCATCAGTAGTGGATTTGTTCCGACCACCGTCCCTTTGGTCACCAGTAGTACCCTTGGGGGAACTGGCCCTTCATCCTCGATCCCTTCTCCTTTTACCAATGTTCCCTCAATCCCCATTATGACACACACCACTTGGTGTAGGTGGCCCCACGATCTCCTTCATGGCTAACACGCTGACCAGTTTGACCATGTCACATCCTCCTGTTATTTTTTCATTCATGGCCAGTATCAACCTACCTGATCTGGCCTGATTGACTAATGATCTGATCTGACATGACCCTACATGGCCTCCCATGCCTACCGAACTTCCTTCGGACATCCCAAAATTCAAAGGGAATGGTGGTGAGGACCCCCAGAACCATATCATGTAATTCCACTTATGATGTTCCTCCAACTCTATAGTGGATGACTCGATCCTCCTATGCCTTTTACAACAGATGCTCACTGTCACTGCAGCCAAGTGGTATATTGAACAACCACATGGGAGGCACTCCACTTTTACCTCCCTCGCTTCGAATTTCCTGCAGTTCTTCCAATTATGAGTCTGTTATGACACAGGTGTTGAGATTTTACTATCTTGCAAACAGAACACGACTACCCATATCACTGACCATATCCATGAATGGCGTAGAAGCCGTAGTTTTTGTAAGATCAATTTAGATGATTGTATATTTTTAGATTGGTTCTTGAAGTCCCTCATACCAGTTATCACCAAGGATGTGGCATCTGAATGGCCCCAAACCAAAGAAGAAGCCATACTTAAAGCCCAACAGTTTGACCTTATCTATGCACAGTCAGGATACCTTTACTCCATTTTACCTGATTCTCCTAATGGTGATTCCTACCGGAAGGATGCACCAGGGGCATCTCATGCTACTGATGGCATTATTGGACAAGTTGCATCTACTAGTTAGTCATATGTCCATAAGCCTCCCGCCACCACCCTGACTTATAATCCTACACCCATCTTCACACCACTCGCTATGAGTAGTGGTCCCGACCTTTCGCGTTCCACCGCCAACTCTGGAGCAACACCCAAATATGTTTCCTATGCCCAAGCTCCTCATATACATGGACCTTCTTGTCCAACGCATTGCTATGGTCATACCCCTCCAGCATACATTCCCCCTACCGCACCACCCTCTTACTACCATCCACCAATTTCACCCATGCATATACAACCTCAAGCCCCTCCCACTTATTATCCACCATAGGCTTCCCTAGCCCCCTCCCAACCGCAAACCCCCCCATTCCCCATGGAAAATTTTATTCCTAGCAAAACCAACCGCAGAACCAGCCTGCCCAATGGAACCAACAAGGACAACAAAATAGGGGACTCGGATGTAATTTAGGCAATAACCAGACTCTCGAAAGAAGCATTCCACCACCGAACCCCCCTGATAATAATGGCATCGTGCCAGCTAACAAAAATTATGTTCGACCACCTCGACAAGGTACAAATCCCAACTTACGTATGAACCACCCATGTTCTATTTGTGGGGTCTATGGACATTACACACACAATTGTCCCCACATAGAGCAAGCTCTCCAAATCTGGAGTGATGATACCCAACGCCAAGGACATGCTATGCCTTTCAAACCACCAACCCCCTCCCCCCCCCCGCAACCCAATGCACAACCTATGGTGTTGTAGACCCCCCCACCCATGCAAGGGGTAGTAGCCACCCAACCTTTGGATCCCACTCAAGAAACTGTTGCACTGCAACAGCCAGTTGCTTACGCTTATCCCGTTAGTCAACCCATTGAATCAGGTACCCAACACCTTCTAATGATGTCTTCGGCTGATATCAACATTCAAACACCCCGTAAACAGTATGGTTCAACCAGAGAAACCATTCCTACAGATAAGACCGCAACCACTCTTCCCACAGATCATTCGTTACGGATATCCCCCACACTGGTAGAGGGGGCCCCCAAAGCTCCTATATTCCCTTGCGCCGCATCAATAACAACCCCAATAAAAGTGTTGACCGAACTATAATATTGTGGATGACTTAGCCCAATCTCTCGCCGCTATGCCATCCTTAAAAGTTTTAAAGAACTTCCCAGCACAGCGCAAAACATTTTTTCTTCCATAGGTGCAATCGATCCTTCTGACTCATGAATGATGACATTCGACTTAGACCAATATGACCCATGCATGCCTTCCACCTTAGCATTTCAAGTCACCGTTTCGATACAAAATCTTGTTATTCATTGATGCATCATCGATCAGGGTGCCTCTACATGTGTCATGTCTACATTCGTGTGGAAGAATATAGGATCTCCTACCCTACATCCATCCACTAATTCCTTACGATATTATAGAATCCACAAAAATATAGGATCCCCTACCCTACATCTCATCCGCAAGGCCTTTTGGCTGATGTTCCAGTCCAATTAGCTAGAAAAACTATCTTGATTGCCATTGAAGTCGTCAATGCCAAACTCCAATACAATCTGCTCCTAGGACGAAGCTACATGTACACCATGAACGATGTGGCTTCATCTATGTTTAGGATTATGATGTTCCCCCACAAATGACAGGTCGTTAAAATCGGGCTAGGTCACTTACTATGACCCGAACGCACCCGCTACACCGGAAAATGTTCTCCCCATCATTGAAGAACCTATTTTTGGTGCGCCTACCCCTTTGATATTTTCCACCGTAGGGCCTGGACATTATTCTGACACTCCAATGGTCTCGCCATTTCATTCCTTACCCCCTCCTCCTCCGTCCATTGATATCTTTGACTTGTGTACCATTTTGTCAAGTCATTTGGTCCTTAACCCTCAACTGCCACCTCAATCTATACCACCATCGGTAGCTAGCCACTTTGGAGCCACACCGATCAACACAATATTGTTCTTATTTCCACCATCAAGGGTAGTAATTATGCCCATAATGGCCACGCTAAATCTCCTGGGGTTTACGTTAGGGCTTCCCATGTGGTATTTACCTACCCCTAATCCCACCCCAACACCACAAGTCATTCTTGAACCAGTCCAACCAATCACCACTGTAAATCATCCACCTACCGGTTTGGTGGAAACATCTTCCTCCAACACCACCCCTCAGTCATCCAAGAATGATGGGGGAAAATCCACGCATCCTCATACTGCACAAAATGCGACTAAAACCGTGCACCCTACCCCTTTGGCCCGCGCAACTCCCAAGTGTTCCTTGTGCGATGATTTGGGCCACGCAACCCATAATGGTCTGCAATTTCCCAACCTTAAATAAAAAAAGAAAAATTTGGATGATGACCCCACTATCTCAGTTTTCTAACTACCAACCACCCTCCCACCACGTAACAAATCGTTGCGCATCAACCACTCCTGCGCCATATGCAGAGTTTACGTCCATTACTCTCATCATTGTCCCAACTTACCAGAGTATCGATTGGTGCTACACAAAATGCGTCAGTCTTCTTTAGAATCATCCATTACTACCATCAAGGAGATTCACCCTCCCGAATCCTCCTCTTCGGCAAAGGTTAACACTATTTATATGATTTCCACAAGTGGTGAACCAACCATTACCCAACCTCTAGTTTTACCTCTTCCGATCTGTCCACACAGTGTTTTCATCGTGACAAAGAAATCCTTGAAGCCCTAACCCTACCTGACTTCCTTTGGGATGACATGCATCATAGATCCTACTTCATTCTCGAGGGGTCTACTCCTGTTACGACCAACCACATTTCATTCAAGTTGAAAGACTTCATCCATATCCAAGTGGACTAGCTTAAGAGCCCCATCTCAGCTCCCGATTCCTTCGAGGAAGGTAACATAGCTAACATCTCGCCCACCATACAGGTCGATATTTCCATCACACCCGGTATATTTGAGAACATTATGTTAGGTGCCTCATGTACTCTAGACGAAGTCATTTCCTATAAGAAGCTTTTCCAAGAGTTATGTGATTCTTCTCTTATTCATATACTGAGATGCCTGGTCTTGACACTGCCATTATTGAGCACCTTATTGATACTTGGTTTGACATCCTGCCTGTCCACCAAAAGAAATGGCCCATACAACCCTTCAAATTACCATCAGTGAAGGCAGAAATTGAGAAATTACGACAAGTTGGGTTCATTTATCCCATTGCTTACACCACATGGGTGTCTAATCCAGTGTAAATTAAAAAAACCAAGGCACCATTCGCATCTATCCTGATTTTCGTGATCCAAATTTAGCTTGTCCCAAAGACAACTTTCCTACGCCTTTCATCGATGCATGTGTGGGTCATGAGATTCTATCCTTCCTGGAGGGTTTCTCTTCTTAAATTAATGTAACTTCAAAGAATATTCTACTTGTACTTTATTATTGTAACTCCGTCGGGGATGTTTTACCTCCGTTCTGGGATGTCATTATTATATTTGGTCAAGTAAAAGTCATGAGGTAAAACCTCCATTGTAAGTCAGGTCATTAGTACCCTAAAGAATGCAATATAATATTATTTGATTCTTTCTAGGAGAGATTGTCCCAGTCAGTTAAAGTGAGGCCGACCTAGCTGGGTTGTAAGTCAACTGAAAATTAAAGTATAAATAGAGAGTGACTTCCTCTCATTTGTACCATTCACTCATTCATGCATTGAGCATTAGAGGAGAGAGGCAAGTATGCAAAGTAGGAGGAGGATTGGCTTGGCTCTGGAGTTTGGGTTTGTATCTCTTATTTGTGAGACCTATTTTCGGCATTTTACTTTGGTTATCTATATTAAGGAATTTCTTGTTGGGTTTTCTTCCCATTGAAGGTTTCCCAGGATATATTGTTGTGTACCTTGTGATTGTGTATCTTTCAGAGATCCTAGTTATGTTGCTATTGTGAAAATGTATTAAATGCTCATGAAGTTAGAATTTAGTCTTTAGTATCATATAATCTTAACATGGTATCAAAGCTTTCCTGAAAATAGCAACTTTCATAAGGTAAATCGCTCTCTCTCTCCGAGCATAAAAATTAGGGCTTCTTACAAAAGTGGAATTTTTTAGTGCAATTGCAATTGGCATAGGGAAGTGCACCTCTCCAAGATCAAAATTTTGGCACCAAGATCAAAGTTTTTCAGTGGGTGAATCTTCCAGAAATTCAAACCCTAGTTTGACTTTGGACCAGAAAAACCAAAAAACCAGAGAAATCCAGAAACTGCAGACCAGAATTTCGCAAGTCAAATTTCAAGGGTGAAATTTTGGAATATTTAGAAACCAAGTGTACCAGCATACTCGCCTTAGTCAAGCGCATATTTTGGTGAGTTTGGCTTTCAATTTTGAGAAACTTTAATTTTATGGTTATTCTCTTCTCTCTGGAATAAGATGGCCCCAAGCACTAATATTGATGACAAGTTGGAAGACATAGAGAACTTTTGTGCTTGGAATTATAGTATTGGACTCATTCTAGAAGAGAATGATCTTTCAAAGTTTATTAAATAAGTTGTACCAGAACCCGGAGAAGCTGAATCTAAGGAAAAGCATAAGAAGGCTATGATTAGATCGAAGAGGATCATAGCAGATTCCATCAAGGATCATTTTATTCCTCAAGTGTCCTCCAAGAAAACCCCAAAGGAGATGTTCGATTCCCTATCAAGAATGTATGAAGGGAGAAACATAAATTGAGAGATGAATTTGGGAACCCAACTCAAAATCACGTAGATGAATCCAGGTGAATCTATCCAAGATTACTTTACTAGGGTTTCTCAATTCAAAGAACAACTAGAAGAAATTGGAGACAAGCTTGACGAAGATGAATGAGTGATGACTGCTCTCAATGGTCTTACTAGAACTTGAGACTCTTTTATCCAGACAATGTGTTCAATAAAGGAAAGTCTACTATTTGAAGCTATATGGGAAGAATGTATCCAAGAGGAGGCCAGAGTGGAAAATCGAGAAGCATTACTCAGATATGATGATCAAGCTCTAGATACCCATACTAAAAGAGGAAAGGGAAAACCTAATTTCAAGAAGGAGTTTCATCCTCCTAAGAAGTTTCCAAAGTATAATAAGGGAAACCACAAGTGAAGAGACTTCTCTTCTTATCAATGTTTCCGTTGTGAGGAGATGGGACATATTGCCAAAGATTGTCCAGAGAGAAAAGAAGAATACAAGAAGAAGAACAAAAGACATCATGCTCACCTAGCCGAAGAAGAAGAAGAAGAATAAGAACCTCCCAAGAAGTTAACTAGGGATGAAGTAGAATAATATGTTTTATTCTCCGCTCTCTCTGGGTCCGTGACACCCGGAAATGAAATATGGCTAATTGATAGTAGTGATTCAAAAGACATAACATGTCAGAATAAGACCCTCTCCAATTTAGAAGAAATAACTCCCCTCAGAAGGTATCATTAGGAGATGATTATCAATACCCTATTAAGGGAATAGGAGAATACGCCTACAAGCTTGATTCAGGAACCTCGATGAAGATGAAGGATGTACTATATCTACTAGGCCTAAAGAAGAACCTACTTTCTATCCCAGCTTTAGATAAGATAGGATTTAGGGTTTCCTTTATATATGGAGAAGTTCTCATGCGGCCCAAAGGAAAATCTATAGAAGATGCAACTGTTATTGGAATAGAAGGAGGTCTATACAAACTTAAAGGACATTTAGAAGCAGCCTTGATTCATGATAATACAAGTCCATGTGAACTATGGCATAGAAAGATTGCTCACATAAGCTAAAAATACTTACCACATGTAAGCAAGGTAGTAACAGGATTACCTGATCTAAAGATTGATCATGAAGGAATATGCAAAGGATGTGCAAAGGGAAAGAACATAAAGAATCCATTTCCGAAGAGCAACACCAAGACGAAAGGAATATTGGAACTTATTCATTCAGATGTATGTGGACCAATTCCTTCAAAATCATTAATTCATTATGTATATTATGTCACATTCATTGGTTATTATTCTAGAAATACTTGGGCTTACCTGTTGAAGACAAAAATGGAAGTATTCAGAAAGTTCACAGAATTCAAAGCCTTGATAGAGAATCTTCCAGAAAGAAATATCAAGACACTCAGGTCAGATAATGGAGGAGAATATACCTCTAAATATTTTGAATTATTTTGCAAGGATGTTGGGATTAAGAGGGAGTTTACCACTCCCTACAATTCTCAACAAAATGGTGTTGCTGAAATAAATAATCAAACTATTATGGAAGAAGTGAAGACAATGATCCATGATCAAGATCTTCCTATGAATCTATGGGTTGAAGCAGCAAGGACAGCAGTATATGTCCAAAATAAAATATCCCATAGTGCACTTGGGTTCAAAACCCCCAAAGAGATGTTCACGTGAAATAAACCAAAGGTAATTCATCTCAAGATATTTGGTTGTCCAGTTTTTGTTCATATTCCAAAAGAGAAAACAACCAAGTTGGATCCTTCCGAAAAGAAAGGAATCTTTGTTGGATATTGTGAGGTCTCCAAGGCCTTCAGGATCTATATACCAGGCTATCATCACATGGATATTAGTAGGGATGTAACATTTGATGAAGATGCATCTCTCAAGAAATCTAGAAAGTGCCAGTATGAAGAATTATATGAAGAAGATGAGGCTCCTATAGTTGCAGAGGTTTCACCCTCTCCTGATGGTGAGACTTCAGAAGATCGTGATATGTTGGAGCCCCAAGAACCTCCACCCATGACTATTTCATTCAAGAGAAAGTTAGCTTGGGATCGTGAAATTATTCAAGATGTAGAAAAGTATGGAGCTCTAGAAGGCTCAAGAGAAAGCAAGAATCCAAAGCCATTTTTCAGTTATTTGGCTATGATGTGTGATCTTGTAGACAAAGAACCTACTTGTTTTGAAGAATCCATTCAATAGAAAGAATGGGTAGAAGCTATGACGGAATAATACCAATCTATAATGAAGAATGATGTATGGAACATAGTTCCCAAACCATAAGGTAAAAGTGTGGTATCTTCCAAATGGATACACAAGATAAAACATGCAGCGGATGGAAGTATTGAAAAATACAAAGCTAGATTTGTGGCTCGTGGATTCTCCCAAAAGGAAGGAATCGACTATGAAGAAACATGTGCACCAGTACCAAGGTACACTTCAATTAGAACCATCATGGCATTTGCATCCACGATGAAATGGAAGCTACACCAGATGGATGTGAAAACAACTTTCATGAATGGTGTCATTGAAGAGGAAGTGTACATAGAACAGCCACAAGGATTTGAGGTTGAAGACAAAGAAACGGATGTCTACAAATTGAAAAAGGATCTCTATGGGTTGAAGCAATATCCAAGAGCTTGGTATGGAAGAATTGATAGTTTTCTGATGAGCTTGGGCTTTACCAAGAGTAAATTTTATCCTAACCTTTACTTCAAGGTTATGGATGATGAACCTGTCATATTATTACTATATGTGGATGACTTATTCCTGACAGGAAAGGAGAAGAAAATTTTAGAGTGCAAGAAGAAGCTCGTTGCAAAATTTGAGATGAAAGACCTTCACTTGATGCACTATTTTCCAGGTCTCGAAGTATGGCAGAGCCCAGAGGGAATATTCCTTAGCCAAGGGAAGTATGCGGTAGAAATATTGAAAAGATTTGATATGTTGGAATGTAAATCCATGGCCATGCCCATGGATACAAATTTGAAGTTACTATATGATGCTTCATCAGAATTGGTGGATATGACTCTATACAGACATATTATTGGGTCATTGATGTATCTAATGAATACCGGGCCAGATATATGCTTTGTTGTGAAAACTTTGAGTCAATATCTGGTTGAGCCCAGATGTGTTCACCTTGTAGCTTCAAAGTGTGTGATGAGGTACCTAAAAGGTACAATAGACTATGGCCTCATTTATACTATATATCATAACTTCAGACTATTCAGTTACATAGATTCAGATTGGGAAGGAAGTGTCTCAGACAAGAAGAGCACTTCAGGAGGATGTTACAGTCTGAGGTCAGCCATGATCTCATGGCTAAGCAGGAAGCAGTCCATTGTTTCTCTCAGCACTACAGAAGCATAATATATTGCGGCATTATCTTCCAGTTGTGAATCCATATGGATTCGGAAGTTGTTATCAGGTCTATTTGATATGGAGTTGGACCACAGTGATTCTATGTGATAACCAAAGTTGTATAAAGATGACAAAAAACCCATTGTTCCATGATAAGTCGAAGCACATATAAATACGATATTTATACATTCGTGATATGGTGCAGAAGGGAGATGTGTTGACTAAGCCTATGTCTCGTGTGAAGATTG
This sequence comes from Larix kaempferi, assembly GCA_027924585.1. NCBI lineage: Eukaryota > Viridiplantae > Streptophyta > Pinopsida > Pinales > Pinaceae > Larix > Larix kaempferi. The sequence continues at coordinate 7,196,672 of BSBM01000173.1, read as the reverse complement.
AGCACTTCCGTGACAAGCTTGGTGTAGTCTATAAGGACTTCCCTCGAAAGGGTGACTAGTGCTGATGATATTGTGGTGTAGTGGGATTGATCATCCCTAGACAGTGATCCCATAATTCTGAAAGGAAGGATAGTCTTAAATGTTGATCCTAAGTTGTGGTGGTATTGATCATCCCTAGACAATGATCCTGTAATTCTGAAAGGAATGATAGTCTTAAATGTTGATCCTTGGACTGAATCCTGATTTCTGAAAGGAAGGATTGTCCATGATCCCTAGTTTTGAAAGGAAGGATCACCAAAGTTGTTGGAATGAATCTCGAGTTCCAAAGGAAGGATTGTCCATGATCCCTAGTTCTGAAAGGAAGGATCACTAGAGTTGTTGGACTAAATCCTCAGTTTTGAATGGAAGGATTTTCCATGATCCCTAGTTCTAAAAGAAAGGATCACCAGAGTTGTTGGACTGAATCCCGAGTTCCGAAAGGAAGGATTTTCCATGATCCCTAGTTCTGAAAGGAAGGATCATAAGAGTTGTTGGACTAAATTTTGAGTTTTGAAATGAAGGATTGTCCATGATCCCTAGTTCTGAAAGGAAGGATCACCAGAGTTGTTGGACTAAATCCCAAGTTATGAAAGGAAGTATTTTCCATGATCCCTAGTTCTGAAAGGAAGGATCACCAGATTTGTTGGACTGGGTCTCGTAATTCAGAAAGGAAGGACTGTCCAAGATCCCATAATTCCAAAAGGAAGGATCATGTGTGTTGCAGGTGATGATATTTGAGTGCTGCAGAAGATGATGTTCCAGTACTAAAGATGAGGATGCTCTAGTGATGCATATGTTCTAGTGTTGAAGATGAGGACGCTCTAGTGATTCATATATTCGAGTGTTGAAGACGAGGATTGTTATAGGTCAAACCTACACCTCTCCGTTCGTGATCACCTTGAGTTGTTGATCACACAAAAGGATAACTTGGATGGAGGAGCATGTTGACCTTAGATGAGACTTTGACTTAATCCACCTCCTTGCAAACTGGAAAAACCCTAAAAAATGTCATTTTGAGACATGAGCGCTACTCTACTTCAATAAACTAGTGCCTGTACCCTACTCCAGTGTGCAATAGTAGCACTCAAGCCTCATGAGCGCTACTCCTCTTCAATAGAGTAGCGTTCAACATTTAAAAAGTGTTGAGCACTAGTTTAAAAACACTATAGTAGCACCCTAGGTTCTACTCCACTGAGAAATAGTAGCGTACACCTCAAAAGATGATTAAAAAATAATTAATTTCACGAAGAGGATTAGTTGCAGTTGGTTTCCAAACTTCCCCAACATCCTCCATAACCATCTCTCGACCTGAACTACTTCCCTTATGCTATAAATACAAGGAAGAATAAAGAGAGGGGTTAGAGACATGAATCCTATTGAGAGACTTTTAAAGAGAAGCTTGCATTAGAGGAGGTTATGCTGGAAGATATCCAAGCCAGAGAAGATCAGGAGCCCAGGATCAGGTTGCAAGAGCATGTGGCAAAGTCAGGTATACTTTGTATCATCAATTTGCATTTGACAATAAAAGCTTGAAGCATCTTTCTTGTCCCAAACTAAGTGTTCATTGAAGCTATGTATTTGTTTGGATATGTTTTGGTTAATATTTGATGTTTAAATTGCTTTGTTCATTTCATCATTATATATTATCTAAGATACGTTGAGCAAGGTACTTGTATTGCAGGTTTATCGAATGGGAGGTTGACTTGAGGATCGAGCGCAAGATGGAATAAGAGCTAGGATCAAACTTCATTCGAAAGGTATGTTCTCAAGACCTATAACCTATTTCCTTTCATAAAAATCTTTGTAACACAGTTAGTATGCTTACCTATCATCCCCTTTCAGTTGATAGTATCGATTTCCTTACTATAGGGTAGTTTTTCCCGCCAACAGACTGGCGACTCCGCTGGGGAAAGTTGTTTTTCTGCTCTAGGAAACCTTTCTTGTTTGTCTTCCCAGAACCATTTTAACTCCTTTAATTTGCTGAGAGACCCTGTAGGTACCTCCTTCTTGCTTCTCTCAGCTTCACTCAGTCTTTTTGCATCTTTTCAAAGTCATTTTTTAATTCTTTAAGACCTGAGCACTACTCTGTTATACATACAGTAGCTCCCATACGCTGCTCTTCTATACATACAGTAGCGCCCATCTCTCCAGGAGCGCTAGTTTCCCTACTGCACAGTAGGGTACATTCCTGTAGCCTTCTATTGGTTGTTTGGTTGAGTTTTCTGCCCTTTTGGGTGGTCTTCCGACTTTGTTTTAGGTCTCCTTGACTAGTACTTGAGGTTTATAACTTTTCTTTGAGTCTCAGAACCTTTCTTTGAGTCTTTTTGCCATCTTTAGATCACTTGCTTACTTGTGGAATGTTTGGTCCATTTATAACTTTTTTTTAAGACTAGGCTTTGTTCTTTAGTGAACACTCTTGCTTATTTTTTCCCTGACTGTGTGTTGCTGCCCTACAAACCTGTATGCTTTGCATTTACTGTTTGTAGCAACATTTGTTTTCTCTTTACCTATCTTATCCTTTGTTTTAGGGTTTGGTATTTTTTGGAGCCTTTGGGGTGTCTTCCGAACTTGTTGAGTTCCAACTTTCCTTGACTTTTTGTCTTTTCCGGTATCAAGTGTGTTTAAAGTGCTTTAGGTTGATTCATTTCTCAGTCCTTGTGTTAGTAGGGTGGTTGTTAGCTTGATTTCCTACCATTTGCTTGGCATAGTGGTCTTGTTAGGGTTTGAGGCTTTGGGTCAGTCCTCTTGTGTTTGATTCCAAGTCTTGAGTATCTTTCTCCTTTGTTTTCTCCCCACTTTGTTTTCGAGTATGAAGGCTTTTTATTTTGCACAAAACCTATAGGACAAGTCTTTGTTGAGCTAGTGTTTGAAAGTTGTAAGCTTAGGAACCATTTTTGGCCATATTACACATTGCACATAAGTCTTATTTGCTTTCCATGTTTGTAGTTCTTTTTCGTATATAATAACAAAAAAAGAAAAAAGTTGGTAGCTTAGGGTTAGTAAGGCTTGTGTTTTTTACAAGATAGCATAGGTTATTTTGTTTACAATTTCAAAAGAAAACAAAAAAGAAATTTGATTAGATTTTCTCAGTTTTCAGTTTGGAAAGAACTTTAAATGAAAAAATAAAAAGTTTTGTCGTCGAAAGTTATAATTTATGCACTTTGTTTTTCTGTTGCAACCACGCCACACAAACGCACTACCTTTTGAGTAATAACAGCCCTAAAAATTTTTAATAAAATTAAATAGCAACAATTTTTCTTTTTTAGGGATACACTACACCAACTAGTCTTGGTTAGGATCTTGGGTTTAAATCACCTTAAACCACCCAAGATCACACATTACACAAAAATCGTAGTTTGACTATCACAGGTAAACCCACTTCATTCGAAGCTTGCCTAGGATCTATGCAATAGGTCTTGTGAGATCAGATTATTGGGAATACTCCTCCTACTTTCTATTTCGAGCATATACCAGGATTGGATCGCGTTTGGGGACTCTTTTGAGTTTCGGGCTCAGTTACGCTGCCCACGCCTTCTGATTCGACCAGAGAATGTTCCCCCAGGAGTTTTCGGTGTTGTGGTATCCTTAGTATCTGACCATAGGTTCATACACAGGTGACAGCGGAGGGTATATCTGTTGTACCTAGGACAGATGTGGGAGGAAATCCCTTGCAGGTATTTGGGAGGGCGATTGGGTGATTCCAGCGCTTGCACCCTTAGTCATTGTATTGTGGACCCCGGGTAACTGTTCTTCATCCTTCATTGATCTGTTTTGGGCCCTCATCATCCCAAACTCTTCTCCGGAAGGCATCTTGTTTGCCTGGTTTGCATACTTAGGAATTTTTAGTTGGCGTGCTATTTGCCCCCTAGTCTTAGTGGCCACTAGGTTTTTTTAGTTTTATTTTTATATATAATCATGGAGAACCAAGAACTTCGTAGATCGAGAAGGTTTCAAAACCTTACGCCACTTAGAACAGAACCACTACCGCTAGCTAGACGACCGTAGGTAAACTCCAATGTTCCTTTGGAAACCATTCCTGAAATAGAACTTCCTGAGGAACTTTTTACAACGGAAAATCCTGAAATAGAAATTCCTAAGGAACTACCACCTAGAATTGAATTTCCTGAAGAACTACAAACTTCAACAGAAAACCCTGAAATAGAGGTTCCTAAGGAACCACAACCAGGGACTCTAGATCAGCGACAGTTTAGTTCAGTTGAGGTTGAAGATCTCACTTCTGCGGAGTATAGTACTCCCTTTAATCCCCCTCTGACTAATCTTAGAAATCCGCTTCTGTTACCCGTTGGTTTCCAGCAACCCGATTACAGTGCATATAATTTTTCACCTGAACATTTTATGACTAATCCAGGAGGCGAACAAGGAGTTCCACAGACTCCCACCATAGGTATGAACACTAATACTGTAAATCCTCCTCTTACTGCTACACCGAGTTCGGCACAAACAACCTCTGTGTCCACTCTGTCCTTTAGTTTTAATATTGGCACATTAGGTATGCCGAGTTCAACAACTATGGAATCTACCTCTACACCTACTTTTGGACCTAGCAGTACAACCAATTTAGTGACACCTCCTGTGATTCAACCATCATATCACATACCCAGTACTTGGATTTCCACACCCGCTGTAGAGCCAAGTGCTTCTGCAACTGTGCCTGTCATGAGTACCATCACTGCACCATCTACGTCAGCTACCACTAGTTTTAATACCTTTGTGGGTCCCAACATGAATCAAGGTAATATACCTGCAGGAAACGTCCCTTTTTCCTTATTTTCAGGAGGAGGGGGTAACATTTTTAACCAGCAATATGGCGGGGCTAACACCCATCCACAGTGGATGAACCCACAGAGCACTAACCCACTTTCATATGGGTGGGGGAATTTCAATAATACTTTCGCACAACAACAGATGGCAGGGGGGAACCCCTACCAACAAGTGGCTGGGGGAAACCCCTATCAGTAGATGGTAGGTGGAAACCCCTATCAGTAGATGGCCGGGGGAAACCCCTACCAGCAGATGGTTGGGGGAAAACCCTACCAGCAGACAGCTGGGGGCAACCCCTACCAGCAGTTCACAGGTCAAACTATGGGTGGTTCCCCCTTTGCGACCCCAGCTTATCAAGTACCATCTTGCCGGCCTCGTTTACCATTTCTGAAAACTTTAAATTTTCCAGATCTTTCCAAACTAACCAACGATCCAGTGTATCATAACGCTACATGGCCACCAGATCCTACCAAGTTACCTTCAGACATCCCAAAGTTCGAAGGCAAAACGGGCGAGGACCCTGGTGACCATGTCACTACTTTCCATTTATGGTGCTCCTCGAACTCATTAAATGAAGATTCCATTAGATTGAGTCTGTTCCAAATGACTTTAACCGGTGTTGCAGCCAAATGGTACATTGAGTTACCTGCAGCTACATTCTTTAATTTTGGGGATCTCGCGACTGTCTTTTTGAATCACTTCCAGCTTCCTGTTCGGTATGATGCCGGAATAGACCTTTTGTCTACATTTAGGAAAAATAAAGCCACTCATTTATCTGATCACATTCAGGAGTGGTGAAGATGGAAGAGGCTCATTAAAGCCAAAATACCTCCAAAATTCCTTCTTGAGTGGTATTTGAAATCACTCCTTCCTTACATTTCTAAGGAAGTAGCTACTTCTGGAGTGTCTAATGAGGAAGAAGCCATCCTACGGACCCAGCAGTTAGATCTCGTTTACGCACAATCTGGGTTACTGTATGAGATCATATTTGATGCACCGCGATCGAATAGCGATCTGAGTATACCTAAACCTGGACATCATGCTGATGGCATAGTGGGTTCAGTTGACTCTGCAGCTTTTGAAGCATTGACCAAACAGGTTCATGCCTTATCTGTCAAACAATCAACTGTAGAAGTTTCTTCCGTCATAACCTCTCCTTCTACTTCTGAAGCTGTCAACCAGGTTTAGAACAATCAAAAGGGCCCTCGGCAGCCCAATAACAAGAAGAAGGGCAAGAAAGGAGAGGGGAACCATCAGAAGCCCAAAAAAGAGAATGTCGAGGAGGGAAACAAAGAGAAAAAGAAGGTTAAGTTCCCTTGTAAACTTTGCAAGCAGGATCACCTTACTCACCAATGACCTCTGCTTGAAGAATCCCAGAAGCTATTACAAGAAAAGTGGCCTACTGTACTGAAAGATCCATTCCCTAAGGGGCAGAGCTCAGCTTCTAGCACCTCCAACACTAGGGTCACTGCACATGCTTCGGTTGATCAAACTTTTATTAACATGGTTAATTCGGATTCACTCTTACAAATGAGAGCCAGGAATTATACCCCGTATGCACAGAAAAAGGATAAAGAGATTCCAAAATCCTCCACTCCACTCCACATACCTGTGGACCCAATTCCCAAGATCCCGAAAGGTGTCTTGAAACAGGCATCGCACAACCCCAACACTCTGGCCGCCTCGAACTACAATGTGGTTGAAGATTTAGCCCAGACCCCTTATGCCATGTCTACCTTAGAAGTCTTGCAAAGTTGTCCTTTACAATGCAATGCACTTTTGGCAGCTATTGGAAGTATGAAATCCTCTAATATGTCTGCGCGATTTGATATGGCTGATATCAAATACCAGTTTCCATACCACATTGCTCTTCAAATTGAAGTCATCCATGGCCCAATGACCATTAAACGAGTTGTTGTAGATGAGGGCGCGTCGACATGCATAATGTCAATTTCCTATTGGAAAGCTTTGGGTTCCCCCGAGTTAGCCCCTTCTAACACACTACTTACTGCATTTGATAGCAGGACTTTTCGTCCACATGGGGTTTTGCCATCATTTGATGTCACATTGGTCGGTAAGACAGTTGTTGTAGAAGTAGAAGTGTTGGACGCTCCGCTTGATTACAATTGTTATTAGGCAAGAGCTGGACGTATGCCATGCGAGCTATTGCATCGACAGTTTTTCGAATTGTTATGTTCCCATTTGAAGGTAAGGTCGTTACAGTCGATCAACTTTCTTTCACTCAGAGAAACAACCAGACTTCTTGAGAGACCACAATTCCCTTAGTTGATCAAACCACCTCGGTTAGTGAGAGTTTAGGAGTAGGGCTTTACAGGTCGTTAAAAGGCACTTTCGACCTTCCCTCCCTTGTTCTTTTTATGCGTTGTGATGTAGGTACTTCTACTGAAACATTCACGGTTGGTTTAAGAACCAATCCTTGGATCCTTCCCACTACGTCGAAACCTTCTGTGCCTCTATCCATTGCAGAAGTAGCCTATATGGAAGCACAACATGCTGCAATGGAACATATCGTGACTCTGCTAGTCTCTGCTTAGTCAGATATGGACTATGCTCCGGCATGGTCACTAAATTCCACCCACTCGTTCGATTGTTTAGACACGATTTTTCCATCTGATGAATCCATCTTGGAAGACATGATGGGCCTGGACCAACCATGGCAACATATGCATCATAGGTCCTACATGCTTCCAGATCTAGATAGGATTGAGAGAGGGGAATTCCTTGTGAGACCCGGTGGATTTGTTGATTTGTCATCTTTTCCTTCTACTTCGAGAGTTGTTTATGCTGAGGGAAATATGGTTAATATATCGAGAACAATTCCAATTAACATTTCCACCAAACTCGGGGTTGTGGAAAACATTTTTATTGGCACAGACTGTTCTCCAGAAGAGATCGCTCTGTATACAAAACTTTTCAAAGAATTCTGCGACATTTTTTCCTGGTCATATGAGGAGATGCTAGGCATCGACCCATCCATCATGGAGCTTGTCATCACGACATACCCTAACTCAAAACCTGTGAGACAAAAGCTTCGTCCTGTGAACCCTAGAAAAGAGGCCACCATCAAGGCGGAGGTTGAAAAGTTGCTTAAATATGGTTTCATCTATCCAATTGACATGACAGAATGGGTTTCAAACCCTGTTCCGGTTGATAAGAAGCAAGGTACCATTAGAGTATGTACTGACTTCCGGGACTTGAACAAAGCTTGTCCGAAATATAACTATCCTACACCGTTTATCGATCAAATCATAGATGCTTGTGCGGGACATGGGATGTTCTCTTTCATGGATGGATTTTCGGGATACAATCAAATACAAATCAAACCCAAAGATCAACATAAAATAGCTTTCATTTTCCCATGGGGAACTTTCACTTACCAGAAGATGCCATTTGGCTTGAAGAATGTTGGAGATACCTTCCAGCGTGCGATGAATTTCGCTTTTCATGAAATCAAACACATAGTAGAACCTTACTTGGATGACCTCCCGGTGCGATCTCGAAAGAGACGGGATCATCCAGCTCATCTTAGATTGGTGTTTGAATGATGCAGACAATATAAGATTCGTTTGAATCCTAATAAGTGTGTGTTCTGTGTCGAATCGGGATGTCTACTAGGCTTCATTGTCTCCAGTCGTGGCATAATGGTCGACCCGCTGAAAGTAGAGGCGATTGTAAATCTACCTCCTCCTCGCACCTTGCGACAACTCCAAAGTCTGCAAGGCATGTCTAATTTCTTACGGCGATTCATCATAAACTATGCTAATGTTACCAAAGGTTTTATGAGCCTAATCAAACAAGACTCCTACTTTGTGTGGGACGAGGCTGCTCAAGCATCCCTTGAGGCCTTGAAAAAGGCACTTCTTTCAGCACCCTTGTTGAGCCCGCCAGACTACGCAAAAGACTTTCTTTTATATCTGGCAGCATCTCTTAATACAACTGGTATAGTATTAGTTCAGGAGGATGATACGCTCCAAGAGCATGTTGTCTACTATCTTTCTCGAGCATCGATAGCCCCTGAGGTTAAATATTCGCACGTTGAGAAGTTAGCACTTGTCGCGATCTATGCGGTACAGAGGCTTCATCACTATATACTTTTACGAACTACTACTGTGATAGCAGAAGTCAATCCTTTCCAGTATGTTCTCACCTGACGAATCATCGATGGGAAATATAATAAATAGATTGTGATCCTACAGGATTTCGATTTGGTCTTTCAATCGACCAAGTTGAAGAAATCACTAGTGTTCGCTGAGTTAATCTCAGAGTTTCCGAGTGACCTAGAGTATGTTGAGGAAGAATCATCATTTCCAAATGAACATATCTTCCTCATTGCTTCCTCTACCCCATGGTATGGGGATATCTTAGTGTATCTCCAGACTTTGAGGTGTCCTACTACTTTTTCTTGAGAAGAGCGACGCAAGCTGAAAAGCCATGCGAGGTATCCTACTACTACTTTTTCTCAGATACTTTGTATCGACGTGGGGTAGATTCCATTTTACGACATTGCTTAACTCTAGAAGAAGCTGAAGTAGTATTAAATGATGCCCACAGTGGAGCTTGTGGGGGGCATCTTTCCGGGTTGGCAACAACTCAGAAGATACTGTGTGCTGGATATTTTTGGCCCACAATATTTAAAGATTGCATGGAAGCTGTGAAACGATGTTGTCCGTGTCAGTTTTTCACTAAGAAAATGAGGGCACACCCATCTCCTCTTCATCCTGTGATTACAGTAGGTCCCTTCACAAAATGGGGGATTAATTACATGACTTGCAATCCAGTTTCGGCTGGAGGGCATCATTACATCATCGTTGCCATTGACTACTTTACCAAGTGGGCGGAGGCAATGCCTACTGTCAAGGTAGATGGAGAAACTGTCGCTTATTTCGTGTTTAATCAGATTATTGCACGGTTCGGCATACCTAAAGAAATAGTGACTGATCATGGAAGTCATTTCCAAAATAGCATGATGACCGAGTTGTATACAATGCTTGGTTTTTGACAAGAACATTCATCTTCATACTATCCACAGGCGAATGGACAAGTCGAAGTAGTGAACAAAACTTTAAAGGTTATACTGCAAAGAACTATTAATGCCAGTCGAAATAACTGGCACATCATGCTGTACTTGGCTCTTTGGGCTTCCCGAGATAACGTTAAGACTGCTACTGGATTCTCTCCCTTCCAACTTGTGCATGGGATAGAAGTAGTTGTACCGATTGAATGCAAGATTCATTCGCTAAAACTAGCCGTTCAGTTACTACCAGATACTTCAATACTAGAAGAACATTTGTTACACTTAGAACATCTAGATGAGCAATGCCGTGACGCACTCACAACAAATGATGTCCACAAAAAATGAGTCAAAGGACAGTATGACAAGTCCATCAGACCTAGGGTTTTTCTTGAAGGAGACTTGGTCCTACTTTGGGATCAAGACAAAGAACCCTTAGGACCTGGCAAGTTCAAGTCCATGTGGCTCGGGCCTTATATAATTTCCAAAGTACTGAAGAAAGGTTCCTAAGAACTGATAGATTACGAAGGTAATAAGCCAGCCGAGCCTAGAAATGGGCTCTACCTAAAGAAGTACTACGCTTAGGCTGACGTGCTTTTTCTTGTAACATAGTTGTATATTTTTTGTAGAGCTAGTTTTCGTTTATGCTTGTTAGTTAATCTTATGTGTGTTTTCGTTTCGTGTACCAGATGTCAACCAAACATTTCTTAGGATTTTATGATGGCGCTAGTTGCCACACCTGTTAGTTGGCTTCAGCAGCTTGGGTCATTTACTCACCCGTAGGCCAACTTGTCTCTTCAGGAGGGGTTTGTTTGGGTCTTATGATGAATAATGTGGCTGAATACAGTGTAGTTATAGAACTTCTACAAGATACTCTCAGTCATGGCATTTCACATTTGGAGGTAAGACTTGACTCACAACTAATTGTATTTCAGTTAACGGGTGTCTACCAGATTAGAGAACCTATATTGCTACGTCAGTTTTTGCGAGTTAGACTATTGGAAAGACAGTTTGATTCTATTATATATGAACACATTCCAAGAAATTTAAACGCATTAGCTGATTCATTTGCAAACTATGTGTTAGACTCGCATTTGTATCATACACTTTCATAAACAGCATTGCACACATAAAATTCAAACACATACACATGTAAATAACCGATATTGTATATAGCCGATACTGTATCAAAAAATATATGAGTTTTGGATCACAAGTCTATCAAGTCATGTCATAAAAGTACAAAACTGGGCACAGTGGCCTCAAAAATATACATAGAATGTATCCCTCTCTTATGGAGAAGGAGGGGCCTCATCATCATCTACTACATTGCGATAACATATGACTAGCCTAGCTATCTTCCGCAACACTCTAAGCCATGCTGGGGGCACCCCAACTACATCTTCCTGCATATCAATAGTTATTTGATCCATATGGCATGCAACAACATCCTGAGCCAACCGACTCACTTTTCTCTCTATGGTCCCCAACATAGCATCTGTTGTAGTAATATCAACTGGCCTCACGAAGATGGTAGGATGTCCCTCACGACAGACAGGCCCAATGTCTGCATATGACACTTGTTTAGCACTTCAAAATTCATTCATAAAAATTAAATACTTGAAAAAATTTGAAAAAAATAAATAATTCTCAAAATTAAACATACCAATAGCTCCCCAGGCTCCACCTGGAGGAAGCGCCAGCTCTGGATCATGGCGGAAATCTGATCCAGCATATGGAAACTGCTCGAAGGCGGGCACTTGCCTCTCCCACCACCCCTAGAAATCATCAGTATGATAACAATAGTGACTTTCCCCACCACCCTGGCAGAGGAATATGTCACCCCAACGGCCTAGTCTGGGCTCACGGGGGTTAACCTGAGGTAGAGGCATCCCCAAGCTAATAGCAGGCATCCTCTTGAAGAAGAAAGTACACAAAATGCTACCGTACCCAAAATTCTTCATTTTGTCGGATTTGCAACCCGTCAGTTGAGCTTTCATGCTCGCTAATAAACTAGTACACCAATCGTATACATGACCTTGTAAGCAGTGTACACCAACATGCATAGAGTGCCTAGAATCTAGGTGTAGTGAGGCAAGACCTGCCACTCGGTTAATCATACTCACAATCACCTTCAAGGGGAGGCCTTTAATGGTAGAAATCAAGATTTGGCTTCCTGATTTCTCAGCTCCAACCACACAATATGTATTCAAGTACTCTTGCACCGACCCTATGCCCACACGTGAAGACCCCTTCAAATTTATCACATCTCCACTCCGTGAGAGACCAGTAATGAAGTAAATGTCATCAACTGTAAGCTCCAAATTTTTCCCGCAGATGACAAAGGTATTGGTATCCACATCCCAGTACTAAATAAGTCTTTGAAATAATTTGTTTAGGGCCCTCATATTTATGGTTCGGTAGAACTTCAACAAACCACATATTCTAAGCGCATGGAGAGTGGCTGGGTCTTGTATGGCCATCCTATCCATGTCCTCATGTTCTCTCTCCCTCCATTGAAGAACCATCCTGCACAAAAAATGACAATTTTTCAGTCCTCGGTGCTTGTTTTTTCATTTTCAGGCTTGAGCGCTATTGTCTACACTATACAGTAACATGTGGGCACTACTCTATGTGAGAATAGTAGCACTCATCTCCTTCACACGCTACTTCTCTTGTTACATAGTAGCGCCCGGGCACTAAACGATGTGAGCATTGCCAGGCAAATAGTCTTAGGCTCAAAAATTGAAAACTAAACCATAGAAATGCAAGTTGGGAGAATTCTAACTTACTTGGTGGAAGAATAACGGTGATTGGATGCTCGAATTGATTGCCACAGAGATTTCAAAGTGCAAAGTTTGCCCCAAATTTATGCCCTACAAAAACAAATTGGAAATTGAGTTTTAAAATGAAATTATATATATTGAAATGGATTTTAATTTTTACCCACCATTGTTTAATTCTCTATAGTTTCAAATTTTACCAAAATGACCTAATTAATCAATTAAAACATACACATGGTGCAATACTAATTTTCACTTATCCAGTTCTCATTTTTCACTGAATTTTTGTAGGATCGATCTCCGAAGGTTAAATTTCTTGATGTTAGACCTTGTTAACTAGTTAATAGTTCAAATTCATATATCATTCGAGATTTTTGTCGCGGTTACTAATATTTTGTTGAAGACCTAGTTTTGGAAGATTATGAAGCTATGATCCCAGAAGCTGACCTTTAAGTCATTTTAAGCTCTTGTTTGGACTATTTAAACCTAAACGAGATTGCCGAGCAAGCTTATCCTCTTCAAGCTCGTTAAAGTAATCGAAGGCTCATCCACTCGGGTATAGAATTACCCCTTTTTCGGGCCTAGGTGGATTAACTACAGAAAAGGTATACTCTAGGTATACTTTTGTATGCGCTAGAAGAGTTCTTCTTCCTTTGTTTTATACTTTTTCGGGGGAGGAGACTAACTGCACGAAAAAGAACCTTTTGGATCCTTTCTTTAGGGTTTTCAGGCTCTCTAAACATGAAAATACCAAGCGAGCATTCACCTACTCAGGCTCAATGTAAAATCCATGAGAGGGTAAGTAGAGGACTGTTTAAGTTTTTCAACTCTATAAACAAGAAAACACCACCGAGCATAGACCAATCCGAGCTCGATATAAAATCCACGAATAGGTGTAAAGAGGATTGTTTAAGTTTTTCAGACTCTATAAACAGGAAAACACCGGCGAGCATTAATCTGCTTGGGTTCGATACTAAAATCCACGAGCAGATATATGGAGTTATTGTTTAAGTTTTTCAAACTCCTTAAAATTGAAAACACCGGCGAGCAAAAACAAATCTCGGCTCGATATTTAAATCCAGAGATCCATAACATAGATTAATCTTCTATCTCTTCTTCGAACTCTATAAACAATGAAGAAGGTACTGAGTCTCCCTCCCATGGGCTTGTTAAACTTTTTACATGGTTGGATCTATTGAGTTTTCATTCTTTCTTGGACTCATTAAAATAACAAGAAAGGTATTCTTTTATCTAAAAAGAATAAGAGATGGGAAAGATGTGTCATATCTTCAATGTCAAAGGCATTTTAGTCAATTTGATCCTTGAACACAGCACCTACTTGAGTCTATCATGTCAGTTGGGTTTAATTTTTTACCTTAGGGTAAACCTGATCTCCAAGTTGTTTACTCCCCCAGTTGGTTATTCTTCCAACCATATGGAGAGTCTGATAATGTCTCCTACATTTCAGGATTATCATTTTCCCCATTATGTCAGAAACTGCCTGAGTCACTTTGTGTCGTGCTCATTATTCATGGATATACCTTGTGTCGGCCATTCTGCAGCTTACCTTGACCTCATGTGTCGGCCATCCTAGTGTCAGTCTTGTTACATATTACTCCATATCAGCTCATAACAATTGAGTGTTCCTTGAGTTGGATGATGGAGGATTCCTTAAGGCCTCCCTTCCAACGGACTTCTTCCCATTGACATCAACTCATTTTGCTTTGGGAATTAAGTTTAGAGTTTCGGTTAGTACCTTGGAGATTGCAGTCACTAGTGGCAATTTTCCTCGCTATTGAATGTTGAGAATACATCAATGTCTCTTCTTCGACAGGATCCCCAAGTGTTTGGCTCCAAGTCCATTTATTCACACTTGTCGGATCGTACTAGGTGCCTTGGGCCCCATCATCATTATCGGTGGAAGTCCTCGCATTTTTTAACGGTATACATCAATGACCGGTAATCAAACGATACCCCCCATGTTCGACTATCAGCTCATCTATTCACATGGTTAGGGTTTGTACCTCGAGTTGTTTTGGATGAAGACCTTGGGATTTTGGATGACATTACCTCATTATGTTATCACCCAAGTTGCACAAGACTGAGCCTCACTTATATTCGGCTCTCCATGAGACATAGATCCAGTTTGTTGTTATGGCTATGATCTCTCAGTTTGACGTGGATCCACGCTTGTATTCCAAGTGGCCATGATATATATACATCTCCTTGTTATGTATCGGAGATCATGTTGTATCACACTGCACATCTATACGATGTCAAGAATGTAATCACTCGTTGACCTTGATCTTTGTTTCAGGTGTTCTTGTGACTTGTTTCTGTGGTTCCTTGCTCCTCCTCTGGCTTTGGATTATAATGTATTTCGGCCATCGTTTCCCTCTGAACTCACACATTAGGGGGCATCTGTTATAGGTCAAACCTGCACCTCTTCGTCCATGATCACCTTGATCTGTTGATCACACAAAAGGACAACTTGGATGGAGGAGCATGTTGACCTTAGATGAGACTTTGGCTTACTCCACCTCCTTGCAAACTGAAAAAACCCTAAAAAATGTCATTTTGAGACATGAGCACTACTCTACTTCAATAGACTAGCGCCTATACCCTACTCCAGTGTGCAATAGTAGTGCTCAAGCCTCGTGAGCGCTACTCCTCTTCAATAGAGTAGCGTTCAACATTTAAAAAGTGTTGAGCGCTAGTTTAAAAACACTATAGTAGAGCCCTGGGCGCTACTCCACTGAGAAATAGTAGCGTACACCTCAAAAGATTATTAAAAAATAATTAATTTCATAAAGAGGATTAGTTGCAGTTGGTTTCCCAACTTCCCCAACTTCCTCCATAACCATCTCTCGACCTGAACTGCTTCCCTTTTCCCATAAATATAAGGAAGAATAAAGAGAGGGGTTAGAGACATGAATGCTATTGAGAGACTTTTAAAGAGAAGCTTGCATTAGAGGAGGTTATGCTGGAAGATATCCAATCCAGAGAAGATTAGGAGCCTAAGATCAGGTTGCAGGAGCATGTGGCAAAGTCAGGTATACTTTGTATCATCAATTTGCATTTGACAATAAAAGGTTGAAGCATCTTTCTTGTCCCAAACTAAGTGTTCATTGAAGTTATGTATTTTTTTGGATATGTTTTGGTTAATATTTGATGTTTAAATTGCTTTGTTCATTTCATCATTATATATTATCCAAGATACGCTGAGAAAGGTACTTGTATTGCAGGTTTATCGAACGGGAGTTTGACTTGAGGATTGAGCGCAAGATCGAATAGGAGCTAGGATCAAACTTCATTCGAAAGGTATGTTCTCAAGACCTATAACCTATTTCCTTTCATAAACATCTCTGTAACACAGTTAGTATGCTTACCTGTCATCCCCTTTCAGTTGATAGTATCCGTTTCCTTACTATAGGGTAGTTTTTCCCGCCAACAAGGATGCTCCAGTGCTGAAGAATATGATGATCCAGTGTTGAATATGAGGATGCTCCAATGTTGTAGAAGATGGTGCTCCAGTGCTAAAGATGAGGATGCTCCAATACTGAAGATGATCATACTTCAGCTCTATACTAAATATGATGATGATGTTGAATAACTTCCCATGATTTATAGATGTACCAACCAATGTTCCAGATGATGTTATTTATGATGCCCCTCCTCCCTCCGATGATGATGTGTAGAGTTACACATGTTTGTGTTGTTTTCAGTAGAATACCCTTCTTGTTAAGGGGGAGTATTAAATTAATGTAACTTCAAAGAATATTCTACTTGTAATTTATTATTGTAACTCTGTTGGGGATGTTCTACCTCTGTTCGAGGATGTTATTATTATATTTGGTCAAGTAAAATTCATGAGGTAAAATCACCATTGTAAGTCGGGTCATTAGTACCCTAAAGAATGTAATATAATATTATTTGAGTCTTTGTAGGAGAGGTCGTCCCAGTCACTCAAAGTGAGGCCGACCAAGCTAGGTTAAAATTCAAGTGAAAAGTAAATTATAAATAGAGAGTGACTTCCTCTCATTTGTACCATTCACTCATTCATGCATTGTGCATTAGAGAAGAGAGAAGTTTGTGAAGGAGGAGGAGGAGTGTCTTGGCTCTAGATTTTGGGTTTGTCTCTCTTATTTGTGGGACCTATTTTGGGAAGTATACTTTAGTTATCTATATTGAGGAATTTCTTGTTGGTTTTTCTTCTCCTTGAGGGCCTCTCCCACCCACTGGATGGAACTCAGTAGTCAATTAGTTGGAGAATTCCCCTTCCGAAAGGAAGGAAAGCAAGTTGGATGTTTGGATGGAAGGTTACCCAGCTTCATTGGATTGGCCATTCTCAAGGGCCTGCTCACATTGTTTCTTTCCTGTTGCCATCCATCCTTTGTTGTTTCAATTTCTTGTCCTAACTAATCTAGTTCCAGAAGGAAGTTTCAATACCGGGGGTAGAAGGAAGGGCACACTTCCCGTAGAGAGATTGCTTCACATCAACAATTTTTTTATATATGTAATAATACATCGATGAGGCAGGGCATTCCTAAGATATAGTGTCGTGTACCTTGTGATTGTGTATCTTTCAGAGATCCTAGTTATGCTGCTATTGTGAAAATGTATTAAATGCTCATGAAGATAGAATTTAGTCTTTAGTAGAATATAATCTTAACATATCTTGATAAAATCAGATTCAAATTCGTAAAGAGGATCAGTATAAGACTGCCTTCACTACTTTGTGGGGCACCTTTTCCTATCGCGTTATGCCATTTGGTCTTAAAAATGCTAGTGCCACATTTCAGTGGGGCATGACCTTTTGTTTTCATGAATTGGTCCATATTATCCTTGTATACTTGGATGACCTCACCGCTCGATCCAAGAAACAATCTGACCACCTGGACGATCTCCAGGAAGTATTTTTGTGTAGTCACAAATACAACATTCGCTTGAACCCTCTCAAGTATGTTTTTTGCGTTCCTGCCGGTCGGTTATTAGGTTTTATTTTTTCCCAAAAATGGATCACTTACGGCCCTTTGAAGGTTCAATCCATTCTTGACCTCCCATCGCCACGCACAATACGCCAATTACAAATCCTTCAAGGCAAAGCCAATTTTCTTAGTCACTTCTTTCCTGACTATGCTACGAAAGTTCATGGTTTCCTTCGCTTGCTTCGGACCCACGTTCCCTCCATTTGGGATGAACAGGAACAAGCGTATTTTGAAGTATGAAAACAAGCCTTGAATTCTGCTCCATTGATTTCACCTCCTGATTTCTCAAAGGATTTTATCCTTTCTGTTTCAGCATCCGAATATGCCATTTTCAGCGTGTTAGTCCAGGAAGATAAAGCGCACCAAGAACGTGTCATATATTATCTGATTCAGACATTGTCTGGTCCACCACTACACTACCTCATGAGGATAAGTTGGCCCTAGCCATCGTCTTCTCTATTCACAAGGTACGCCACTACATTCTTCTGAGCCAAACTACAGTTGTGGCAGACTCCAACCCTATGGTATATCTCTTGAGTCTCCACCTCCTTCAAATATGTGTGGTTAAATGGATTTTTATCCTTCAAGTGTATGACCTGACCTTTGTTACACCTAAGAGTACCAAAGCCCTTGCATTGGCACATTTCTTGAATGACTTACCATCTTCATCAGTGTCACCCCCGATCATCACTAACTTTCCCGACCAATACTTGTTCACCATTTCGTCGGATGACCAGTGGTATGGCGACATCCTTGTATACCTATGAATGCAGAAGTTTCGATCTCACCTCGACCGTGATGATCAACTTTGCATACGCCATCACAATTCACAATACCTCCTTCTTGGCGATGTCCTTTATCGACGCAGCATCGACACCATTTTACATCGATTCCTTACACGATATGAGGTTGAACAAGTTTTAAATGACCTTCATAGCGGAGCCTGTGGTGGCCACTTCTCTGGAATGGAAACTTCCCAAAAGGTCATCCGCGCTGGGTATTTCTGGCCCACCCTTTTCAATGATTTCATTACAGTAGTCAAACATTGTCGGAATTGCAAACTCTTTGCCCTCAAAGTGAGGATCCCTCCTAGCCCTCTCCATCCAGTAATCACTATTGGCCCTTTCTGTAAATGGGCCATTGATTTTTCGAAGTGCAACCCCCCCTCAGAAAGTGGCCATAATTACATCATTGTGGTTGTCGATTATTTTTCTAAATGGATCGAGGCCATGCCCACATTTAACTGCCAAGTCTATACTACGACACTCTTATTTTTTAACAATGTCATTACTAGGTTTGGGTCCCTAAACAACTTGTATCTAACCATGGAAAACACTTCGAGGACTCTGTTTGGAAAGATTTGTCCACCTTCCTGAAGTTTGACCACCAGTACGCCTCATGGGCCTACTAATCACAATGGAATGGACAAGTTGAGGCTATCAATAAGATCCTGAAGACAATCCTTCAACGAACTGTGAACAAGCACAAGTCAAATTGGCACCATATGTTTTTTCATGCACTTTGTGCTTACCGCACTTAACTAATACTTCCATGGGTTTTACCCATTTCCATTTGGTTCACGACGTAGAGTCTATTATCCCCATTGAGTGTCAAATCCCCTCTTTACACATTGTTGTTGACCTTATCCCAGAAGCCTCACCTCTTGAGAAACATTACTCATGTTGGAACAGGCGGATGAAGACCGACGAGCGGCCTTAAAAATAATCAAGGCTTCCAAACATCGCTCCAAAACCCATTATGACAAGCGATTCCATCCTCGCAACTTCCAAGAAGGAGACCCGGTCCTCGTTTGACCAAGATCATGAAAAGTATGGCAAAGGAAAGTTTGAATCCATGTGGAAAGGCCCTTACATTATCCAAACCTGTATCGAAAAGGGCTCATACATCCTTAATGATTCCGAAGGACACCCTTTGACCAACCATCGCAATGGGTTGTATCTCAAGTGATTTTTCCCTTAACTTTTTTCGGACCCACTAGTCCATGTTGCATAGTTTTCTTTCCTTTTTTGTTTTTCACTTTTTGCATTTTGAACCTCACATTGTGCTTCCTTGCGTCACCACAGACGGATCTTATTCCCCCACTCTATGTCGGTTTTGTCGATGGCGCAAGTAGATGGTCTCCAAACCTCACCTTCGCAACTTGGGTACTGTATTCCCCTTCACACAAGTTGATCCACCATGACAGAGTGTGTATCGGTGTTGCCACCAATAACCAGGTTGAGTACGATGATGTGACTGGTCTCTTGACCACTTCCCTCCAGTTGGGAATTAGTCACCTTCCTATGTTTCTTGACTCCTAGCTCCTTGTCACCCAGCTCAATAAATTTTACCAGGTACGGGATCCTTTCCTTTTTAGGAAATTCATGTGCACTAAACAACTGACTAGAAAATTTGATTTCATCACATTCACACATGTCCCACGTAGCCATAATGGTGTTGCAAGCCAAATGGATAACAATATTCTAGAATGGCATATAAATCACAGCATATAGGAAGTAAACCATACAAATGCATCATCATATCATATGTATGCACATATACATCATATAGGCATACAACATCATAAAACAAAAAAGAGGACCATCATCATAATAAACTGCAACGACGTGCATGTATACATATATCATCAAAATATCATAGTGTTCACATCATAACATAAGCATCACTACATTAAGGAGCCCCAACAACTTCCTCGTCATAACAATAATCATTGAGTACAAAAATTTCCTATGATCATCGCATTAGGGGGTAGTTCCATCAACTACCTAGTCATCTGAGTCATCTGCATCATCCTCATCCTCCTCCTCCTCCTCATCGTCCTCCTCCTTCAAATATTCCTCCTCCTCCTCCTCCTCATATGACTTAGTCTCATCCTCCTCATCATCATATGGGGAATCCCCCATGTGCCATGGCCCTCACTGCCTCGGTCGCCATAGCAATCCTCCATGTCACTGGTCTCCACTCGCGTGCAGCGTCGTATCAAATGTCGACCAACTCCTGATCCAAATGTTGTCATCCCCACACGCAGGGACTCAAAATTTGTTGAAGCACTCTTTTTTCGTCGATGCCCACGCCCAGGAGGATCCACTCCCTCCACTCGACCCCTCCACGCACGATACCCCACTGGTGGTCGCGGCCCCACATCTGCACACATAAGCACATCATTAGTATCAACATCATAAAAATCCTTTAGATACCATATATGCTATGAACAACATGATATTGTACACTAAGTAAATACATACCATCTAGTCCCCATTCCTGGCCAAGACATTGTGGTATCTCTGCATCTCCCCTATAGTCCATCCCTACATATGGGTTATCCTCGATCACCACTGGAAGTTGCCACCGCTGAGTAAACAACTCGCGTGTAAAGAACCAACCCACTAGTCCCCCACCATCGTGAGTCATCATCTCTCCCTATTGTCGCATCCTCGGCTCAATGGTCCCACCGTTGCGCACTAATCTATGTGGTCGCAGCGTCGAAACCCGCTCAAAAAATAACCAGCATAGGAATGAAGGGAAACAGAAATACCCTCCAGTGTGACTCACCTTGTTTAGCTCTCATCGAACCACTGTCAGATGCATCTGCACCAACCAAAGTATGTCCCTTCTAGGGCCTTCTCCACTAGCATCATATAACCTCCAGAGACCCTGTGGAGTGCCTTCGACCCCAGTATCCCCACAACCAAAGCTGTTATGGCCCGTGTCTCCAGACTCTCTATGTCACAGATCAATATAGAATTTTCATGCACATAGGTCGTGGCATAGAAGTGTCACTCCAATAGATCCTCCATCGAGACATCACTAGGCTTCCTCGGTTGTGTGTCCCAATCATACCTAACCGCGAAATCCCAATCAGAAAGTACACATATGTAAATGTGATCTCTAGCCGCTCCCCCTATATCAAAAATGCCCCCACATCAACATCCCAAAACTCTACCAATTTGTTCATCATTAACTTCGTTGAACGCATTGCAGGCACCTTAGAAAAATTCAATAACCCACATGGGGCCAAAGTATCCTGAACATCTTCATCATCCATGATGTCATCAAGCAACCTACCAAGCTCTCGCTCTCACCAGCTTACTCTCGGCATCCTACACACAAATGAAAAAAACCCTCATCAATATTATGTACATAAAAAACCTGTCCCCACAGAGGCAAGGCAAAAAACTTGGGAAAAAAAGTGCGCTCAAAAGAGCACCTTTTTTCCCCTCAAGCGCGCTTTGAAGCACGCTTTTCCCATCGAAATATGTGCTCCTCAAGCGCGCTTGTCGGGCACACAGTCGCGCTCAGAGCGCACTTTTCTCAGAGAAATGTGCACCCCAGAGCGTGGCTGTACAGCCCATAGTCACGGCCTAAACGCATGACTATTTGTCTCAAAGCAGTTCCCAGTGTGCACCTTTTCCCTCGAAAATCGTTCTGTGGCGCTATGGTGCCCCAACCACGCTTTCCAGGGCTCTCCGGAGGACCAAATCCAATGAAATAAACATGAAAAATGACAAAAACAACTTCACAAGTTACCTGCAAGTAACAAAAATTGATTCCACCGGACAGCTTAAGAGAAATCATAATTTCCTCTTTTGGGCCCCTCCACACTCCTCCCAATTTGCACAATGAAAATGACATGTGGAGGTGGGATCCCTTTCTATTTATAGCCATTTTTAACCTAGTTTTTCTTTTGACCATCCCGGAGTCATCCGACCTCCGTTTTTTGTACCGTTTGCACCGTCGGATTCAGCATTTTTTGTCTGTTATGATGCTTGAGATCATTTATTACTGTCACCCAATCCTTTTACAGGCATTTTTCCCACGCCCCCCACCACCTCGATTTGTGTGTCATCACAGCAATCGGTTTTTTTTCACCCAACTTTGACTATTTTGTCTATTAAGGCCTATTCATGAGCCCTTCACTCCCTCCATACTGCATTTATTGTGTTATTTTTCCACCATTCATCTACCCGCAAAGAGGCCCCGTCAGTGTTCCCCTCTTCACCTTCTTAGTTCCCATATTTATCCCTTGATTAAACACTTCCCCTTGCTTGGATTTTACATATGTTCGATATACGTTTATCCCTTTTTCGGGCCAAGAAGCTCCTTTACGAAAAAGGCACTTAGGGAGTTTATGTTAAGCTCTTTTTTGACTCCTTAAAGAATGAAAATATCGCCGAGCAATATTGCTTCCTTTCATGCTCGTTAAAGTATCCAAAAGCGCGTCTATCTGGTATAAGTTTACCCCTTTTCCAGACCTGGTAGACTAATTATGAAAAAGGAATACTCTAATCACATTGGCTAGAAGAGTTCTCCATTGCATACTTTTATTATTTTTCGGGCTTTGGGGACTAACACACGAAAAAGAACCCCCTTGGAGTCTTCTTATTGCTTTCAGACTCTCTAAAATTGAAAGCGACCACGAGCATGCACCATCCTGAGCTCGTACCAATCCACACGATGATGTCCTCTCAACATTTCAGAGTCTTCTTATCGCTTTCAAACTCCATAAAATCGAAAGAACCCACGAGCATACACCGTCCTGGGCTCGTACAAATCCACATGACAGTATCCTTTAGAGCACACTTTTATTACTTCTTCGAACTCCTTAAACCATGAAGAAGGCCCAAATGGTGCCTCTCGGCACCCCGATAGATCACATCTAGTCCCACCATTATGGCAGCATCCCCATCATGGTCTCCTTTGTTTAGAGTATTCTGCAATGTGTCACCCTTGCAGTCTCCTGATATCACTCATTAGTTTTCCCCCTAATTCTCCCCCATTGCAATCATAGTCCCTAGTCCTTTCAGCTATGATTCCCTTACCCGAAGTCAGTTTCATATGTTGTGAGTTCAACCTTGTCGTCATACTCTGAACAAAGGAAGTTTGAGTCATCCCACTCTACGACCCTCATATATCCCCATAGCGTGTCAGTCTCACATCCAGTACAATAACCTCTTACTTGTACACCTCGCGCTCCTATCAAGGAAACATCATTGCCTTGGTAGTTGTAGGTCTCCCTTTGTCAACACCAACACATCTATTCCATAGGATAGACCCATAGGTCCCTATACCTTGGAATCATCTCCATCATTGGTGATTGCATATGGACCGTCTGAGAGGAGTCCTTAGTGCCTCTTAAAATGGTTGTTTCTCGTGTGCTCGACTTCAACTCCATCATTGCACCATTGAGATTCATACAGTGTATTGGTCCCTTCAATTATTGGTCGAAGATCCCGGCTGTCCCTTGACTCTAGCACATTGGTGAATCTATTTGGAACCCCCTAGTTGTATGTTCTTGCGGATATTCAGGCTACGTTGGCGAAGTGTTCAAAATCCCCTCAGCTATATGCTTCCTAGAGTATCCAGTTCAGATGCAATTCAGTGTACCTTTAAGATTCCGAATCTCAGTCATTAAGTCCATACAGTTGTTGGACACCTTCAGATCCAATAGAGCATAAGTTGGTATGGTACCACATTCAAGATGGATGCCATTGTTTTCATGTATCGGTTCTTCATATCAGTCATGGTTGGACCATGAGTATGTCCCAGATTTGTGTCCCCTCTGGACCATTATGATGTACATAGCAGTTCTCTATGTGTTGTTCAAGTTACCTTTGGGCCTCACTATTATTTGTATACGAGCATGGGTATGCTTGCCTCATCCATATATTTGAGATTATGTTCCTCATCCATTATTGAGGTGATGTATTTCCATTTTTCTCCCCTGCAGTTTGTATGAAGCATGTGTTCCGGTCTCCAACCAGTTGTTGCTCTCTACCATCACAATGCTCACACCCCTGGAAAAATTTAGAACCTATGATGTCTATCGGCCATACGATGAGCTCTTTCCCTCACACATTAGGGGGCAATTTGTTAACACCCAAAAATTGTTCACCTAGCTCATTCCCTAGTCACATAACCCATTTATCCATTTTTCCTACAATTTTGGCCTCCAAAAACCCAAAAATCCTTAAATTGGTAACCAAATGGGCCAAAAATCATTATTTCCCTCATCAATTAATGAAAATCCCCAAAAAAGGTTAAAATCCCAAAAAAATGGTCAAAATCCCCAAAAAGAAAAAGAAAAAGGGGAAAAAAAGTCAAAATTAAATTAAAAATGAGGGAAAACTCAAAATACCACAAACCAATACTAGTGGTTTCTCAATACCATGGGTCAATACTCCACCACCCAAAATTGCTATAAAAACTAAAAAGGTGATGGAGGCCCCCCTTTTCACATCCATGTATCACTCTTCCTACCCTTAATGCTGTCAAAATTCCTATTGCACTCTAGCCTACCTCTTTGAGGTTTTGTGCCCATCCAGTCGAGTCTTGGCCACCATTTGAGCATTCAGAGAAGAGAAAGGAACCTTGGATACCTGAAGCACTACTCTTCATACAGCTTCAAGGGCCCCCATCTCCTCAACTTCTGAGCTAAATCTACATTGTAAACCACTTTTTACACATCAATACAAAATCAAGTTTTCATTAATGGGTTCTTGTTTATCTACTACAGTAATTAGTTAGATTTGTTTTTGTTTTTATTTGCACTCCAATATTATCTATCTTTGAGACTGCTACTAAGGGTCACATAATCCTTAGTAGGTGCTCTTTAGCACGAGATGGTGTGAAAACACTAGCTACAATAATGGTTATATATTTAAACAATCAAACTTTAAGCATCTTATAATCATAGTTAAATAATGCTTTCTCTTTTTAAACTATGATTTTATTCTTATAATTTATCACTTCTCTAACCTCACCATTATCTCTCTTTCCTACTACAAAAAATGTTATGACATATATCAATAATAATAATAGGAATTACATTATTATAATAAATCATAAATAATCTATTTTTAAGGTCATCACCAAGCGAGACACCAATTTGGTGTATGAGACCCCCTTGTTCGTGGGACAAGGGACCCGCCTCTTCTCTAACCTCATCACTATCTCTCTTTCCTGCGAATCAATAATAATAATAGAATTACATTATTATATAATTCAAATAATCGACCAATATTATGTAACACTTTTTATAAGCTCTCAAGAAAGAGAGTAATAATGTTTAGAGCAATTTATAAATGATTATGAATACCATACATGAAATCAATGATAATTAACCAAAAACAAAATTATCTTTCCATAGAATCTCCTCAATATCTTTAGACATGTCATGACCATCATAATTTATATATTAAATAAAAAAAACTTTATAATAAAAAAGTTATATAAATGATATAAATTTATAAATTTTAGCTAAAGATGGTAAAAATTAAATATAAACAAAACAAATGATGTGAAAGCAATTTTTGAGATAATTTATATATTAAAGAAAAAAAACTTTATAATAAAAAAGTTGTATAAGTGATATAAATTTATAAATTTTAGCTAAAGATTGTAAAAATTAAATATAAACAAAACAAATGATGTGAAAGCAATTTTTGAGATAGCTTTATGATGTATTTTTGTCCACCCTTTTGTGTGATGAATCCACAGGTAGGTCATGTACCTTGTCATAATGTAGTCCAAAGTTATGAAAATAAATTATAATTTTAAATTTAAAAATATAATAATTTTAAGTAATTTACAACATATATATTTACATATGTTATTTAATTTATAAATAGCATACACGTTGGATATGAGATCTTTTTAAAGTAAATTTAAAGTATAAGTGAACAAATAGCATGTAGATATCATGTTTCATGATAAGAGTGGATGCATTTGATAAACATTTAGTACCAGTACTAGAATCACTCCTTATTTTTAATTTTTAAATAGCACACGTTGGATATGAGATCTTTTTAAAGTAAATTTAAAGTATAAGTGAACAAATAGCATGTAGATATCATGTTTCATGATAAGAGTGTGGATGCATTTGATAAACATTTAGTACCAGTACTAGAATCACCCCTTATTTTTCATAATGGGTCCTCTATTTAGGACATCCATATTGACAACTATCATATATACTCTATGATGTTTTTTTCATAATGGATCTTCTATTTAGGACATCCATATTGACACAACTATCATATATACTCTATGATGTTTTGTATGGAACATGATACCATTAACTCAATTTATATGTGTTTAGAAAAATAATCATGAGACCATTAACTTTATGTACATGTGTTTAGAAAAATAATTTTGTACTTCATCATTATTCAAGATTGTTCTACATGAGATCATCAACGTGTTTGGGTTTAGAAAAATAATTGGGTATTCCATCATTATTCAAGATTGTCCTATAAGTTCGTAAAGAAAATGGGTAATGGTTGGGTATTTAAATAACTAAACTTTAAACATCTTATTATCATTTTTAAATAATGGTTTCTCATTTTCAACTTTAGTTTTTTTGTTATAACTTATCACTTCTCTAACCTCAACACTATCTATTTCTTATTGCAAGAAATGTCACACCATATTAGTAGCGATAACGTTACTATAAAACAATTTATCAATACCATGCAACACTTTCTAAAAAATTGTAAGTCTCAATAAGTGTAATAGTGTTTAGAGAAATTTGCAAATGACCATGAGTATCTTGCATGGAAATAATGCAACACTTTCTAAAAAAATTGTAGGTCACAATAAGTGTAATAGTGTTTAGAGAAATTTGCAAATGACCATAAATATATTGCATAGAAATAATGCTAAGATGCGACAAATCATATTTCTATGAAATATGTTAAGAAAATCCTACGACAATCATAATTTACAAATTAAATTAGCAAATTTAGAATAATTATATGTATAAATGATATATAAATTTATAAATTATAAATTATATTTAAATGTTGTAAAAAATAAATATGATATATAAATTATATTTAGATGTAAAAAATAAATATAAACAAAAGAAATGATGTGGAAATAACTTTTGAAATAGTTTAATGTACTCTTTTGTGATGAATTGAAAGGTAGATTATATATTTTGTCATAGTGTAATTAAAGTAAAAGATAAAAATTAATTTTTAATTTAAAAATACAAATTTATATATATATATATATGATACATAATTTAACCAAATTACATAAGCATACCATGTTTCTTGGCAAGACATGACAAAGGTGATGGATGCAAGTAATAAACATCTTCCATAGCCACCCCTTAAATGATAAAAGGAACCCTCAAATGTTTAAGACCTATAGATAAAGATGGATTTCTTATATGCTCTCTGGCATTTGTGCATGAGACCATTATAATGTTTAATTTAAAAATACAAATTTTAAATTATATATATATATATAGCATTTCACTACAATAGCCACCCCTTAAATGCTGCATGAGACCATTATAATGTTTAATTTAAAAATACAAATTTTAAATTATATATATATATAGCATTTCACTACAATAGCCACCCCTTAAATGCTAAAAGGAACCCTCAGATGTTTAAGACCTATATATCAAGGTAGATTTCTTATATGCTCCATGACATTTATGCATGAGACATTATAATGTTTAATTTTAAAATACAAATTTTAAATTATATATATATTATATTTCTACATAACATTATATATATATATATATATTGTATTTCTACATATATATATATAGTATTTCTACATAACATCACACACACATATATATGCTTTTGTTTTAAGTCAATCAACCAAATTGCATTTTGTTT
Source organism: Larix kaempferi (assembly GCA_027924585.1). Classification (NCBI taxonomy): domain Eukaryota; kingdom Viridiplantae; phylum Streptophyta; class Pinopsida; order Pinales; family Pinaceae; genus Larix; species Larix kaempferi. Next base: position 7,168,387 of record BSBM01000173.1, on the reverse strand, counting down.
TATATAACATGGCAAAGATGCTAGATGCAAGTAATAAACATCTTCCACCGTAATAACCACCCCTGAAATGCTAAAAGGAACCCTCAAAGACCTATAGATCAAGATGGCTTTCTTATATGCTCCATGGCATTTGTGCATCGCATGTCCCGTGCATTACATTGAAGGTTTTAAATATCAAATTTTAGAGTGTACATGTGAAGCCAAATGAAGGAAAAAAATAATAAAATATTTAAATGTACTAAAAATTAACAAAATATTTAAATGTATTAAATATAAAATTATAAGTTATTTTATTTTATGTTATTCTTATATTTAATAATATAATAATTTTATAAAAAAAACATGTTGATGCACACTTTGGAGGATTGGTTAAGGGGATGAAAACTTAAGTAATGTCTAGAGTCTTGATGTTTATTCACCTATGCCCAAAAATATTTTTATTGATAATCGGAATTCAACAGTCATTTAGTACATAACATCCACAGTCGGTTTGGACCCTTGAGGACAGGAGATTTTTGGGACCCTATGTTGCTCTCAACATTCCATGGTTCAGTCGAGTGAAACCCAAGCAGTGTGGATGTGCTCACACTCAGATTTTTTTGAGGTGATTTGCACGCATGAAGGCGTTAGTATTAAAATATACAGAAAACCACAAATGACATGTAGAATAACCAAATGTACCCTCGATGAAAATACATTGCTTTCACCCTAATGGATGGGCCTGAAAGTAGTCTTACCTACCATCACTGCATTATTAGGCTATCAGGTGAATGCATGTGAAAGGGGAAACAAAAATAATGCTATGGAACATAGTTATACCTACTCCTTACCTTCGATGATTTGATTCTTCACCTTCGATGATTTGATTCTTCACCTTCGCCTCATATTTAAAAGGGTCTAGGAGGTAGTCGTAGTGTTTCTCCTACCTTGGGAAGCTCAAGGGATGAAAAAGGAAAACACATAAAAACTGTAAACCATTGTGTACCCATTTTTTTCTAATCCCAAGCGATTATGTAGGTCGAAGTGCTTTCATTCCTTGTGCTCCTTGTTATGGTTTTTGTCTTTAATCTTCCTCCCTTTTCAAGGCCTATACGTCATTTTAGAATCTCCTGGCCAAAATATTGGGTTGATTATCTCAGTTTTCTGTCGATTTCATGCTTGTTCTACAACTACCGAAACGTTTGGACATAACAAGGATAACCTTATCATGTTTTTTCTACAACTACCGAAACCTTTGGAAATAACGAGGATAACCTTAGAACAATCCCATGTCTACTCCTCTATTTTATATAGGCCCGGTCAATGTAAATGGTCACCATTTATCTTTGAACCCCACAATTTCACACGACCAGTTATGGCAATGACAACGTTGTGTATAATCCCAAGAAGGATGATAAGTGTCATGGTATTTCATAGTTGTGTTTTCACTACCAATGTTCCCCCCTATTTATCCATTGAATCCTCCAACCATAAATGACTTACAACTTGAATTCCTTTTTGTTGGAGTACATTTCTTTCTGCAATTGTTAAGCTTACTAGAACTGACCTAAAAGTTAATGCATGCTCAGCTGTAGAAAATGATATTATGTGTGTGGCATAAGCTAGATTTCTAGTTATAGAGCCTCCATGCATTAAAATTTCCATCTTTAACCTTCTCAATGTCAATTCCGAAATTGTTTGAGAATCAACATTTAGGGAATGGATGAAACGATGAAAATAACTACAATGGTTATTGAACAAGCAACATATATTACTCAAGAAATGTTTCTTTGAGTATACTCATTTAATGTGATCTTTTTCAAAACTTTTGATTCGTCTATATTAGCAAAGTGTTGTCTCAAGTATGAAACATTAATATCCCAAAAGTAGTGATCCCCAAACGCATCAATTTCTTCTTTCATTTTCTCCTCAGATAAGTCTGAAAGGATAAGAAAATACTTTGTCCATAATGGAAAGAAGGTCTTTTCTTTATAGAAATCAATCACGTAAGAGTAATGAATGATATCTCCATTCTTCACATAAGCTTGATACTTGATTCCTCTTTTATCATATGCAACTTTATGAGTAACCGAGTCTTTTAAGTTCATTGAGACTGAACTACATGCTCCACCACCACTTTATGTAAATTCTCCAGGGAATAGTCTTCTTCGCTCTCTTGGAATAGCCTTCTTAGCTGTGAGTAGCATGGAAAGAGCACAAGGGGGAGATATTGTCAGGGGGGATTACCCTTTGGCATCGATTTCAAAGGGGGAGAGAACGATCATAAGCATCACAATAGGGGGAGCATGATAACAGGGGGAGTATGATGGTTCCCATCAATGAAAAAGGGGGATATTGTTGAATAAGGTTATCGTTGATGTTGAAATCCAAGCATAAGTGTATATAAATCCAAAGAAGTCCCCTTATGCATGGCCCTAGTGGGAAGACACTTTGAATTGTACACAAATAGAGCAATCCCTTAAAGAAGTCCCTAAGGTTGGTCCAAAGTAATATTGGTGTAAAGTGTGAAGAAGCCCTTAAAATAATCGTGTTGGATCCACATGACCAAGATGATTGGTCCATATGACCATGAGAAGTATCCCGTGAAGTAATAAGTATTGGTCCATAAGACCATGATGGTGTGAAATATGAAGAAACCCCCAAATTAATGGTGATTTGGTCCACGTAACCGCAAAAATAATGGTGTAGGGTCCACATGACCCCAAAAGGAATAAAGAATTTTCCACTTAAGTATGATGAGGAAGAGAAGTCACAAAGCCCCCATTTGATGAAGATATGAAGTGATCAAGAAGGAAATTCAAAGAACCATAATGAAATATTGAAGTGGTCCATGACCCATTCAAGTACCCCTTAAAATATGGAGATCCTAAATTAAAGGATAAGTTAAGCGCTGGCCCTAAAGCAAGTTAAAGGCGACTTGGAGGGTATAAATAGGAGGAGAGCGTTCTCATTTTCTCATCAATTCATCTCTCACTCTCTATTGCGCAACGCTAAGGAGAAAGTGTGAGCTTTTGTGGAGGAGCTAGTGTGAAATTTTTTGGGGATCATCTTTATTCTTTGGTGAAGATTGATAAAATTTGCATGACTGTGAGCTTTTGTGGAGGAGCTAGTGTGAAATGTTTTGGGGATCATCTTTATTCTTTGGTGAATATTGATAAAATTTGCATAACTTTGTCATACAATCTCGAAATTACAAAATTCTTAGTTCATTGGAAAGCTTGTTGTAAGGGCTATGTGATGACATAATCTAGAGTGTATTTGGTGAAGGTTTTATTTCTTGTTTCTTCATCTTGGAAAAGGTATGGTTCTTGCTTACGGGCTTCTCTTGTGATGATACATGTCTCTAATGGACTAGTGTCCATCTTGTTATCTTGGATATGGTATGAATCTTAGAGCTTCTCTCTTGGTGAATCGTGTTGAAGATATTGCATAGATTATGATGATACTTGTATATATTATGGTGATGATCTTGGTATAGATCATGGTGATGGCATAGATCATGACGATGTTATTGGTATATATTATGGTGATGATATTGATATAGATCATGGATGGAATAGATCATGATGATGTTATTGGCATATATTATGGAGATGATATTGCATAGATTATAATGAACTTGATATGTTATGGTGATTATGGTAATGATCTTGGCATAGATCGTGGTGATTATCTTGACATAGTTTATGGTGATATTGGCATGGATTAGTGTGATGTTATTGAAATGATATAGGGTTCCTCTCTTGGAATGAGCTAGGGTTTGAAGGTGATAATGATGTTAAAGGTTTGAAGAAGCAAACAAATGAAGTCTATGGGTGATTGTTTCTAGGATTCGATTACACTCTTTGGAGGCATTTTTCTGGTCCTATCCAAGAAGTTTTTGTATAGGTTGAGATTGTGACAATGATAGTGACACTGACACTGATAGTAATAGTGAAACTGATTGCGATAGTGACAGTTACAGAGATAGTGATATAGATACAAGTTGACATAGATAGTGATACAGGTACATGTTTATAGAGACAGTGATATAGGTAGAAGTTGACAAATACGGTGACAAGAACAGGGACATATAGACAGTAATAGAGATAGTGTTGGGCCTGGGAAATTTTTGGCACGGTTTGTTAACTAGTTTTGGTTTAAACGAATACATGAAGAAGTGATCCGTGAAGGTAGGATTGATTCCAACGAAGTGGTCGAAGAATAAGGAGTGAAGGGCATTTGACTTCCTCAACAATGGAGTTACTTGAGAGCAGTTAAATGTTTTCCCACTTACATTGATCAGTTTAAGTAGTGGGAGAGGGGAGGGATACAAATAAGTCCTATATATATGTAATGGGTTGGGAATTTCAGGGTTGGTTAGATGAAGGGAAAAGAGAGCATATAGTTTTTCCATATGTACTAAAGAAAGCCTCTTTTTGTTACTATTGTAATTTTGATGTATAAGTGAGTTGCAAGAGGTTATAGTGATATGCAATCTTAGTGCATAGATCTATTGTAATGAAGAGAGAAAGTATGTTGGATCTATGTACAGACATGAAGTGTTAATTTTGCTGCAACTCATGAGTAATAATAGTGCTTCTGTGGTTTTTCTCGTCTTGGGTTTCCACGTAATTTCTGGTGTTCATGTGTGTGGATTATTGATGTGTGTTAATTCACTTTTATGTTTCCATGCATTATAATGATATAACGATGTTGATCTGATCATATATTAGAAGCAAGTTAGCATGATGCAAATCTAATGTATGAACCTAATAATTTTGATATGTTTGCATTGCATGTACTGTGGAAAATATTGGTTGTTTTGTCGAAGCTATAAAATGACAGTTGTTGTATATTTTTGGTCATTCCCCTTCGCTACTTCAGAAACCTAGTTCCTGTGGTTCCCATAGGTACCTTGGGTGAGACATAACTTGTTCGCAGGAGATGTTGAAAGGGTCGGTATCTTGGGGTTTGTTGGTGAATAATTTAGTGGACCTAGGTCAAAGTATAGATGATCCAACAAATGGTTCTGTTGTCGATACTAGGATCTTTGTCAGAGGGGGATGTGGCATCTATCTAAGCCTGAGATTTAGAACTAGATTGATAGGTAGCTGAAGAAATTTTTCGAAGATCGGAATAAAAATCCACGCTTGAATTGGGAAGATTGGTTAGGTAAGTATATATTTTCATATATTCATGAAGTTTTCTTTGGAGAATTCTCATTTTATTAACTGAGTGGTTGTCGAGGTTAACTTTACAAAATAGGTGTTTTCAAGGGGGCGAGCCTACAGTTTGGACCCTTGATTTAGTTCAAGCCCTTAAAGGCGTTAACAATAATATTTCTTGTGTTGTTGATTACTGGTTGGATAGTAGACTGGAAGGGTATATAACAGATTTTGTTGCAGACACCAAGAAGTCTTGCAGTGATGCTAAATGAGATTTCTTCCAAGATCCGTGAGGTAAGTACCTGGGATCTTTAAACCTGTGGATTAAAATGCTACTCTGTGAAAAAGGGGTTATGCGGATGGGATTTTAGGAGTAAACTATTTGTGCGTGGTGGAACTAGGTTCGAAGAGAGGATGCTCTAGAGCAAGATTAAAAAGGGACTGATCTGATATTATAAGGGAAGAAGGAAGTGAAATGGATGAAGAGTGTGGTGTACTGCGGAGTGGGAGAAGATTCGAGTCATATAAGAGAAAGAATACTGTGACAGAAGAAGATAGTGGCAGTGAGACTAGAGGATGGGACTATGAACCTATACCACAACTTGAGGAAGTATATTATGATATAAAGGGGGCCGAAGGGGAAAATTACCCGTTCATCCAAGAATAAGAACGAGACGATCCATCCCAAACCAAACGCTTCGACATACCTACATCCCCATGCACATCTTCAAAAGTTGAGGTAAGAGACAATAGTTTATCATTACAGTCTATACAAATGATTCATAATAGTAACAGTAGCCAGAATAGTACTTCGACTAGTAATAAAGTTGAAAGTGTCAGTTCTTTAGTACCAAGTCATATGGTACCTCTAAGAAATAGAATGGTTGGGGATGATATGAAGTTACCTATTTTCCATGGGAATGGATTGAAAGATCCATACCAACACTAGTTTCTATGTGAAGTTTTTTGGATAGTTAAACAAGTACAAGATGAGAATGTGAAAAGATCAAAGCTAATCACAACCTTTCGAGGCCGTGCTTTAGACGGGTTCCTGAAGTTTGCAAATGTACCTATTGGAAGTGCACATAAAACATTAGCAGAAATTAAGGGCGAGTTAAAAGACGAGTTCCGAAAACCAAAATCTAAGTCACAATGCACTACTGAGATTAAGGGAATTAAACAGTTACCAACTGAGTCCATTGTTAAAATTCAATATGCTAAGACAGAAAATAGCAGCATTACATTCCATTTCACAATAATAGCATATACAGGATCACTAAAGAAACAACAAGCATAGCATAAACACAAGAGACACAGATTTATCCTGGGAAACCCTCATGGGGTAGAAAACACAGCAAAGCTTTCCTCAATAAGATGATAAACCAAAATACAAGATGTGCTCCCTCCTTCTAATCCTCCTTAGCAAATCTCCCAGACAAGTGTGCCTCTTTTCATAAGTGAGTGAGTGTATCAAATGAGGAACACACCTCCTCTATTTATACACTACTCTGACATATATTTTACACAAGTACATGTAGGCTCGTATTTAACCATTAGGTTAAATACCCTATTATAACTGACTGTGCCGACCCCCACATGGTGGGTCTAATAACCCTAGTTACCACAACTTCTCGGAGGAATAAACATCTCCGGATACATAATAAAATCACCTCGGAGGGATGGAACATCTCCGGAATAAATAATGTATAAATATAGTATTCTTATAAGTTACAATATTCAACACTCCCCCTTAACGAGAAGGATATTATAACAACATCTGCAGGAGCAAGGAGTCATTCATTACATCATCTATATATCATCGGAAGCTTTCTTCAATTCATCATCATCAGTAACTCGACTAGTTACTGGAACATCAACATCATCAGAGTTGATAGTACTTAATCATCAGCATCGTCATCACACGATCAACAACATCGTCATCATACGATCATCAACATCGTCATCACATGATCATCAGCATCATAATAAGCATTGTCATCATACGATCAGCAACATCGTCATCACACGATCATCAGCATCGTCATCATACGATCAGCAGCATCGTTATCACACGATTAGCAACATCGTCATCAGCATTGTCATCACACGATCAATCCAGTTCTCTTTAGGACCTATGTCCAAGGATGATGCAATCCAGTCATGTACCTTTTGAACCGAAGTCCAAGGACGATCCAGTCCTATCATGTACCTTTTGAACCAAAGTCCAAGGATGATCCAGTCCTATCATGTACCTTTTGAATCGAAGTCCAGGGACGATCCAGTCCTGTCATGTACCTTTTGAACCGAAGTCCAGGGACGATCCAGTCCTATCAATTTTCAGAGACCTCATGTGTACGGCTCAGTTCACAGGACCAAAGTCCAAGGATGATCCAATCCTTACCATACATTTAGGACCACGTCCAAGGATGACTTAATCCTCAACCGTACATTTAGGACTACATCCAAGGATGACTTAATCCTCCACCGTACATTTAGGACTACGTCCAAGGATGACTTAATCCTCCACTGTACATTTAGGACTACGTCCAAGGATGACTTAATCCTCCACCATACATTTAGGACCACGTCCAAGGATGACTTAATCCTCCACCATACATTTAGGACCACGTCCAAGGATGACTTAATCCTCCACCATACATTTAGGACTACGTCCAAGGATGACTTAATCCTCCACTGTACATTTAGGACTACGTCCAAGGATGACTTAATCCTCCACCGTACATTTAGGACCACGTCCAAGGACGACTTAATCTTCAACCGTACATTTAGGACCACGTTCAAGGATGACTTAATCCTCCACCGTACATTTAGGACTATGTCCAAGGATGACTTAATCCTCCACCGTACATTTAGGACCACGTCCAAGGATGACTTAATCCTCCACCGTACATTTAGGACCACGTCCAAGGATGACTTAATCCTCAACCGTACATTTAGGACCACGTCCAAGGATGACTTAATCCTCCACCGTACATTTAGGACTACGTCCAAGGATGACTTAATCCTCCACCGTACATTTAGGACAACATCCAAGGATGACTTAATCCTCCACCGTACATTTAGGACTACGTCCAAGGATGACTTAATCCACCACCGTACATTTAGGACCACGTCCAAGGATGACTTAATCCTCCACCGTACATTTAGGACTACGTCCAAGGATGACTTAATCCTCCACCATACATTTAGGACCACGTCCAAGGATGAATTAATCCTCCACCGTACATTTAGGACCATGTCCAAGGATGACTTAATCCTCAACCGTACATTTAGGACCACGTCCAAGGATGACTTAATCCTCCACCGTACATTTAGGACTACGTCCAAGGATGACTTAATCCTCAACCGTACATTTAGGACTACGTCCAAGGATGACTTAATCCTCAACCATACATTTAGGACTACGTCCAAGGATGACTTAATCCTCAACCATCCACCAAGGACTTCATTCTCAAAGACATACATCTACGGCTCTTCTTTCGGACTGAAGTCTAGGGATGATCCAATCCCCTCACATGTTCACCAAGAAATTCATTCTCGAAGACATACGTCTACGGCTCTTCTTTTGGACTGAAGTCCAGGGATGATCCAATCCCCTCACATGTTCACCAAGAACTTCATTCTCGAAGACATATGTCTACGGCTCTTCTTTCGGACTGAAGTCCAGGGATGATCCAATCCCCTCACATGTTCACCAAGAACTTCATTCACGAAGACATACATCTACGGCTCTTCTTTCGGACTGAAGTCCAGGGATGATCCAATCCCCTCACATGTTCACCAAGAACTTCATTCACGAAGACATACGTCTATGGCTCTTCTTTCGGACTGAAGTCCAGGGATGATCCAATCCCCTCACATGTTCACCAAGAACTTCATTCACGAAGACATATGTCTATGGCTCTTCTTTCGGACTGAAGTCCAGGGATGATCCAATCCCCTCATATGTTCACCAAGAACTTCATTCTCGAAGACATACGTCTACGGCTCTTCTTTCAGACTGAAGTCCAGGGATGATCCAATCCCCTCACATGTTCACCAAGAACTTCATTCTCGAAGACATACGTCTACGGCTCTTCTTTCGGACTGAAGTCCAGGGATGATCCAATCCCCTCACATGTTCACCAAGAACTTCATCAAAACATGTGTCAATCATGTATCCTCATCTTCAAAACATGTATAAAAAAACATGTATCCTCATCATCAAAACATGTATAACAAAACATGTATCCTCATCATCAAAACATGTATAACAAAACATGTATCCTCATCATCAAAACATGCATAACATCTATCATCAAAAGCATGTATACATCTATCATCAAAAGCATGTATACATCTATCATCAAAAGCATGTATATCTAACATCAAAAGCATGTTTACATATCATCAAAAGCATGTATACATCTATCATCAAAAGCATGTATACATCTATCATCAAAAGAAAAAATATAAGATTCCTAAATCTAAATAATTCTAAGTAACTAGGTGCAGCAAATAGGTAACCTCATCATTGATGAGACAGACTTGTTATCAGATACTATGCTACTCCCCCTTTCGAGGAGGGTCCTTCTGGACTATACCAAGCTTGTCTCGGAAGTATTCAAACTTTACTCGAGACAGAGGTTTAGTCAAGATATCAGCAATCTGATCCTCAGTGCTTATATACTCGAGCTTGATAGCTCCTCTCTGCACCATATCTCGTATATAGAAGTATCGGATCTCTATGTGTTTTGACTTATCGTGGAATACAAGATTTTCTATCTTGATGCAGTTTTGAATGTCACACATAATCACAGTGGAATCCATTTCTAAGTCAAACACTCCATATAATAGCTTTTGAAGCCACACTGCTTCACAAATGGCAGAGCAGACAGCTATATATTATGCTTCAGCAGTACTGAGAGCCACACTAGATTGTTTCTTGCTGAACCATGAGATCATGGAAGATTCAAGACTATAACATCCACTTGATGTACTCTTTCTGTCTAAGGCACTTCCTACCCAATCAGAATCTGAGTAACCATGTAAACGGAGTTCATGACCTCTAAGATAATATAGACCAAAATCTAATGTAACTTTTAGGTACCTCACTACATGCTTTGTATCTATTAAGTTAAACTTTCTAGGTTCTACTAGATACTGACTTAGGGTATTTGCAGCAAAGCATATATCTGGCCTAGTATTTGTTAAGTACATCAATGACCCAATGATTTGTCTATATAGGGTTAGGTCCACTAAATCCGATGAGTCATTAACTAATAACTTCAAGTTGGAGTCCATGGGAGTGGCCATGGCTTTATACTCCAACATATCAAATCTGTTTAGAAACTTCACAGCATACTTACCTTGATTTAAAAGATTCCTTTTGGATCTTGCCATACTTCTAGACCTAAGAAGTAGTGCATTAATCCGAGATCTTTCATTTTCATTTCTGCAGCCATTTTCATGATCTGTTTCTCATTCCTTGTCAGAAATAGATCATCGTCATACAATAATGGTATGATAGGTTCATCATTCACAACCTTAAGGTAAAGGTTAGGATCAACTTTACTTCTGGTAAAGCCCAAGCTTTGTCATGAAGCTGTCAATTGTCCATTATTCACTCTCTGCATTGAGTGATCTTCTGCATATCTATCTGTGCCATCTCTCGTCAGATGGGTCTACTAATATGAGCCTCAAAATCATTCGAACTCTGTGGTGAGTTCCTTCTTGCATCCATTTCATATGTGTATAGAAGCCATATTCAACCTTGTAGCAAAGGTTGAGATCCACATCACCCATGATGATCATTAAGCTCATCAATTGACTACCAATCCTGGGTACCCATACAGAACCTGATTCACACTTCTTCTTTAATTACACCATTAAGAGAATGGTCTTATCTAGCCACTTGGAGCAAAACATCTCATCATGATTCTCTTCTAGCCACAAGCCTTCTATAGTGTGTTTTATTTGTAAATCTTTTGTTGAACATCCATCGCTTGTTCAGTGTTCATCATTCATCATGATCTTTCCTACAAATCAAAATTAAGTACATGATTAGTAATACTTCATAATCATTAAATCATATTGACATGATAACCTACTATGCATACAGATATCATTTACATAGTTATGCAACTATTTTGACCAATACTTTGGCACAACACTTTCCCATATCCTGTATGCATACAGTGTCTATCTAGATGCCTTCCATCTCTACCAGAACATACTATCAAGAGTGTGCACAGCTCTCAGCATATCAGCAAAGAGGTTTCATTCTAGACAAGCAACAATGGAATGTTTGTCCAACTTACCAATCATATGCATATTAGTAGCATGATATATTCTAGGAATACAAATATGCATACAAGCAATATCATTTACTATTTCTAATAACAACTCAAATACTTATCTTTTATGTGTGTGTGGTTGCCTCCCGCTTGATCTTCTGTATGTCTTCTAAACTTCTATTCATTCTGTACCACTCGTAAGTGGATGGGTCTTTGTCTTCATGTTGTCATGGTCATGGAACTTGATTTGTCTTTTGTGATGTACCCGTATCTTGTTAGCAGACAACATCAACCTCACACAACACCATAATGCATAAGTACAATCATATATCCCTAATCAATGAATGTCTTCGATCATATTCATATTGTTGATAGGGTGATAAGACAATTCTAACATTAATCAAGATTGTACTAAATAACATGAAGACAAACACATTATGAACTTAATCAAGAATCATATTTCAAGACATACCTGAACCTCCTTAAGTCATACCTGTCAAGACTTCTTGTAGTCTTCTTATGTAAGGCCTTAGCCTCAACTCCCCTTGAAACTTGATCTGGAGCTTGATTAGGGTTTTCTAGAGAAACCCTAAAAATTCAATCTTTGACTTTCATACTTCTGAATGGATGGAAGGATGTGTCTTGCTGAGCTGATCAAACTAGCATACTTCAATTTTGAAATTTCCAAAATTTGACACCTCAAAATTGCCTTCAAAATTTCTGGATCTTCTGGACAGGAACCCGAACTAGGGCTTGATGAAGCCCACCCTTCTATCCAATCAAAAGGTTCGATCCAAGGCTCTAAACTCTTATTTTTCTGAGGAGCTTCCAGCCGTGGTTACAGACTTCAAAAATTCCAACTTTTACTGAAGCCCTAATTTTCCATCTTTCTGATCAAAATCCCGAACTAGGGTTTGATCAAGCCCGGTCTTCTACTCAACCAAAAAATTCAATCTTGGTCTCTAAATTTCGATTTTCCTGAGTACCATTCAGCCGTGGACTCCGATTCCAAAAATTCCAACTTTCTCCGAAACCCTAAATTCCGGAAGCCATGAATGAATGTGCTCAAAAAATAATTCTGTTTTGACATAAATATGTACCTGATTGTTTCTGCTGTAACTCTGAATGTTTTGATCCACGGGGTCTGAAAACATTTCCTGAGATAGCCTGGCCTGTTATCTTTCCATCCTGACAGGTCTGACCTCAATTGGAATCTCTGAGAGAGAGTTATGCCAAGTGTCGCAACGTGACCTGTTTATGGGATAAAATAGGAGAGCGAACTTGTACGGCGTGCCACGTGTCACTGTTTGAACTTCGGCCTCTGAAACCTTTTCTTGAGATAGCTCTCCCTGTTATCTTTCCATCCTAACAGGTCTTACCTCAATTGGACTCTCTGAGAGAGAGTTATGCCAAGTGTCGCAACGTGACTTGTATATGGAATAAAATAGGAGAGCGAACTTGTACGGTGTGCCACGTGTCACTGGTTCAGTTTAGGCCTCTGCAAACGTTTCTTGAGATATTACAGTTTGTGTACTACCTGTCACTTTTTACGAAATTTAATTTGGAGCTTCCTAGCCCAAGTTATGACCTTTTTTCCGAGGTCACCTGATTTTGACTGAGATCTGGAAGAGGCAGAAACCCTAACTTGTACTGCTCATAACTCACAAAGTACAACAAATATGAGGGTGCCCTTTGGACACAAGGTACCCGGGGATGTTATCTACTACCTGTAAACTTTTCAGATCCTGAAACTGCGTATAAATGGATTTATAGAGAAAGTTCCACGATGACTGGTTTTTGCTATATAAAACCCTAACCTTCAAATTGTCGCAAGAGAAGCAAGTGTCGTAAGTGCCATACATTGCCTTCCTTTAGGTTAGCTCTGATACCATGTTAAAATTCAATATGCTAATACAGAAAATAGCAGCATTACATCCCATTTCACAATAATAGCATATACAGGATCACTGAAGAAACAACAAGCATAGCATAAACACAAGAGACACAGATTTATCCTGGGAAACCCTCATGGGGTAGAAAACCCAGCAAAGCTTTCCTCAATAAGATGATAAACCAAAATACAAGATGTGCTCCCTCCTTCTAATCCTCCTTAGCAAATATCCCATACAAGTGCGCCTCTTTTCATAAGTGAGTGAGTGTATCAAATGAGGAACACACCTCCTCTATTTATACACTACTCTGACATATATTTTACACAAGTACATGTAGGCTCGTATTTAACCATTAGGTTAAATACCCTATTATAACTGACTGAGCCGACCCCCACATGGTGGGTCTAATAACCCTAGTTACCACAACTTCTCGGAGGAATAAACATCTCCGGATACATAATAAAATCACCTTGGATGGATGGAACATCTTCGGAATAAATAATGTATAAATATAATATTCTTAGAAGTTACAATATTCAACATCCATATGGGACTTCAACCAAAGGTTCAAGACATTGATGGCTTGTGTAAGTTTCCAAATGACATAAGTTCAGCATAAGGAATGGTTCATGGTCACTTTGTTACCACATATTAGAGTTCCAATTATGCAACAGAATATTATGACGCGGATCAAGGCTCTTAAAATAGATATGAAACTAGAGGCATCAGTTGTAGGAGAAACTAGAACAAGTATGGTCCAAATCCAGTCGCAACAAGCAAACTTATCACTACATATTGAATATATTAAGAAAAGGAAAGACAAAAGAGAATAATTTTAGTGCACAGGGTGTAAATTAGAGGGCCATTCTAAGGATCAGTGTCCATCATTCTAGGAATAAATAGTTGTGGGGGATCCTAATCCATTAAATAAAGGAATTGGATTCTAGTGTGGGGTTTGTCAAACTAGGGGACATCGACCAGAGGAATGTTATTTGTTGCAGAAAATTGTAAGTACTCCCAAGAACTTATTTTGTAAGTTCTGTAGATCAATTGGTCATGATGAAAAATATTGTCGGGCATATCAATTAATTTCAGAACGTACAACTGATGCCTATCAAATGAAAGGGGAAGAACAAGCTAAAGGGAGTGGTACGAATTTCCAACAGCAAAGAGGTATCTTCCGAGGACGTGGAAGAGGAGGATTTGGTTGAGGTAGAGGCCATCTAATGTGTTACAATTGTGGTCATCCAGGATATTTTGCTAGAGATTTCCCAAACCCCTATTTGACATGCATGTATTGTAGAGCACTGGATCATACCATTGAAGATGGCCCACAACTCATAGAAAAGTGGAAAATAAAAGGGAATCGAAACCAAAATCAGAATGTTCAGAAGATATCGATGGAACCAAGAGAAACCATCCATTATCATTGTAATTACACAAGGAGGAGTTGCAACAGGAGCTGACAAGGAAATACATGATAACCACCGCAATCTTAAATTTAGACCTGCAGCACAATTCCCTACTCCGTTTGATGACCAGAAAGATAAACAAACATTTATCTAAGCAAGGGGAGAGTTTATTACGACACACATGGGACCTTTGAAATCTGGTTCATCGCCAATATATGCTAAAGTCCATAACTATGACATTTCACCATGTTATGATCAGTTAGTTCCAAGAAAACATCAAGGAAAGGTATGTGCCTTGAAAAAAATTTGAAGAGTTGTCTAGATTTAATTAAGGATGAAGAATCATTAAGGGAATTACATAATTTATTTGAACAAAGGGGAGTAGTACATCCTACTCAGGAAAGTGTTGTAAATCATTTACAAAGGAACAGAAAAACGGGAAGGGATTTGAGGCTTAATGTGCAGATTGGGAGCTATGACATGGATTTTATTATTCTAGATCTCGACTCAGATCTGAATATCATGAAGCAGGCTTGGGAACATATGGAAAAACCT
Organism: Larix kaempferi; assembly: GCA_027924585.1. Lineage (NCBI taxonomy): Eukaryota > Viridiplantae > Streptophyta > Pinopsida > Pinales > Pinaceae > Larix > Larix kaempferi. The sequence goes on along the minus strand of BSBM01000173.1, from coordinate 7,153,085 downwards.
AAACTATTATGGTCACATGTTTAGTTAAGATTGTCTAATCAACTAAAAGTGATTCCATTCGGAAGAATTAAAGGTATTCATGCTGAAGTGGAAGGGTTGCGAAGTTATAGAGATAGTTGATGATACTAATCCATATCTTCTAATGCTTGGTACAGATTGGGATATTGAAAGCCAAGCTATTATAAATCTGAAAAAGCGGATTATGACATTTGAAGGAGGGAACATCAGAGTTGTTGTACCATTAGATCCTTTGGAGGGTCCAAGGTACATTGAACCTGTAAAAGAAGAAGATGATGTCCAAGACTTAGAAAATATTTACAATGTAACTTAAAGAGTAGATGACTATGTAAACCCCACAACAGATAGTACATTGAGTTGGAAAAGCATTAGCTCGTGTTCATCGGATTTTGACAAAGCATTGGAAAATTGGCAAACTAGACTGTATGAAGTACGAATGAGAAGGTGTGTCTGTATTACAAAGTTAGTACATCGGGATAGTATCGAAGTATGTGATCTCCCTACTTATGAGGGGTTACTTAATTTAGATGATTTTATCACTAATTTTGAACTTAAGATACCTGAATAGCGACGATTGTTGGCCTTGGATGTAGCACTAAAGGATACCCTAGCGAGATGGTGGTCTGTCCATAAGGAATCTATACAATATTGGCTACAGTGTCGCAAGGTAATGGAGATTAGGTTCAGAGAAGGGATTCAATATGTTGGAATAAAGTATGATGGGATGACTAGTCTTATGGAGCATTTGGTAACATGTACTAATATATGGAAGGATATACCTAAGAAGGGGTGGGTCCATATGTTTATCCATATGTTGGATACTATACCTAGAAACTAGTATATTTCCCTGGAGCTTCAGCGAGGTACAACATATTGGGATGATCTAGATATAAATTTTAGGAGAACATTCTACTATGAATATATGATCCAACAATGGATACAGCATTACAATTTCTCAAGGATCAAATCTTTGAAGACGTAGCGGTACCACTATCTGAGACACCACAATGGACTACAACAATTGAACAAGTTTTGGAATGCTACCACGTTACTGGGGACCCAAATGATGATCTGAGAGATGTGCATATCCCAGAAACAAAAGGAAGCCAAAATTTGGAGGGGACTGAGATTGCATCTAATAAATTCTTACAGCCTTTGAAGACAAAAAAGGTAAATATTGGCTTAAAAGAAAATCCTAAATTTGCTAATATTGGAGATTATTGGGATGATGAAACTGTCATCAAACTAACTGATTAATTGCATGAATATAAAGACTTATTTCCTACTGAGTTTTCATGAATTAAAGGTATTGTTGGGGATTTGGGAGAAATGAAGATCCCATTGAAGCCTGATGCAAAACCCGTCAAACAGAGACCTTATAGGTTGAACCCAAGGTATAATTAAAAGGTAAAAGCTGAAATTCAAAGAATGTTAGAAGTAGGAATCATTGGACCTGTTAAATAATCTGAATGGATTTGTCCAATAGCAGTTCAAGGTAATAAAACTAGTGAAATTCGAATCTTTGTAGACTTCAGAAAATTGAATGATGCAAGTTTGCATGATCCCTTTCCTACACCTTCTATGGATGAAGTGTTAGAAAATGTTGGCAGTCAAGAGGATTATTCATTCAATGATGGGTTTTCTGGCTACCACCATATCAAGATTACTAAGGAGGATCAAGATAAAACCACATTTGCTACAAAATGGGGATTTTACCAGTATACAGTGTTGCCATTTGGTTTAAAGAATGCCCCGGCTATCTTTTCTAGAGTGGTTGTCACAGCATTTAAGGATTTCATTCATAAACTTATGGAGGTATATTTTGATGATGGGACGGTCTATGGGTTGTTAAAGAATCAAATTGAGAACATGAGGTTGATGGTATATCATTGTAGACAATATCAAATATATTTAAACCTGAATAAATGGGTTTTATGCGCTCCATTTGGTATATTGTTGGGACATGTAGTTTGAAAACAGGGATTGTTGATGGACCCTGCGAAAATAGCTATCATAGTAGACCTACCACCTCTGACATCAGTATGAGAATTGAGAACCACTTTAGGACATACATGTTATTATAGGAAATTTATTAAAGTATATGCGCAAATTATAGAAGCAATGGAGAAGTTGTTAAAAAAATATATTAAGTTCCAGTGGAATGAAGAATGTCAGCAGAGTCTCGACACATTAAAATAAAAGATGGTGACAACACCTATTCTAGTATTTCCAGATTGGAAAAAGGAGATCCATGTACATGTTGATGCTTCATCCATTGCTTTAGGTGTCATCCTTGCTCAACCTGGAGAAGGTTCTATCAACCATCCTATTTCATTCTCTAGAAGCAAATTATCCACAACAGAAAGAAATTATACTACGGCAGAAAGGGAAGGATTAGTTATGGTGTATGATTTACAAAAATTCAGGCATTATTTGTTAGGAGGACACTTTAAAATGTTCACTGATAATTCTTCTATAAGGTACCTGGTCAACAAGCCAGTGTTAGGGGGGGATATGTCGATGCCTACTATTATTCTAAGAGTATTATTTCGAAATTGTAGTTAAACCAGGAAGATTGAATGTGGGTCCTGGCCATCTATCAAGGCTAGAAACATTAGAAGACCCAATTAATCTGGAGGACAGCCTCCCATATGCGTAGCTTTACTCTATGAATATGATAGATGAATATTTTGAAGATATTGTAACCTTTCTTACTATAGGTATGGCGCCACAAGGGTTTAATGTAGCATAGAAAAAGCAGTAGGTTGTCAAAGCAACAGATTATCAGCTCATAGCGGGCCAATTATATAAACTAGGACCTAGTGAAATCTTGAGAATATGGGTTTTAGAGCAAGAGTGGCCCTTGATTCTGGATGAATCTCATGATGGTGTCACAGGAGGTCACTATGCAAAGAAATCAACTGCACAAAAAATATTGTGAGCAAGATTGTGGTGGCCTACTCTACATAAGGACGCCAAAGAATATTGCAAAGCTTTTGATATATTCCAAAGAGTTGGGAAACCATCAAGGAGGGATGAGATGTCATTAGTACCACAAGTAACATTTAAAGCCTTTCAAAAATGGGTTGTTGATTTTGTTGGACCAATTAACCCACCTGCGAAGAGGTCAAGTGCAAGGTACATTATCATTGTCGTCAATTATCTAACTAGATGGGTTGAAGTCAAGCCAGTAAAAGACTGTACTGCTGACACTACTCCGAAGTTCTTATTTCGGAGTGTGATTACTAGATTTGGTTTCCCTCACATTTTATTAAGTGACCAAGGAACTTAGTTTTTGAATAAGACTATTGAAGCACTTACACAAGAATTTCAAATTCATCACCAGAAGAGTACCCCATATCACCCTTGGTCTAATGGAACCGTTGAAGCCTTTAATAAGATTATGGAACAAGCTTTGACTAAGGTGTGTAATGTGAGCCGTGATGAATGGGATTTGAAGGTTCCTGCAGTTTTAGGGGCTTATCAAACAACTTGTAAGAAATTGAAGGGTCAAACACCTTTTAAGATGGTATACGGGCAGGAGTTTTTTATGCCAATGGAATATATTGTACCCAGCTTAGAAATTGTTGCATTTACAAAAATTTCAGACACCGGTGCAGTAGAAGAACGGTTGTTGCAGCTATTGCAATTAGAGGAAGGTATATTTCTTGCAAGTTTTCATCAGCAAGTTCAAAAAGGACGAGAAAAGGCCTACCATGATCATCATATCAAGCAGAATCATTTCCAAGAGCGAGATTAGTTCTCATGTACAATAGTAAGTTCCTCAAACATCCAGGTAAGTTGAAAATACATTGGTCAGGGCCTTATTGGATTAAGTACATAACAAGAGGAGATGTTGTTCAACTTCAGAAACTAAATGGTGAAATTATGAAAGGACTAGTCAATGGGATTCTGTTGAAACTATACAGGGATAGTCATAATTCCTGTCAGAAATAATCAAGAATGAAAAAGTATAGGTGCCACATGCAGTTGAAATAGGCACAGGAAACTGAGATGAGTATGCATATGTAAAATAATAATAATAATAAATTCTTTGAAGTTGTTGGTTGTGTCGAAGTAGGAGCCTGTACATATGTCGAAGTCGTGAATAAGTCACAGGTGAACGGGAAAATATTTAAAAGTTGTATGTGAAATTGAAATGAGAGGAAAAATACTTAAAAAGACACATTAATGAAAAGAAAAAAGGTGACAATTGGAAGACAATAAATGTAATAAATTTCAAAAGATGGAAAAAAGGTGGGAACGGTCCGCTCATCATCGTGACAATAAATGTTGTCTTAATTAAGAAATTATGTGCAAGATCTGGTCATATGCATGAAATCTATAGACAATATAGCGAAAATATCAGATTGTGAGCCATTAAAACTTAGCATATTTCGAAATTCAGGCTCATTGTGCATTGTTGAGAAACGCAAAAAGAGTAGAGCCAAAGAACGGCCCATTGGGTAAAAGGTTAGGAGTGAATGAACAATCGACAATATCATTAAAGATTCCATTGCATATGGATTACTAGGAGCTCAAGGTGAGCCACAGGTCGTTAGGGAGAAGGTACCAATGGCCCCTCTTGGTCCGTCAAGGAAAACACAAAGCAGGACACCACATCCACAGTGTCCTGAGGAAAGGACCAAGACAAGAATTGATGCAGGCGCATCAACATCTGCGATTCCATCTCGGCTGCTAGAGTACATTCCGCCAAGGAAACCGAATGCAAAACTATCTTAGGTTCCTAAGAATGTTAAATATTCACGTATTAAACCAGAGATCCTAGAAGGAGTTATGAATGTAAGTGATATGATGGGAAAGGCACCAAACTTGACGTATGTCGACCATGATTTGGTCGACAAGAAAAAGTTCCCAGAATTTGTGCAAGACAAGTATTCACGGATGGTACCTAATGTCGAAGGAGAATCCTGTATCTTAGAGTCGTTAGAATGGGCTTCGATTTTGAATAAATCGGGTCTATTGGGTCTTTTGAAGATACCCCATTTTGGTCGGAGTCCAGAATCTAATGCATTCGTCAAGCAGCTGCTCCTGTGTGTCCATGGTGGATTCCTATGGTTAGATGGGAAAATTTTGATTGATATAGACCTTATAGCAAGGATTACCGATCTTCCAACTCACGGGTTGGATATGGAATCATATTGTGTGGGAAAGGAGAAATATCAGGTGCTTGCAAATAGAACAAAAGATAAGTACAAGTTAGAGAAAAGTAACTGGGGCTATGAGGTAGCCTCTATTAAATATGAGTCTATTCGATTCATGACGAAAATTTTGGCTAGTAAGTTGTTGCGGAAGTGTAGGCCAAACCAAGTTCTGGCCTCAATCATTGCGTTAGCAGAGCAATGTGCCGAAGGTGTTCAAATGAACCCGGCCACATTCATTCTTAATTTGTTTTTGAGCGACTGTCGAGATGCACAAGAAGCAAGTAATATCTTTCATTATTCCTAGTTGTTGTTATTAATTGCTTTGGTATCTTGGGAGGAGCTCATAGTTTCCCATTTTGTAGTAGTACTGCCTAGCTGTCATGCAGCCATGTGGTTTGCATCATTGTGGTTTAGTGATAATCCATACAGGCAGAGGGATTATAATATAACTCTATACATGTATAAGGAATCCATTCAGTATAGTATCAAGAAGGTTCCTCGGATTGAACCTCAAGTGGTTGATATTTTTAAGCATGTCATCTGGTTTAAGGCCACACCACAACACATGTACATTTAAGCTCAGAGGGATCCAAATCAAGAGAGGTTACCCACTCACTTCAAGCTAATGGAGCAATAAATTGGTGAAATCATTAATGATTAGCTAGAGGAATGGAGGGTTCTCGTTCCTCAGGAAGAACTATCTCCGGCCATGTTGTAGGCTAGAGGTGCACAGGCTCAGCGGAATGGTATAAGAAAGAAAGGTCAAACACAATAAGATGAAGGTCTATCCATTATGCTAGGGGGAACTAGAGGTGCAGGTGGAGAAGAAGAAATCCTATCGCAATCAAAAGAGAATGATAGAGATTCTGGTGCGACACATCCTAGGCCTTCAAGAAAAGGAAAAAGAAAGGTATTAGAAGCACCAATAGGAAGGAAACCAAAGAGGAAGGCTCATAAGGAGTTTGCAGTTTTGGCACTAACAGAGGATGATGTGGAGTTGATAATGGATAGATTCAAGGAAACAATAGAGGATATCTTGCAAAAAGGTGTAGATGCACACTTAAAGTTGTATGGGGGAATTCTAATTCAAATCAATACACTGCAAGAAGTCTTAGAAGGAATACAATTAAAATCCACTCCAAAGGATGCAACAGTTGAAAAGTAGGTTGGGCCCCAAGGGAGAGATAGTTCAGGGTTGCAGCTACCTTTGGTTGCACAACCCCAAATTGTAACTATACCACCAAAGGAATGGATATACCCTAAGAACAAAGTACAAGTGAGTGTCGAAGGTTTGAGTTGTATTGATCTACATTTAGGAGATATTCCTATGCATACTTTACACGCTCTGCATTTAAGCATTGCTAATGAGATCAAGGAACGGGAAGAATAAAGTTACAGACAGATGATGAATCATAATACAGAACGGGATCAATTGACTAACAAATGCAAGGGACTTCAAAAAGAGAGGGATGTTGTAGCCAAAAAAAAGGATAGGATGTAGAAATCTATTGAGGCAGTCTGTAGTGAAGTTCCTGGAGTAGAGATGATAGAAACAACACTACTGGAGAGAAAGTTGTCTAGATTAGGGGAAGTCATAAAATATTTTAGAACAAGAATCAGTTATTTGTAAGCAATGGTTGTTCCAGAGACTCCACAAGAAGTACAGGACCAACGAGTTGAGCAAGTTAAATCTTGTGTAGAAGGAATTAAGGCCTTAGAGGTGGAATGTGCGAGGTTATTTGATGAAAGTTTGCAAGCTTGGACAGCATTGATGGATGATGAGGGTCTACAGGACATTACCGTTAATTTAGAAAGTGCGCAGTCTAGAGCTGTGAAGCTAAAGGATGTCATCAGGACACTTCCACCACAAGAAGGAATGATGAAGGTCGTTGAGAATAAGCAGCTACAAGCCGAAAATAATCATTTAAGGGGATACCAGCAGAGGCGAAGCCGGCAAGTAGAGTATTTGTAAAATGAAGCGGTTCGAGTATCTGATATTATTCAAGGAGAACATGAGCAGATAAAGGAGACGCCAAGCTAGTTGAATAGCAAGTTCATGGTGGTATATATGCGCAACTAGTCAAGGATCTAGCAGAAAAAACAAAGGAAGTGAAGGATATTGTTGTCTCGATGAAGGAAAAGTATGATTATTTTTTTATGCAGTGGAAGAAACCACAGGACTAGCACATCTAAGTGTTGGGGGCCTGTTGGGGCGGGGAAAGTTTTGGTGCAGTTTGCTAACCAGTTTTGGTATGAACAAAGACATGAAGAAGTGGTCCGTGAAAGCTGGATTAACTCCGACAAAACGGCCAAAGAATAAGGAGTGAAGGTAATTTAACTTCCTCAATGGTGGTGTTAGTTAATAGCAATTACAGTTTTTGTCCACTTACATTAATGAGTTTAAGTAGTGGGATCAGGGAGGGCTACAGATAAGTCCTATATATATGTAATGGGTTGGTAATTTTGGGGTTGGTTAGATGGAGGGAAAAGAGAGCATATTGTTTTTCCATGTGTACTGAAGAAAGCGTGTTTTTGTTACTATTGTAATTTTGATGTATAAGCGACTTGCAAGAGGTTATAGTGATCTGCAAGCTTAGTGCGCAGATCTGTTGTAATGGAGAGGGAAATTCTGTTGGATGTGTGCACAGACATGAAATGCTAATTTTTTTGCAACTCATGAATAAGAATAGCGCTTCTGTGGTTTTTCCAGTCTTTGGTTTCCACGTAATTTCCAGTGTTCATGTGTGTGGATGATTGATGTGTGTTAATTTAATTTTATGTTTCCATGCATTATAATGATATAATGATGTTGATCTGATAATATATGAGAAGTAAGTTAGCATGCTGCGAATATAATGTATGAACCTGATAAATTTGATATGTTTGCATTGCATCAAATGTGGTAAATATCAGTTGTTCTGTCAGAACTATAAAGCGCTAGTTGTTGTAGATTTTTGGTCCTTCCCCTTCACTACTGCCGAAACTTGGTTCCTACAGTTCCCATAGGTACCTTGGGTGATATGTCACTTGTTTGCAGTTGATGCCAAAAGGGTCGGTATCTTGGGGTTTGTTGGTGAATATTTTAGTGGACCTGGGTCGAAGTATAGATAATCCAAGAGACAAGTTAGCATTCTTATTCATATCAGCGTGGCAAGACAGGGAAAGGACATGAGATACATTCCTCCTTCAGGTTGGTGACTGAAAAGTGTGAGTTGGTGCCTCCTTCGAGTTGGTGCTAGATAAATCAGGGGGTTGATTCCTCTTTCCAGTCGATGTTGTAAATAAGGGAGTATGAGCTTCCTTTAGGTTGGATCCTGTCAATCAGGGGTTGGTACCTCCTTCCAATTGGTGTTGGAGAATATTGGATGTTGTTGCTTCCTATGATTGTAATCTTGTTATTATATAAGAAAATCATTATGTAGCTTTCTCTCATTTGAGTTTCCATGTAAAATATCTTATGCCCTATATATGATTTTATGTGATAATGAATGACATTGTTAATGGTTAATGTTACATGATATGCTTAACGTTAAAAATGGTAAAAAGTGCCCAATACTGATTCACCCCCTTCTCGGTATTGATGAATATTCCAAAAAATTGGTATCAGATCAGGTTCCTTAGAGAAGAGTTTAACCATTGGAAGGTATATCTCAATAAGAATAATAGATAAGCACAATGTGCTAGAGGAAGACTATGAAGAAGAAGGATAAGTGAATCTTGAGGTATAATTGCTCAGTACCTTAATTGATCTAAGAAAAGAAAGGAAGAAAAACAAGTTACTCAAGGAAGAGTTCAGCGAACTAAAGGAAAGTTCTAAAAGCTCCAACAAAATTCCTAAAGAAACAAAGAAGATATTTATGGATCAAAAATTTCAATTGGAAGAAGCCAATGTGATTGAAGGAACACTCAAAATAAAACTAGAAGAAAAAGAAAGGATGCAGGGAGAGCTAGAAGCTGAAATAGTCCCACTCAGAAAGGAATTACAGAAGAAGGACATCCAATAGAAATTTGGAAACAACACCAAAATACTAGATGAAACCATCAGTAACCAGAGACCATTCTATGATAAGTCTGGTCTTGGACACAAACAAAATGATGCTGATATGGGTTCAATTTCTATGATGACCGGAAGTGAAGCAAAACAAAGAAGTTATGCAAATGTTATCGAGGGTTCTAAGTCTATGAAGGAATATATACAGAAACCAACAGTAAAGAAGAATCCAAAAGAAGATCGTGCCTTCAGAAGAACATGGTGTGAAATTCCACAGGGGTAGATCACTAAGCTTGAACAAACCTCACAATTTCACTTTGTTAATTGCAGAGAAGAATTAGCAAGAAGTATGATCAAATTCACTCACAAACTCAAAAGATGTGAGAAAATTGTTGTTGATAAATTCATCAGCTGTAAGCTGGAAAAAATATGGTAATACAATAGAATGAATTTGATACCCCTACGAGAGTTCGAATTCTCCTCAATTCATGGCTTAGTTTGCATTGAAACCATCTCATAATAAGGTCTAGTGTCCACCGATGGTTAATGATCAGTCAACTGGAGTATAACTGAGAATAACTGAACCATGTGGGCACCAAAATAAGGAAGGAGACTCCAAGGAGGGCACATACTAGTTGTGATTGGTCAAGGAGGGAACTCCTACACTCAGTAGCAGTCAATTAGGAGCTACAGTCAGTTAACTAAGAAATCAAGGGGACAAGGTTCCCTAAATCATGGAACTAACTGATAGATCTCCTAAATCTGTGCAGGAGGGCGCATTTGTAACTCCAGGGATGGAAGCAAGGGCGCATGACTGTCTAGGAGGGATAATAATGGCCAGAAACAAGCTCAGGGGGCCCAGAATAGGGACTAGGTGCTAGGCGACTCCACTGTTGATGCATGGATGCATGCAATGTTGCATGGAATGCATGCAGTGCATGCAAAACCAAGATGATGATGGTGAGAATATTCCAACACATGGAAGCAACCACCAACAATGAAGAAGACTCAAAATGAAGACCATGTTTTCAGACAATCTGCTCCAACTAGAAGACCATGCACATCCAAGTACCAAAATATTTTTCTTGGCTTGTGTTATTCTTGTAATAATTTTGGAAATAAGGCTATGAAATGTAGAGCATGTGCACTAGGTAGAAACACATGGAATAGGAATGGTTATGAAAAATTCAGTAATCATTATGAAGGCAATTATCTCAAAAATCCTCGTAAGGTTTTTAACAGAAGTTATAATATATTTGGAGCTCTGAATTATAAAATTAAATGATACAAGTGTAACAATTGTGGACACACAGCCAGAAATTGAAGAAGTGGGTTGACAATGCCTTCAAAGGAAACTAGACAGGTTCTAGAAAAACGAAGAATTTGGCAAATGAAACAAGAAGACTTGCAGGTTGAAGAATGTGGAGTTGCCTTACAAGCCCAAAATAGAATAAGTAAATGGTGTGTTGATAGTGGATTCTCAAAGCACATGACAGGTGATAAAAATATATTTTTGTCATTAAGGAAATAAAAGGAAGGGTCTATCACATTTGGAAATAATAAATCAAAAAAAAAAATTGGGAAAAGGCACAGTTAGTCTTGGAAACAAAGATGCTTTGGTAGATAATGTCCTACTTGATGAAAATATCAAGCATAATCTCCTAAGTGTCATCCAGATGTGTGACCAGGGACATACACTCATATTCAATTCCAAATACTGTGAAATAAAAAGAGAAAAATCAAGTAGACTGGTAGCAACAGCAACAAGAACTCCAAACAACATATACCTCTTGAATGAAATTGGGAAAGAAAGTTGTTGTTTTGGAAAGGGAAGATGAAAGTTGGATTTAGCACAAGAGAATGGGTCATATAATCTTTGAAAATCTTGTCATGATCAATAAGAAGCAAGTTGTAAGAGAAATGCTGAAAATTACAAAACCAACCAATTATTTGTGCAAGCATTCTCAGAAAGGAAAACAAACAACGATTGAATTCAACACTAAGGAATATTCCACAACAAAGCCATTGGAAATTGTACACACTGATCTATGTGTCCAAATGAAGACAAAAGGACTGGAAGGTGAGAAATACTTCATATTTTTCATTGATGGAAACACAAGTATGAAATGGGTTTGCTTCCTCAAAAAGAGGTCTGAACCATTTGAATGTTTTAGGTATTCAAAGAAATGGTTGAAAATGAAATTGATTTGAGAATCAAGACCTTGATATCAGATAATAGTGGTGAGTTCACTTCAAATGATTTCTAGGATTTCTATGAAGAACATGGAATAAAAAGGGAATTCTCAGCATATAGAACACCTTAGCAAAATGGAGTTGTTGAAAAGAAAAAAAGGAATGTACAAGAAATGGCCAGAACTATGATGAATGACTCCAAACTAGGTGATGTCTTTTGGGTACAATGTTGAGAATTGGTTGTCATTGATGTCAAGTGTTTGACTGAAGACGATATCAAATGTTTGACTATCATCCAATGTGAGGAGATTGTTGAGCATTAGTTGTCATTAATGTCAACTAAAGAAGATGTCAACTATTTGGCTGTCATCCAATGTTAAAGAGGATGTCAACTGATTCAGTATGAGTCATTGATATCAGCCTAAGTCAAAGTGGATACAGCATTCTAGAGGAAGTATGAAGAAGCCACTTTGAGGAAGTCTATGTGCATGTAAAGAAAGCATGAACACCCGAAGTCTATGCGCAAATGATGAAGGTGATAGATATGCATGCAACATTGGAGTATATCTAAAAGTGCATTATATATGAAGATGTGTATCAAGGATACAACACTCAATAAAATTTGGAGTATATCTAAGAGTGCATCAAGGACACATCTTGCAGCTCAAGTTTGAAGAAGTACATAAAATGATACATCATGCAGATCCAGAAGATACTTCATGAAGATCCAATTCAAGAAGTAACACAAGTAATGGATCCTACATCATGTGGCCCTTGCAAAGAAATCAAGTCCACCAAGTCATACTCTTTCATGGAAGCAAATTGAAGGAGTAGGTTGGACCATGGTACATATGCTCAAATAGACAATAAGTTGGTTGAACAAATGGTGCAAATATGCAAGCAGGCCTAATCATTGCTTGGTTGATGGTTGGGAGTGCGTAAGAAGAAAGGAACAACAAATGGATGGGAAATCCTTAAAGTGAGCAAGCATAAGTGGAACATGCACGAACTCCTAGAATGGTGCAACGGACGAAGTTAATATATGCACAAATTCCACAACCGACGAATAGCAAGTGCACAAGTCCCACAAGTGATGACAAGGAAGAATTCAAATTCCTACCAAATAGAATTTTGGGAATGTGCAGTTTACGCAGAGTATTGATATCACAAGGGTTGGTATAGCACAATTCTTGATCACACCAAGACGGAATGGAATATTGCGCACGACCATAAGGCATTCGTACATCAAGAACACAATGAAGGACCTTGAGGTTCCTTGATACATCTAAGATGACACACCAATAGCACAGATGATGACATTTGGAATATGCACAATCCGCGAAGTATGGAAGAAGGGATGCCATGACCAACTTGCGAACATACAATCTGTGCAGGGCATGTATAAGTAGAGATGCAAGTTGAATATTAGTAGTAATATTGGAAGCAAGAACAAAAGGGTTTTTGTGTAAAAGTATCAGTTTGTTTTTCAAAGCATCAGGGGGCTCGTTGACATAATAGATTATTTAGTGAAGAGTTGAATGTGCACATGCAGCAGAACGAAGTTTTGATGGTGTGCAGAATGATGTTGTAGATATGTGACAATTGTGCAAACACGGAAAGGAAGACATAATGAAGAATGCGCAAGTGTTGGATATCTCAAAGGATAGTTGTGCAATCAGGATAGTTATGTAGACAGAGTTGATGTTTATCATATATTGTGTAGATTTCTAGCTGATGTATAAGAACAGAAGCGAAAGTGTGCAAAGTTGAAGACTTCATCTGATGCACAACAACATAACAATAGTAGAAATTGACAGGTGCATCATGATGTAGATGATCTGACACAAGTGCGTTAAACTGAATGGACCAACTATTTGATGCAAAGGACATTGCAGATTATCTAAGTAACTGCATCACTTTATCAGAATGGACACATAAGAATGTGCGTAGTTCCATTTGTTACTAGTGCTTCACATTGACCAGCAAACTATCAATATAAAGCACAAATCAATTGATCTTTTCAGTCATGTAGAAGAGACTGCAAATCAGAAGCTCAAACTGCAAATTCAACAGAGCACAAAATACAAGAAGTAAGTCATCAGCAGAAGGTTGAATTGAGAGGAATGAGAATTCAAGTGATGTATGCAGGGAAGTGACAGATTACAATATGCATACGAAGGTAGCGCACAACAAAATCATCATCATAATACATGAAGAAGTGTGCGGAGTTGAAAATCAACAAGGAAGTAAAATACATTTATATCAGGGTGGTCGAACGGGGCAAGGAGACAAGGAGTTGGAGCTTCCTTCAGGTTGGTGCCTATAAAACAACAAGCAGGGATAATTTTAAGGACCCATACTTATTTAAAAGTGTATAAACCTTGGCAAATCTTACCAATTCTTAAAATGTCAACTATAAAATATTTGGTGATATTTTTCTAAAATTATTTCAATTTCTAAGGATTTTATATAGTTTATGTAATAATTTGGGGATTTTTAGAGTGAAAAATGTTTACCCCATCAAAATTGGGCGAAACAGGGCTTCAAAAAATGCAAATTGGCGAATCTTTTTTTGGAAAAAAACATGGAAAAATAGCCCATGGGCTAAATTTCGCCCGTAAAATTATCCTTGACAACAAGGAGACGGGGAGTCACAGCTTCCTTCAGGTTGGTGCCTGCAAAACAAAGCGAAACGGGGTTGGTGCCTCCTTCCAGTTGGTGCTGGAGAAAACACAGGAGGTTGGTACCTCCTTCCAGTTGATGTTGGTAAACATAGGAATTTGGTGCTCCCATGAATGTATTCTTTCTCACTATAAAGAAGCATTATGTGTTTTTTTCCCGTTTGGGTTTCCACTTAAAAATCATGTGTCTTATGTGTTGATGATGTGGTACTTATATGTGTGAATGTTTATTTACTGATGCATAATAGAAGATAAATATTAAGTAAGGACTAATCAGTTTAAAGAAGGTAAAAATATGCTAATAACTGTGCTAATATTGATTCACCCCCCTCTCAGTATTAAATCGATTCCAATAATTGGTATCATAGCGGGTGTCTTTATTAATAGATTAACATCTGGAAGATGGATCTTAGCGTAGAATCCAACAGACATGGACTCAATATATGAGCATATAGTTGAAGTAGATTTTGAAGGTGAATTAGTCAGTGCACTAGGCGAACCGAAGAAGTCAAGGAAGAAAAGAAAGGTTATGCAGGAAGCCCTTTTGAGATTAGAAGCGGACACCACTAGGATTATGAAATTAAAGGAAGACCAATGTGAAAGGTTGGAAGCTGAAATCATTTCTCTAAAAAATGAAATTCAAGAATTAAGTTTTCAATTAGAATAAAGAGGAAGAAACAACTCTAACAAAGAAACATACCCATCCAAAAGCTATGCAGATGCTCTCATAACCCCACAATCATAAACATGTCAAGGAGAACATCAAAGACCAAATCAATTGGAAAGTAAGTCTGCACAACTTAGAAATTTCTATCCTATCGGGTACCAAAATATTTTCTTTGGAAATTGCTTCTAGTGTCATAATTTTGGTCACAAAGCAATAAATTGTAGAGCTCGTGCATTATCATATACTAGAAAGAATGGATTGGGAAACCAAATGAATTCTAAACATAAAATCTTCAGAAAACCATCTGAAGTCAGGTTTGAATATTCAAATCCTTTCATCGTTTTAAGTTCAGAAGACAAATATTGTGACACATCAGTTCATGATACTCATGACTGCAAAAACCAACATCAATATGTGCAATCTGCTAAGATAGTTGGGGATTGAAAAAATCAATACCATCAGGAATCATGCAGCCTAGATTAACATGCACAAAATCGAAAGGGGAAATGGTATATAGATAGCGGATGTTCCAAGCATATGAGCGGAGATAAAAACGCATTTATGAAGTTCAGAGAAGACAATGGAGGCAATGTTTATTTTGGGGACAATGGCTCAACCAAGAATTTGGGCAAAGGAATAAAAAGTTTAGGAAATGAATGAACCAAGGAAGCTAATGTTATGCTCGTTCAAAACATGAAACATAATCTTTTAAGTGTTATCCAAATGTGTGATCAGGGACACATGCTTACGTTTGACTCGAAAAAATGCAAAATCAAAAACCAGGATACGGGGAGAATCGTAGCCACAACCCTCCAGAACTCCTAACAATGTCTACATTCTCGATGAAGGAAAAGAATAAAAATGCTACATGGGACAAACTGATGAAAGCTGGATCTGGAATAGAATATTGGGACATATCAATTTTGACAATTTGGTCGGAATCAGTAGAAAACAAGCAGTAAGAGACATTCCAAGGATTACAAATCCGTCTAATGCCTTCTGTAAACATTGCCTACCTGGGAAACAAACCAGAATCAACTACCCAACAAAAGAATACACTACCTCAAGACCTTTGGAACTAGTTCATTTAGATCTTTGTGTTCCAATGTGAACCAGAGGAATGAATGGTAAAGAACACTTTTTTTTTTATTGATGATTATACTCGAATGACATGGGTATTTTTCCTTAATGCAAAATCAGAAACATTCGAATGTTTCAATACTTTTAAGGAGGCAGTTGAGAACGAAACTGATTCAAGAATAAAATGCTTAAGGACTGACAATGGAGGAGAATACACCTCAAACAAGTTTTATGAATATTGTGACAAACATGGAATTAGAAGACAATTTTCAGTAGCTAGAACTCCACAATAAAATGGGTTGGCAGAAAGTAAAAATAGGACAATTCAAGAAATGGCCAGGACCATGCTAAATGAATCAAAATTGTTAGATGAGTTTTGGACACACTCTATTCATACAGTTTTTCACATACTTAACAGATGCTTGATTAGAACAAATAGTTGCTCGACACCCTACGAACTTTGGAAATGAATACTAGCTACGGCTAAACATTTCAGAATATTTGGAAGTAAATGCAACATAAAACGAAACGAGGACACTCTTGGAAAATTTGATTCCAGATCAGATGAAGGAATTTTTCTCGACTATTCCTGCAAAATCAAATCCTATAAGTGCTACAATTTGTGACTCAGGAAAATAGTTGAAAGTCTTGAAGTTAAGGTTGATGAAGTATTAACTCACTGTTGATGCCTCAGATATCGTAGCATCAATCAGAAAGGGATTCTCCCCGATAGATGATCCCAATTAGATTATCTACCGTTTGGTATAGGGAATCCATCCGGTTAGCGGTTCCGGCAACCGTGGGTTTGGAGTTTAATTCTGATTGTACCGGTTATGGCCCGATCCACCTTTCTTTTGGATTTTTATGTCTTTTAATGAGATGCAAGTGCCTAATTTATATTCGATCTAAATGCAAGACTAAAACAAATCTAAGTCTAAAACTGAAGTAAATCTACCTATCCTTGCAAGGAGCACATTTAAAGGATGAGCAATGGGCTGTAAGAGTTATCTTTAAAGAATGAACAGGCAGCCATTAATTCTTAAAGAGAAAGCTACAACTAGATAAAAGATTTTAGAAGATAGCTTCTCATTGTAAATGACACATTTCATTACTCATCAAAGAAAGAAGCAAAATTATCTAATCTAAAGAATGAAAGAAACAGATCTAAGTGTAAAATAAACTGAAAGAAATCTAATGATCCCTGCAAGGAGAAAATTTAAAGGCATGAACAATGAGCTATAGGAGTTATCTTAAAGAAAGAATGGATAGCCATTACATCAGAAAGAGAAAGCTACAGCCAAGATAAAGATATCAAAAGATAGCTTCTGATTTAATATAAAACACATTCACTGCTCATGAAATGGAGAAATCGTTTACACAGAAAGAAGCAAAATCATTAGTTGCAAAGAAATAGTTCAGATAACAAGAAAGATCTCACATTACAGTATGGAATCCATTAGAATAGTCCAATACACATCCATCTTTCGTTCCCATGCAAAACGTCCATCTCCAGGCTTTTATTAGAAAACTCGATTTTCATAGAACCAATACAAGATAGCTCGTCCAGGTCTCAAAAATTCATTCCCTGCCAAAAGTCCTTTCATATTCTTCCTAGCTTCTATTTATAATTACAAAAATTCCCTTTGGGCTGCCACCTGGCCTTTTCCACTTGTCATCTACAGAAAATTCTCTCCTATAACAGACCAAAATGTGACTACTTCTCTTACAAAATATTTAACAAAAGAGAATGGACAGCTGTCCCATAGCTCACGCTTTATACATTTGAGAGTTTAAAAAAAATACAACATAGCAGAAATAATGTTCTAATATCAGTGCTGTCATTCTTGTGCGTGACCTTCAGCTGGGAGAGGATCACCCAAGTCAACTGATGTTGTTGATGTTGCCTTAGGAGAGGCACTCGAACCCATTGTTGCTGCTGCTTCTACTTGGGAAGAAGGGATTGAGCTGGCTGAAATTTCTGCCACTGATGGGGAAGAGGGAATCGAGCCCACTGTTGTTGCTGGAATGGCTGCTGGGAGAGAAGATTCTGGATTTGTTGTTTCTCCTGCTACTGCTGCTACTTTCTTCTCCTCCTCCGCTATGTAACTATACCATATACCCGTGTCCCTTATGACTATGTTTGCTGCAGCAAGGAACAAGATTTTCTGAGAAGTCACATTCTTCCCGAGCTCTGCTCCAATGCTTTGAACCTCTGTTACTGCAGCTTGATGCACTTCTTTAAGCAAATGGCTGTGGACTGATAACATTCCAATATAATGTTGTAAGTCATCAATTGCTAGGACATCAATTTTCTTCACGTATTCGGTTTGGATGCCCAGCTCTTCCTTTAGCTCAGCCAAGCGTTGTTCTGAATCCGAGAAGTCATCGAGGGATTGTGGGAAATTCAATTTGCACCTGTCATGCACTTCCTGGATTCTTTGATACAGAACGTTGATCCTATCCCTTGTTCCTTGCACACTGGCTATCAGCTTACTGCCACAGTTTCTGCATAAGTCCAAAAGGGCCACATCTTCATTAAAACCCTCCACAGATTTGAATGGGAGATGTGCAGGGAAATCCCCTTTTCCTTCTCACAATTTTATCTGGCTCATGATATTTGGCTTGACACGGGTATGCTTAGCTTTGAGCCTATGGGCCTCTGCATTAATTTCTTTTAACCTGACCACCATGGCCTTGAGCTTACAAACCTCATTAGTGATTAGCTCCTGAGTGTCATGCACTTGCTTCAGGATGCTGCAGGACAGCTCATGGAAGGGAGACATGTCCATCGTTCTTTACTCAGCTTGCTCCAATTGCTCAGCTAATGCCAGCTTATCTGTTTCAAGCTGGGACACTCTAACTACTGCATCATTCTTTTCTACTTCTTCAATCATCATTAGGACTGATAGATGCTCCTTCTCTTCCTCTAACCGGTTATATTTGTCTTACAGCTCTTTATGTTTGGCGTACAGGCAATTATACTTGTTCACCACAAGATCCCTGTAGGCTTGCTCATTAGCCACAGTCTATTGTAGCATACGAGCTCTCTTTTTTGTCAATTCATTTTCTCTGACTATAACACCTACATTGTCCAGTGATGCTTTTGTTGTTTCTACAACTGCGGATTCCATAGCAAAGGGACCTTTATCTGTATTACGCATTACAGTGACCTCGCGGTGGGTAATGATGTCCTCCTGGAAGGGACTTTTGATCCTCTCTTCCTATTTGAGGACCATTGCTTTCCTTTTCTTGTCATAGACAAACTCATTCCACCTAGACACTGTATGTTTTCCCGATGGAGTGTACGGGACAATTGGGCAGTCCATAATGTCTATTTCTTCTTCAACAAGTGGGGTCCGGACTTCCTGAGCTGGATCTACTCCCACATTTTGGGTACCAAAGCCACCTTCTTGAGGTGCGTCTACTTCCATGTCTTGGACACCGGACCCACTTGCTTGGGCATCTTCCCCTGCTTTCAGCTCTTCTTCCGCTTTCCGTTCAGCTTCCTGTCGTCCTTCCCCTCCTTCAACTTGTAGCTGACCTTCATCTCCTTTCTGTCGCTAATCATCTTTAGCCTCCTTCTGCTGTTGGGATTCCTCTGCTTCTTTCTGCAGCCTCTCACTTTCGGCTTCTTGCTGCATTCTTGCCACTTCAGTTTCAGCAGTAACCTGGCTTCCTCAGCCTCCTGGAGAAACCTAGCTTCCTCTCTTAATCTGAGCTCTTCCTGAGCGTGGGCATCATCAGCTTCTTTCTCCTTCTGCTGGCTGGTCTTCTGGATCTTGGTGGATCTAGAACTTGCTCCACTGCCTTGGCGAAAGGTTCGCAGCTCAGCCATGTTGTTGATGCCCCTGAATACCTCTTCCTCGGCATCGGGATAGTGAGAGTACTCAAAATGAGCATAGATTTTCCTACAGTGCTCGGCCACTTTTCCCTTCCTGTCATTCTTGTGGAAGATCACCTCACCGAAGTGGAAGGCTTTCAGCTCATGAACAAACTCTTCGACTGAGGCAACCCCCGAGAACTTGTAAGCACCTATGCAGAAAGGTAGAGGGGGAAAGGAAGCCTTATGTTGTGTGTGGAGCATTGCTCCAATTCCATCCAGGAAGATTTGTCTTACTGCTTGCTTAAGGACCACATAATCTGTGGCATACTGCGGCAAGATGTATGGAGCTTTAGTCCCTCCAAACATTCTGAGGTAGGTGCCTTGCTCTGAAAAGTAAAAATCCCCGTAATTCTCAAGGACTTCCACAGCGTTCTCTGACAGGTAGTTGGGCTCCTCCTTGAATAACTTCTCATATAGGGGCATGATGAACCCCTCACAGATGAGTTTGTAGCTAGGTTTGTAATTCTGGGCCCACATCATCCTGAAAGCGGTATAAACCGGGGTGGTGTCCTTATCCCATGTGCAGCCCAATTTGGGGAAGTCCACCTTGGCCAAAACACAATCGATCAGATATGAGGACATGAAAAATTCTGCCTTTTTCAAGGCTAGTCCTTCTCTTGCATCAACTATCATTGAGGCCAAACTATCTGACAGGAGAGTGGCCCAGTCAAACACAGTTCCTTTAAACGCCACGAAGTGGATAATAGGGACCCACTGAATCTTATACACGGTGCCATCGGGCATGCCGAAGATTCTGCACAGCATCAAGGCGATCAATCTGAAAGGAGGCCTCAGATTCTAGACGTCGTATTCGTCATTTCCTTTCTTTCTCAAATGCTTGCCTCCTACTAGTAGCTTTTTGTCCATCTAAACGTTATTCATTTTTCCCAACCATTCATTAGTCAGAGCTTGCTGGGAGCGGAGAAACTTATAGGCTGCAGCAATGTATGCTGGGTGGAATGAGGCAATGGCTACTTTCCTGTTGTCATTTATCACTCTTCCTTCCGCATCGGCGTGTTGGAGTATCCATCCGATTACTTCAGCACAGGGGAATAGTTCAGGGCGGGTAGCAGCTCTGGTTATGCCTGAAGCTTTGATATTTAGATAAATCTGCCCCTCTTCTAACAACATGTCCGGGACATCCTGGTCTCGGATCATCCTGTAAATGTCACCCCAATGGATTTCTAGAGGAACACCGGTGGTGCACCTAGTATCCTGGAGTGAGGTTTCAGTTTTAAGTGGCGTAGGATTCTTTTTTGTCATTTTAGCTTTCTTCTTACCACCTTTTGGCATTTTGAGTTATCCCTGATAGCACCCACATACAAGTCATTATGAGATTGAGCAACATACTGTAAGATTTTAATAGAGATCATCATTATTTTAATATGTGAATGAAATAAAACCAAAATGTGAAGCTACATTTTAGGAAGCAAATACACCATTCCAAACAAGAAATCTAGATTTTAATCATCCTGATTCTTTTAAAGGGGCGGGTTTGGAATGCTCCTGCGAGGATAAGCATGTTGCGAAAGAAACCTGCTCTCGGTCCAGCTCTAGGAGGGATGGTGTCCTTCGCCATGATGCTTTTAAATGATTAGTGGCAGGAAGTTCGGGTTGAAATGACTCAGCAACAAAATAAGGAGGCGTTTTCATATTTACGAGCCGACGGAAGCTTCGACCGCTATGGTTATCTGACGGTACCTTGGTGAGGTGTTCTACGGTAGGTTTTGAAACTCGAACAGGGGTTGACGACGCGGGGAATGTGGGTGATGAAAAACCTGGGTGGTTATAGTTTCGGGTTTCGGGTTTCGACTGGTGTAGTTTAAACATTCACGGGGTTTGGTGACTTTGAACGCGAAGAACAACCATGTATGCGGTTGCAGACTGACGGTCTAGAATTTTAATATTTCTATGTTTTGTATGACGGAAAAAATTAAACATAAGCCATATTTTACGGGCAAAATAGCCCATGACGGGCCTTTTGCCCATCAAAATCCACCCAATTCCCATCGTCTTCTAAACAAAACAATCCCAACGGTAAACTGACGCGTGGAAGAGACAAAAATAATGGTTAGAACACCCTACCTGGCACCGTGAAGATGGCTGGATGAGGTGGTCGTGAATCGTGGACGAGTAAGCTGAGTTGGAGCGGTCGCACGACGTCCAATAGTGGTTTGCCAATCGATAAATAACAATGTGTTGGATCGTACCCCCATCGTTTATTTAAATAGACCGGGCACGTGCGAGTTTAATTTGGTTGTTGGCACATTTAAAACGTGGCTTAAATACATCGTACTCCGTGGTCACGTCAAGTGATATCGATACACGCGCGACCGCCACCTGCGGGATGAACTCGCGACCGCCACCCGCCGTTGCGGAAGGTTACGCCGAACTCCTTCGCCGTTTCGGGAGGGGTTGGCGAATTGCTTCCGCAAAATGGAACGCGGACGATTAAGTCTTTTGGCGGCCTCTTCGGGGTGAAAACATGAAAGCTTCTGAAATAGCGGAAATCTTTCACAAGTGGCTTCCGCAGTTTCGGAAGACTTTCGCCAATGCTTCCGCAAAAGGCCCTCGCGGATTCGAGAAAATTTCTAAGTTTTGGCCGCACTCATTTCTAACGTTGCGGAAAGCTCTCGCGATTCGCTTCCGCCATTTCAGAAGGAATCGGCGAATGGCTCCGCTGTTTCGGTGAGATAAAGTGAAGACGTCCGCAAAAAATTCTAAGACTCCGCGGGGTTTCAGGCGGGTTTCGGGCGGGTTTCGCGAATGGTTTCCGCAATAGACTTCCGCCATCGCGGAAAGAAAACCTGAATGGTTCCGCAACTTTTCTCGCTGGGTTTGCGGGAAGGTAACGCGAAGGCTCAGGAAGAATATCGCCAACGCTTCCCCAACTTCAGGACTTAAAGATTTTTGAAAAAAATCTAAGTTACTTGGTGGATTCGGGGAAGGTTGGCGAATTTCATCCGCAAGTTTCAGGCGGCTTTCTTGAATTCTTCCGTCGTTTCTGAAGGAATTCGTCAGAAGCTTCCGCAATTTTTAACAAGAACTTCCAAATCTTTTCGAGAAGTTTAGACGATCGGTTCCCACCATTTCAGAAGGAAAATTTGAATTGTTCCATGGGGCGCTCCGCAAAAAATCGAAAAAAGTTTTCTAAGTCCCTTTTCGGAAAGCTTAGACGAATGGTTTCCGCCGTTTCGGGAGGAAAACCCGAATCCCTCCGTAGCTACGGAAGGTTTTGACGAATAGCTCCGCCGTTTCGGAAAAAATTGTCCAATGGCTTTCGCGGATTTCAGACGAAAGTTTCTAAGTCTTTTTTCGGAAGGTTTATGCGAATGGCTTCCACTGTTTCGGGTGCAAAAGCTGAATGATTCCGCAGAGATTCCTTCTTAAGTTCCGGGACTTTTTCAGAAGACTTCATGAAAAATTTTCTGTTGAGAAACAAGATTTTCTGTCAAACTTGGAGTGGTTCATGGCAAGATTTTTTGTTTGAAAAACAAAGTTAACATCTAGGGATGGCCTCTTAAGGAAGTCTTTCTAAAAAATTAAAAGGAGGGGCCCCAATATGTACAAAATTTTGGGGGGGGGATGTTGCTGCAACAACAATGGCGAGTCGCTGGCGAACACAGATCTTTGAAATTCCTCTTCATGGTCCGAAACCTAATCAAAGACATCCATCTTAGGTGCACTACTCAGCTGAGCATTTTAAATTCATGTGAGGGGAAGAAGGCACTTTACCTGCTAGCCATTGGGGGAAAGGTGATCTTTGACCTAGACATCTTCACCACTCTCAAAGGGCCGACATATGAGATTCATTTTAGGAGGGTCATCTTTCAGATGGTCATTACTGCCGGACTCCATGGGATTTGCAACACTTTCTCATGGACATTATTGATCTTGTTCCTCATTCCCATGCTACTTGCATCCTTTTGGATGTTTGTACTTTGGAAAACTTAGCTTTTTGAGCCTTCCAGAGATATTTTCTTTGGACATGATCTTTGATTTAGGTTCCTCAATCCATAATGTCCTTTTGTGTGAGTTAGAAATTTTATTGATTTGATCAAACCTCACGGACGGAGAGGAGCCCATTTTGGGCTGAGCCTTTTGGACAACCTTCTTGATTTTACATGTCTTTTTCTTTTGTCTCGTCATGATTTAATTGAGGCGAGAATCTCTGGAAAACAGACTCTTGAGTATAAGCCATTTTGGCTGTTAGATTTGCAGCATGGAGTCACTTCAATACCCTATGCCCTCGAGGTGTGCTACTTTCCATGGGTCCAACTTGAATAACCTTCTTGAGATGCCTTTAAAGTGTGAGAGTGGGTGGATCCCACCGATAGTAGTGAAGATGGTCATAGGTCTCTGATGTTAAACAGGATTAGTGTGACCAGCAGAGTAGGCTTCCTTCCTTTTGAACATTTCAGCGAGGGCACAACAGACAGGATTTATTCAAGCATAGTTACGGACTCATGGGTCGCAAGTTTTCTCTGAGAGACTTATCCTCGACGAGAAACTCAACCATAAGGGATTTCAAAAAACAAAACTTGTTGCACAGGTTCAAATGACAAAGACAGCAACAACATGGCCGAAAATAAAGCAACTAAAGGTTAAAGCAACAATAAAAGAAAACTTTATTTATGTACAGGAAGTCTCAAAAAGACTATGCGAAGTATTGTTTCAGGGCGAGGCCATTGAGAGGAAGGGTTACTTCTTCTCCCTCGAGATTTGTCAATTTATAAGTGGATGGGCCTAATTTTGCCGAAATTTGGTACGGGCCTACCCATAGCTGTTGGAATTTCGTATGCATTCATTTGCCTTCATGATTATGGTCCCATTTCAGGACTAAGTCCCCAACTTCAAAACTTCTTTTACCGGACTTCCTCTTATCGAACCATCTCTTAACTATGTCTTGGTGTTGATGGAATCAATCTTTAGCTTTCTGTCGGGCTTCTTCAAGTTCAAGCAGGGTGTTGATCCTGGATTGTAAGGCTTGGCTACCAAAACCCCGAGAGGATTGGGATAACTGTAAGGATGGGAGTAAGATGTTTGGAGGAAGGATGGCTTCCTTGCCATAGACAAGAGTGAAAGGAGAAACACCTAAAGTGTTCTTTGGGGTCACCCTATCTGCCCATAAGGCGTTTGGGAGAGCTACATGCCAACTTCTCTGGTTTTCTATCACAGTCTTCTTAAGAATTCGAATCAGATTCTTGTTTGAGGAGTCAACTAATCCGTTCCCCTGAGGATAATAATTGGCTGAATAATGCAACTTAATTCCCCATTCATAAACAAATTCATTTATTTTGCAAGACGAAAAATAAGTAGCATTATCAAAAACAAGGGAAATTGGAACCCCAAACCTGGTTATGATGTTCTCTTTCAAGAAGCTAATGACCGCATCTTCATTGAACTTGCGTAACGGGATAGCCTCCGTCCACCTAGTGAAGTAGTTGGTAGCCATCAGGATGTATCGATGTTGCAACGAAGAATTTGGATTTATCTCTCCGATAACATCTATACCCCACTGCTCCAAAGGCTCAGAGATGATAACCGACTGCAATGGTCCTGCTGCCTTAGGTAACTTACTAGCACTTCTTTGACATACATCACAGTTTCGTGAATACGTATGGGCATCTCGGAACAGATTGGTTCAATAATAACCAACTCTCAGTATCTTGTGTGTTGTCGTCTCTCTTGAATAATGTCCGCCTGCGGGGCCATCATGCAATCCTTTGACAACTTTGTTTGCATCTTCCTTCTCCAAACATCTAAGGAAAACTCCATCATAATTCTTCCTGAAAAGTATCCCATCAATGATTTGATAAGGTGCTGACTTCAAGCGGAGTTCCCGTCTTTGCTTAGAGTTGCAATGCTCAGGTATATATCCCTGCTGTAAATAGTGAACCAGATCCCTATACCAGGACTGGGGAGTTGTGAAGATATGACACACTTCAACCGAATTTAACTCAGCTTCATTCTTCCAATGTTGTTCTTCATCAGTCGAGTTTCCCACAAGTAACTTGCACAGGCCTTGTCCTTTGATGATCGTGGCTGGTTTAAATTCTAAATCATATTCTTGAAGAGCTGTGACCCAGTTCCCCCTCCTTTCTCCTAGTTCCTTTTGAACAAAAAGGGACCTAAAAGCCGGGTGAGGAACTATAACTTTCATTCAGTTCTTCAGAATATATGGCCTAAACTGCTTGACTGCTTTGAAGACCGCATATGCATGCTTGTCAACCATGGGATAATTCAGCTCAGCCCCTTGCAGACCAGTGCTCATAAATGAAATTGGGTACTCATCTCCTTGCTCCACCTTTTGTGTGAGTACAGCTGCGAAAGAGTCATCCGAAGCGAAGGTATACAAGATGAAATCCTTATCAAAATCTGGGATCCTTAAGGAAGGAGCCTTAGCTACAACTGCCTTTATATCTCTAAATGCGTCCTTTTCCAAGTCTGTCAATTTGAACTGGATGCTTTGTTTAACCATTTGTTGCAATGGTTTAACAATTTGTGCGAAATCTGGGACAAATCTGCGGACAAAATTGATAGTGCCCATGAAGGACTGCATAGATTTCTTGTTGTAAGGCATTGGAATCTTATTAATAGCTTGGACTCTTTCTTGATCTATTGACACTCCCCCTTTAGAAATGATATGACCCAAGAGATTACCTTTGGGAACAGCAAATACGCTCTTCTTGGGATTCAAGGAAATACCATATTTTCGGCAGCGATCAAAAATATGCTTTAGATGCACGACATGATCTTCCCTTTTCTTCGAAAAGACTGTCACATCATCCAAGTATACAACCACGCATTGTCCACCCAATCCTCGGAAGGTGATATCCATTGCCCTTTGGAATGTAGCCCCTGCGTTTATCAGACCAAATGGCATCCTTCTGTACGCGAAAGTTCCCCACTTAGTTCGTAAAGTAGTCTTAAGACGATCTTCTTCGGCTACTAACACTTGATTGTAGCCAGAGAAACCATCGAGGAGAGAAAACAATTCGGATCCTGACACCATTTGAAGGATTTCATCCATTGAAGGGATGGGGTAGTTGTCTTTATCCGAAGCTCTGTTTAAATTTCTGAAATATACACATAGCCTTATCTCTCCTGACTTCTTTCTTACTGGAACCAGGTTTGCAACCCATTCAGAATGTCGGACCTTAAATATTATCTTAGCGTCCAGGAGCTTCTTTAATTCCTTTTGGATCAGCGGTTCTAGAGTAGGATGCATCCTTCTCAACTACTGCTGAAATGGCTTGACACCCGCTTTCATTGGTATAACATGCTGAATAATGCGGACGTCATACGTTTTTAGATCTTCATAGGTCCATGCGAAAACATCCTTGTACTGTTTAAACAACTTGATGAACCTGTCTCTTTCTCCTGGTGAACAACATTTGCCCAGGTTGACAAATTTTGGTTCTGCCTCGGTACCCAAATTAACTAACTCATGTTGCATTGATGAGCTGTTAGTTTTGGTATTAGCTGGCCTTTTGAACTTATTTTGAAGATCGAACAGCATTTCAAGGGACCTTACCCCTTTGAGGATGAAATTTCCTTTCTCCTCATCTTTCTTCATCAAATCAGCATCATGTTCTTCTTCATCTATTGCAGCTCCTTGGAAGCTATCTCCGTTCATTAGAAAGCTGATAATTTGTTCATCATCATCGAAGACTCTAAAGTTGGTGATGTTATCGGGAACGGAAGGCCTGAAAATCAATTCAATTGAGCATTTATTATTTGATGGCACCAATCTAGAAGCAGATGTTGCTAATAAATCAGCTGCAGAATTTTGCAATCTAGGAATTGATTTTATATTGAAAGCGTCAAAATGCATAATTAAATCCCATACCTCAGCCTGATAACCCTTCAAGTGAGGTGAGAGACAATGAATGGTGTCCCTTACCTGTCTTACAACTATCTCGGAGTCACCAAAGACCTTGAGGTATTGAACATTTAAGCCAATGGCCTTCTTTAATCCATGTACCAAAGCTTCATATTCTGCTGTGTTGTTAGTACAATCGAATTCTAATCTACAAGACAAAAAATACTTGTTTATTTTTGGATCTATTATAACACAACCGGCTCCGGATCCTTCCAGAGTTTTAGAACCATCAAAGTATAATGTCCAAAAGATATCTTTAGATTCGACTAAGTTAGTTTCTTTGTGATCTATGTCAGTAACTAAATTGACTATGTTACAATCAACATCATCTGTCCGAGAGAAATGAAGGAGATCCGACTGTTTATCTGATTCATGGCTAATGGCTTCAGACTGATAATTACCCGTATCCATTTCTAAGAAATAATTCCCCAAAACCGAGGATGAGAAAGCTACGGCCTCATTTTTTTCTTCTAACTGAGTTACGTTTTGCTTCATATGAGGTTCTCTAAGAACTTTAATTTGATTCTGCCTGTTCTGATAAGGCAGCCATAGGTGGGACCAATCAGTAGCAAAGTAGCCACTCAGCTTGGTAGACCAATCCCTGCTTAAAATCAGCCCATAGGCTTCAGGAATATCGACCACCATTATGTCAATGAATTGACAGACTTGTTATCACACCATAGTAGCAGGGCTACTATTCTTGTACAGCAGATATCTGCACATTCCAGAGCTTACATTATTCCAGAGCATGGCTATATATATTATGGATCACTCATGATCAGAGCAGTATATTATTCAGATTTGTATATGACCTTGTGTCAAGGCTGAGCCTTGAGAGTTCAGATTGGATGACTGATGTGACCACTTATCCCATTACAGTTTCAGTTCAGTGCCTAGAGATGTACTTCAGCAGTGTTTCAGATGATGCATGATGATTGCTATTATGATGATGTTGTATGATCTATGGATATGTTCTCACTGACAGTGGATTATCAGCTTGTTGATTTATTCATGATTATAGCATATGCTTGGTATATTATTCCTGATGTGGCAAACTATCTAAAATGAACTGTAAACCTTAAAATGGACAATTGCTTGCACTTTTAGGTCATCTAACAAAACTTACTGGTATTTCACCTTACATAGACATGGTCTTTCCCGACACCAGTTGTCTGCTAGTGTAGGCTCCATATCCACTTGTCTCCATCCATACATGACCTTCCTGTTTGACTTTAAACCCTGACTTGTCTTATTTTGACTTTCTGATACTGAGGACTTCCCTATTTTTCTACCTCTGTGTTTGGACCGCATCCCTGTTTATTCAGTGTCTCGGCTCTGAGTTGGTGACAGAACTTGCCTTTGGTAAGTTGGATTGTAGGCCTAAATCATTCTGGTCGGTTGTCCCGATGTTTGGCATTGGCTCGAACTCCCCCTAGTCACTTGAGATGTTGTTGGCTAAAACTGAAAGCTCATGTTCTACCTGTGGAAACTAAATGAATTCGCCCATGGAAACAAAAGAAAAAGGGCAAGAGCAATGAAAAGCTAAAATACTCCTCGAAGAGTATAAGAAAGGTCCAAAAAGCAATAGTTCTTCAAAGCTATATCTAAACAATTGCTGACCTTGTGAAAATATGAAAAACATGCCCTGGATGCAAGCTGCAACTAGTTGTGCTTCTCAGCACATCTGAAATCCGAAGGGTTATGTAGGCCAAAAAGGCCATGGAAATAAATTGAATGATCCTAATGAACTTGGATCAACTTGATGTAGACATGATGCCTAAGTTGAATAAGCACTCTCTAAACAACTTATCCATTTGTGAGGCACAGCCATCCCCCGTGTTCTTTTGTCCAACACAGAGTTTGTAGCTTCCCCCCTTTCCCAGTCCAAAGTATTTTTGAGTTAAGTTAGACAAGTCAAACCCTTGGCCCAACCTTGCTCCTAGCCTTCATCCTTCACTAGCAGTTTGACCATGTCCGATGGGTGAGTTTGTCATTTGAACTATGGTGCAAGTAATTTTATATAACAACGGAATATGTTAATATAATTAATGCCACTGAATGGAATTTGTACTTTGAGCTTAGCTATGGAATGATTAAAGAAGCATTGTCTTAGTCTACTGATGTGATTTATCCTTGATTATATATATTCTTGGGATCCGTGATGATGTGGACCATGTATGGATGATTATTGATGATGATTTATGGTCCCACATGTTTGATGATGATATCATATGATGGACATATGATACAGATGATGATTGATCCAGTTCAACAGGTTATTATCATTACAGATCAGCAGATTATACATTGTCCATATATGGTGGACCCTACAGCTGG
Source organism: Larix kaempferi (assembly GCA_027924585.1). Taxonomy (NCBI): domain Eukaryota; kingdom Viridiplantae; phylum Streptophyta; class Pinopsida; order Pinales; family Pinaceae; genus Larix; species Larix kaempferi. The sequence goes on along the minus strand of BSBM01000173.1, from coordinate 7,123,185 downwards.
CCCATTAGGGAAACCCAGGGTGTATGAGTACTCATTCCTAGTGGATTTGGGTCTTCTGGATCCATTGAGACACTTATCTTTCAGTTCCGGGCACTTCTGACAGTGATTGATGCAGTTTTACACTTGTTGACCAGATTTGGGACTGATTTCCCAGCCTGAGCAGCAGGGGCCCCGAGAGGCCGGTTCACCTAGGGCGCTGATGATGGAGGGGGTGGTCCAGCCACTTGTTATTACCATTTATCCCCCCTCCCGGAGAGCCTGGTGGGCTCAGATTGACAGCGCTAGCACCCTAGGAGGCAGTTTTGGCACTTTCACAGTTCCAGAGGCAGTTTAAAAATGGGATAAAGTGGTCACTGAGGAAATCGATTTGGGCAATTGAGGCAAGGTTTTGGCATTTGGTTTTCACAGAGGTCTTCCAGGGTGATCTCACTATCTTCCAGTCAGTTTTCACCATGTGGGTATCTCCAGATTGATCACAGGAGGACATTTACTGCTCGACTGTCATGGATTCTGAGGACAGTTTTGGTCATTATCATTATATTGGACATATTTTATTATTTTATTGTGCCTTGGGGTGAGCTAGCAAGGATTTATACCTCCTAGCCCCACCATGTGCTTATTTTATCATGTCCTAGTCATCATGAGGTGGATTATTGTACTTTATACCCCTCTTGAGGGATGACGTCACCCTCCATTGTACCACTTAGTGAGGGCGCTATTGTTATGTTGAGTGATCCATGTGATATATTGTTATGCATTCATCCTAGCCATTGATTGTATGATGAGATCTTATAATCTCAACCACTCATGTGATGGAGTATTGTAGAGTGGTATAGGGTTTTGGTCTTTATTATCCTATATAAGGAGGAGACCCCCCATTGTAAAGCTCACCTTTGGAGCTCTGGAATATTGGAATAGAAGATTTTTTGTGGAGCACGTCTCTCTTGGCTTGTGGATTCTCTTGCATATTGAATATAAAGTATCTCTTCTATGTATCATTGTGGATCTATGTGTTTTTGCTAACCTTTTGACAGGAAAGTCGAATTGGAGAGAGGAGGGCGACTTTTGGAGGGTTATTGTTGGAGGGATCCACATATTCTCTCTTGGGTTGATCTTGTGACAGGGAGTATCATTATTGTATCTTCGTGACATAGTTGATGCTTTCTATTACATCTTTCTACCATTTTCATAATCATCTTGCTTGACTTGTTTCTTTGATCTTGTCTTGTAGGAGGAGGACGATTTGGCTATCTTGGAGAAGGGAGATTTGGTTGGAGCACTTGGATCTCACTCTTGAATATAAACATAGGAGAATGCTATCAACTTGCAAGGTGGCCATAAGCAAATTGAGGTAAGATCTACAAGGTATGTGCCTCTTTCATCCATTCTATCTCCATTGGTCATAAAACCCTAATTAAATCAAAACCCCAATTTTTGGTATTTCTTAGATCTACTTAGATCTAGCCCTCATTTTGAAAAGATATTGAAAACCCACCTCTATAGCATCCACCCCTAGTTGGATCTATAGTTTGGTGGTGATTGGCTAAGAATTGATCCATTTTCTAAGATAAAAAGCTCTCCTTGACCTAAAGCGCACTTCCTTGAGAGAGGCTTGTTGGGCTAGATCTAGCACATGGGTAGGTGAGATCTCACATGATTTGGCATCTAGACACTTGATAACCTAAACCCATGTCCTTACTTTGGTGAAAACTACCTTGTGGACATCTCTCCATGTTTTGAGGGGTTGAAACCCCCTTTTGATCTCATTGGTAACTAAAAACTTAGATCTACTAAGATCTACCCATTGGATTCACTTGAAACTTTGAACATGCATAGATCGGGGTACTAGCATCCCGGATCTACATTTTGGTGGCCATTGGACTTGGTTTGGTCCACCAAAACCACTTTTTGCCTCTCCTTGAGAAAGTCGCACCCCTTGGGAATTTTGAGTTGGACCACTTCTAGGAAGTGGGTGTTGGAGATTTTTGTGGATTTGGATCGCCCATGCTTTGAAACCTAGGTCTAGACTGTCCTTTTGTCCCGATCTACCTTGGGGATTGCATTCCTTGTTTTGAGGAATTGTGGTCCACTTTTGGTCATCACCTAAAAACCTAGATCTAGCAAGATCCAACCATTGGATCTCATCCAAACCACTTGACTTGGCTTCTAGGTGTCCCGATCTACACTTTGACATTCTTCTTGACCCCATTAGCCCATCCAACAAGGCACTAGTCCTTCTCCAAGCCAGGCGCACTTCTTGGGATTAGTGTCAAACCTTAGATCTAGCACATGGGTAATCCTAGAACCAACTCTAACTTGTAGGTCTAACCTAGATCTAGCCTATAGTACCATCTTCACACTTAACTTCACCTTGTGGGCCTTTCTAGAACCATTTCACACTTCCCAAGGCAACAAGACCCACTTGTGTAAACACATGGTACTATACTTAATAATCATACCCCATCAAGTGGCCTAAACCATACATAGATTGAAACATTAACTATCCATGATACCACCTTCAACCATACCTCAAACATTAGGTCCACTTAGCCTTGCATTGGTTTCCGTAACTTATCATTTATTCACCCTTTGAAACCTTTGCTTGGGTCCAATCAAATGTGATTGGGGTATTAGGGTCTCCCCCTTGGTCTGGTTATACCCTGACTTAAAGCGAAGAGTGCTTCGGTTGACGTGACTCCCACATTGCATTGGGAACCGTGGCATCTCTTAGGTCACCTCTTTAGTTGCCTAACTCCTCTACCGTCCCGGATGGGATACCTCTAGGGGCAACTACAAGTTGTGTGATAACAAGACTCTAGGGTCAGCTGACAGTCTAATGAGAACGTCTTTCATCTCCCCAATTACTTTGACCGCAGTCCTATCTAATTCGATAATTTGGGCTGGAGATGGCACAGGCTGCCCATTAATCCTTTTACAAATTGACAGTGGCATAACATTTGAGGATGCTTCGGAATCTACCAAACAATTGTGAACAATATGGTTGAAAATTTCAAAAGTCAATAGGAATGGCAACGTTTGAGATTTAAATTTCCCACCGATGCTAGCCTGATTAATTTCGGGATTGTATTGGGAATCCGTTAATGGAGTGCTGGTCTGGGGTTGTAGAACATGCAGCAGTTTGTTTCGTTGATGGGGCAAGCTGCACATGTCAAATATTGACACATTCGCTTTGACCTTCTTGATATCTTCAACAATATCATATCCTATGTCAGATTCGTTCCCAATTCGAGCTTGCTGATCTGTTTTGCTCGTTGTGACCTTAGGTGGCTGAACTATCGTGTCAGCGTTTGGCTGCCTGGTCGCTGTTTGGCTAACTTTTGGCTATGGTGGGATAATTGTTATATGCCTCCGAGGCGGCTCTTTTGAAACTTTATGCTTATGAGGAGTTGCGCTTGGCACAGGATCAGCAATTGGGCCTTTGCTGCGAGTAGCAACGTTCACGGTAGAGGGAGAGCTATCTATGGGATCCTCTTCTGCTAATTCAGTCATAGGTACCCAATCCCATAGCACCATAGTAGTGTCCGGGGTTGGTTCCTCTAACTCAGGGTTCGATTCCTCTGGGGAATCATCTTGGTCTGGGATCTGCGAATCTAGCATTTGGTTCATGACTAAGCTCATGGAATTAATCCATTCTGGGGAGCTCTTTTCCGAATGTGGTTCTTGATGAAAAGTGCAGAAATTTTCCATCCCGATTTCGTTCAAGTTTAAGACCGGAGAAGTATTCATTGGTGGATGAGTTTGATCACCGTCTTCCCTTCTTTTATAAAATGCGTTGAAAGGTTTCCTAGATGTGCTAGCAGCCTTGTCTTTCTCGAGATCTACAATTTTATTAGATAATTTCTGCATCATCTTGACTACATTTTCCATGTCTATAGATGGCTCTTCTTTACCTCTAGTGAGCAGCAAAGTTTTTTTTCTAGCTGCTGCTTTTGGTTCTACATCTAAGGCATGTTTAGCAATGCTATCAGCTTCTTCTTCTACCTTTCTAGCTTCCTCAAAGTTCTCTATCAAGGTAGTTTTCTTGGATCTTTTTACGAACATTGCTATTGGTCCTTCAAGAGCTGTTGTATAGTATTCAATCAGAGATTCCTCTGCTGGTTTATTAGCTTCGCTGAAATTATTTAACAGCGTTGTGAATCTTTGATTGAAATCTTGAACCTTTTCTTTCTTTTCCATTCTCATGGATAAGAGTTCTTTCATAAGTGTTGCCACAGTCTTTTGGTTTCCGTATTTCTTTAGAAAACAGTTTTCGAATTCATCCCAGCTAGAGATCGAGCTGGGTTGGAGGCTAAAGTACCAGGATGATACTTTTGGCTCGAATGTATATGGAAACAACCTGCAGACTACGTCTTCATGTTGTACGTTCAAAAGGTTCAGAGCTAAGTAAAAACTCTTGAGGTGATCTTCCACCAAAATGGCTTTCCCTGGATCGAACTTAGGCAAGACCTTTTCTGGGTTTTTTGGAAGATTATGGAATGGTCCAGCTAGGTTCAACACTCCCCTTGCTCTCCAAGCAGGTACAGCCATGTTTGGATGTGGAGACCCTGGTGGAGAATTGTAGGGTGAATTCTGGGGAGTACTCTTTGGAGTAATTAGTTCTTCAAAGTTTTCTTGGTCTGAAATTTTTTCTGAGTTTTCGATATCTGCCTTGTTAAGAGTGTCTGAAATTTCTTCCAAAGTCAGATTCACAAGTTCTTCAAAACTTTGAACAATAATCGAATCTCGGGTATATTGTGGCTCTTTTCTAGGGGTAGTTTTCTTAGGGAGAAAATTCACAGTGTTTAAACCTCCTAACTGCCTAACATAGGATCTTGTATGCCTTCTCAAATCCTCTATTTCTATAAAAGGGACAGGGTCTAAAGCTTCTTGAGGCTCAGGATCAAAAACGAGGCGTTCTTGATGTAATAATTCAAGATCTGGGCTGTTGGAAATGCTATCTTTAAGCGGGTTTTCAGTGTCATATATGACAGTGGAAGATTTTCCTCTATCAACCATGCACTTTTAGGCCCTCCTTCTAGCGACAAAAACTGTTGATGCCTCGGATATCGTAGCATCAATCAGAAAGGGATTCTCCTCGATAGATGATCCCAATTAGATTATCTACCGTTTGGTATAGGGAATCCGTCGGGTTAACGGTTCCGGCAACCGTGGGTTTGGAGTTTAATTTCGATTGTACCGGTTATGTCCCAATCCACCTTTCTTTTGGATTTTTATGTCTTTTAATGAGATGCAAGTGCCTAATTTATATTTGATCTAAATGCAAGACTAAAACAGATCTAAGTCTAAAACTGAAGTAAATCTACCTATCCTTGCAAGGAGCACATTTAAAGGATGAGCGATGGAATGTAAGAGTTATCTTTAAAGAATGAACAGGCAGCCATTAATTCTTAAAGAGAAAGCTACAGCTAGATAAAATATTTCAGAAGATAGCTTCTCATTGTAAATGACACATTTCATTACTCATCAAAGAAAGAAGCAAAATTATCTAATCTAAAGAATGAAAGAAACAAATCTAAGTGTAAAATAAACTGAAAGAAATCTAATGATCCCTGCAAGGAGAAAATTTAAAGGAATGAACAATGATCTATAGGAGTTATCTTAAAGAAAGAATGGATAGCCATTACATCAAAAAGAGAAAGCTACAGCCAAGATAAAGATATCAGAAGATACCTTCTGATTTAATATAAAACACATTCACGGCTCATGAAATGGAGAAATCGTTTACACAGAAAGAAGCAAAATCATTTGTTGCAAAGAAATAGTTCATATAACAAGAAAGATCTCACATTACAGTATGGAAGACATTAGAATAGTCCAATACACATCCATCTTTCGTTCCCATGCAAAACGTCCATCTCTAGGCTTTTATTAGAAAACTCGATTTTCATAGAACCAATACAAGATAGCTCGTACAGGTCTCAAAAATTCATTCCCTGCCAAAAGTCCTTTCATATTCTTCCTAGCTTCTATTTATAATTACAAAAATGCCCTTTGGGCTGCCACCTGGCCTTTTCCACTTGTCATCTACAGAAAATTCTCTCCCATAACAGACCAAAATGTGACTACTTCTCTTACAAAATCTTTAACAAAATAGAATGGACAGCTGTCCCATAGCTCACGCTTTATACATTTGAGAGTTTAAAAAAAATACAACATAGCAGAAATAATGTTCTAATATCAGTGTTGTCATTCTTATGCGTGACCTTCAGCTGGGAGAGGATCGCCCAAGTCAACTGATGCTGCTGATGTTGCCTCAGGAGAGGCACTCGAACCCATTGTTGCTGCTGCTTCTACTCGGGAAGAAGGGATTGAGCTGGCTGAAATTTCTGCCACTGATGGGGAAGAGGGAATCGAGCCCACTGTTGTTGTTGGAATGGCTGCTGGGAGAGAATACTCAAAATGAGCATAGATTTCCCTACAGTGCTCGGCCACTTTTCCCTTCCTGTCATTCCTGTGGAAGATCACCTCACCGAAGTGGAAGGCTTTCAGCTCCTGAACAAACTCTTCGGCTGAGGCAACCCCCGAGAACTTGTAAGCACCTATGCAGAAAGGTAGAGGGGGAAAGGAAGCCTTATGTTGTTTGTGGAGCATTGCTCCAATTCCATCCAGGAAGATTTGTCTTACTGCTTCCTTAAGGACCACATAATCTGTGGCATACTGCGGCAAGATGTATGGAGCTTTAGTCCCTCCAAAAATTCTGAGGTAGATGCCTTGCTCTGAAAAGTAAAAATCCTCGTAATTCTCAAGGACTTCCACAGCGTTCTCTGACAGGTAGTTGGGCTCCTCCTTGAATAACTTCTCGTATAGGGGCATGATGAACCCCTCACAGATGAGTTTGTAGCTAGGTTTGTAATTCTAGCCCCACATCATCCTGAAAGCGGTATAAACCAGGGTGGTGGCCTTATCCCATGTGGAGCCCAATTTGGGGAAGTCCACCTTGGCCAAAACACAATCGATCAGATATGAGGACATGAAAAATTCTGCCTTTTTCAAGGCTAGTCCTTCTCTTGCAGCAACTATCATTGAGGCCAAACTATCTGACAGGAGAGTAACCCAGTCAAACTCAGTTCCTTTAAACGCCACGAAGTGGGTAATAGGGACCCACTGAATCTTATACACGGTGCCATCGGGCATGCCGAAGATTATGCACAGTATCAAGGCAATCAATCTGAAAGGAGGCCTCAGATTCTGGACGTCGTATTCATCATTTCCTTTCTTTCTCAAATGCTTGCCTGCTACTAGTAGCTTTTTGTCCATCTCAACGTTATTCATTTTTCCCAACCATTCATCAGTCAGAGCTTGCTCGGAGTGGGGAAACTTATAGGCTGCGGCAATGTATGTTGGGTGGAATGAGGCAATGGCTACTTTCCCGCTGTCATTTATCACTCTTCCTTCCGCATCACCGTGTTGGAGTATCCATCCGATTACTTCAGCACAGGGGAATAGTTCAGGGCGGGTAGCAGCTCTGGTTATGCCTGAAGCTTTGATATTTAGATAAATCTGCCCCTCTTCTAACAACATGTCCGGGACATCCTGGTCTCGGATCATCCTGTAAATGTCACCCCAACGGATTTCTGGAGGAACACCGGTGGTGCACCTAGTATCCTGGAGTGAGGTCTCAATTTTAAGTGGCATAGGCTTCTTTTCTGTCATTTTAGCTTTTCTTCTTACCACCTTTTGGCATTTTGACTTATCCCTGATAGCACCCACATACAAGTCATTATGAGATTGAGCAACATACTGTGAGATTTTAACAGAGATCATCATTATTTTAATATGTGAATGAGATAAAACAAAAATCTTAAGATGCATTTTAGGAAGCAAATACACCATTCCAAACAAGAAATCTAGATTTTAATCATCCTGATTCTTTTAAAGGGGTTGGTTTGGAATGCTCCTGCAAGGATAAGCATGTTGCGGAAGCAACCTACTCTCAGTCCAGCTCTAGGAGGGATGGTGTCCTTCGCCATGATGTTTTTAAATGATTAGTGGTGGGGAAGTTCGGGTTGAAATGACTCAGCGACGAAATAAGGAGGCGTTTTCATATTTACGAGCCGATGGAAGCTTCGACCGCTATGGTTATCTGACGGTACCTTAGCGAGGCGTTCTACGATAGGTTTTGAAACTCGGACAGGGGTTGACGATGCTGGGAATGTGGGTGATGAAAAACCTGGGTGGTTATAGTTTCGGGTTTCGGCTGGTGTAGTTTAAACATTCACGGGGTTTGGTGACTTCGAACGCGAAGAACAACGACGTATGCGGCTTGCAGACTGATGGTCTAACATTTTAAGATTTCTATGTTTTGTATGATGGAAAACATGAAACATAAGCCGTATTTGACGGGAAAAATAGCCCATGATGGGCCTTTTGCCCATCAAAATCCACCCAATGCCTATCGTCTTCTAAACAGAACAATCCCAACGGTAAACTGACGCATGGAAGAGACAAAAATAATGGTTAGAACACCCTACCTGGCACCGTGAAGATGGTTGGATGAGGTGGTCGTGAATCGTGGACGAGTAATCTGAGCTGGAGCAGTCGTGCGACGTCCAACAGTGGTTTGCCAATCGATAAATAACAATGTGTTGGCTCGTACCCCCGTCGTTTATTTAAATAGACCGGGCACGTGGAAGTTTAATTTGGTTGTTGGCGCATTTAAAACGCGGCTTAAATACATCGTACGCCACGATCACGTCAAGTGATCTCGATACACACGCGACCGCCACCTACGGGATGAACTCGCGACCGCCACCCCGCCGTTGTGGAAGGTTACGCCGAACTCCTTCGCCATTTCGGGAGGGGTTGGCGAATTGCTTCCGCAAAATGGAATGCGGACGATTAAGTCTTTTGGAGGCCTCTTCTGGGTGAAAACGTGAAAGCTTCCAAAACTGTGGAAAGCTTTCGCAAGTGGCTTCCACAGTTTTGGAAGACTTCTACCAATGCTTCCGCAAAAGGCCCTCGCGGATTCGACAAAATTTCTATGTTTTGGCCGCACTCGTTTCTGACGTTGTGGAAAGCTCTCGCGGTTTGCTTCCGCCATTTCGGAAGGAATCGGCGAATGGCTCCGCTGTTTCAGTGAGATAAAGTGAAGACGTCCGCAAAAAATTCTAAGACTCCGCGGGGTTTCGGGCGGGTTTCGCGAATGGTTTCCGCAACAGACTTCCGCCATCGCGGAAAGAAAACCTGAATGGTTCCGCAACTTTTCTCGCCAGGGTTGCAGGAAGGTAACGTGAAGGCTCGGGAAGAATATTGCCAACGCTTCCGTAACTTCAGGACTTAAAGATTTTCGAAAAAAAACTAAGTTACTTGGTGGATTCGGGGAAGGTTGGCGAATTTCATCCGCAAGTTTCAGGCGGATTTCTTGAATTCTTCCGCTGTTTCGGAAGGAATTCGTCACTAGCTTCCGCAATTTTTAACAAGAACTTCCAAATCTTTTCGAGAAGTTTAGACGATCAGTTCCCGCCGTTTCGGGAGGAAAATTTGAATTGTTCCGTGGGGCGCTCCGCAAAAAATTGAAAAAAGTTTTCTAAGTCCCTTTTCAGAAAACTTAGACGAATGGTTTCCGCCGTTTCGGGAGGAAAACCCGAATCCCTACGTAGCTACGGAATTTTTCGACGAATAGCTCCGCCGTTTCGGAAAAAGAATTGTCCAATGGCTTCCGCGGATTTCAGACGAAATTTTCTAAGTCTTTTTTCGGAAGGTTTATGCGAATGGCTTCCACTGTTTCGGGAGCAAAAGCTGAATGATTCCGCAGAGATTCCTTCTCAAGTTCCGCGACTTCTTCAGAAGACTTCATAAAAAAATTTCTGTTGTGAAACAAGATTTTCTGTCAGACTTGGAGTGGTTCATGGCAAGATTTTCTGTTTGAAAAACAAAGTTAACAGCTGGGGATGGCCTCTTAAGGCAGTCTTTCTAAAAAATTAAAAGGAGGGGCCCCAATATGTACAATTTTTTTTAGGGGGATGTTGCTGCAACAACAATGGCGAGTCGTTGGCAAACACAGAACTCTGAAAATTCCTCTTCATGGTCCGAAACCTAATCAAAGACATCCATCTTAGGTGCACTACTCAGCTGAGCATTTTAAATTCATGTGAGAGGAAGAAGGCACTTTACCTGCTAGCCATTGGGGGAAAGGTGAGCTTTGACCTAGACATCTTCACCACTCTCAAAGGGCCGACATATGAGATTCATTTTAGGAGAGTCATCTTTCAGATGGTCACTAGTGCCGGACTCCACAGGATTTGCAACACTTTCTCATGGACATTATTGCTCTTGTTCCTCATTCCCATGCTACTTGCATCCTTTTGGATGTTTGTACTTTGGACATCTTAGCTATTTGAGCCTTCCAGAGATATTTTCTTTGGACATGATCTTTGATTTAGGTTCCTCAATCCATAATGTCCTTTTGTGTGAGTTAGAAATTTTATTGATTTGATCAAACTTCACGGACGGAGAGGAGCCCATTTTGGGCTGAGCCTTTTGGACAACCTTCTTGATTTTACATGTCTTTTGCTTTTGTCTCGTCATGCTTTAATTGAGGCGAGAATCTCTGGAAAACAGACTCTTGAGTATAAGCCATTTTGGCTGTTAGATTTGCAGCATGGAGTCACTTCAATACCCTATGCCCTCGAGGTGTGCTACTTTCCATGGGTCCAACTTGAATAACCTTCTTGAGATGCCTTTAAAGTGTGAGAGTGGGTGGATCCCAACGATAGTAGTGAAGATGGTCATAGGTCTCTGCTGTTAAACAGGATTAGTGTGACCAGCAGAGTAGGCTTCCTTCCTTCTGAACATTTCAGCGAGAGCACAATAGACAGGATTTATTCGAGCATAGTTCCGGACTCATGGGTCGCAAGTTTTCTCTGAGAGACTTATCCTCAATGAGAAACTCAACCATAAGGGCTTTCAGAAAACAAAACTTGTTGCACAGGTTCAAATGACAAAGACAGCAACAACATGGCCGAAAATAAAGCAACTAAAGATTAAACCAACAATAAAAGAAAACTTTATTTATGTACAGGAAGTCTCAAAGAGACTATGCGAAGTATTGTTTCAGGGCGAGGCCATTAAGAGGAAGGGTTACTTCTTCTCCCTCGAGATTTGTCAATTTATAAGTGGATGGGCCTAATTTTGCCGAAATTTTGTACGGGCCTACCCATAGCTGTTGGAATTTCGTATGCATTCCTTTGCCTTCATGATTATGGTCCCATTTCAAGACTAAGTCCCCAACTTCAAAACTTCTTTTACTGGACTTCCTCTTATCGAACCATCTCTTAACTATGTCTTGGTGTTGATGGAATCGATCTTTAGCTTTCTGTCGGGCTTCTTCAATTTGAAGCAGGGTGTTGATCCTGGATTGTAAGGCTTGGCTACTAGAACCCCGAGAGGCTTGGGATAACTATAAGGATGGAAGTAAGATGTTTGGAGGAAGGATGGCTTCCTTTCCATAGACAAGAGTGAAAGGAGAAACACCTAAAGCGTTCTTTGGGGTCACCCTATATTCCCATAAGGCATTTGGGAGAGCTACATGCCAACTTCTCTAGTTTTCTATCACAGTCTTCTTAAGAATTCTAATCAGATTCTTGTTTGAGGATTCAACTAATCCATTCCCCTGAGGATAATAATTGGTTGAATAATGCAACTTAATTCCCCATTCATAAACAAATTCATTTATTTTGCAAGACGAAAAGTAAGTAGCATTATCAAAAACAAGGGAAATTGGAACCCCAAACCTGGTTATGATGTTCTCTTTCAAGAAGCTGACGACCGCGTCTTCATTGACCTTGTGTAATGGGATAGCCTCCGTCCACCTAGTGAAGTAGTTGGTAGCCGTCAGGATGTATCGATGTTGCAACGAAGAATTTGGATTTATCTCTCCGATAACATCTATACCCCACTGCTCAAAAGGCTCAGAGATGATAACCGGTTGCAATGGTCCTGCTGCCTTCGGTAACTTCCCAGCACTTCTTTGACATACATCACAGTTTCGTGCATACGTATTGGCGTCTCAGAACAAAGTGGTCCAATAATAACCAGCTCTCAGTATCTTGTGTGCTGTCGTCTCTCCTGAATAATGTCCGCCTGCGGGGCCATCATGCAATCCTTTGACAACTTTGTTTGTATCTTCCTTCTCCAAACATCTAAGGAAAACTCCATCATAATTCTTCCTGAAAAGTATCCCATCAATGATTTGAAAAGGTGCTGACTTCAAGCGGAGTGCCCGTCTTTGCTTAGAGTTCCAGTGCTCAAGTATATATCCCTGCTGTAAATAGTGCACCAGATCCCTATACCAGGACTGGGGAGTTGTGAAGATATGACACACTTCAATCGAATTTAACTTAGCTTCATTCTTCCAATGTTGTTCTTCATGAGTCGAGTTTCCCGCAAGTAACTTGCACAGGCCTTGTACTTTGATGATCGTGGCTGGTTTAAATTCTAAATCATATTCTTGAAGAGATGTGACCCAGTTCCCCCTCCTTTCTCCTAGTTCCTTTTGAACAAAAAGGGACCTAAAAGCCAGGTGAGGAACTATAACTTTCGTTCTGTTCTTCAGAATATATGGCCTAAACTGCTTGACTGTTTTGAAGACCGCATATGCATGCTTTTCAACCACAGGATAATTCAGATCAACCCCTTGCAGACCAGTGCTCATAAATGAAATTGGGTACTCATCTCCTTGCTCCACCTTTTGTGTGAGTACAACTGCGAGAGAGTCATCCGAAGCGAAGGTATACAACATGAAATCCTTATAAAAATATGGGCTCCTTAAGGAAGGAGCCTTAGCTACAGCTTCCTTTATATCTCTAAATGCATCCTTTTCCAAGTCTGTCCACTTGAACTGGATGCTTTGTTTAACCATTTGTTGCATCGGTTTAACAATTTGTGCGAAATCTGGGACAAATATGCGGACAAAATTGATAGTGCCCATGAAGGACTGCATAGATTTCTTGTTGTAAGGCATTGGAATCTTATTAATAGCTTGGACTATTTCTTGATCTATTGACACTACCCCTTTATAAATGATATGACCCAAGAGCTTACCTTCGGGAACAGCAAATACGCTCTTCTTGGGATTCAAGGAAATACCATATTTCCAGCAGCGATCAAAAATATGCTTTAGATGCACAACATGATCTTCCCTTTTCTTCGAAAAGACTGTCACATCATCCAAGTATAAAACCACGCATTGTCCACCCAATCCTCAGAAGGCGATATCCATTGCCCTTTGGAATGTAGCCCCTGCATTTATCAGACCAAATGGCATCCTTCTGTACGCGAAAGTTCCCCACTTAGTTCGGAAAGTAGTCTTAAGACGATCTTCTTCGGCTACTAACACTTGATTGTAGCCAGAGAAACCATCGAGGAGAGAAAACAATTCGGATCCTGACACCATTTGAAGGATTTGTTCCATTGAAGGGACGGGGTAGTTGTCTTTATCCGAAGCTCTGTTTAAATTTCTGAAATCTACACATAGCCTTATCTCTCCTAACTTCTTTCTTACGGGAACCAGGTTTGCAACCCATTCAGAATGCCAGACCTTAAAGATTATCTTAGCGTCCAGGAGCTTCTTTAATTCCTTTTGGATCAGCGGTTCTAGAGTAGGATGCATCCTTCTCAACTGCTGATGAAATGGCTTGACACCCGCTTTCATTGGTATAACATGCTGAATAATCCGGACGTCATACGTTTTCAGATCTTCATAGGTCCATGCGAAAACATCCTTGTATTGTTTAAACAACTTGATGAACCTGTCTCTTTCTCCTGGTGAACAACATTTGCCCAGGTTGACAAATTTTGGTTCTGCCTTGGTACCCAAATTAACTAACTCATGTTGCATTGATGAGCTGTTAGTTTTGGTATTCGCTGGCCTTTTGAACTTATTTTGAAGATCGAACAGCATTTCAAGGTACCTTACCCCTTTGGGGATGAAATTTCCTTTCTCCTCATCTTTCTTCATCAAATCAGCATCATGTTCTTCTTCATCTATTGCAGCTCCTTGGAAGCTATCTTCGTTCGTTAGAAAGCTGATAATTTTTTCATCATCATCGAAGACTCTGAATTTGGTGATGTCATCGGGAACGGAAGGCCTGAAAATCAATTCAATTGAGCATTTATTATTTGATGGCACCAATCTAGAAGCAGATGTTGCTAATAAATCAGCTGCAGAATTTTGCAATCTAGGAATTGATTTTATATTGAAAGCGTCAAAATGCATAATTAAATCCCATACCTCAGCCTGATAACCCTTCAAGTGAGGTGAGAGACAATGAATGGTGTCCCTTACCTGTCTTACAACTATCTCGGAGTCACCAAAGACCTTGAGGTATTCAACATTTAAGCCAATGGCCTTCTTTAATCCATGTACCAAAGCTTCATATTCTGCTATGTTGTTAGTACAATCGAATTCTAATCTACAAGACAAAAAATACTTGTTTCTTTTTGGATCCATTAGAACACAACCGGCTCCGGATCCTTCCAGAGTTTTAGAACCATCAAAGTATAATGTCCAAAAGATATCTTTAGATTCGACTAAGTTAGTTTCTTTGTGATCTATGTCAGTAACTAAATTGACTATGTTACAATCAACATCATCAGTCCGAGAGAAATGAAGGAGATCAGACTGTTTATCTGATTCATGGCTAACGGCTTCAGACTGATAATTACCCGGATCCATTTCTAAGAAATAATTCCCCAGAACCGAGGATGAGAAAGCTACGGCCTCATTTTTTTCTTCTAACTGAGTTACGTTTTGCTTCATATGAGGTTCTCTAAGAACTTTAATTTGATTCTGCCTGTTCTAATAAGGCAGCCATAGGTGGGACCAATCAGTAGCAAAGTAGCCACTCAGCTTGGTAGACCAATCCCTGCTTAAAATCATCCCATAGGCTTCAGGAATATCGACCACCATTATGTCAATGAATTGACAGACTCTAGGGTCAGCTGACAGTCTAATGAGAACGTCTTTCATCTCCCCAATTACTTTGACCGTAGTCCTATCTAATTGGAGAATTTGGGCTGCAGATGGCACAGGCTGCCCATTACTCCTTTTACAAATTGACAGTGGCATAACATTTGAGGATGCTCCGGAGTCTACCAAACAGTTGTGAACGTTATTGTTGAAAATTTCAAAAGTCAATAGGAATGGCAATGTTTGAGATTTAGATTTCCCACCGATGCTAGCCTGATTAATTTCGGGATTGTCTTAGGAATCCGTTAATGGAGTGCTGGTCTGGGGTTGTAGAACATGTAGCAGTTTGTTTCGTTGATGGGGCAAGCTGCACATGTCAAATATTGACACATTCGCTTTGACCTTCTTGATATCTTCAACAATATCATATCCTATGTCAGATTCGTTCCCAATTCGAGCTTGCTGATCTGTTTTGCTCGTTGTGACCTTAGGTGGCTGAACTATCGTGTTAGCGTTTGGCTGCCTGGTCGCTATTTGGATAACTTTGGGCTGTGGTGGGATAATTGTTATATGCCTCCGAGGCGGCTCTTTTGAAACTTTATGCTTATGAGGAGTTGCGCTTGGCACAAGATCGGCAATTGGGCCTTTGCTGCGAGTAGTAACGTTCACGGTAGAGGGAGAGCTATCTATGGGATCCTCTTTTGCTAATTCAGTCATAGGTACCCAATCCCATAGCACCATAGTAGTGTCCGGGGTTGGTTTCTCTAACTCAGGGTTCGATTCCTCTGGGGAATCATCTTGGTCTGGGATCTGCGAATCTAGCATTTGGTTCATGACTAAGCTCATGGAATTAATCCATTGCGGGCAGCTCTTTTCCGAATGTGGTTCTTGATGAAAAGTGCAGAAATATAACCTCCTGATTTCATTCAAGTTTAAGACCGGAGAAGTATTCATTGGTGGATGAGTTTGATCACCGTCTTCCCTTCTTTTATAAAATGCCTTGAAAGGTTTCCTAGATGTGCTAGCAGCCTTGTCTTTCTCGAGATCTACAATTTTATTTGATAATTTCTGCATCATCTTGACTACATTTTCCATGTCTGTAGATGGCTCTTCTTTACCTCTAGTGAGCAGCAAAGGTTTTTTGCTAGATGTTGGTTTTG
The DNA here is from genome assembly GCA_027924585.1 of Larix kaempferi. NCBI lineage: Eukaryota > Viridiplantae > Streptophyta > Pinopsida > Pinales > Pinaceae > Larix > Larix kaempferi. Next base: position 7,107,096 of record BSBM01000173.1, on the reverse strand, counting down.
GTTCTACATCTAAGGCATGTTTAGCAATGCTATCAGCTTCTTCTTCTACCTTTCTAGCTTCCTCAAAGTTCTCTATCAAGGTAGTTTTCTTGGATCTTTTTACGAACATTGCTATTGGTCCTTCAAGAGCTGTTGTATAGTATTCAATCAGAGATTCCTCTGTTTGTTTACTAGCTTCGCTGAAATTACTTAACAGCGTTGTGAATCTTTGATTGAAATCTTGAACCTTTTCTTTCTTTTCCATTCTCATGGATAAGAGTTCTTTCATAAGTGTTGCCATAGTCTTTTGGTTTCCGTATTTCTTTAGAAAACAGTTTTTGAATTCATCCCATCTAGAGATCGAGCTGGGTTGGAGGCTAAAGTACCAGGATGATACTTTTGGCTCGAATGTATATGGAAACAACCTGCAGACTACGTCTTCATGTTGTATGTTCAAAAGGTTCAGAGCTAAGTAAAAACTCTTGAGCTGATCTTCCGCCGAAATGGCTTTCCCTGGATCGAACTTAGGCAAGACCTTTTCTGGGTTTTTTGGAAGATTATGGAATGGTCCAGCTAGGTTCAGCGCTCCCCTTGCTCTCCAAGCAGGTACAGCCATGTTTGGATGTGGAGACCCTGGTGGAGAATTGTAGGGTGAATTCTGGGGAGTACGCTTTGGAGTAATTAGTTCTTCAAAGTTTTCTTGGTTTGAAATTTTTTCTGAGTTTTCGAGATCTGCCTTGTTAAGATTGTCTGAAATTTCTTCCAAAGTCAGATTCACAACTTCTTCAAAACTTTGAACAAGAATCGAATCTCGGGTATATTGTGGCTCTTTTCTAGGGGTAGTTTTCTTAGGGAGAAAATTCACAGTGTTTAAACCTCCTAACTACCTAACGTAGGATCTTGTATGCCTTCTCAAATCCTCTATTTCTGTAAAAGGGACAGCGTATAAAGCTTCTTGAGGCTCAAGATCAGAAATGAGGCATTCTTGATTTAATAATTCAATATCTGGGCTGTTGGAAATGCTATCTTTAAGCGGGTTTTCAGTGTCATCTATGACAGTGGAAGATTTTCCTCTATCAGCCATGCACTTTTAGGCCCTCCTTCTAGCGCCAAAAACTGTTGATGCCTCGGATATCGTAGCATCAATCATAAAGGGATTCTCCCCGATAGATGATCCCAATTAGATTATCTACCGTTTGGTATAGGGAATCCGTCCGGTTAACGGTTCCGGCAACCGTGGGTTTGGAGTTTAATTCTGATTGTACCGGTTATGGCCCGATCCACCTTTCTTTTGGATTTTTATGTCTTTTAATGATATGCAAGTGCCTAATTTATATTTGATCTAAACGCAAGACTAAAACAGATCTAAGTCTAAAACTGAGGTAAATCTACCTATCCTTGCAAGGAGCACATTTAAAGGATGAGCAATGGGCTGTAAGAGTTATCTTTAAAGAATAAACAGGCAGCCATTAATTCTTAAAGAGAAAGCTACAGCTAGATAAAAGATTTCAGAAGATAGCTTCTCATTGTAAATGACACATTTTATTACTCATCAAAGAAAGAAGCAAAATTATCTAATCTAAAGAATGAAAGAAACAGATCTAAGTGTAAAATAAACTGAAAGAAATCTAATGATCCCTTCAAGGAGCAAATTTAAAGGCATGAACAATGAGCTATAGGAGTTATCTTAAAGAAAGAATGGATAGCCATTACATCAAAAAGAGAAAGCTACAGCCAAGATAAAGATATCAGAAGATAGCTTCTGATTTAATATAAAACACTTTCACTGCTCATGAAATGGAGAAATCGTTTACACAGAAAGAAGCAAAATCATTTCTTGCAAAGAAATAGTTCAGATAACAAGAAAGATATCACATTACAGTATGGAAGCCATTAGAATAGTCCAATACACATCCATCTTTCGTTCCCATGCAAAACGTCCATGTCCAGGCTTTTATTAGAAAACTCGATTTTCATTGAACCAATACAAGATAGCTCGTACAGGTCTCAAAAATTCATTCCCTGCCAAAAGTCCTTTCATATTCTTCCTAGCTTCTATTTATAATTACAAAAATGCCCTTTGGGCTGCCACCTGGCCTTTTCCACTTGTCATCTACAGAAAATTATCTCCTATAACAGACCAAAATGTGACTACCTCTCTTACAAAATATTTAACAAAAGAGAATGGACAGCTGTCCCATAGCTTACGCTTTATACATTTGAGAGTTTAAAAAAAATACAACATAGCAGAAATAATGTTCTAATATCAGTGCTGTCATTCTTGTGCGTGACCTTCAGCTGGGAGAGGATCGCCCAAGTCAACTGATGCTGCTGATGTTGCCTTAGGAGAGGCACTCGAACCCATTGTTGTTGTTGCTTCTACTTGGGAAGAAGGGATTGAGCTTGCTGAAATTTCTACCACTGATGGGAAAGAGGGAATCGAGCCCACTGTTGTTGCTGGAATGGCTAGTGGGAGAGAAGATTCTGGATTTGTTGTTGCTCCTGCTACTGCTGCTGCTTTCTTCTCCTCCTCTGCTATGTAACTATACCATATACCCGTGTCCCTTATGACTATGTTTGCTGCAGCAGGGAACAAGATTTTCGGAGAAGTCACATTCTTCCCGAGCTCTGCTCCAATGCTTTGAACCTCTGTTACTGCAGCTTGATGCACTTCTTTAAGCAAATGGCTGTGGACTGATGAAATTCCAATATAATGTTGTAAGTCATCAATTGCTAGGACATCAATTTTCTTCACGTATTCGGTTTGGATGCCCAGCTCTTCCTTTAGCTCAGCCAAGCGTTGTTCTGAATCCGGGAAGTCATCGAGGGATTGTGGGAAATTCAATTTGCACCTGTCATGCACTTCCTGGATTCTTTGATACAGACCGTTGATCCTATCCCTTGTTCCTTGTACACTGGCTATCAGCTTACTGCCACAGTTTCTGCAGAAGTCCAAAAGGGACACATCTTCATTAAAACCCTCCACAGATTTGAATGGGAGATGTGCGGGGAAATTCCCTTTTCCTTCTTGCCATTTTATCTGGCTCATGATATTTTCCTTGACACGGGTATGCTTAGCTTTGAGCCTATGGGCCTCGGCATTAATTTATTTTAATTTGACCACCATGGCCTTGACATTGCAAACCTCATTAGTGATTAGCTCCTGAGTGTCATGCACTTGCTTCAGGATGCTGCAGGATAGCTCATGGAAGGGAGACATGTCCATCGTTCTGTTCTCAGCTTGCTCCAATTGCTCAGCTAATGCCAGCTTGTCTGTTTCAAGCTAGGACACTCTAACTACTGCATCATTCTTTTTTGCTTCTTCAATCATCATTAGGACTGATAGCTGCTCCTTCTCTTCCTCTAGCCGGTTATATTTGTCTGACAGCTCTTTATGTTCGGCGTACAGGAAATTATACTTGTTCACCACAAGATCCCTGTTTGCTTGCTCATTAGCCACAGTCTGTGTTAGCGTACGAGCTCTCTTTTTTGTTAATTCATTTTCTTTGACTATAACACCTACATTGTCCAGTGATGCTTTTGTTGTTTCTACAACTGCGGATGCCATAGCAAAGGGATCTTTATCTATATTCCGCATTACAGTGACCTCCTGGTGGGTAATGATGTCCTCCTGGAAGGGACTTTTGATCCTCTCTTCCGATTTGAGGACCATTGCTTTCCTTTTCTTGTCATAGACAAACTCATTCCACCTGGACACCGTATGTTTTCCCGATGGAGTGTACGGGACAATTGGGCGGTCCATAATGTCTATTTCTTCTTCAGCAGGTGGTGTCAAGACTTCCTGAGCTAGATCTACTCCCACATTTTGGGTACCAGAGCCACCTACTTGAGGTGCATCTACTTCCATGTCTTGGACACCGGACCCACTTGCTTGGGCATCTTCCCCTGCTTTCAGCTCTTCTTCCGCTTTTTGTTCAGCTTCCTGTCCTCCTTCCCCTCCTTCAACTTGTGGCTGACCTTCATCTCCTTTCTGCCGCTTTTCATCTTTAGCCTCCTTCTGCTGTTGGGCTTCCTCTGCTTCTTTCTGCAGCCTCTCACTTTCGGCTTCTTGCTGCATTCTTGCCACTTCAGCTTCCTACGGTAACCTGGCTTCCTCATCCTCCTGGAGCAACCTGGATTCCTCTCTTAATCTGAGCTCTTCCTGAGCGCGGGCATCATCATCTTCTTTCTCCTTCTGCTGGCTGGTCTTCTGGATCTTGGTGGAGCTAGAACTTGCTCCACTGCCTTAGCGAAATGTTCGCAGCTCAGCCATGTTGCTGATGCCCCTGAATACCTCTTCCTCGGCATCGGGATAGTGGGAATACTCAAAATGAGCATAGATTTCCCTAGAGTTCTCGGCCACTTTTCCCTTCCTGTCATTCCTGTGGAAGATCACCTCACGGAAGTGGAAGGCTTTCAGCTCCTGAACAAACTCTTCGGCTGAGGCAACCCCCGAGAACTTGTAAGCACCTATGCAGAAAGGTAGAGGGGGAAAGGAAGCCTTATGTTGTTTGTGGAGCATTGCTCCAATTCCATCCAGGAAGATTTGTCTTACTGCTTCCTTAAGGACCACATAATCTGTGGCATACTGCGGCAAGATGTATGGAGCTTTAGTCCCTCCAAAAATTCTGAGGTAGGTGCCTTGCTCTGAAAAGTAAAAATCCTCGTAATTCTCAAGGACTTCCACAGCGTTCTCTGACAGGCATTTGGGCTCCTCCTTGAATAACTTCTCATATAGGGGCATGATGAACCCCTCACAGATGAGTTTGTAGCTAGGTTTGTAATTCTGGGCCCACATCATCCTGGAAGCTCTATAAACCGGGGTGGTGGCCTTATCCCATGTGCAGCCCAATTTGGGGAAGTCCACCTTGGCCAAAACACAATCGATCAGATATGAGAACATGAAAAATTCTGCCTTTTTCAAGGCTAGTCCTTCTCTTGCAGCAACTATCATTGAAGCCAAACTATCTGACAGGAGAGTGGCCCAGTCAAACACAGTTCCTTTAAACGCCACGAAGTGGATAATAGGGACCCACTGAATCTTATACACGGTGCCGTCGAGCATGGCAAAGATTCTGCACAGCATCAAGGCGATCAATCTGAAAGGAGGCCTCAGATTCTGGACGTCGTATTCGTCATTTCCTTTATTTCTCAAATGCTTGCCTGCTACTAGTAGCTTTTTGGCCATCTCAATGTTATTCATTTTTCCCAACCATTCATCAGTCAGAGCTTGCTGGGAGCGGGGAAACTTATAGGCTGCGGCAATGTATGCTGGGTGGAATGAGGCAATGGCTACTTTCCCGCTATCATTTATCACTCTTCCTTCCGCATCGGTGTGTTGGAGTATCCATCCGATTACTTCAGTACAGGGGAATAGTTCAGGATGGGTAGCAGCTCTGGTTATGCCTGAAGCTTTGATATTTAGATAAATCAGCCCCTCTTCTAACAACATGTCCAGGACATCCTGGTCTTGGATCATCCTGTAAATGTCACCCCAGCGGATTTCTGGAGGAACACCGGTGGTGCACCTAGTATCCTGGAGTGAGGTTTCAGTTTTAAGTGGTGTAGGCTTCTTTTCTGTCATTTTAGCTTTCTTCTTACCACCTTTTGGCATTTTGACTTATCCCTGATAGCACCCACATACAATTAATTATGAGATTGAGCAACATACTGTGATATTTTAACAGAGATCATCATTATTTTAATATGTGAATAAGATAAAACCAAAATGTGAAGCTGCATTTTAGGAAGCAAATACACCATTCCAAACAAGAAATCTAGATTTTAATCATCCTGATTCTTTTAAAGGGGTGGGTCTGGAATGCTCCTGCGAGGATAAGCATGTTGCGGAAGCAACCTGCTCTCAGTCCAGCTCTAGGAGGGATGGTGTCCTTCGCCATGATGCTTTTAAATGATTAGTGGCGGGGAAGTTCGGGTTGAAATGACTCAGCGATGAAATAAGGAGGCGTTTTCATATTTACGAGCCGACGGAAGCTTCGACCGCTATGGTTATCTAATGGTACCTTGGTGAGGTATTCTATGGTAGGTTTTTAAACTCGGACAGGGGTTGACGACGCCGGGAATGTGGGTGATCAAAAACCCGGGTGGTTATAGTTTCGGGTTTCGACTGGTGTAGTTTAAACATTCACGGGGTTTGGTGACTTCGAACGCGAAGAACAACGACGTATGCGGCTTGCAGACTAACGGTCTAACATTTTAAGATTTCTATGTTTTGTATGACGGAAAAAATGAAAATTAAGCCGTATTTGATGGGAAAAATAGCCCATGACAGGCCTTTTTCCCATCAAAATCCACCCAATGCCTATCGTCTTCTAAACAGAACAATCCCAACGGTAAACGGACGCGTGGAAGAGACAAAAATAATGGTTAGAACACCCTACCTGGCACCGTGAAGATGGCTGGATGAGGTGGCCGTGAATCGTGGACGAGTAAGCTGAGCTGGAGCGGTCGCGCGACGTCCAACAGTGGTTTGCCAATCGATAAATAACAATGTGTTGGCTCTTACCCCCTTCGTTTATTTAAATAGACCAGGCACGTGCGAGTTTAATTTGGTTGTTGGCGCATTTAAAACACGGCTTAAATACATCGTACGCCGCGGTCACGTCAAGTGATCTCGATACGCGCGCGACCGCCACCTGCGGGATGAACTCGCGACCGCCACCCGCCGTTGCGCAAGGTTATGCTGAACTCCTTCGCCGTTTCGGGAGGGGTTGGCGAATTGCTTCCGCAAAATGGAACGCGGATGATTAAGTCTTTTGGCGGCCTCTTCAGGGTGAAAACGTGAAAGCTTCCGAAACTACGGAAAGATTTCACAAGTGGCTTCCGCAGTTTCGGAAGACTTCCGTCAATGCTTCCGCAAAAGGCCCTCGTGGATTCGAGAAAATTTCTAAGTTTTGGCCGCACTCGTTTCTGACGTTGCGGAAAGCTCTCGCGATTCGCTTCCGCCATTTCAGAAGGAATCGGCGAATGGCTCCGCTGTTTCGGTGAGATAAACTGAAGACGTCTGCAAAAAATTCTAATACTCCACGGGGATTCGGGCGGGTTTCGTGAATGGTTTCCGCAACAGACTTCCGCCATCGCGGAAAGAAAACCTGAATGGTTCCGTAACTTTTCTCACCGGGGTTGCGAGAAGGTAACGTGAAGGATTCCGCGAAGGCTCGGGAAGAATATCGCCAATGCTTCCGCAACTTCAGGACTTAAAGATTTTCGAAAAAAACTAAGTTACTTGGCGATTTCGGGGAAGGTTGGCGAATTTCATCCGCAAGTTTTGGGCGGCTTTCTTGAATTCTTCCGCCGTTTCGGAAGGAATTCGTCAGAAGCTTCCGCAATTTTTAACAAGAACTTCCAAATCTTTTCGAGAAGTTTAGACGATCGGTTCCCGCCGTTTCAGGAGGAAAATTTGAATTGTTCCGTGGGGCGCTCCGCAAAAAATCGAAAAAAGTTTACTAAGTCCCTTTTCAGAAAGCTTAGACGAATGGTTTCCGCCGTTTCGGGTGAAAAACCCGAATCCCTCCATAGCTACGGAAGGTTTTGACGAATAGCTTCGTCGTTTCGGAAAGAATTGTCCAATGGCTTCCGCGGATTTTAGATGAAAGTTTCTAAGTCTTTTTTCGGAAGGTTTATGCGAATGGCTTCCGCTGTTTCGGGAGCAAAATCTGAATGATTCCGCAGAGCTTCCTTCTTAAGTTACGCGACTTTTTCAAAAGACTTCATGAAAAATTTTCTGTTGAGAAACAAGATTTTCTGTCAGACTTGGAGTGGTTCATGGCAAGATTTTCTGTTTGAAAAACAAAGTTAACAGCTGGGGATGGCCTCTTAAGGCAGTCTTTCTAAAAAATTAAAAGGAGAGGCCCCAATATGTACAAAATTTTGGGGGGGGATGTTACTGCAACAACACTCACGGATGAATCAAAGAAGATGATGACTTACCATCGCTAGAAGAACCATCTAAAGAACATCAGGAAACATAAATGCCACAGGAATAAGTTTATCAATGTGGATTAGAGTATGGAAGACCAAATACAAGGGTACCCTCCAATTTTGTTCAGAAAAATCACTCAGAAGATCTAATCATCGGAGACAAAGATGATGGCATCAGAACCAGAAGAATTCAGAACAATCCAAATGAAGAAGTGCATTTTTCATTACTGTCACAAATAGAACCAGAAGGGTTGAGCATTCCAAATTAGATAATGGATGGATGAAGGCCATGAATGAAGAATTAGATCAAATTAAAAATAATGAGACTTGGGAACTTGTTCCAAGACCCAAAAACAAGAATGTTATAGGAACAAAGTGGGTATTCAAAAATAAACTAAATGAAGATGGACAAGTTGTCAAAAACAAAGCAAGATTGATATGCAAAGGATACGTGCAAATCGAGGGAATAGATTTTGACGAAACTTTTCCCCCTATGGCGCGAATGGAAGCTATTAGAATTTTCTTGGCTTAACCCTGCATAGAACATGTCAAGGTATATCAAATGGATGTAAATTCATCTTTTCTAAACGAAGATCTTGAGGAAGAGGTATACATTGAACATCCAGATGGATTTTTACTTTCAGGAAACAAGCATTATGTTTGCAAGCTGAAGAATGCTCTCTATGGACTCAAACAAGCTCCCAGAGCCTAGTATTCAAGATTGGATAAATATCTACAAAAATAAGGATTCAAAAGGGGGGGTGTTATACATAAAAATTGAAAATGAAAAAATGATAGTTGTGGAAGTGTATGTTGATGATATCATTTTTGGGAGCGATGATGCTAAAATGAGTCATCAATTTGCGAAAGATATGAAAAAAGAGTTTGAAATGTTTATGCTAGGAGAACTATCATTTTTCCTTGGGTTGCAAATTTCACAATTGAATGATGGCATCTTCATCTCCCAATATATGTATATAAAGGAGATGTTAAAAAGATTTAACATGGAAGATTGCAAACTTGTCTATACACCCATGATTACAAGATGCAAGTTGAGTAAAGAGGATGAGGATAGAGAAGTTGATCAGAGGCTTTATAGATCGATGATTGGAAGTCTATTATATGTAACTGCTTTCAATCCAGACATCATGCAAGTTGTTGTACTTTTTGCAAGGTTTCAATAAGCACCAAAGGAGATGCATGTTCAAGTAGTCAAAATATTTTTCAGGTATTTAAAAGGGCCTATGTATCTTGGTCTATGGTACCCACGGAGCAAAAAAATCGACTTAATCGCATACACTGATGCATATTGTGCTGGAAATATTAATGATAGGAGAAGCACTAGGAGAGCATCGTTTTTCTTAGGAAATTGTCTTGTGTCATGGATCGGAAAAAAACAACCATCTATAGCATTATCTACAACAAAAGCAGGATACATTGCGGCAGCTGCTTGTTGTTCACAAGTATTATGGATGAAACATACTCTAAAGGATCTTAAAGTAAACATAGATCGTCTAATGCAAATTTTGTGCGATAACACAAGTGTTATCAGTATCTCCAAAAATCTGGTTATGCACTGCAAAACTAAACACATTCCCATCAAATATCATTTTGTGAGAGAGAAAGTGGCCGAAAATGTGGTCAAAATGGAATATGTTGATACTAAGGAACAAGTTGCAGATATTTTTACAAAACCTCTTCCGCGAGGTACGTTTGAATATCTCAAAAAAAAATTGGGTGTGGTTCTCCAATCCTCAACACAATGAGAACCTAATGAAAGAATCCTAAATCCAAAAGGGATCGGCAACTACAAAGTCGAAGTAAATATGACAAGGCTTTGTTACAGTGAAGTAAATGAAGTCATGTGCATAAAGAATAATGCAAAATCAGTAGAAGATTGACTTATACACTGCGCAGTAAGGATAACAACATAGATAATTGTGCAAGGTATGGTGATGTAGTGTGACAAGGACAGGAGACCAAGACAAAAGAGCATTATAACATCTATATCAGAAAAGCAATCAAAGATAATGAAGTATGAAGAAAGGGGGAGTTATCTGGCATAAAATAGTCAAGACGAGTTCAGGCACAAAACATAAAGAAAATAATTTACATTGCACAATAGACCTCTTTTTTATTGATGTCAAAGGGGGAGAGATGCATGAAGTTGATGAAGCTGAGGAGAGATACATGAAGTTGAAGATATCAAAGGAAATTGAAGCCGAGAAACGCATGAAGCCAAGGCATGAAATATAAATGAAGTCAGCATGATATCAGGAAAAGGGAAGAACTGCATACATCAAAGGATTAGTACGAAATGATAGTAGACGTGAAAGAGTGTGAATAAGAACACTTGGACATAGATACAACAGGAAGAATCACAGTTCAAACAGAGATGACAAAAGTACTAAAAAAGAGAGCAGTAGCCAAAATCCAAAAGAACTCAGGGGGAGCACATACACAGGGGGAGCAATGCGACCAAACACAGATGAAGCATATAGCTCAAGAAGATCAGGCACAACTTCATAATGTGTTGACATCAATGCGAAAGGGGGATATTTTTTAGCATTGGTTTTCATTTATGTCAAGTGTTTGACTAAAGAGGATATCAAATGTTTGAGTGTCATCCAATGTGAGGAGATTGTTGAGCATTGGTTGTCATTAATGCCAACTAAAGAATATGTCAAGTGTTTGACTATCATCCAATGTCAAATACGATGTCAATTGATTCAGTATGAGTCATTGATGTCAGCCTAAATCAAAGTGGATACAGCATTCCAGTAGAAGTATGAAGAAGCCACTTTGAGGAAGTCTATATGCATGAAAAAGAAAGCATGAACACCAGAAGTCTATGCGCAAATGAAACGATAAAATCATTTCTTATACAAATTACCAATGTAAATAATACAAAGGATCCATAAATGGTCAAATAATCGAATATATAATTGATAAGAAAAATAATGATGATTTACAACGAGGATGTCGCCGCATATATAGGGCTTATATGGTGACTACTCAGCAAAGGTTGTCTCTTAGTTAAATATAATTAATGTTATGTTTTATTTTATTATTTATATTATTATATAAATTATTCATATTATTTTAATATTTTATTTGTTATATTTCCTTCCCCTTAAGGCAATCTTTTTCCTCAAAGCTTATTGAAGACATGGCTTACGTCTGATGTTTTTGCTTGTAATGTCATCTGTCATTTTTTGTGTTAGTAACTGCGACTCTTGACGAAACGAGACGATACGAGTTACAAATTCCCAAGAAAAAATGTCGCATTGTTTTTTAAGTTGCCCATATGAGATCTATCTTCATTGGAGTTGTTTGTTGATCGTTTTGTTGGATGGAACTTCTCATTGTCCACTTAGTTTATTGTTCTTGTGCTCTTTCTTTTTTGAAATCATAACTCTTTTGTTTGTGTTCATTTTGACCATGTCGTTGGTCAAAATGACTTTTATAAATTGGGTGTCGATAAGGAGTTCTTATTGTTTGTTTCTTTTACTAGATTGGCTTCTTTTTGAACTGTGACTATGACTAGATTTGTATTTGTTTCTTTTTCTTCAATTTGGATTTTTGAGTTTGAAGGCTTGGATGTCCTCTTTTGAATTTGCTCCAACTTGTTTTCCAACAAATATTTATCATATTTAAGATTCCTCATCATTTCTTCTTGTGATTTCTCATCATATTTAAGCTTTTGAATCTAATCCTTTAGATCGTGTTTATGCATCCTAAGGTGACCATTCTCTTTGATATTTTCTACTATTTTCTTCTGAATATTTTGATTCTCCTCTTCTAGCTTTTGATTGTCTTGTGCTTTATCCTTTGCCTTCTTGATTTGAAGAAGCAGTTTCTAATTATGATCTCTTAGACGGGAGATCTCTTCTTCTTTGTCCATGACGAATTTGTCAAATTCTTTTTGCATCTTCTGTCTTGATTTTTTATCTTCTTGTGAGATCACCTTCGAGATGTATTTGAAGTATTCATACGACACAACTCTTGATTGACTTCATGGTAACGTCCTGTAGTGTGACTTGCTTCTTCTTATACGAGAACGTTAAAAACTTTTTCTTCATATTTAAGATGACTACCCCTAATGTTTCCATCCAGGGTAAATCCAAAATGATGTTGACTTCATTTAGATATATAGTCGTAACATTGAATTGGGATGTGAACTTATACTCATCAATTGTTAGTTGTAAGTCCATAATTTCATATTGCTTCTCACCATAAGTATCTCTCTTTTCTATCACACTTGATTCTGGGACTAATAATTGATTTGCCCAGTTGTTGCTAATGTGATTTTCCTTGATGGTTGGACAAATAGCAATGCTAATACATTTTCCTTGAATAATCCCCTCAAGTTTTATTAGGTCATTGACCATTTTTTAGTAGGTCTTAGGAAATCTTTCTTGTTTTTTGTCACAGGATTCTATTTTATTATGCATCTTATACAATGACATATTTATCTTTGTATAGTATACTTTACTATTCAATACTTAATTTTTCCCCACAATATATTATTACTATTATTAAAAGTTAATAATTATAATATTATTAATAAATATAATATAATAATTATTATGATAATAATTATTATTAATGATAATAATAATTATTAATAATTATAATAATTGTTTTTGGAAAGGAAGGATAATAAAAATGGTATGGATTAGGTGGTTGGTAGGAATGATTGTTACATTCCCCACCCAAGTTCAATTCTTGCTTGCTTCTTGGTAGCCTTAAGATTTCTTATGTACTTCTAGATTTTATGTTCTAACTTTATTATTAGCTTTCACAAAACCACCCTTAAGACTTCTTATGCACTTATAGATTTCGAATATATTATTTTCACAAATGCTTCCAATATGGTTGGAAAATAAACCATGTACTGTTTTTAACAAGAAAACCACGTCTAGTTTCTATATTTTGTTTTCTTTTTACTTCTTTTACTTCTTTGTTTTTATTTTTTCTTTTATTTTTTTCTTTTCCTTTTACTTCTTTTACTTCTTTGTTTTTTCTTTTCTTTTTCTTTCTATATTCTCTTTTCTTTTTACTTCTTTTACTTCTTTGTTTTTACTTTTCTTCTTTTCTTTTACTTTTGTCTTTTTATTTCTTCTTTTTTTTTTACTTCTTTGGGCCAAGGGCCTGATTTTTTGACAAGGGCCTGATTTTTTGACAAGGTCCTAGATTTTAGGGAAACCCAAAAAATCCTGGATAAGAACGATGCTCTGTTACCAAATGAAACGATAAAATTGTTTCTTATACAAATAACCAATGTAAATAATACAAAGGATCCATAAATGGTCAAATAATCAAATATATAATTTATAAGATAAATAATTATGATATACAACGAGGATGTAGCCGCCTATATAGGGTTTATGTGGTGACTACTCACCAAAGGTTATGTCTCTTAGTTAAATATAATTAACATTATGTTTTATTTTATTATTTGTATTATTATAAATATAGTTCATATTATTTTAATATTTTATTTGTTACAGCAAATTATGAAGGTGGTAGATATGCATGCAAATTTGGAGTATATCTAAAAGTGCATTATGTCTGAAGATGTATATCAAGGATACAACACTCAAGCAACTTTGGAGTATATCTAAGATTGCATCAAGGATATATCTTGCAGCTCAAGTTTGAAGAATTACATAAAATGATACATCACGCAGATCCAGAAGATACTTCATGAAGATCCAGTTTAAGAAGTAACACAAGTAATGGACCCTACATCATGTGGCCCTTATGTATAAATCAAGTCCACCAAGTCATACTCTCTCATGGAAGCAAATTGAAGGAGTTAGTTAGACCATGGTAAATATGCTCAAACAGCCAAGAAGTTGGTTGAACAAATGGTGCAAATATGCAAGAAATCTTAAGCATTGCTTGGTTGATGGTTGGGAGTGCGCACGAAGAAAGGAACAACAGATGGACGGGAAATCCTAAAAGTGAGAAAGCATAAGTGGAATGCACATGAACTCCTAGAATGGTACAACGACCGAAGTTAATATATGCGCAAATTCCATAACCGACAAACAACAAGTGCGCAAGTCCCACAAGTGATGATAAGGCAGAAGTCAAAATCCTACCAAATAGAAGTCAGAGAATGCGCAGTTTATGTAAAGTATTGATATCAAAAGGGCGCATTACCCACAAGGGTTGGTATAGCACAAAACTTGATCACACCAAGACGAAGTAGAATATTTCACACACACCATAAGGTAGTGGTACATCAAGAGCGCGATGAAGGACCTTAAAGGCGCTTGATACATCTAAGATGACACACCAATAGCCCAGATGATGACATGTGGCATATGCACAATCCGTGAAGTATGGAAGAAGGGATGCCACGACCAACTTGCAAACATATAATCCGTGCAGGACATGTATAAGTAGAGATGCAAGTTGAAGATTAGTAGTAAGCTTGGAAGCAAGAACACAAGGGTTTTTGTGTAAAAGTTTCAGTTTGTTTTTAGGGGCATCAAGGGGCTCGTGGACAAAACAAATGATCTAGTGAAGAGTCGAATGCACACATGCAGCATAACGAAGTTTTGATAGTGCGTAGAATGATGTTGTAGATCTGTGACAATTGCGTAAACATAAAAAGGAATACATACTAAAGAATGCGCAAGTGTTGGATATCTCAAACGACAGTTATGCAATCAACACATCGATAGTCACAGATGTTGTAAAGATAGAAGCGCGGAGACATAACCAATGTTTATCAGATAATGAACAGATTTCTAGCTGATGTATAAGAACAGAAGCGAAAGTGTGTGAAGTTGAAGACTTCATCTGATGTGCAACAATAGAACAACATCAAAACTTGATAGGCGCATCATGATGTAGATAATCTGAGACAAGTGCGTTAAACTAAAACAACCAAATATTTGATGCACAGGACGTTGCATATTATCTAAGACTGGTGCTTCACATTAACTAGAAAATTATCATTAGAATGTGCACAGTTCCATCTGTTACTGGTGCTTCACATTAACCAGAAAATTATCAATAGAAAGCATAGTATCAGTTGATCTTTGCATTCACATAGAAGAGAATGCAAATCATAAGCGCAGACTATAGATTCAGCAAAGCACATAATACAAGAATTAAGTCATCAGCAAAAGGTTGAATTGAGAGGAATGAAAAGTCAAGTGATGTATGCAACGCAGTGGCTGAGTACAGTCTTCATACGAAGGTAGTGCACTACAAAATCATCATCATAAGACCTGAATAAGTGCGCAGAGTTGAAGATCAGCGAGGCAGTAAAATACATTTATATCAAGGCGATCGGACAGAGCAAGGAGACAGGGAGTTGGAGCTTCCTTCAGGTTGGTGCCTGTAAAACAACAAGGAAACAGAGAGTCGCAACGTCCTTCAAGTTGGTGCTTGCAAAACAAAGCGACAGAGGGTCGGTTCCTCCTTCCAATTGGTGTTGGAGAAAACACAGGGGGTTGGTGCTAGTAAACACAGGAAGTTGGTGCTACCATGAATGTATTCTTTCTCACTGTAAAGAATCATTATGTGTTTTTCTCCTGTTTGGATTTCCACGTCAAAATCATGTGTCTTATGTGTTGATGATGTGGTGCTTATATGTGTGAATGTTTTTTTACTGATGCATAACAGAAGATAAAGATTGAGTAAGGACTAATATGTTTAAAGAAGGTAAAAATATGCTAATAACTGTGCTAATACTGATTCACCTCCCTCTCAGTATTAAATCGATTCCAACATACAAGTAGTACATACAACCATGCATATATTCAACAGAGGACTCATTAGAAGTAACAGTGACCAGAATCCATATGGTCTATGCAAAGGAAGATCAACCAATGTCAAACATTTCAGATTGTTTGGAACCAAATGCTACATAAAAAGGGAAGACAAGAAGATTGGAAAATTTGACTCTCAAGTGGATGAGGGCATATTTGTTGGTACTCATGGAAAATCAAAGCATACAGGTGCTATAATCTAAGACTCGACAAGATAGTGGAAAGTATCAATGTAAAGTTTGATGAAATTATCTTGCCAAAGACTAAGAAAAAAAGCAACTAGCAAAATTTTCAGACACCTTCTAGGACACAACAAAATTTTCAGACACATTCTAGGACACCTAATCGACGAGTTCAAAATCATCATCCACCAGAGCTAATCATTGGGGATAAGAGTTCCAGAATAGAAACCATAAGAAGAAGGCAAGTGCATATATTGAAAAAATGACACTTATCTTTACTTTCCACATTTGAACCAAGCAACTTTGAAGAATCCATAAATGATGGAAACTAGATCAAGGCCATGGAAGAAGAACTAAATCAAATAGAGAAGAATGATACATGGGAACTAGTTCCGAGATCGAAGGATAAAAATGTGATTAGTGCAAAATAGGTTTTAAGAAACAAGCTTGATGAAGATGGGCGGTTAACCAAAAACAAAGCAAGGCTTGTATGCAAAGGACATGCTCAAGTTGAAGGAATAGACTTTGAGAAAACTTTTGCTCCTGTGGCCAAAATTGAAGAAATCCTAATGTTCTTGGCTTATGCATGTTCCAAAAGAATCAAATTGTATCAAATGAATGTAAAATCAGCTTTTCTAAATGGATAATTAGAAGAAGTCTACATAGAAAATCCAGAAGGGCTCCTTCTTTCATAAAAGGAAGACTGAGTTTGTAGATTAAAGAAAGCTTTGTATGGACTTAAGAAATATCCTACAGCCTAGTACTCAATATTGGACAGGTACTTACAACAACAAGGTTTTGGAAGAAGAAATGCAAACAGTAATCTCTACATAAAGTGGATCAAGACAGCATAATTATTATTGAAGTGTATGTTGATGACATTATCTTCGGAAGTGATGATGACAGGTTGAGTCAGGTTGAAGGATATGCAAAGTGAATTTGAAATGTCCTTACTTGGAGAGTTAAATTTCTTCTTGGGACTCCAGATATCTCAGCTAGACAATGGAATTTTCATTTCCCAAACCCAGTACATCAAGGAAATGCTGAAGAAGTTCAGAATGGAAGACTGCAAACATGTAAGTAGTCCTATGGTCACTAGTTGCAAGTTAAGCAAATTTTATGAATCCAAATAAGTTGATCGAAGACTCTATATATCAATGATTGGAAATCTACTCTATGTGACATCTTCAAGACCAAATGTTATGCAAGCAGTTGGACAAGTTGCAATATTTTAGGTCGCTCCAAAGGAAACTCATGTTCTAGCAGTGAAAAGGATATTCATATATCTTAAAGGAAAAGTAGACTTTGGACTATGGTATCCGAAAGGAATGAGTTGTACATGGTCGCCTACATAGATGTGGATTGGGTAGGAAGTGTTGATGATAGAAGAAGTACAAGTGGAGCAACTTTCTACTTAGGCCACTGCTTAGTGGCCTATTTGAGTAAGAATCAATCTTCAGTGTCTTTATCCACAATAGAAGGAGAATATATTTCAGTAACAGCATGTTGTACTTAGGTTTTCTAGATGAATCAAACTCTGCAAGACATACAGGTGAAATATAATGAGGCTATTCTGATACTATGTGATAATTCACTAGTGCTATAAACATCTCCAAAATTCTAGTGATGCATTCCAAGACAAAACATATTCTTATCAAGTTTCACTTTCTATGGGAACAAGTCACGAAAAATAACATCAAGTTGGATTATATTGAGATAAAGGAACATATTGCATATATCTTCATGAAGCCCCTTCCTAGGGATACATTTGAGTATTTTCGATGGAAACTACAAGTAATTTCTGCTCCAAATTGATTATCATAATCTTCAACAAAAAAGTAGTTGTGAGAAGCATCGAAAGAGAAGAGGGGAAGATATATTGTCAAGGGGACTTACCCTTTACATTGATTTCAAAAGGGGAGAGAAAGATCAAAATCATGATGACAAGGGGAGCATGATGACATAGGGAGTATGATGGTTTCCATCAAAGACAAAGGGGGAGATTGTTGAATAAGGTTGTCATTGATGTCAAAATCCAAGCATAAGTGTATATAACTCCAAAGCAGTCCCCTTATGGCGTAGCGGTTACACATGGCCCTCATGGGAAGACACTTTGAGTTCCACACAAATAGAGAAAGCCCTTAAATAAGTCCTTAAGGTTGCTTCAAAGTAATATTGGTGTAAAGTGTAAAGACCCCTAAAATAATGGTGTTGGGTCCACATGACCTGGATGATTGGTCCATATGACCATGAGAAGTACCCCTTGAAGTAATAAGGATTGGTACACAAGACCATGATGGTGTGAAATATGAAAAAACCCCCAAATTAATGGTGATTAATTTGGTCCACATAAACCCAAAAATAATGGTGTTGGGTCCACATGACCCCAAAAGGAATAAAGAGTTGTCCACTTAAGTATGATGAGGAGGAGAAGTCCCAAATCCCCCTTTGATGAAGATATGAATTGATCAAGAAGGAAAATTAAAGACCCATAATGAAATATTGAACTGGTCCATGACCCATTCAAGTACCCCTTAAAATATGGAGATCCTAAATTTAAGGATAAGTGAAATGTTGGCCCTAAAGCAAGTTAAAGTCATCTTGAAGGGTATAAATAGGAGGAGAGGCTTCTCATGTTCTCATCAATTCATGTCTCACTCTCTATTGCACAACTCCAAGGCGAAAGTGCGAACTTTTGTGGAGGAGCTAGTGTGAAAGCTTTTGGGAATCATCTTTTGTTCTTTGGTGAAGATTGATCAAATTTGCACAACTTTCTCATACAATATCGAAATTACAAACTTCTTGGCTCATTGGAAAGCTTGTTGTAAGTTCTATGTGATGACATGATCTAGATTTTCTTTTGTTGAAGGGTTTCTTTTTTGTTTATTCATATTGGAAAAGGTATGATTCTTGCTTATGGGCTTCTCTTGTGATGATACATGTCTCTCGTGGACTAGGGTCCATCTTGTTATCTTGGCTATGGTATGAATCTTAGAGCTTCTCTCTTTATGAATATTGTTGAAGATCTTGCATAGATTATGATGATACTTGCATAGATTATGGTGATGATCTTGGTATAGATCATGGTGATGGCATAGATCATGATGTTGTTATTGGTATATATTATGGTGATGATCTTGGTATATATCATGGTGATGACATAGATCATGATGATGTTATTGACATATATTATGGCGATGATATTGCATAGATTGTGGTTGCATGGATTATAGTGAACTTGATATGTTGTGGTGATTATGGTGATGATCTTGTCATAGATCATGGTGATTATCTTGGCATAGTTTATGGTGAAAATGGCATGGATTAGTGTGATGTTATTGATATGATCTAGGGTTCCTCTCCTGGAATGACCTAGGTTTTGAAGGTGATAATGATGTTAAAGGTTTGAAAAAGAAAACAAATGAAGTCTATGGGTGGTTGTTGATGGGATTTGATTACACTCTTTGGAGGCATATTTTTGGTTCTATTCAAGAATTTTTTGTACAGGTTGATATTGTGACAATGATAATGACAGTGAGAGTGGCAGTAATAATGACAACGATTGTGATAGTGATAGTTACAGAAATAGTGATACAAGTATAGGTTGATAGAGATAGTGATACAAATATAGGATGACAAAGACAGTGATACTAGTACGGGATAACAGAGAAAGTGATAAGAAAAAGGACACAGAGACAGTAACAGAGATAGGTTGACATTCTTATTCATATCAAGGTGGCAAGACAGGGCAAGGACAGGAGATCAAATTCTCCTTCGGGTTGGTGCCTGAAAAGGGTGAGTTGGAGCTCACGAAGGGGTTTGGTGCATCCTTCTATTTGGTGCTAGAGAAATCAGGGGGTTGGTTCCTCCTTCAAATCGATTTTGTGTAATGTCCCCATTCAAATAAATCTCAAGAGAAAATTCCACCAATCTACTAGTTTCCTAAATTAGGGTGGAAACATTGGGATTTTGAATAAGGGAGCTAATAAACCCCAAATGGACATTAGCTTGAAATAAATATATTAAAAGGGGTTAAAATAAATATTTATTATAGGAAAATAAGGTGGCACTTGGTCATGGAGACACATTGGTGGTGTGGGACCCACACAAAGCTAGATTCCTCATGCCACATGGCATCCTATTCTCACCCATTCAAATCCAAGGTGGATTCTAATGTTCTTGGGGAGTTGGAAGGTCAATATAATTGGAATGACTCAATGAAGGTCGAATTTGAGTGGAAGAGTAACTCCCATGGAAGAGGAAGAGGAAATTGAGAGAAATTGAGACACTTGGGCTAGATTCCCTAGCTTCTATGACAACAATGATGAAGATGCTATGACACCTATGACACAAATCAGACCTGATTGCTGACATATGACATATATGACATGTGAGGGCTAAAAGTAGCCTCCAAGAGGTCGCACAAGGGAGTTAGGGCATCCAAATAGTCATCCATTCGAATTGAGTGAAGCAGGAAGCTAGGAATGGAGGGACAAGTGGCACACATTGGAATCTCTTCCCAATTCGAGTTGGCATGAAGCTCATGGATGGAATTCGAGTTAAGGAGGTATTTGGAATTTTATAAAATTAAATAAAAAATAAGGAGAGTATATTTTGATCATTTTTCATTTTTCATATTGGAGAGCATAGCTTGTCCATGCTTGTGGAGTGTTTACTCTACTTGCCTTAGTACCAATTTCAAGGGTGAAAGATTCCCTTACTAATTGGGAATTGGAGAGGCCATTCAAACATTTTGTTTGGATATAAAATAGACTCATTTCTTTCAGGTTGAATCTTAAGGTAAGCTCGTGACATTTTCATCCTCAACTTGCTTCCACACCTTTCTCACTTTTCTCTTCATATTTTGGCTCTTGGAGGAAGGGCGCACTTGGTGAGATTATGTTCTCTTTGGGGGAGATATTGTGGCCCCATTTATTTGTATTCTAATATATATACTCTTTATTTAATTCTCATAATACTCTTAGGTCTAAATACCAAGTGGAACTATGTAAAAATACCAAACAATGCATAAATGGTGTCATTTTCCCTACATCTTGTTATGAAAGCTTGAAGTTGCTTTATTTCGACTTGTATCAATTCATCTCTATGATTTTTATGATGTATGGAGATTAATTAATGTATGGAAGAAGTTTAATATACATGTCATAAGACCTTGGAACATAAATCTTGAATTTCATAGCAAGTGGTGGAGTTTACTAGCATTTCCCCCTATGTGAAGACATGTCCACAAACCTCTGATTCATGGGAGTTGAAGAAGCCTTTAGAAACTGAATGATGATGTATTTGGAATCCCATTGAAGTCCTTTAATATTTCCATGTATTTTTTCTAATATTTGGTAAGTTCGTACAGCATTTGGAGATCCATCTTTGACCACCACCCTTGGGGGATTTGAACCTCGATTTGACTAGTAAATTGCCCCATCTTTCCCTGATTGTAATTGAATGTTGTAGAATTATTTTGAGAGTGTAAAAAAATACATCAGCCTCATTTTTATGTCTTAATACTTTCCAAACACATTCAGAACCAATTCGGAAGCATTTGGAACCATTTGGAGGCATTTGGGTCAATACTAGTCTATGGGGCGAATTGGCCAAAACTTGCAATTTTTCCTAGTTTTTACAAATTCATTAAAAGGGACACTACATGCTGGTAAATAAAGGAGTTGGATATTCCTTCAGGTTGGATCCTGTAAATAAATGGGTTGGTTCCTCTTCCAGTTGGTTCTAGAGAATCTTAAAAGTTGGTGCTTCCTATGAATATAATATTGTTATTATATAAGAAAAGCATTATGTGGTTTTCTCCCATTTGGGTTTCCATGTAAAATTTCTTGTGTACTGTGTATGATTTTATGTGATGATGAATTGAATTGTTAATGGTTAATGTTACATGATGTTATTAAGGTTAAAAAAGGTAAAACATTCCCAATATTGATTCACCCCACTCTTAGTATTGGTGAATATTCTAACAGAACTAAGACAGAATTAAATCTTTAGATGATGGGACTATTTTCTAACTCCTTTGTCTAAAAATATAAACAATAGGTCCTGATCTCAAGCTTGGATGGAATGATGGATTCTTTCCCATAGACAAGCAAGAAATGGGTTTCATCGTGGATCGTTTTGGCAATGTCACGATCAGTTCATAAAGCATGGATCAAATGTAAATTCCATTCCATAGGATTTTCCCCAATCATTCGCTTAATGATATTGATCAATTTCTTGTTCGTCGACTCAACCAATCCATTACCCTAAGGATAGTAAGGCGAAGAGGTAGAGAAAATGATGTTGTATTGTTGACACAAGCCAAGAACCTCTCTCGGCATGAAAGTGACCCCATTATCTCTGACAATTTCAAGCGACAATCCAAAACATGAAAAGATGTTTTCTTGAAGAAATGATACTACTTTCTTGGCCTTTACATTTTTCAAAGGTACGGCCTCATCCAACCAAGTTAAATAGTCATTTGTGGTTAATATAAAGATATGTTTTATGGATGAAGGTGGGAATTTAGGTCCAATGAAATAAAAACCCCACTTTGAGAAGGGAACAATGTCAATCACTAGATGTAGGGGTAAAGTAGTAAGTTTCTGGTGGCCTATGGAGCACTTACAATGATCCCAATTTCTTACAAATTCAAAAGCGTAGTGAAAAATTGTTGGCCAATAGAACCCATAATGCATGATTTTGTGGGCAGTTTCCTTAGCAACGAAATTTCCACCTGAGTGAAACTGTAGATGGGCTCATGAAGATGCAACTCATGAAGGATAGTTTTGGATTGGTCTCTACTAAGGCATCAAAAGAGCATGTCATTAGTATTTCGTAGGAGAAGGCAATTGTTGACATCACATATTTGTTTCTTTTGAGCCTCAACTTTCTTCTCTCATTACGTTTCAAGTGAGGAGGGAAGGTTTGCGTCTCAAGATAAAGAATTATATCCTCATACCATGGATAAATGGCCACATCATATCCCATGTTGGCATATTCAATTGCAAACACTGAAAACAAGGACTCAAAATATTCTTTAAATGGTAAATCAAGCTCAGGGTGCTCTACTAGGAGAAGGGCTAGGTATCGACCTTTAAAAGTCTTGGAAATGGAAAACTCAAGGTCGAACTCTTATATATTATCCAACCAATTAGATAACTTTCCTTGCAAGTGAGTTTGGGATAACAATTACTTCACTACATGGAGAGGCGCCTTTACAATCACATCCCTTCCAATAAGATAGTGGCGAAACTTCTTGAGGGAAACAACCAAGGATAATGCATGCTTTTCAATCAAGGGTAACTTGACCTTGGCCTCATATAATATCTAACTCATGAACGATACAAGATTCTCATGGTTATCAAATTCAAGCTAGATCAGGATGTCTAAGATAGCTTGTTCGGTTGCATTTGTATATATCCTTCTATCTATAATGGGTGGGATAAACCAGGAAATTGCGTAAAATCATTAAAATCATATAGTATGATGAAGCAAAATCATGATCAAAATCAAGTTTGGCGAGGACAAGAGCAAAGACAATGGAATTTTTAATGGCCTAAAAGGTTGATTGCACTTCACCATCCAAATTGAACGCTACGTCCTTGCACAATGGCGTATGGATATGCCTGATAATCTAAGAAAAATCAAACACAAAGCATCTCGCGAAATTGATTTTTCCCGTGAAGGCTTCGACATCTCTCTTCGACATAGGAGGGTAGAGGTTTTAGATGGTAGATATTCTCTCAAGGTCAATCCTCACACCGTGATCGAAAACAATATGCCCTAAGAATTTCCCCTCAGTGGCACCAAAAATGTTGGGGTTCAGAGAAATGTTGAATTTCATACTTCTAACAAAAACATGTCATAGGTGATTGAAATGGTCGGCTCCCTTCTTAGAATGAATAGTCAATTCATCTAGGAAGATATGGATAATAACCCCTACCAAGTCGTCAAAGGAAATATGTATCTCCATTTGTAAAGTGGTGTCAACATTGATAAGTCCTAAAGGCATAAGATGATAGACAAATGTACCCCATCTAGTGGTAAATGCGGTCTTGTATAGATCCCTAGTGTTAATCTTGATTTGGTTGAAGCATGAAAATCCATCTAGAAAAGAAATCATCTAAAAGCCAGCAACTTGTTGTGGGATAGCTTCCATGAAAGGTAGGGGGAAATTATCTTTGACGCTAACATTGTTGACATATCTAAAGTCTACGCAAAGGCGAATGTTGCCATTCATTTTCTGAACTAGAACTAGATTAGCAACAAACTTGGAATAGCATATAGGAAATATAACATTGCCCTCAAGCATTGTCCAGCTCCTTTCTTATAAAGGCATCAAGATTAGGATTTACTTGTCATTGATTATGTCACACATTGATTATGTCGCATAGGTGTAGTTGATCCTTCCTATAAAGGAATAGAGTGTTGGATAATACTAGGATAAACACCTTTAAGGTTTTTGTACGACCAAGCAAAGATATCCTTTAATTCATGGAAAAGGGCCATAAATTTCTCTCTTACTCCTTAGTAATTGGCTCCTACGTATAATAATTTTGGCTTCTTCCTTAGAACCAATGTTGATTGGCATGGTTCAGCCAATATTGCGCTTGGGAGGTTCATGATTTGTACTTGGATTTTTGGTAACGTCGGAAAATGAAAATGTATTCTCAAGTGACAATGGACCTTTTGGATAGACGTTATTCTTAAGGTTAATAATACCAGGAGGTGGAGGCATTTCATCTCCCTGGTCAGCCATGAAACAATAAACGTCCTCGTCATCTTCAAAAACTTACCAAGATTCATCATTATCAGGCACATAAGGGCGGAATAGGGAAATGACGTCACAATTAGGATTGTCATTTGAATGTTGTTGGGAAGGGATAGAAGCGAACACAACAAGTTTATCATCTGCCATATTCATCATGCGACATATATATGTAATATTGAGCCAAAGGAATTCCTCCATGAGGTGATCAATGACCTAGACATACATTCGGAAAACATTATTAATTGGTCGATAAATCGTCTTTACCATATTAATGACCAACTCAAACTCTCCAAAAACTTGTAAATGTTGAAACCCTAGCTCTAACGCTTTTTGAAGACCTAAGGAAAGATATTCGAATTCCATAATATTATTCATGCATTGGAAATTCAAGCAGAAGCAAAACTGATAAGGCTTACCAGAAGGTGAAAAGAGAATGACACAGGAACCATTGCCTTAACTAGAGGAGGCACCATCAAACTACATGTTCTAGACTTGATCGTCTTCAATTTTGGGTTGGGCATATGATTCCTGCTCTTCCTCTGTAAAGGCAGAGTAAGTGTTGATACTAGTTTTGATATAATCGATCTCTGAACCAGGAATGTTTTCAAGGTAGGGCATGGTCCAAGGCTCTTTCATGACAGTTAGGTTTTTCCTATTGCGAGGCACAATAATATGACTCTCTTCAAGGCTCATGTAACCCCCATTCAAATGTTTCCACTCTCATCCTAGGATAGATGAAAAATTACCAACCTCCATGTCAGCAACAATGAAATTGCATGTGATTTTGACCTCGGGATGAGAGCACGTGGTCAAGGTGAGGTATTTAAGATAGCCAATGATGGGTTGGAATTTCTTATTTAATGTGAGCATTTTCCTGGATTCACTTGTGCAAATTAGGCCAAGATGCTTCATGATCACTTTGGACATGATATTGGGACAAGATTGTTAGTTTTTACTTGAATAGAATATAGCATATAAACAATTACTGAAAGATAAACAAGCACAACATAAAACACAATGAACATAGATATTCTCTCAAGGAAACCACAAAGGGAGAAAACCCTGGAAAAGCCTTCCTCAATATAGAAATCACAAAATACAATAGTTCCCCAAGACAAATCAGCTACTCCTCCACTTGTGCGCACCTCTCCTCTTCACTAATGCGAACTTGCTTGAGTGAATGAGTGATTAGAAGTGAGAGAGAGGTCCTTTATTTATATTCTTTCGTTGGGGTGACAAATTCCCCAACAGGGCCGACTTCTCTACTTGACTGGTCAATCACATAATATAATAACCTCTTAGGGGATTTTCTAGGCTGACACATGTCCTAGGATTTACATTGATTTTTTCAATGACCTTTACATTATTAATTACATGACCATTATCTCCTGAAGGAGGAATACAATAATATAAATAGAATATCTTTCGCAGTTACATTATTTTAACACTCCCTCTTAACTAGGAAGGTATTCTGCAGGTAACAACAACTGCACAACTGACTTGTGAACTTCTATATGTCGTAGGAAGGCTTTGGATCATCATTTGTCTGGGGCATCATCTACGGACTAGCAACATCATCATCTGCTGGAATATGATCATTAGCAGCAACATCATCAGCAATCATCCTCTTGCGGGAACAGCAACTTCATCAACTGGAACTTCTTCTGTTGGAACATCCTCTTCAGCAACATCATCAGTTGGAACATATTCTGCTGACAGCAACCTCGTCAGCTGGAATACCATCTGTTGGAACATCCTCATCAGCAGCACCATCAGCTAGAACAACATCATCGTCAGCTAGAACACCATCTACTGGAACATCCTCATCAGCAGCACCATCAGCTGGAACAACATCATCGTCAACTGGAACACTATCTGCTGGAACATCCTCATCAGCTGGAACACCTGCAACAAACATTAGTAACTAAATATTGATACTATCAGTCAGCCAGTACTGGTCTTCCCTCACCCTTGGAGAGGCAGCCATCCCTATGGATAAGCATCAGCTCGTGAGAGATGGAACCATCAATCAGCCAGTACTGATCTTCCCTCACCCTTGGAGAGGCATCCATCCCTATGGATAGGCATCAGCTCATGAGAGATGGAACCAACCTTGGAGAGGCATCCATCCCTCCGGATAGGCATCAGCTCGTGAGAGTTGGAACCATCAATTAGCTAGTACTGATCTTCCCTCACCCTTGGAGACGCATCCATCCCTACGGACAGGCATCAGCTTATGAGAGCTAGAACCATCAGTCAGCCAGTACTGATCTTCCCTCACCCTTGGAGAGGCATCCATCCCTACGGACAGGCATCATCTCATGAGAGATGGAACCATCAGTCATCCAGTACTGATCTTTTGTCCCTCCTGGATAGGCATCTATCCTTTCGGGTAGGATCTATCAATATCTCTTTCTAGAGAGGTCCCTTTGGACCACACCAAGCTTGTCTAGAAAGTACTCAAACTTCACACGAGTCAAAGGCTTAGTCAGCACATCATCAACTTGTTCCTCTATAGGAACATACTCGAGCTTCAAAGCTCCCCTCTGCACCATATCCCGGATATAGTGGAACTTAACCTCTATGTGCTTCGATCTATCATGAAACACTGGATTTTCTGTCAACTTGATGCAATTCTGGTTATCACAAAGCATCTCTGTAGCATCAATCTCTGCATCGAACAATCCTGTCAATATCTTACGAAGCCACACCGCTTCACCACAAGCTGAAAAAGCTGCTACATATCTAGCTTCCGTTGTACTGAGTGCAACATAGGGTTGCTTTCTACTGAGCCATGAGATCACACCTGATCCCAAACTAAAGCAACATCCTGAAGTGCTCTTTCTTTCTTTAGCACTTCCAGCCCAATCTGATTCTATGTACCCATACAGTCTGAACTCACTATTTGAGGCATATTTGAGTCCATAATCCAATGTACCCTTCAGATATCTCATCACATGTTTTGTTGAAATCGGGTGAACATTCTTGGGTTCCACCATATACTGACTCAATGTGTTTACCGCAAAACATATATCTGGACGAGTATTTGTCAAATACATCAATGACCCAATAATCTGTCTATACATGGTGACATCCACTTTCTCTGAAGAGGCATCACTCTGAAGCTTCAGATTTGTTACCTTCGGAGTAGTCATGGCCTTGCAATCCAGCATCTCAAATTTCTTTAGGATCTCTACTGTGTATTTTCCTTGACTCAGGAAAATCTCATCTGGAAACTGCCATACCTCAAGACCTAGAAAGTAGTGCATCTTTCCAAGGTCTTTCATCTCAAATTTTGCTGCAAGCCTCTTCTTACATTCAACAATAGGCTTGTCTTATCCATTCAGAAACAAGTCCCACATACAGTAATAGTATCATGGGTTCATCATTCATAATCTTGTAATAAATATTAGAATCCGCTTTACTCTTGGTAAAGCCCAAGCTCATCAAGAAGCTGTCAATTCTTCCATACCATACTCTGGGAGCTTGCTTCAACCCATATAGTGCTTTCTTCAACGTGCATACATGTGACTTATTATCTTCTACTTCAAATCCTTTTGGTTGCTCGATATATACTTCCTCTTCTATGTTTCCATTCAGGAAAGTAGTCTTCACATCCATCTGATGTAGCTTCCATTTCATCTTGGCTGCCAAGGCAAGAATGGTTCTTGTTATCACATTTATATTGGTCGAGCTACCATACATTATTTTTTTGATTCCAGTACACTTTTCAGAAAGTTCCCTTGCATTGAGATGCTGAGATGAGCATCTACTATGGATCATGTTTTTATATGGACACCAGTTTTTGTTCCCCATGCCATGACTAAGTTTTAGGACACATAGAGAGATGACCGATGTAGCCATTTAGCCATTTATCAGAGCAAACAGTATTTCCCAGAGTTACAGCAGCAGTTTCAGAGGACAGATGATGTTTCAGATATTGTGCATTCAGGTATATGAATCAGCAGGTATATTTTGGTGTTATGGTTATATTTCTTTTATATTCATTCTTGTAGCATCTCTTATGATTTAGTATCATGATCTGGCGATCATATAGATATGTGGACTTGGTTGTACTTTTATATACATATATTTGTCCCCACTCAGACTTGGAAGTTCACTACCGATACTCATTGGTTTTACCCTCCCTAGGGAGAATAGAGGTGATCATTCCCAGCATACTTTGGCTTGCTAGTGTTGGTCTCATTATTCACTACTTTCATCCATCCATTACCTACCAGTTTGTTTATTTCCCAGACTTACTGTTAAATTTTCAGAATTTACTTCAATCTGATCTAGGATCTTGACTGAGAGAACAACATGTATAGCATATCTACAACATATCAATCATGGAGACAATAATGCAAGCACACAAGAGACACAAAGATTTACTTAGGGAAAACCATAAAGGTGAAAAACCCTAATAACTTCATCAGAGATAGATAGAGCAATGATACAACCAACCATGAGAGATAGACATAACCTAGCAGCAGATCCTCCTCCTCCAGAAGTGCGCCACTCCTCCTTGAGTGCATGAGTGAGAAGTGAGTGAGCAAATAGAGTGCCTCCCGCACTCTATTTATACTTGACTTGACTTGCCTTTTTACCTAACTCATGTAGGCTCGAACTTAACCACATAACATAATGCTGAGTGGGCCGACCCCCAATAGGGTGGTCTAATAACCCTTTGACCCACATGGCCGACCCCCAATAGGGTGGTCTAATAACCCTTTGACCCACATGACTTATACAGGGCCGACCCCAAACAAGGTGGTCTAATAATCCATCAAGAATAAGTTATGACATTTACAATATAAATGACGACACTTCCTTATAGAGGAATAATACCATATCTATAGGAATACAATATACATATATGTGAAATACATTCCGAAGTTACATATACATCAACACTCCCTCTTAACTAGGAAGGTATTTATCAGCACAGTTCTTCTAGCACAAGTCATCTTCTCTGGATAATCGTCACTGGATAATTGTCATCGAGTCATCATCATCGTCACTGCTGCTGCTATCTCAATCAATCTCTGAATCTACTCATCATAGGAAGTTCTATAGAGCCAGTCCTTTTTTATACTGGATGTAGGCCCACCACCTGCAGGTCTTCATCGTCACTGGCCATACTGTGGAATCCTCAGGAGTTATTACGTGCGTCACAAAACCTCGAAAGAGCATCCCAGGCTGTTATGAGCACACAGCTCTACCTATAGGATCTCCCAGGGCACCGAATTACATGTGACCTCAACACAAAACCTCGCAAGAGCATCCCAGGCTGTTACGAGCATACAACTCTACCTATAGGATATCCCAGGGCAACGAATTACATGTGATCATGGCAAAACCTCGCAAGAGCATCCCAGGACTGATTACGGGCACACAGCCCAACCTATCGGATCTCCCAGGGAACCGAATTACATGCCATAGGACAAAACCTCGAAAGAGCATCTGCCAGATATCCCAGGGAACCGAATTACATGCCATAGGAAAAACCTCGAAAGACTATCTGCAGATCTCCTAGGGCACCGAATTACATGTCCTCCCAGAGCAAAACCTCGAAAGAGCATTTTCCGGATGTCCCAGGGCATCGAATTACATGCCATAGGCAAAACCTCGAAAGACCATCTGTAAATCTCCCAGGGCACCGGATTACATGCTCATCTGCACAACCTGATCCACGGCCATAGAGTATCAACCTGATACTCACCATACATCATCCTGATGTATCCATGATCATCCTGATCATCATCACTGCAACGTCCTGCTGCATGTCATCTGGAGCAACATCCTGAAGCTCGTCATCTATGATCATCCTGATCATCACTGCAACATCTTGCTGCATGTCATCTAGAGCAACATCCTGAAGCTCGTCATCTATGATCATCCTGATCATCACTGCAACATCCTGCTGCATGTCATCTGGAGCAACATCCTGAAGCTCATCATCTATGATCATCCTGATCATCACTGCAACATCTTGCTGCATGTCATCATACCTGATCCACCTGATCATCAATGCATCTACCTGATGCATACCAAGTATCTACCTGATACATATCATCATACATGATCCTCCTGATCATCAATGTATCCACCTGATACAATTACAAATACATGATACATATCACCATACATGATCCACCTAATCATACAATGTATCCACCTGATACATATACAGATACATGGTCCAGGCATCCAACATGATGCATATACAAAATACATACACATGATCCAACTGATCATATCCAGCATCAACATGATGCGTACATAGATACATAAAAATGATCCATCTGATCATATCCAGCATCCAACATGATGCGTACATACATACATAAAAATGATCCAACTGATCATATCCAACATCCAACATGATGCGTACATACATACATAAAATGATCCAACTGATCATATCCAAGCAGAAACCAGAACATCATCCTGATGCTCATCATCCAGCGCTTACATCCACAGCCATGTGAAGGATCCTCCTTCCAACATGCTTGGAAGGGCTTCAGCAAATGTGTCCATCACTTCTTCCTCGAAGTGTCCTCAATCTGAAGAATGCCAAGCCTCTCTCTGAAGTACTCGAACATCACCCTGGCTAGTGGCTTCGTCAACACATTTGCAATCTGCTCGTCTGTCGCAACATACAGGAGCTTCACAGCTCCTCTCTACACCATATCCCTGATATAGTGATATTTGATCTCTATGTGTTTCGACCTGTCACGAAACACTGGGTTCTCAGACAGCTTCACACAACTCTGGTTATCACAGAAGATACCAGTAGCATCCAACGGGAGATCAAATAACTCAGACAGTAACTTCCATAGCCATACTGCCTCACAACTAGCTGAACAGGCTGCAACATACTCTGCCTCAGCTATACTCAGTGCTACACAGGACTGCTTCCTGCTAAACCAAGAGATCACACCTGATCCCATACTGAAGCAACACCCAGATGTGCTCTTCCTATCTGCAGCACTGCCAGCTCAATCTGAATCAACATAACCCTGCAGGTTAAACTTTCGATTCGCTTCATGCTAGAGCCCAAAATCCACTGTACCCTTCAGGTACCTCAGAACATGCTTTACAGAAACTAGGTGAACACTCCTCGGATCTGTCAGGAACTGACTCAATGTGTTCACAGCAAATCAAATGTCTGGTCTCGTGTTCGTCAGGTACATCAAGGACCCAATCATCTGACGATACATAGAGACATCAACCGGCTCAGATGAAGCGTCACAAGAAGCTTCAGCTTCGATGCCATAGGTGTGGCCATATCCATGCAGTCCATCATCCCAAACCTCTTCAGGATCTCTACTGCATACTTCCCTTGTCCAAGTAAGATTCCATCTGCACTTTGCCACATCTCCAAGCCAAAAACAAATAGTGCATCATCCCCAAGTTCTTCAACTCGAACTTGGTAGCAAGCTTCTGCTGCGTGTTGGCAATCAATCTACCAAACAGGTTATCCGCATACAAAAGTAGTATCACTAGATTGCCTTCCTCAACCTTGTAGAAAAGGTTGGAATCCGCTTTATTCTTGGTAAAGCCCAAACTGGATAGAAAGCTGTCTATTCTACCATACCAAGTTCTGCACACATATATGACTACACCATGCTGTCTTGAAATCCATCTGGTGCATCTTCTATTTCATCACTTTTATATTTCTCAATGCTGTCATCTGCAACATGCTTGATCTTATAGTTCCATTTGGAAGTCACAACAGACTTCCCTTCAGCTCTTGGGACCGCATCCCAAACATCATTCTTCATGATCGACGGATCATGGCATTCCATTTCTTCATCCTAGATCCTGGGAACTTCAATATCTTCAATAGATATCTTTGTTGCTGGAACAAATGTTGTAGTCCTTTTGTAGGTGAAGATATACGGTCTTTCCTACAAAATAGGTTAAATTGCATGATTAGAAACATCTCATAATTTTTAGAACAAATTCTTACACATAAAGAAATATGTCATACAGTCATGCAATTAGCCAACATTTATCCATATCCTGTAACTTTCTAGATGACTTCCAATCTCTACTAGAACATTGTTAAGAGTGTGCACAACTCCCAACATGTCAGCAAAGAGGTTTCATTCTAGATAAGTAGCAATGGAATGTTGTACAGTGCCATAGGCCACTTACCCATGCATATTAGTAGTATACTGTTCATTAATGTAATTATTCTAATATGCACAATACATATCCTAAGTCTAAGACCATGAGCATATACATCATTGAACAATTTTATTTAAACAAACAAATATGTAAGAAATGATAATTAAAATACTTATCTTTGTTTGTTCGTTGGGTGGACTCCCTCTGAGTCGTCGCTTCCTTGCAGGAGCTGCTGGAGTCCTAATCTGAAGTAGCTTCTTCTACACCTTTCTGTTGTGGAATGTAGAGAGATGGACAACTCCCTCTGAATATATGCATCCTTGCATAAACCACTAGAGTGTACTCCCTCTTGATCTTTGCTTCCTGGATTACCTGTTCTTGAACTCATATTCATCCTTGGTCCCTATGCATGCTTGTTAGTATCATGATTGAGTTATCCTTGTGATCTCATATAAAATCATACATTCATTAGTATACTATTAAAACACAATAATCTCAAGCATGTATAGTTATGATAATTTCAAACATAAATAATAAGCATTATCATTCAAGGTTTATGTAGGATTCTTATGGTTAGTCAAATCATAAGAAGCATAACATGTCTAAACCTATAATTACTCAAACCTATGACTCTTCAGGTTAGTTGAATCATCAATCAAGATAAGAGATATAATATGCATAAAACCTGTGATTATTCAAACCTATACCTTCATGATTCTTCTGGTTAGTCATATCATCAATTATGGTAAGAAACATAATATGCATACAACCATGATTATTCAAACTTATGACTTCATGAATAATCATTATCAACAACACAACAGTATAAGATCCTAAACCAAGGTAGGATTCTAGCTTGATATAGGAAAAACATACCTGTATTAGCATGCTAGTTAGTGATGTCTAACATACTCACATGATGTCTTCTTGTTCTTCTTCAATGACTTGTGCTAGTAACCTGTATATCTCACAGGTTAACTATTATAAAACCAAGTTATACATACCTCGTAAATGGATCTTCTATGAGATCCATGACAATGGATGAGTCTTTATCCTCATGTCATCATGATCATATGTTCTTGAAATGGAACATGATTTGTCTTTCTTGGTGTACCTTTTATATTAGTAGACAACATAAACCTCATACAACACCATAATGTATTAGTAAAATCATAAGTGTCAACACCCTAACCAATAAAGATCTTCTATCATGCATTCATAATTTTTTTAAGGTGATACGACAAATCTAAAATCAAGATTGTACTAACCGTAATAACATGAAGACAAACATACCATAAACTTAATCATGAACAAATCTCAAAACATACCTCGATGAGTCATACCTGTCGAGATCGCTTGTAATCTCCTTATGTAAAGCCTTAGCCTCATCTCCCTCTGAAACCGGAACTTCTTCACTTATGCAGGTGACCAATCCATCTTCTTCTAGGATTAATCCAATCCACTTGATTTACAAGAACTGGGACTGGAGCTAGATATGGGTTTGTCAGAGAAACCCTAAAAACTCAAACTTTGAATTTCAAACTTCTGAAAGGATAGAAATATGCGCCTTGATGAGCTGATCAAGCTGCTATATTCAGAATTTGAAAACTGCAAAGTTTCACTCCTCAATTTTGCCTTTGAAACTTCCGGATTCACTAGACGTGACCCTGAACTGGGGTTTGATGAATCCCACTCTTCTACCCAATCAAAAATTTTGATCCAAATCTCTAAGCTTCTATTTTTCTGAGGAGCTTCCAGCCGTGGTCACAGATTTCAAAAATTCCCATTTTTACAGAAGCCCTAATTTTCCACTTTCCTGATCAAAGTCCCGAACTAGGGTCTGATCAAGCCCGGCCTTCTGCCCAACCAAAAATTCTGATCTTGGTCTCTAAATTTTTATTTTTATGAGTAGCATTCAGCCGTGGTCTCTGATTACAAAAATTCCAACTTTCTCCAAAGCCCTAAATTCCGGAAGCCATGAATGAAGGTACCAAAAAATAATTCTGTTTTGACAGAAATATGTACTTGATTGTTTCTGGTGTAACTCCAAAATTTTTTATCCACAGGGTATGAAAAAGTTTTCTGCGATAGCCTGACCTATTGGCTTTCCATCCTGACAGGTCTGACCTCAATTGGATTTTCTGAGAGAGAGTTATGCCAAATGTTGCAACGTGACCTATTTTGGGATAATACAGGAGAGCGAACTTGTACGGCATGCCACGTGTCACTGTTTCAACTTCGGACTCTGAAAATCTTTCCTGAGATAACTCGGCCTGTTATCTTTCCATTCTGAGAGGTCTGACCTCAATTGGATTCTCTGAGAGAGAGTTATGTCAAGTGTCGCAACGTGACCTGTTTATGGGATAATACAGGAGAGTGAACTTGTACGACATGCCACGTGTCACTGGTTCACCTTCGGCCTCTGAAAACGTTTTATGAGATAGTACAGTCTGTGTACTACCTGTCACTTTTTACGAAATTTCATTTGGAGCTTCCTAGCCCAAGTTATGACCTTTTTTCCCAAGGTCACCTGATTTTAACTCAGATCTGGAAGAGGCAGAAACCCTATATTGCACAGATCATAAATCACAAAGTACAATGAATTAGAGATTTTCCTTTGGACACAAGGTACCTGGAGATTTAATCTTCATCCTGTAACAATTTCAGATCTGAAAACT
Organism: Larix kaempferi; assembly: GCA_027924585.1. Lineage (NCBI taxonomy): Eukaryota > Viridiplantae > Streptophyta > Pinopsida > Pinales > Pinaceae > Larix > Larix kaempferi. The sequence goes on along the minus strand of BSBM01000173.1, from coordinate 7,071,611 downwards.
TCGCCAAAACGGATTTATAGCGAAAGTGCTACGATGACTGGTTTTTGCTATATCAAACCCTAGCATCGTAAGTGCAACAAGTGTCATACATGCCATATCATGCCTTCTTTCAGGCTAGCCCTGATACCATGTTAAATTTTCAGAATTTACTTCAATATGATATAGGATCTTGACTGAGAGAACAACATGTACAGCATATCTACAGCATATCAATCATGGAGACAATAATGCAAGCACACAAGAGACACAAAGATTTACTTGGGGAAAACCATAAAGGTGAAAAACCCCAATAACTTCCTCAGAGATAGATAGAGCAATGATACAACCAACCATGAGAGATAGACATAACCTAGCAGCAGATCCTCCTCCTCCAGAAGTGCGCCACTCCTCCTTGAGTGCATGAGTGAGAAGTGAGTGAGCAAATAGAGTGCCTCCCGCACTCTATTTATACTTGACTTGACTTGCCTTTTTACCTAACTCATGTAGGCTTGAACTTAACCACATAACATAATGCTGAGTGGGCCGACCCCCAATAGGGTGGTCTAATAACCCTTTGACCCACATGGCCGACCCCCAATAGGGTGGTCTAATAACCCTTTGACCCACATGACTTATACAGGGCCGACCCCAAACAAGGTGGTCTAATAACCCATCAAGAATAAGTTACGACATTTACAATATAAATGACGACACTTCCTTATAGAGGAATAATACCATCTCTATAGGAATACAATATACATATATGTGAAATACATTCCGAAGTTACATATACATCAACACTTACTACTTGACTAGTGGCATGGAGGACCTTCCCCCACTTTAGCCTCTGTGTTGGATAAGCTTCCCTGTTTATTTGTGTCTCGGCTCTGAGTTGGTGACAGAAATCACCTATGGTGAGTTGGATTGTAGTCCTAAATCATTTTGGTCGATTTTCCCGATGTTTGGCACTGGTACTAACTCCCCCTAGTCACTTAAGATGTGTTGGCTAAAACTGAAAGCTCATGTACTACTTGTGGAAACTTATGTAAATTCGCTCAGAAAACTGTAAACTCTAGAATGTGTTTATCAACACACATGAGTAAAGGGAAAGAGCAATTAAAAGCTAAAATAATCCTTGAATAGTATAATGAAAGGTCCAAAAAGCAATGGTTCTTAAACTCTATATCTAAACGATTGCTGACCTTATATGTATATGTACAAACATGCCCTGGATGCAAGCTGCAATTAGTTGTGCTTATCAGCACATCTGAGATCCGAAGGGTTATGTATGCCAAAAAGGCCATGAAATGAAATCATGGATCCTAATGAAACTGGATCATCTTTTATAAAAGTAGACATGGTGCCTAAGTTGAATAAGCACTCTTTAAACAACTTACCCATCTGTGAGACACTGCCATCCACCATGTTATATGCTTTTCCAGCATATGTTAGAGTGTGTATCCCCTTTTCCATTTCCAAAGTATCACAATGTCAAGTTAGTAGTCATCCCTTAGCCTAGCCTTTATTTTTAGCCTTCACCCTTCACTAGCAAATTGATCACAACTATGAAGTGAGTATGGTCCTAAAAGTCTAGTGTGAGTCATAAATCATATTAAAGACCTTTATATATTTGGTTTTAGATCGCCAGTAATGATTACTTCTTTTTATAATTGCTATTTGAGTGAATTGCGGAGCATGCTTTAACCTTTGACACCTTGCGGCAGTTTAATGATAGCCTGAGTTATATTTTGGGTCATGTTAACTTGGTCAAACCCAATTTGACCAAAAGTCAACCGCAGGACATGAGGTGGCAGACCTCAGATGATACAGAGATATGACATATGGTCTGGTACAGATCACCATGATGGTTCTATGCAATGGTTTCATACTTATGATGATGATTTGTGCTTTTCAGCACTTTTAAAGATTATTATTATTTGGTCTGTCGGATATGATGGACATTTATTTTGGATCATGCAGAGATCTATATGGTGTATGAGTACACATATTAGATGGATTTGGGCTCTCTGAGTCCAACGAGACAGTCTGTTTTCAGTTCCGGGTAGTCACAGTGATTTTAGCCTCAATTTGACTGTCCTAGTGCAGTTTTGGCCTATCAGAGGCCCAGTCAGAGCAGTGATGAGATTTGATGAGTTCACCTAGGGAGATGTGCATGGAGGGGGTGGTCCAACCACTTGATATTACCATATTACTCCCCTCCCAGAGATCCTAGTGGCCTCACCTTGACAACGCGGGCACTCCAGGAGGTAGTTTCGGCATGTTCACATTTCCCGAGGTAGTTAAAAAATGGTAAAAATGGCTACTGAGGGATTCAATTTGGGATACTGAGGCAAAGGATTGGAATGGGATGACTTTTGATGATGAGTGGGATTTCTTCCACACCTTCTCCAGTAGTTTTAGCTTCTAGTGGGGCCCACACCCATCACTTCCGGCATTTTATATCGTTTTTTGGAGCCTCCAACGGCTCACGACTTTCCCAGAGAGGCACGATTTGGTGTCTAGCTTGATTATTTTATATTATTGTTCCATGGGGATTGACTAGGGAGGATATATATCTCCCCCTAGACCCACCATGAGCTAGATCTTATGTTTTATCATTCACTTTTGGTGGGACCCCCTCTCCTAGGGCAATTTGGTCCATTGATATATTATATTGTTATATTGATCCATGTACTTTTATGTTGAGATCATCTCAACCATTGATTAGATCACTTTGATCTTTTAATCTTAGCCACTCATTCAAAAAGTGGTTAGGTTTTTGGTGCCTCTCCTTCCTATTTAAAGGAGAGAGATTCTCATTGTAAAGGGGACTTTTGCTCTGGATTATTGGAATAGAAAAATACTATTGCATCTACTTGTTGTGTTGTGGTGAATGATTTTAGAGTTTGTTCGTTGTTTCTTCCTTTGCATTGGGTTATTGGAGATTATCTTGCTATACTTTTTGTCCATGTATTTTTCATCTACAGGTGGAGGCCGAATTGGTTCAAGGAGGACGCATTGGTAAGGGAGACTCTCCCTGCCTCTTCTTTAGGTTTCATCATTGGTAACAGGGAGTATTACTGTCTTAGTACCTTCTACTTCATGTTATCATTTGCTTTTCATTTGTATTTCCTCCATTGTTTCTCAACTGATTGAAATCACTTTCCTTGGTTGACAGGAAGAGGAGGTCGCACGTGTGGACTAGGGCATCATCTCAAGGCAAGACAAATCGAAGATCTCCCATTTGATTTCTGCGGGAACTTTCCTCAACAACAAGGAAACCTCATCCATCACTCAAGTATGATCTCAAGGTAAATTTCTCATTCCATGATCTATCCATTTGTCTAAGTCATTAAAACCCTCATAAGTTAAAACCATCATTTTGTATTTTTTCAGATCTACTTAGATCTAGTGGCCTTCTGGGTAATATATTGAAAACCCACCTATATTTCATCCACGACGATTCGGATCTATAGTTTGGTGTGGATTGGCTTCCATTTGACCCCTTTCCCAAGGAAACTTAGCCTCTCCAAGTGAGGCCGCACTCCTTGGTTGGGTGAGTTCTGCTAGTTCTAAGACCTGAGTAGGTGAGATCCCACTTGATTCACACTCTCCTCACTTGATAACCTACCCCTATTGCTTCATCTTGTTGATTTTCACCTTGTGGGCCCCATTCCTCATTTTGAGGGTTGTGCCCCACTTGGGCCACTTGGTGATGCACTTTGAATCTCATATCTACTGAGATCCAGCCATTGGATGGACTTGATCTTCAAAACCCACCTTGCCTTACATCTTGACATCCCTGATCTGTAGTTTGGTGGACATCCGACTCCATTTGGCCCATTTACCAAGGAATTGATCCTTCTCCAAGCCCTCACAACTTTCCTGATTTGTTGAGTTTGCTTGGGGTTTGATCTCTGTCTGGTTTCTTGCACACCTAGACATTGTCATATCCTTTCATCAAGCACAGCTAGAAGGCCCTAACTGTCAGATCTCTGATTTGGGACACTTTCCCTATTTTAAGGGCCACGTTTCCTAAGGCAGTTGATTTTGACCATTTGAAACTAACTTTGAATCCTAGAATCATACTTAATCCTTGAATCAGTGTGTGTCATCTTTCACTATCATATCACACCTTTCGTAAGCCTCCACAGTGGTCCTAACTCCTCATTTCTAGGGTTCCATACCTGTCACCCTATGTACTTCATTATATTGATTTGATCTAGTGATTGGGTTGATCTCTCCTATCGGGAGTAGATATGGGTCTCCCCCGTGCTATCTTGGATTTGATAGCTAAAGCGAAGAGTGCCTTGGTTGGCGTGACAACCATGTGGGAACCAAGGCCCTCTTGGTTCACCACTTTAATTTCCTGTCCCCTCTACCATCCACCTTGGATCCATCTTTAGGGGAAACTACAAGATTGGTGATAACAGTTCTAATCGAAGTATATCTGGCTACCGGGGAAAAAGTCTCCTCATAATCAATTCCTTCCTCTTGCGAGAATCCCTGGCCCACAAATCTTGCCATGTAATTTTCAATGCTTCCATCTACTGAATGTTTTGTTTTGAAGATCCATTTTGATGAAACAACCGATTTGTCCTTCGGTCTTGGTACCACATCCCAAACATCATTCTTAATAATGGACTGATACTCTTCATTCATGGCATCCAGCCATTCCTTCTTCAAAACATGCTAGTTCTTCTTCAACAAGATTGCACATCAAGGCTACATAGCTGGAGTATGGCCTTGGTCTCTTGATCTCTCTACTGGAACCTTCTAGAGCACCATACTTTCCTGCATCTTGGATTAATTCACGTGCCTAGGCTGGTCTTCTCTATCGAGATATATCCACATGAGGTATCTCCTCAGGTCTCTGAGGTTCTACCATGTCATGATCCTCTGGAGTAGGATCTCCTTCAACATTTGGAATTGGTTCTTTGGTTGATTCTGCAATTCTGGGAGCCTCCTGCTCCTCTTCATCCTCATGAGTCTTCTTGGACTTGTTGAAACTTGTATCTTCATCAAAAGTGACATCCAGACTAATCTCGATCTGACGGAACCCTGGGATGTATATGCGGTAAGCCTTAGATTAGTCACTATAACCCACAAATATCCCCTTCTTCCCTGAAGGCTCTAATTTCTATCTCTTCTCCTTTGGAATGTGGATGAACACCGAACATCCAAATATATTCAAATGACCGACTTCAGGCTTCTTCCCGGTGAACATCTCTTCAGGGTTCTTGTTGCCAAGAGCACTATGGGAGATCTTGTTCTGTACATAGACTGCAGTTCAGGAGGCTTCTACACATAGATGTGTTGGGTGTGTGAGCTATCTCAAAGAAAACACCTCATATTTAATTATCGACCGGGGTTGGTAATATTAGAGTTGAGGCAAAGTATATGCTAAGGTAGAATGGCACATAATATTTTGGCTTGTCAGACCTTAAAAAAAAAATAATAAATAAAAGATCGAAAGATCTTTCAAAATGAAAAACCGAGTCAAACCTCAGAAAAAACAATAAAAAGAACTAAATCAAACTTAGTTAAACAAATAGACTAGAATACTATCAAATCATACTACTCTACTTTATAATTTAATAAGGGAAACTGATTAAAAAGCAAACTACTGACTATGAAAAATGGAAACTACCTAATTTCAAATTCTAATCTAAGAATTAGAAAAACAACTGTAAATAAATTAGAGACCTATCTATGAAATAGATTAATTTGATGATAAATTACAGAAGCAGAAAACTATGCTAATCAGAGCAAATTACAAACTATTTAATAATTTCAAAAACTAATTCAAAAAGCATCTAATCCCATGTAATAGGAACTGGAGTGAATGTATCGTAATGGATTTCAAATGTAATAGCAAAACAAAACGGAAGTAAATCTAATCTAATTTCAATAAAGAGATGTAAACTACAAAGAGACCAATTACAGTTAACTTTAAACATTCTGATCTATCTACTATCCATGAGCAGAATAATAATATAAAACTAATGAAAACTAGAAGCAAGTAGAAAACTTGATAAAGATATTTACTTCTGAGCTTGATTTGGAAGCAAGTAGAAAAATTGATAAAGATATTTACTTCTAAGATTGATTTGGAAGCAAGTAGAAAACTTGATAAAGATATTAATTCCCAAATCCAAATTCTATTTCATGAACATATTCATTATCTATCTAAATAAGAAATTGATCCTAATCTTAATGAAGGAAACTATCAAAACTAGAATACTTGGAGAATGAAAGTATTAACTCTAATCTAACTAAGTCTTAAGAGCATGTAATAAACTAGACTAGGAATAATACTGATAAGTTCTGAAACATCAACATATTAGCAAATGAAACATGAAAGACATAATTTAAAAGACAGTTAAAGAAAACTAAGAATGATATCAAGACTTTAATTAAAACTTTATGGAATGTAAAATAGGAACTTACTTATGGTTAAGAATACTAATTAAAAGCAGGAAAGATTACAATTAAGAAAAACGAAGAAACTGAATTCAAATGAGCATAAAAATAGTGCAGGAAGAATGAAAGTCCGAATGACAATCCGGATGACTGTCCGAATGGCAGTCTGGATGAGGAAAAATGAGTTAAACTAAGGAAAAGAGTAGTTCGATGATCTTAACGTCAGCTGACGAATGCAGATGAACCTACAATGCAAAGAAATTAGTGAGAAGACTTGTTGAGAAGCTATGATAATAGGAAGCAACCTGTTCTAATTATTGTCTAAAGAAGATGAACTATTCCCATTCTATGCTTTAAAGCAAGACTGAGATGAGAGATAGAATTAACCTACGGCTACAAAGAATAAGCTAATGAAACTAATTTAAATCAGAACTAAGCTGGAAACAAAAACTAACTAACTCTATCTAATTTGCAGAAGGTTAAAGATAACTATCTAATTACAAAAGACTGAAATTAAACTATCAAAGCTATACTTTGGTCGACCATTTACTAATTCTGGAAACACAAACTAGGTTAACAGCACAATATAAATTACAGAGAAGAAAGAAATATCATGTACAAAAAAATGAAATTAATTACATATAGAGGAAAATAAACTAACTATTTGCAAAAAACAAAAACAAAACCTTCGATTGATGAGGGGCCCTTCCCAGCAATCAGAGATGGAAAACTAAATTGGTTTAGTTACTCAGAATATCAACAAGCTAGAACTTCCATTAACTTGAGAAAATTACAAAATGCATGTTATCTGCTCTTGATAATCTCTAACTCTAACTCCGTCTCCGTCTACAAACTAACTCGATTAACTATACAAAGCGTCTATTTATAAATTACAATGGATGAGAAGGTCGACAAAGTCGACCTCTCTAATAATAGAGGTGTTTATGGCTGTAACCGGCTACTTTAAGTGATGCATGACAGTGCAGGGAGCATCAATCAGTCTTCACGGGGTCGGTTTCTTCACGCAACTACTTGGAGCATCGATCTTCCTTTGACTTGGAATGGGCAGTGTGTTGGCGGACTGAGTGTGGACAGACGAACTCTTCCATAACACCAACGTGAATGGGCGTGCGTGATTCCAGGCCGAACGAGCAAGGAAATCGACGTGTGGAGTGTTAATGTGGAGGTAGGATGTTTTGTCGAGTTTGGAAGGCAGGAAGGCTAACCTTCCAGAACAGGAGCATATCAACCGTAACCATCACGTGGCTAACAGAACCCACGTACTCATTTTTTACTTTAATAGCCAAAAATATGCCAACCATGGATTTCGAGCTGGACGCGGATGAACATTAGCAACATAAACACGCAGTCTGAATGGAAGGTCGTTTGAGAAATTGCATCCTGTAGATCAAAACTAAATGCCATGCATGTGTGGAAATGTCACTTTAATCGTTAATAAATCATAATATAATGAAATTTGACCAAAATTCATATGATAAACGAATGTATGCATACCTGGTCTGTTTGACGGTTTGAATGGCTAAAAGAATATCTTAATATATCAAAAATAGTGAGAATGACGCCATTCAGAGTAGATTGAATGATCAAAAATAGTGACAAAATGGACACCAACATTCCCCCAAAACAGACATATGCCAAGTCCCACTGAGCAAAACAGAGAGAAATTAGGAAGAAGGCTGAGCTGCGGTAGCAGCGGCCTTCGACTGGGATGATGAAAATATAGATTTGGCCTGGAGCTTCTTGAATTGGTTCTTTAAGGAATTATACCTCATCCACAGGGCAGTATGGGTTGTTGTTTTGGCATTAACCAAGCATTCAATGTATTTTACTTGTGTATGTAGTGCCTTGTTTTCCTCATGAAGCTCAAAAATTGTTTCCACGTAGATTTGATTTTGGTCTGTCAACCGTGCTATCACTTGGATCAACTCACCCATCTCCTGCTGAGTCGGAATGAGCTGTTCTTTATGACGTTAAGGGTTCTTTGGGGGACTCAAATCTTTTGAAAATGTTTCACACTCAACATTATGACCTTATAGAATTTATCTTTGTTGTGTGAAGGAGGACTTTCAACAGCAGAGGCTTCACTCATTCGAGCAGATACGTTGGCTAATGTGAGGAGGGGTGTTTCAAGGGTATGGTCGTCTGACTAGACATTTGAACGTGATGGCTGAACGATAGTCTAAATGACAGACTGGTCGACAGACTGGTCACAATTTGTTCTCATGGATTTAGTGGGATCTGAAAAGAGTGGAGGTTCCAAAGTAGGGTCACCAAGGGTAAGTTCAGGAGAAGGTGATGAGTGGACAGAATGCATATCATCTAAGGAACTTTCATCAAACCATACACGTTTAGCGTTTGGTTCTGCTTGGGTATGATGATTTTCTTGAGAAGAGGAAGGTTTGACAGTAGATAAATGAGGGTTCAGTATCTCAAAAAAAAATGATCCCAAGTTTGTCCTGTTATAGGTCAAATATGCACTTCTCCGTCCGTGATCACATCATGCTGTCGATCACACAAAAGGACAACATGGATTGAAGAGCTAGATTGCCCTGGATGATGTATGGATTGAACCTACCCTCTTCAGCTGGGAATTTCCCTGATTTACCTAATATTTTGACATGTACGCTACTATGTGGGCAGTAGACTAGCACACATCTGCTAGTATGCCCTACTTTGCTCAAGTGAAACTAGCGCACACCTTGGAATAGCTGCAGGTGCTTGTTGTAAAACACTAAAGTTGCGCCCTGTGCGCTACTATGCCTTGAGGAAACTCACGCACATCTTAAGATGAAATCAAAAATATATTAATTTGACGAATTGGGATTAGTTGAAGTTGGTTCTGCAACTTCCCCAACCTCCCAATCCAACCACCTCTCGATTACAACTACCTACCTTGTCCCATAAATACAAGGAGGATGCATGAGAGATACTAGACTCAAATTAGATAGAAGGACCTAGAAGAAAGGCTTAAAGCACTATTAGGCTAGAGGAAATTCCCAAGTCATTGTGAAGAGTAGGATCCCAAGATCCAGTTGCAGAAACATCTCAACACGTCAGGTATATTGTATTGTTCATGTTTCTTTGACAATAAAAAGGTCGAAATACCCTTCCTGTCCCAAATCAGATATCTATTGGATTGTATGTCTGTTTGGCTTAATGCTTGATTATATTTGATGTTAAATTTATTTATAATTTTATCATATGTTATATGGTCAAGATACGCTGAGGAAGGTATCCTTTGTATTCCAGGTTCATCAAGCGGGAGATCAAGTGAAAGCTAGGACGAGCCATCGGTTAAAGGTATGTCTTTCGATATCCCGATCTCTCTCATTTGTAAGAACTAATTGTAATGAAAATAATGTATTTACCTATCAACCCCGCCCAGTTGGTAGTGTCCATATCCTCACTATAAGGTAGAAATACTAAACAATAGACTAGCGACTCCGCGGGGGAGTAACTGCTTAGTTATTCTACTCTAGGAGACCTTTTTTTGGTTTTCTTCCAGCCCTTTTTCCAGTGTTTGATTCTTTGAGAGGTTTTTTAGGTATGTGTTTACTGTTCCTTGCTGCTTGATTCACCTCAGTTGGTTGTTGCAAAGCATGTTTCTATCTTTTTGACACCTGTGCACTGGTCTTCCCTAGTAACAGTAGCGCATATCTCCTGATGGGCACTCCTCTTTACATTGCACAATAGCGCACATATCCCAGTGTGCGCTGGTTTTTGCACTGCACAGTAGTGCATTTTCCTGTAGTGTTCAATTTTTTCTTAGAGTTTGATTCCACTTCCAGCCTATTGCTTTGCCTTCTTGACTGACCCTTGAGACTCCTATGTCTCTTTTGAGTCTTTTTGGCCTCTCTTGAGTTTTTTTTAACTTATTTGCTTGCTTGAGTACTTGTTTAAGTGTCTTTTCCGCTTACAAACCCTTTTTGAAGTTCGTGCACTATTCTCTTTCCAACATAGTTGCATACCTTCACTTTAGTTGTTGTTGCAATCATACAGACCTGCATTTTGAATGTTTGTTTTCTGTTGCAACGTTTAAGCACGCTTTCACTTTGTCTTATCCTTTCCATTAGGGTTTGAGTCCTTAGGTTTGCTTTCGAAAGGTTGCTTGGTTCAAATACTTGTTGATTGTCTTATCAGTTCAATCCAAGGAAGTCAAGTCATTAAAAGTTTTTCTTTATCTGGAATCTGTGTGTTGTTAAATTCATTCTTGGTTCACTTGCTTACTTTTTGCTTGGCTTAGAGTTTTCTTAGGGTTTTGATGCTTAGGAGCAACCTATTTAGGTCTTCCTTTCCGGCATGAGTGTCTCTTTTCTCGGCTTCTTTTTCACTTTGATTCCAAGCCTCAAGTGTTTCTTTTGCAAAAAATTGGTAAGTCAAGTCTTCATCGAGTCTCTCAATTCGTTTTCTTTGAGCCATTTAGATGTTTGTCTTACGCATGCTTTATATTTAGATCTTGCTTGCTTTTGTACAAGTTCTCTTTCTTTTACATTTATCAGAAAAGACAAAAATATTTTAAGTAGCTTAGTAGTAATATATACCTTTGTTTTAAAGTAGCATAGTTTACTTTGAAATTTAAAAGAAAAATACAAAAAGATTTTGGGATTTCCTAGTTTTCGATTTTTGAAAAAATACAAACGAAAAAGAGAAAAAGTTTTTGTGAATTTGAAAGCTTTGCTTTACATGCACTTTACTTTCATACAAACCATTCCACACACCGCACTACAACCCTTGAGTAAAAAGTAACCTTTAAAAGAAATTATTAATAAAATTTATTAGCAACATTTTTCTATTTAGGTATACACGACATCAACTAGCTTAGGCTAGAGTTTCGAGCTTAAATCACTTTAAAACTGCTCGGAACTGGATTCATTACTCAACAATCTTAGTACGACTATCTTTTAGGTAAACCCATCTATATCAAATAGTCCTGGGAAACTCTACTTAAACCAGAGCTAAGCATGAGGCCGTGGACGATTGGAACTGTTGAGGATATCCCCTCACTTTCCTCTCAACCATAAACCAAAGTTGACACGCGTACGGGGGTTCTTTTGGATTTCAGGCTTTGCTACCCTGCCCATGCGTTTCGACTAGGCTGACGACTGTCCCCCCGGGTTATTTCGTATTGATGGTAGCCTTAGTATCAGACCTCTAGGATTCTACACAGGTAGAGTGGGAGGTTATTCCCACTTCACCTCGGACAGACGTGGAAGGTAACCCTTTGGCAGTAATCCTGGGAAGGCGATTTGGTGATTCAAGCGCCTGCACCCAATGGACCTCCGGAGGACACCACGTAACTGACTGTCAATACTCTGTTAGTCTGTTCTAATCCCTGATCATCGTAGACTTGCTTCCAAGAGTATTTTCCATCTATTTGATTGCTTTGACTATTTAGGAACTTTTTAGTGGTATGTTGTTTGCTCTTTAGTTGTAGTGGCCACTAGGTTTTTACTTAGTCTACTTTTTTATAGTTGTGGAGGACCAACATTTTCATCGGTCTCGGAGGTTGAAAAACCTTCCTCCTCTCATAGTGGATCCTCCACCGCCACTGCGACGTAGGAGAACGAATTCCCATGGTTCTTTTGAACTTATGGGTGAAACAGAGGTTCGTGGAGAACCACAGTCCAGAACCCTGGATCGACAAGTCTTTGATACTGTAGAGGTTCAGGACCTAACTTCTAGAGAGTTCAATACTCCTTTCAACCCTCCTCTTACTAGACCCAACGATCCTTTACTAGTACCTGTTGGATTTTCAACAACCTGATTACAGTGCGTGTGCTCTTTGTGTTGCTTGTTTTTAGTTGGCCTTAGATATTTTTTGGTTTGTTGAGTTGGAAACTATGGATAGCGTCCCAGTGAGCACCAATCAAGGGACCCTTGTTGAAGGGGCTCCTTGTGCTTTTCCATTCATTGGGAACATTGGTACTCCCTTAATGGCTACCTTGAATCTTCCGGAATTCACTATAGGGATACCGGTTTGGTTGTTTTCCACTCTGAATGCCTTGCATGCTCCTGATGCTTCTCAAGTAAGCACCTCACATCAAGAGCATCAGAACCCTATGCCTGCTTCGCCAGTAGCATCTTTTCCTCCTCCTTCTACCTCATGTGGTGAAAGTAGTAATATTAGTAACCAGCGGTCTAAAAGGAATAGACAGAGGAATAATAGGAAGAAGATGTCAAAGAAAGGGGGCAGCCACCCAGCCTCTAGAGGTCATGCTGGGGGCACCTACCCAACCTCTGGTGGTCATGTTGGGAGAACTCACTCAGTCACTGGAAATCATACTGAACCTCGCCACCCAGCCTTTGAAGGTCATGTTGGGGGAACCTACCCAACCTCTGGTGGTCATGTTGGGAGAACTCGTTCAGTCACTAGAAATCGTACTGAACCTCGCCACCCAGCCTCTCAAGGTCATACTGGGGGCACCCACCCAACCTCTGTAGGTCATGTTGGGGAAAAAATTTCAGTCACTGCAAATCATACTGGAATTATGTCTTCAACCACTATTTCTCATGTTGAGGACACGTCATTGATCACTGCTGGTCATATTAATGACAAGTCACCAGTTCATGTGAGCCATACTGGAGATATTGAATCGGCCACTACAAGTCATGCTGAGAAAGTTGACATTATCGACAAACCTAATAAACAGAAGCTTAAGTTCCCTTGTAAATTTTACGAGGGAGACCACCTGACCTATTTGTGTCTTCTACTTCTAGAAGTGCAAAGAGTGTGGTCAATAGTTCAAAAGTATTCTTCTGAGCAACCAGCCACTGCAAGTCATGTTGGGGGTAAGTTGTCAGCCAATGATAGTCATGCTGAGAGTAATATTGTTTTAAATGAGTCTAAGCTTATAGGATGGAAGCCAAAGTTCCCTTGTAAACTTTGTAAGGGAGATCACCTTACTCACCTATGCCCTACTATTCCAGAGGTGCGGAGAGTGTGGTCTATGTCTAACGGATCTTCTGCTCCTGAATTGTCTATAGATTCCCAATAGCCTGATCAACCTTTGGTTGATGAAGTGGTTGAGCCAATGCAATATTTGGTCAACCCCACTCTTTCTTCGGAGAGTGAAGTGATCGAATCGATGCAATATTCGACCATTCCCATCAATCCTTCGGAGGTTGATACACCTGTCCCGGAAGTCTTTTGTATTACCAGTTCTGATGTTTCTGAAAATGGGGGCACTGCATCTGTGCCAAGTGAACCCCTACCAAGCTCTGGGATCATTTCCTCTGATTGGAATAGTCTAACTGGGCCTCGCCTTCCTTCTTCTTCACCTTTCCAGATAAAGGTTGATATCGAAAACCATGTGGTTCACCGATGTATTGTAGATGAAGGGGCCTCTGTTAGTATCTTATCCCCTTATGCTTGGAGAGATTTAGGTTTTCCTAACCTTGTTCCAGCTGTTAATTGGCCGTTGACTTTCGATAAAATACCTAGTGAACCACTGGGATTCCTCCCTCAGGTACCTGTTACTTTGAGTGGAAAAACAGTCTTAGTTGATTTTATGGTTTTAAAGGACCCCATGGATTTTGATATGATCCTAGGGCGTGATTACATATATGCTATGCAGGCTGTGGTGTCTACGCTCTTTCGTGTGATGCATTTTCCTCATAACAAAAGCATTGTCACTATCGATCAGCTTACATTTGTTGATCCCTCTTATTACCCAACTATAGACCAAGTATATCCCTCGCCAGTAGGCACTACCATATTACAATCAAATATTGTGGCATATTGTTCCTTGAGTCCAATTGCTACTGAGAAGAAGCCTCTGAATTCATGCTTACCTTTTTTAGACTGGGTCCCGGAAATTGACCCGGTGATGACTCCATCTGAATGTTTAGACATGCGTTCTATTTGGGATAATTTACTTCCCTCTGATGAAATTTTCCTAGAGCCTATAATGTAGTCTTCCATTCATTTGGACATTGATCCACCTACAAGCATTCTTTCACCTTCACTTCGAGCTCGTTAAAAATAGGAAGGAGCTACGAGCATTTCTTCCACCTTCACTTCGAGCTCATTAAAAACAGTAAGGAATTTACGAGCATTCTTCTACCTTCACTTCAAGCTCGTTAAAAACAGTAAGGAGGATACGAGCATTTCTTCCAAGTTCACTTCGAGCTCGTTAAAAACAGTAAAGAAGTTACGAGCATTCTTCCGCCTTTTCTTCGAGCTCATTAAAAACAGTAAGGAGGATACGGGCATTCTTTCACCTTCACTTCGAGCTCGTTAAAAATAGTAAGGAGGTTACGAGCATTTCTTTCACCTTCACTTCGAGCTTGTTAAAAACAGTAACGAAGTTGTGAGAATTTATCTATCTCCTTTGAGCTCGTTAAAAATAGTAAGGAGGTCACGAGTTTACTTTTTTGAGCTCGTTAAAACTTTACGAAAAATATTTTTATAGGGTTATTTCACGCTCTTGTTTGACTCTTTAAATATGACAAGATTGCCGATTATAGTTGTCTTTTCAGACTCGTTAAAGGATTTGAAGCGACATCCGCTTAAGTATAAGTTTAAGCATTTTCCGGACTTTTGCGGATTACTTACGAAAAAGGAATACTCTAGTCATACATGGCTAGAAGAGTTCTCCTCTCATTGTTTTATACTTTTTCGGAGGAGGGTGCTAACTGCAGGAAAAAGGACCTTTTGGAGCCTTCTTTAGGGTTTTTAGGCTCTCGAAACATGAAAACACCAAGCGAGCACTCACCTACTCAAGCTCGATGTGAAATCCACGAGAGAGTAAATAGAGGATTGTTTAAGTTTTTCCGAATCTATAAACAGGAAAACACCGACGAGCATTAACCTACTTGGGATCAATATTAAAATCTAGGAGTAGGTGTATGGAGTTATTGTTTAAGCTTTTCAGACTCCCTAAAATTGAAAACACCAGCGAGCAAGAACAGATCTCGGCTCGATATTAAAATCCAAAGATCGGTACTATAGAGTATTCTTCTATCTCTTCTTCGAACTCTGTAAACAATGAAGAAGGTCTTGAGTCTTCCTCCCATGGGCTCGTTAAACTCTTTACATGGTTGGACCTATTGAGTTTTCTTTTCTTCATGGATTCATTAAAACAACAAGATGGATATTCTTTTATCAAAAAGAATAAGGGATAAGAAGGGTATATCACATATTTTTCAGTTTCAAAGGCAGTTAAGTTAGCCATATCCTTGAACACAACACCTACTTGAGTCTTTCATGTCAGTTGGGTTTTTATTTTTTGACCTTAGGGTGAGCCTGATCTACGAGTTTTTACTCCCCCGGTTGGTTATTCTTCCAACCATATGTAGGGTCTATTAATGTCTCCTACATTGCGGGCTTATATCATTTCCCCTTCATGTTGAAAACTGCCTAAGTCACATTTTGTCGTGCTCACTGTTCAAGGATACAACCTGTGTCGGCCATTCTGCAGTTTACCTTGACTTCATGTGTCGGTCATCTTGGTGTCAGTTTGTTTCATCTTGTTACTTGTCCTACTCCACATCATTTCATACCTTTTGAGTGTTTCTTGTGTTGGATGATGGAGGATTCATTAAGGCCTCCCTTCTAGCGGACTTCTTCCCATCGACATCAGCTCATTATGCTCTGGGAACGAAGTTTAGAGTTTCGGTTAGTACCCTGGGGATTGTAGTAATTAGTGGTAGTTTCTCTCTCTGTTGAATAAATGGGAATACATCAATGTCTCTTATTCGACAGGTTCCTCAAGTTTTCAACTTCAATTCCTCTTATTCACACTTGTTGGATCGTACTAGGTACCTTGGACCACATTATCATTATCGATGGAAGTCCTCGCGTTTGTTAATGGTATACATCAATGACCGGTAATCGAACGATATCCCCCATGTTCGACTTCAGCTCATTTATTCGCATGGTTAGGGTGTGTACCTTGGTTTGTTTGGATGAAGACCTTGGGATTATGATAGCATCACCATATTTATGTTATCCCCCAAGTTGCGCAAGACTAAGCCTCACTCATTTTGGCTCTTTACGAGACATAGATCCAGCTTGTTGTTATGGATATGATCTCTCATTTTGACATTGATCCATGCTTGTATTTCAGTGGCCATGCTCTATATATACATCCCCAAGTTATGTATCGGATATCATACTACACATCTATATGATGTCAAGATTGTAATTGCTTGCTGACCTTGATTGTTGTTTCAGGAGTTTTTTGTGACTTGGTTCTGCAGTTTCTTGCTCCTACTTTGACTTGGACTTATAATGTATTTCGACCATCGTTTCCCTCTGACCTCACACATTAGGGGGAATCTATTATAGGTCAAATATGCACTTCTCCGTCTGTGATCACATCATGATGTCGATCACACAAAAGGACAACATGGATTGAAGAGCTAAATTACCCTGGATGATGTATGGACTGAACCTACCCTCTTCAGCTGGGAATTTCCCTGATTTACTTGATCTTTTGACATGTGCGCTATTATGTGGGCAGTAGACTAGAGCACATCTGCTAGTATGCCCTACTTTTCTCAAGTGAAACTAGCGCACACCTTGGAAAAGCTGCAGGTGCTTGTTGTAAAACACTAAAGTTGCGCCCTGTGCGCTACTATGCCTTGAGAAAACTCGCGCACATATTAATATGAAATCAAAAATATATTAATTTGATGAATTGGGATAATTTGAAGTTAGTTCTGTAACTTCCCCAACCTCCCAATCCAACCACCTCTCGATTACAACTACCTACCTTGTCCCATAAATACAAGGAGGATGCATGAGAAAGACTAGACTCAAATTATATAGAAGGACCTAGAAGAAAGGCTTAAAGAACTGTTACGCTGGAGGAAAGTCCCAAGTCATTATGAAGAGAAGGAGCCCAGGATCCGGTTCTAGAAACATCTCAACACGTCAAGCATATTGTACTATTCATGTTTCTTTGACAACAAAAAGGTCAAAATACGTTTCCTGTCCCAAATCAGATATCTATTGGATTGTATGTCTATTTGGCTTAATGCTTGATTATATTTGATGTTAAATTGCTTTATAATTTCATCATATGTTATATGGTCAAGATACGTTGATAAAGGTATCCTTTGTATTGCAGGTTCATTAAGCGGGAGATCAAGCAGGAGATCAGTGAAAGCTAGGACCAGTCGTCGGTTAAAGGTATGTCTTTCGATATCCCAATCTCGGTCATTTGTAAGAACTAATTGTAATGCAAATAATGTATTTACCTATCAACCCCACCCAGTTGGTAGTGTCCATATCCTCACTATAAGTTAGAAATCCTGAACAACATGTCCTCTCTTTTCTAACTAGTGAATGATCAGAATCTTAATAAGACAATGGTGATACAAGCTACCAGAAGGGTTAACTGTATTCTTCCTAACTTGGCTAGACACCTTCTCCAAACTTTTCAGGAAATAAAATGGGAAGTTGAGGGTCTGACTGTTGACGAAATGCACTAACACTCTGAAATGGAAATCTTTAAATACAATGAACTTACCCTCGCAGGTGATTAAGTGGCTGATAATGGTCAGAGGATCTAAGTACTCCGGCTTGATCCATTCTCTGTGAAAACCTTTGATACCAGCAATGTGTTGAAAATCGATCCTCAGGGAAAATTCATGATCCTTCCATGGAAGAAAGAGATGCTTGTGCCATCGGGCACCTTCCCTCGGGAGCTTGGTAGCTAATTCTATTGACTCTTCTGTCACGGAGAAAACAAAATGGCCACCCTTGGCCATCTTTGTAATGTCCCTTGTTAGGAATTTTATTAAAATTGCAATTTTCCACTTTTTTCCTTGGTTCGACCTTTGACTAGTTTCGATCTCTAGGTCCCAAATTTGCCCCAAATGATCCCAAATCTTCTGAGAAGGTATATGAATGATATTAGAACATAAATATGTGTTTCAGGGATGCCTTTGTACCTTTAAAATACTTCTGCAAATACTCTTTCAATTCTGGTCAATGTAGGTAACTTTACTAGTGATTTCCCTTTGACTAGTATTGGTCTCTAGGTCTCAAATTGACTCCAAATTCCTTCAAATCTTCAAGGAAGGTGTGTGAATGATATTAGGGATTGAATATGATGTTCAGGGATAACATATGGCCACCAAAATACCTCTGCAAACTCTTTTAAGATTCTGGACCAAGTATGCAATTTTACTAGTAATTTGGGGTTCAAATCCCCCTAAGGTAAGTACTGAAAATGGCTTCCCAAATGCCTCCAAACCCACTCAAATTTATGAACAAAGGTATGTAATGTGTTAATTATGTTATTAAGTTCTCATATGCACCATTAATGGTTTATCACAACTGTTCTCACCCTCTCCCATTCAACTGCAAAAATCACCAATTCGACCCTTGGGGAAATGGCACTATTTCTTCTCCCAATGCAATTAAACTGAGTAAAAATACTTCAAATGCTCAAGTACAGTACATGAAACTTGTAAAATACATCCATGGCAGTCCATTAATCACAAATGCATCATAGAATCATCCATTCATTCGAAATCATCATCAATACATTGGTTCACAACAAGGTAGTGGGGAAATGGCATTGTTCTTCCATTAAAAATGAGATTTATACATTTCTACTTGGAATTTCGACATGAAACTTTCTGGAGATGAAGAACAGAGTATTTACTTCATATTACAAAAGAAATGGGGCATTAGAAGCTCCCCCAAAGATTACAATAGCTCACCAAAAACGCCCTCCCTCAAGGATCAAGAATATGCCATCAAAACTGGAAATGGTTGAAGGAGCGAGTTGCAATAGAAGAAACCATGAGCTGCCCTGTAGCTTACACCTGAAAATAAAGACTCCATTAAATCTCCAAATGAAAGGTCTGAATGGCCTTTCCAATTGCCAACTTGGATGGGAATCTTTCACCCTCGAAATTGGCTAAAGCAAGAAACTAGTCATCCACTAGCTCTCTCTCTTCACAAATGCAATTGCAAATTCTACAAATGATCAAAAGCCATTCTCATACTTCATTTCTACATTTTATAACCAACATTATCCTTCTAAGGGTCGAAATCCTCTCAATAGATTCAATAGATTTTCATTTAGGAAATATTCCACATTTGCCACTTGTCTCCTAGTTCCAACCTTCCATCTTCTCCCAAATTCGATTTTGAGTCTCTTTGGCTTCTCCAACTCCCAAATTCGCCTTCTTTGAGCCTATTTTTGGGGCTGACATGTCATAGTGGTCAGATGTCAGAGGTCAGGTCTGCAATTTGTCATAGTTGTCATAGATGCTCCATCATTGGTGTCATAGGGGCTAGGGAATCTAGCCCAAGTGTCCACAAACTTCCACTTTGACTCTTTATCTTCCATGGAGGTTACCAATCCTTCCAAATTCGACCTAATATGCTCAATGACATGTGTTATGACTTACCAACTCACCCAATAGTGTTCACATTCCCATTAATTCGAATTTGCAAAAGAGAGATACCATGTATTATGAAAAATCAAGCTAGTGTGGGTCCCACATCCTCCATATGTCTCCAAAACCATTTGTCACTTAGGATTTCTCTTGAATTTCTTTATTCACTCTATTTATTAAATACTTGAACCCTTCTAATGTCTAAACATCATTTATTATCCCCCTTATTCCAAATCCCAAAGCTTCCACCCCAAACCTAGGAAACTAGTAATTTTCCTCCTTGGCAATTATTTGACCCTTAACATCAATTTTACAAACTCTAATGAATATGGCTAATGTGATTAGGCCATTGTGACCCAATTCCAAATTTGGGACATGAAAAATCCTCCCTTCCCAATATTGCTTGTCCTCAAGCAATTTCAAACATGGGTGTTGAAGAACCTACTTTCTGTATAATTCTTTGAAGTTGCCATTGAATTGCCAAACCTTGAGTCTTTGAGTTTCCATGAATATTTTAGAGAGGAACCACCATGCTTGCTGCTGCACTACTCTTATTAAAATCACTTTATTAAGTGGGGAATCCATCTCCCATGCTGCTTGCTTCCCCAAAAAAAATGAAACCAATGAGACAAAAATTATTCCAGGGTCCCATTGCTTGTATTGCACCCCAACAATTAAGAGTGCTCTCCAACCTACACCATTAGATAAGAGGATTCCTGGATCCCATTTTCTTTTATGCATTCTTCCAAACATCATGAGTACCAAATATATATCATCAAAGTACATAACAACATAATGAAAATGTACATCAAGGATATGCTTCATCAAAGAGTCATGAAAGTGCTTATACCTCCAAGCAAGTAGACCACCATTTTCCAAGTGCATACAAGCTTCAAGTGACCAATCAAATCTGCTCCAATGACATAGGTGAGGATCCCATGTCCTATAATGCTACTCCAAAAGGATGTGATATGCATCAAAATATTCAGCCATGTATTCTTTCATCCAAGAAGTGAATGAAGAATCTCCACTAGAATCTGAACCAAATAATGAGCAGAAAAAACAAAGAGACTTCAAATGAATCAAAGAAGTCTCACCCATACATCCATGAATGTGAGAATCATAAAGATGTAAAAAAGTATGTGGCTGCCAACAAAAATGTTCTCCCATCATAAATCTATTCATCCAAGTGTTGGATGAAGTTCCTCTAACATCAAATGAACCCAGTGTTGAGCAAGAAAAACCATGAGTATTCAAGTGACTCAAATCCATATCATAGGTGCATCCATGTAGATGTGAATCATCATAAAGTGACAAATTATGCTGCTGCAAATGTGAATAAGAATGTGCTCCAACCATGTCATCATAAAAGTTAAATCTAGGAGTTCCATACTCCTCATATGGCACCATCAAAAAGAACCCTTTCACCCATACTTCATTGAGACTAATACTGCAAAACATGGAATTGTAGGATGTAGGAGAATGTACTAACTCACCCAAATGATCAAAAAGTTCAGGAGTTTCATCATGGGAAGGATCCATGTGGGTAGTATCATGCATCTCCTTCAAAAGTGTGAACTCTTTGTCATAGTTTGGTTCCAATGTAGAGGAATCATGCTCTTCTTTAAAAATTGCATAACCTTCATCAAGAGGCAATTCAAATTCCTCTTCCACCACATCAAGTGTTTGGATCTCTTCAAGTTCATCTTCAAACACATCAAGAACATTCAAATTTTCACATTTCTCATGATCCACCATGTCATGAGAATCCTCCAAACAATCTACCATTTGACAATCTGAAACATAGGAGGAAAAACAAGTATCTTGCAACTTTTCAAGAAGTTGCTCATTTTGAATTGTGAGCTTATGAATATCCTCATTATTCTTCAAGTATGTATCATGTAACAATTCATTAAGCTCAAACAAATGGTTTCTATCAAAAAGCAAAGACATGAAATTACCTTTGATGTGGCACATTGCTCTTTGAATCTTCTCCATGTCTCCAAGGAAGGATGTTTCCTCCAATGAAGTAGCTCTCCAACAAGAATTTGACACCAATGCTTGAGTGTCATGGAGAATGCTGAGGGACTCTTGGATATTATTTTCATTCATCTTTAAGGACCCTTCAAGAAAATGAGGCTCTTGCAAATGAACCTCCTCATCTTCTTCAATTTTGCTTGGACCAACTTCATGAAGCTCAAGTGGTGATGGGGAAGTTGATCTTGGTTCTTCTTCAACTGCTACAAGGTCTTCATTATCATGCTTAATGAAACTTGTACTTGTAGAAACACTTTCAAAAGTGATCTCTATGTCACCAACATAGAGGTGTGAGCACCCATCAGTAGGTACTCCTTCATAGTTTAAGCATCCATCAGTAGATGCTCTTTGGTTCATGTCTAAGCTAGAAGGTGTCTCGAAATGATCTTCCATATTTTCAATAGAATCTTCTTCATGCTCTTGTGATGTCTCTTCCTTTTGCTCATTAAAGCAATCTGATGCATTTTGCCCCTTGTTTTCCTTAGGATCAATATATTTGGAATCTCTTCTTGAATAAATCTCAAAAGCTCTCCTCAAGGAGGACATCATTTCATGCACACATATATGATACTCGCTCCAAGGGTTTTTACAAGAAGGGCATAAACCTTTCTTCACTAACTCCACATCTTCATTTTTGGGCCTATTTTCAAAAACATGTTCAGCATAGTACTCAAAAGACATGGCATTTTGTGTATTTTTGCTAAAAGCAAGATATTCTTGATATTTTTGATATTGTTGGGGCAAGGTTTTATATTTTGCTCTCCATCTTTGGAACTCACTCATAGAATTATCCTTGGTTGGTGTGACACACTCATATTCATCAGATTTAAAGTCATAAGAATAATCTTCATTTCTCTTGAAATTATAAGAAGTGTTGCATGATGGCACCTCTTCCTCATATCATTCACATTCTGCTTCATATTGCTCATAAGCATCTGCATATTCCTCATAAGAATTGTACTCATAGGATTCATCATAATAGTAAGACATGGCTGCCAATTATTCTTGAATGTATGTACCTAATACACAGGTGCAAGGACCATGCTCTGATACCACTGTAATGTCCCTTGTTAGGAATTTTATTAAAATTGCAATTTTCCACTTTTTTCCTTGGTTCGACCTTTGACTAGTTTCGATCTCTAGGTCCCAAATTTGCCCCAAATGATCCCAAATCTTCTGAGAAGGTATATGAATGATATTAGAACATAAATATGTGTTTCAGGGATGCCTTTGTACCTTTAAAACACTTCTTCAAATACTCTTTCAATTCTGGTCAATGTAGGTAACTTTACTAGTGATTTCCCTTTGACTAGTATTGGTCTCTAGGTCTCAAATTGACTCCAAATGCCTTCAAATCTTCAAGGAAGGTGTATGAATGATATTAGGGATTGAATATGATGTTCAGGGATAACATATGGCCACCAAAATACCTCTGCAAACTCTCTTAAGATTCTGGACCAAGTATGCAATTTTACTAGTAATTTGGGGTTCAAATCCCCCTAAGGTAAGTACTGAAAATGGCTTCCCAAATGCCTCCAAACCCACTCAAATTTATGAACAGAGGTATGTAATGTGTTAATTTTGTTATTAATTTCTCATATGCACCATTAATGGTTTATTGCAACTGTTCTCACCCTCTCCCATTCAACTACAAAAATCACCAATTCGACCCTTGGGGAAATGGCACTATTTCTTCTCCCAATGCAATTAAACTGAGTAAAAATACTTCAAATGCTCAAGTACAGTACATGAAACTTGTAAAATACATCCATGGCAGTCCATTAATCACAAATGCATCATAGAATCATCCATTCATTCGAAATCATCATCAATACATTGGTTCACAACAGGGTAGTGGGGAAATGGCATTGTTCTTCCATTAAAAATGAGATTTATACATTTCTACTTGGAATTTTGACCTGAAACTTTCTGGAGATGAAGAAAATAGTATTTACTTCATATTACAAAAGAAATGGGGCATTAGAAGCTCCCTCAAAGATTAGAATAGCTCACCAAAAACGCCCTCCCTCAAGGATCAAGAATATGCCATCAAAACTGGAAATGGTTGAAGGAGCGAGTTGCAATAGAAGAAACCATGAGCTGCCCTGTAGCTTACACCTGAAAATAAATACTCCATTAAAGCTCCAAATGAAAGGTCTGAATGGCCTTTCCAATTGCCAACTTGGATGGGAATCTTTCACCCTCGAAATTGGCTAAGGCAAGAAACTAGTCATCCACTAGCTCTCCCTCTTCACAAATGCAATTGCAAATTCTACAAATGATCAAAAGCCATTCTCATACTTCATTTCTACATTTTATAACCAACATTAGCCTTCTAAGGGTTGAAATCCTCTCAATAGATTCAATAGATTTTCATTTAGGAAATATTCCACATTTGCCACTTGTCTCCTAGTTCCAACCTTCCATCTTCTCCCAAATTCGATTTTGAGTCTCTTTGGCTTCTCCAACTCCCAAATTCACCTTCTTTGAGCCTATTTTTGGGGCTGACATGTCATAGTGGTCAGATTTCAGAGGTCAGGTCTGCAATTTGTCATAGTTGTCATAGATGCTCCATCATTGGTGTCATAGGGGCTAGGGAATCTAGCCCAAGTGTCCACAAACTTCCACTTTGACTCTTTATCTTCCATGGAGGTTACCAATCCTTCCAAATTCGACCTAAGATGCTCAATGACATGTGTTATGACTTACAAACTCGCCCAAGAGTGTTCACATTCCCATTAATTCGAATTTGCAAAAGAGAGATACCATGTATTATGAAAAATCAAGCTAGTGTGGGTCCCACATCCTCCATATGTCTCCAAAACCATTTGTCACTTAGGATTTCTCTTGAATTTCTTTATTCACTCTATTTATTAAATACTTGAACCCTTCTAATGTCTAAACATCATTTATTATCCCCCTTATTCCAAATCCCAAAGCTTCCACCCCAAACCTAGGAAACTAGTAATTTTCCTCCTTGGCAATTATTTGACCCTTAACATCAATTTTACAAACTCTAATGAATATGGCTAATGTGATTAGGCCATTGTGACCCAATTCCAAATTTGGGACATGACAGTCTTGCCATCAAAACTTTTAGCGAACAGTAATGAAATATCATGGTCGTGGCCTTGGAGAAGGCGGAGAAACGGACCCCAACCTGCTCGCAAAAACACTTCACAACAGGCTTTAAACTTAGAAATGTGGAGGAGTTCCTGGTAGCTACCAGGCTCGTAATGAATTGGCATCGTTGACAGAGGATGGGGGGATGGGAATGGATACAAGAGGTGCAATAATTTGCAGAGGACGCAGCTCAACAAAAAGATGGAGAGCGAACAGACTGAGGCAGAATTCACGCGATCACCAGTTTAAACTAAGGTCCGTTTGATTGTTTGAACGACAGTGGATGAGGGCTTGGCATGCTTAAAAGATCGCACTTGTCATTCGAAGATCTTGAGTTAAGTGCCAGCGTAGAGGTGCGTGAATCGAGTGAATACGTGTGGTTTATAATATATTCAACCATGTCCAAAGCTGAGCTTTGGATCGGCTTTGGACAGGTTGAATGTAATTCACATAATGAAAATAGATTAAACGTGAAATATCATAATTCGATTAATATGGTGGCAGGTCGTACAACAGTATAAGTAAGATCGAATGGCGGTCATGCAATGATTCACAATGATGCATAATCCATTCGTTTAATGGAGGCGGGGTGGGCAAGAGAATGAAGCCATGTGTAAAATCGACATTTGATTGATCCCTGTCATAATTAGCTAATTAACTTATCAATAATATTCAAATTTGAACATCTTGGCATATTAAATAAAGCTGTTATAGGCTATGGTTTCATTTAGCACTCCATTCAAAACGTTGTTTATTTGCCTCGTTCGGATCAGCATTTGACCAGTCATTCAATCCTTCATACAGACTTTTTTTCTATACAAGATCTTATTGTTGATGCTAACCAAAGCTGATTTTGCAGAGAATTTATGAAGTTGTTAGTGCACAAAAGATGCTGTAAACTTTGCTTTTCTGGATCTTTTAGTTGTGTTCCTCTTTTTGTTCTTGATTAGATCAATATTTCTTCTGCTTTTACATTAACCTGGAAACACCTTTCATTGTATCAGAGATAAATAAAAATTTCATAAATATTCAAAGAGTAAGAACAGTTCTAATCTCCCCCCCAAACCAAAAATATGGCGTGTCCTCAAGCCATCAAAGAGGAAATGATTAAAATTTAAAAAATTCAATTGAAAGTCTTACAGATAGATTTTAAAATATTGTGATAATTTTCATAAGGAAATGAAATATTAACTAATAAATGTAGATGATTCAGATATGTACATTCATCAAAAAGAATACAACAGTGCTTAAAATACCATATGAAGAATAATAGTGTAAGAGATGCGAAAAATGCCATAGGAAAACTAGTCATCCATGACTCATTATAAAGATCTCTTGCCATCCAAAGAATATAGATAAGGTTCACCGTAAAGTTTGTGAGATCTACTATAATTATGGGTCCCATTTGTAGGATAGTCATATCCTAGGTATTTGTTTGAATTAGATGACAAGGTCCAAGTCCAACTTACAACCATTATCTAATGACAGTATAAATAATCGGCCTAAACATGTGTTTGTATACTCAGGTTTTTTATGAGTTATGTGAATAGCAATGCATTAACCAAACCTCTTTTACCCGATATTGACCCACTGCCAGCAGGCCTGTTCAATACCCTGGCGGGTTTATCTTGGTACCATGCAAGCATAGCCTCGCTGCCAGCGAGCCTGTTCAGTACCCTGACGGGTTTACTTGCATTTACCGAGCTTCCTTGTTTAATATTTTACTTAGCATGGACCCGCTGCCAGCGAGCCTATTCAGTACCTCGACGGGTTTGCTTCGTATAATGATATATATATATGTGTGTGTGTGTGTGTGTGTGTGTGTGTGTGTGTGTGTAAGAAATCCGGTTGGAACTAGAGTGTGCTAAGCCTGTTAAACACATAATTCAAAATTTTAGCACAAACCTTATGAGTAACTTTATTTATAATGGCCTAAATTACAGATCATACCAAAAGATAATAACCTAAAGCTGTTCTTTGACTTCATAGTCTATTTTCTTCATAAAAGGTCAGTAATGTTCCCCATAAAATAGAAAATATCACCCACTTTTAGGCTACCTTTTAAAGGTGCTTTAGAGACAAGTTGTTATAATGAGTCCAGGATGAACTAGTAGTCCATAGGTGTAAGATAGAGTTTTGTGGAGATCATAATAATTAAAGTAGGTCTTTTAAACAACTGTTCTAATGATAAATCAGAAGTGTGCATGTCTGAATCAAATACCATATACAGAATCATAAAAGAAAGTGGTTATAAATGATATCAAGAATGCTTTATCCTTTCACTATAAATTTTCAATTTTAATAGTAACCAAAAGAGAGGGAGAACTATAAGTATTTCTTTTTAGAGCACTTCCCTTTTCGCATAATATCACATGAGTTGATTAAAAAGATAGGGTTCTTGTAATTAAGCTGCAAAACCACTTATTAGATGATTCAAATTTTATTCAAAACAAAAGCATATGTAGAAAACAAGTTATGTAAAATTTTCAAAATTAACGAAAGGAAAAAGAGTCTTCCCATTTTATTGACAACATTTTACAAACTGAGCATAATAGATTTCCTGTAAAAAATACAATCAGTTGTTAAAAATGACTCATTATTATTGAAAATCAAAAACATATTTACATATATATATACAAAATAATTCAAGGACTAGGAGGAGGAGGAATGGCTTCCTCTTCTACCAACTCCATTTCTTCCTATTGCAAGGCATTCTGCACAAAATCCTGTTTAGATATTGGTTGACTATAAAGTCTAAGTCTGTGTCCGTTTACAACAAAAGAAATTTGTGAATCAGCAATTGTCTTAATTTTAACGGATCCATTATCAAAGGCTGTAACAATTTCATATGGACCCATCCAACAAGTAGTTAATTTACCTTTAAAAATTTTGTATCTTGAATCAAAAAGTAGTGCCCAGTCTCCAGTTTTGAATTGTTTTTGTTTAATGTATCTACCATGCCACTTTTTGCATTGGTTTTGTATTAAGATTGTACGTTGAATAACATCTTGCCTAATCTCGTCTAATTCATTTATCTGCAGGATTCGTTGTCTCTGTGCTTCTTCTAAGTTCATCCCTAATTGCACAGCCATACGAAAGGTTTTGACTTGAAATTCAATGGGTAGAAGAACTTGTTTACCATAAAAAAGTTCATAAGGTGTGTGGCCAGTAGTGTTTCTCCATTTTATTCTATAAGCCCATGGAGCTTCAGGAAGCCTATCTGCCCAGTCTTTGTGGTGTAACTGGATAGTCTTAGTCAGGATGGCTTCTAATACTTTGTTGGTGGATTCTACCTGACCGTTGGCTTGCGAGTGATATGGTGAAGATTTACAATGTCTAATACCATATTTTTTAGTAAGCACTTTCATTAATTTAGAAGTAAACCGAGATCCTTGATCAGTTACAATTTCCCTAGGTACACCGAATCGGGTAAATATTTCTTCATAAATGAATTCCACCACAGATTTCTCTGTGGCTCGGAATAAAGCTTTAGCTTCTACCCATTTGGTGACATAATCTGTACAGACTAGGATGTACTTCTTCTTGCGAGACATAGGGGAAATTGGTCCAATGAAATCTAGAGCCCATTTTTCAAAAGGCTCAATCATAACTTGGGGTTGTAAAGGCATCTCATCGGATGGTGTAGGTCTACCCATTCTTTGGCAATTGTCACATCCCTTGACATATTTGGCAGCATCTTTGAAGATGCTTGGACAATAATACCCAGAGTGCAATACTTTGTATGTTGTTCTCTTATCAGAAAAATGCCCACCGCAAGGTCCACCATGACATGCATGTAGGATATCTGCCATCTCATCCTCCCGTACGCATCGTCTAATAATAAGGTCAGGACCAGTACAAAAGAGATCATTATCCACCCAAGAATAATTGGAACTTTGAACTATGATCCTGTGTTTCTCAGGTGGGGAGAGATGGTTAGGTAGCTTTCCAGTTGCTAAATAATTGGCTATATCTGCAAACCATGGGGTTCGAACAGATACAGCGAACAAATGTTCATCTGGGAAGCTATCATCGATAGGGCTGGCATTATCGTCAATTTGAATTCGAGAGAGGAAATCAGCTACTACATTCTCTCTACCGGGACGATCAACAATGGTGATGTTGAATTCTTGTAACAAAAGAAGCCACCGAGTCACTCTGCCATTGGTGATAGGTTTATTCATCAAAAACATGATGGCGGAGTGGTCAGTGTGTATAAAAATTTCATATCCTGTGATATAATGACGAAACTTGTTGATGGCGTAGACTACTGCTAGAAACTCTTTTTCAGTAACAGTGTATTTCGATTCTGCAGGAGTCAAATTTTTACTAGCAAAGTAGATGGCATGTGATGTTTGTACCTCTTTTTGACCTAAAACTGCCCCTATAGCTATGTCGGAAGCATCAGTGGATATATGGAAAGGAAGGGACCAATTGGGGCCCATAAGTATTGGTGCCACTGATAGCTTGGCCTTTAGAGATTTGAAGGCTTGTTGACACAGTTCAGTCCATTGAAATTCTGTGTCTTTCATGAGTAGTTTGAACATAGGTGTGGCTATTTTAGTGAAATTTTCAATGAAACGTCTATAATAGCTGACATGGCCAAGAAAACTTCTTACTTCCTTTGGAGTTTTTGGAGGAGGAAGATTAACAATTATTTCAATCTTGGCGGGATCCACCTTGATACCTTGAAGAGAGACATGATGTCCCAAAACTATGCCCTTGGTCAGTAGCATTTTACGTTTTTCATGACTAAGAGCTAAGTTCGTTTCTTGGCACCGAATAAGAACTGTTTCGAGGTTATCAAGGGCTTCCTGGAAGGTATTACCATAAACTGTAAAATCATCCATATAAACTTCTACACAGTCGTGTATGAGGTCAGCAAAGATTCCTAGAAGTACACACTGGAAAGTAGCAGGTGCATTACATAGGCCAAATGGTAACACTCGGTAGGCATAAGTCCCCCAAGAGAAAGTGAAGGTTGTCTTGTCTTGATCCTCAGGTGCTATCAATATTTGATTGTATCCACTATACCCATCAAGGAATGAAAAATATTATTTCCCTGATAGGGTGTCTAACACCTGATCGATGAAAGGCAAAGGGAAGTAGTCCTTAAGAGTGGCCTTATTCAGTTCTCAAAAGTCAACACAGATATGCCATTTCCCTATGACTTTCTTTGGAACTACCACCATAGGAGAAACCCATTTAGTGTTGGAAATTTGGTAAATGAATCCAGTGTTAAGGAGTTTTTGTAATCCATCCTCTACTATATCCTTTAGGGCTGGATTCATTCTTCTCTAGGGATTCCTAACAGGAGGTATGTTCGAGTCTGTGTAAATGTGATGGATACAGGTATCTAGGTGTATACCTTTCATATCGGTATATTCCCATGCAAATGCTCTAGTTTTACTCTTGAGTACTTTTAGTAATTGTTTTTGCTGACTCTCATCTAAACCTGCATTTATATGTAGAAATTTATAGGGACTGACCTCACATGGTATGGTATAGGATCCTAGGTGTTATTCTATTGTGAAGACACAGGGTGTACTTGTAAATGTTGAGAGGCTCATGTTTTCTTGGAATTCATCTCCAAAGATATGGTCAAATTGGGAAAAAGATTGGAGAAAATCTACACATGTTGTGGAAGAGATAAATTGGTTCAACACATTCTCGGTATTTTGCTCTTGAAGTGCCCGAGAGAAATCACTGACAAGGGAAATTTATTCCAAGTTGTCATCCCCGGAAGGACAATCTAACCAAAATAGGTTTTCAGCTATTGGCTGAGCTGGTGGGTATAAAGCTAGTTTTCTTAAAGATAACCCATCAAAGATAATCATCTCTCCATCCCTACATCTTATAAATGCATTGGCAGTAGCCAACCAAGGTATTCCTAAAATAATGGGGTGACCTTTGGAAGGGTCTTTTGACTCTATAACCATGAATTCCATGGGATATTCCCTTGAGGCTACTGATACAATGATTTCATCTAAGATCCCAGCAGGTAGCACCATAGTGCAATCTACTAATTCTAGCATTGTTGGGGTAGGGTGGAGGAATGGTCCTAAATTGAGAATTTCTAAAAATGTGGTAGTCATCAAATTGATAGCAGCTCCTAGATCAATAAGTGTGTTTCCTATGGCAGTGTTATTGATGATAACAGTCACCATGGGGTTTCCTGGGTTTGAATACTTTGGTATTCTAGGATGGTTTGCTATGCAATCTGATATTTCTCCTATTACATGAATCATCGGAGGGTCTTTTTGTTTCCTCCCTGGTCTCTTAATACAGAGTTCCTTTATTATCTTACTATAGATTGGGATATCCTTAATGGCTTGTAACAAAGGGATCTTAATGCAAATATTTTTCAATTCGTTAATGATATCACACTCTGGATAAGTTACAGGTTTTTCTATTACTAAACGTTCCAGATATGGAGGTGATTTTTCCCTTGGAATTACTTCTTTGTGTGGATGGTTGTGTGTTGAAGATTTAGAAATAACCACATCTTCAAGAATGGCATCATTCAAAACTTTGGTAGGTATGTTTTCTTCTTCATTTTCTTCTTGGATAACAACTGATGACTTGGGCTTATCTTGCAAAAATCTTCCGGACCGCAGTTAAATCTCATTTATTGGTGCGGTCGAAATGGCATATCATGGAAGAGTTAACAACCCAATTTTATTAAGATCTTGGGTTGGTTTGTTGTCAGGATTCGGTATCGGTTGTGCAGGTAATATTGTGGGTCTTGGAGGATTCATGTTCTGGAAATGGTGAGGTTGATTCGGGATAGGTGGTAGTGAGGGAGGTACAAATCCAGGAGGAAGCTGCTGAATATTAGGTGGGTAAGGATAGTTAGGCATAGGAGGAGGTGTTTGAGCATAAGCTTTCCCTCTCCATCCATATGGCCATTACTGCTGTTGAGCATTCTGAGGAGGGTGTTGCGATGGCCAATTCTGCCAACCTGAAGTATTCCATTGTTGAGTAGGTTGATAAGGATAGTAATAAGGTGGAATTTGTGATGAATCTTGATACGATGGCTGGTCTCTAGGTTTCCAAGGCCTCCTAAGTATTTCACCAAAATTTCCACTCTTGTATACAACTTGTAATCCAGGCAACGATGGACAATTATCAGTTGGATGTTCTTTTGTACATAGGTGACAGACTGAAACATTATTTAATGGACATTCTCGTTGAGGATGTTTAGTTCTACACCTAGGACAGAAAACACTCATTGCTGCATGCTCTTCATCTTGTCTCATTTTAGCTTGTAGTGCATCTAATTGAGAACCCATGGCTCCTAAAATATCTATTTTGAAATTTTCCGATAGGTTTCCCAATTCTACTCTTGTAACTCCACCAGGACCAAATGTGTTTCCTTCGGGATTCCTAACATAAGATTCTCGAAAGTGTCTTCCACCTTTCCCTCTGCTCCTAGTGTAATTCCTACATAGTTCACAAATCTCTGCAAAAGATTTATGAGAAATGTCTCTTGCTGCCATGAGATTAAGGTTATCTAAGAATTCTTCTGAGATTCCCTTGAGGAAGAGTGTTCTTACTGCATCTTCTCGAAGATCACTATACTTGGATTTGTGTAACACATAGTTAAATCTCTCAAGATAACCTTCTAGGCTCTCTTCTTCAAGTTGTTGAATTTTAAAAATATCATTGTGAGAGTCCTTAGGTCTATAGTAATCCTTATATTTCCATAGAAATGCATTCTTCATGTCTTCCCAAGTTCTAATACTAGATTCACCTAACCCCATAAACCATCGAAGAGAAGAATCTTTTAATGTGGCAAGAAAAAGTTTTAATTTTTGGCCATCTTGTAGGTAATTATAACTCCTACACAAAATGTCAAATTCGAATAAAAATGTGTCCGGATCCTTACTACTCTTCCTATAAAGGGTTGGTAGTGAGGAGGGAGGGATGTTTTTCATGGTAACATCTTGTGCAATGTCTAAAATAGGGAACCCGAAGGTACCTTCAGTTCTAACTTCTCCATCCTCTTCGTCTTATCGGACAGGATCTTCATTTTCATCCCCCCTGAAGATTCTATTGCCAAAGAGATAAAATCTAGGTGGCTCCTTTCTTGGTGAATATGGAATGTCCCAACATTCTTTTCAGGAAGGGTATTCTTCTTGTTAGGAGGAGAATTACCAGCTACGTGGGAATCCAGTTTTGGAGGTCCTACTGTTGTTGTATCAATCTGTGAGATAACTATGTTCATAGAACTCTCAAAAAGAGCATCTACTTGTGCAGGATCGACAAAATCTACCAAGTTTGGACCACCTACTATTGAAAAAGTAGTGTCTTTGGGTTTTTGGACTAATGGAGAGTTGAGAGGTCCTGAAGTTTTGTCCTTTTGAGTTTCCTCTTATCTAAGTTCAGTCTCAATATGAGCTTGGGGTTCTTCTAGTGGAATTTCTTTATGAACGGATTGTTTTGATGTCGCTATGTTTTTTCCTAATGGATTTCCAGAAAGGATTTCCTTTGCTTTCCAAGTAGGACTATCCCCTTTAGGTGTCTTTCGACACTTCTATGTTGAGTTAGTAGTTGGAGTGGCACGCCCCCCGTATAGGTTAGTAGGAATTTTAGTAGGGATTTTAGTAAGAGAGCTAGTTTTAATAAATCTACCTTGTGAATCTCTAGAGCTATTCATGAAAACAAATTATAACTTAAATCAACTCTAACTGCATAACTACTACTGTTGGGTTTTGGGGATGCATGTTATAACAGATGCGCAGGTTCTTACCTCTCGTCTTACTGCTCACCCTCCACCAGCCTATTTTCAAAGGAAAGAATATAACTAATTTAAAAAGGAGTTGTACTTATCTATGACTTAATTCTACCTATTTATCTACAACTGAATTCTACCTATATTCTACAACTCCCTAGCAACGGCGCCAAAATGTTGGGTGTGTGAGCTATCTCAAAGAAAACACTTCATATTTAATTATCGACCGGGGTTTGTAATATTAGAGTTGAGGCAAAGTATATGCTAAGATAGAATGGCACCTAAGATTTTCGGCTTGTCAGACCTTAAAAAAAATATTTAATAAAGAAAAGATCGAAAGATATTTCAAAATGAAAAACCGATTCAAACTTCAGAAAAAACAATAAAAAGAACTAAATCAAACTTAGTTAAACAAATAGACTAGAATACTATCAAATCATACTACTCTACTTTATAATTTAATAAGGGAAACTGATTAAAAAGCAAACTACTGACTATGAAAAATGGAACTACCTAATTTCAATTCTAATCTAAGAATTAGAAAAACAACTGTAAATAAATTAGAGACCTATCTATGAAATAAATTAATTTGATGATAAATTACATAAGCATAAAACTATGCTAATCAGAGCAAATTACAAACTATTTAATAATTTCAAAAACTAATTCAAAAAGCATCTAATCCCATGTAATAGGAACTGGAGTGAATGTATCGTAATGGCTTTCAAATGTAATAGCAAAACAAAACGGAAGTAAATCTAATCTAATTTCAATAAAGAGATGTAAACTACAAAGAGACCAATTACAGTTAACTTTAAACATTCTGATCTATCTACTATCCATGAGCAGAATAATAATATAAAACTAATGAAAACTAGAAGCAAGTAGAAAACTTGATAAAGATATTTACTTCTGAACTTGATTTGGAAGCAAGTAGAAAAAATGATAAAGATATTTACTTTTGAACTTGATTTGGAAGCAAGTAGAAAACTTGATAAAGATATTAATTCCCAAATCCAAATTCTATTTCATGAACATCTTCATTATCTATCTAAATAAGAAACTGATCCTAATCTTAATAAAGGAAACTATCAAAACTAGAATACTTGGAGAATGAAATTATTAACTCTAATCTAACTAATTCTTAAGAGCATGTAATAAACTAGACTAGGAATAATACTGATAAGTTCTGAAACAACAACATATTAGCAAATTAAATATGAAAGACATAATTTAAAAGACAGTTAAAGCAAACTAAGAATGATATCAAGACTTTAATTAAAACTTTATGGAATGTAAAACAGGAACCTATTTATGGTTAAGAATACTAATTAAAAGCAAGAAATATTACAGTTAAGAAAAACGAATAAACTGAATTCAAATGAGCATAAAAACAATGCAGAAAGAATGAAAGTCCGAATGACGATCCGGATGACTGTCCGAATGACAATTTGGATGAGGAAAAACAAGTTAAACTAAGGAAAAGAGTAGTTTCAATGA
Source organism: Larix kaempferi (assembly GCA_027924585.1). Taxonomy (NCBI): domain Eukaryota; kingdom Viridiplantae; phylum Streptophyta; class Pinopsida; order Pinales; family Pinaceae; genus Larix; species Larix kaempferi. The sequence goes on along the minus strand of BSBM01000173.1, from coordinate 7,036,435 downwards.
TCTTAACGTCAGCTGGCGAATGCAAATGAACCTACAATGCAAAGAAATCAGTGAGAAGACTTGTTGAGAAGCTATGATAATAGGAAGCAACCTATTCTAATTATTGTCTAAAGAAGATGAACTATTCCTATTCTATGCTAAAGCAAGACTGAGATGAGAGATAGAATTAACCTACAGCTACAGAGAATAAGCTAATGAAACTAATTTAAATAAGAACTAAGCTCGAAACAACAACTAACTAACTCTATCTAATTTGCAGAAGGCTAAAGATAACTATCTAATTACAAAAGACTGAAATTAAACTATCAAAGCTCTACTTTGGTCGACCATTTACTAATTCTGGAAACACAAACTAGGTTAGCAACACAATATAAATTACAGAGAAGAAAGAAATATCATGTACAGAAAAATGAAATTAATTACATATAGAGGAAAATAAACTAACTATTTGCAAAAAACAAAAACAAAACCTTCGGTTGATGAGGGGCCCTTCCCAGCAATCAGAGATGGAAAACTAAATTGATTAAGTTACTCAAAACATCAACAAGTTGGAACTTCCATTAACTTGAGAAAATTACAAAACGTCTGTTATCTGCTCTTGATAATCTCTAACTCTAAATCTGTCTCCGTCTAAAGACTAACTCGACTAACTATACAAATCATCTATTTTATAAATTACAATGGATGAGAAGGTCGACAGAGTCGACCTCTCTAATAATAGAGGCATTTATGGCTGTAACCAGTTGCTTTAAGTGATGCGTGACAGCGCAAGGAGCATCAATCAGTCTTCACGGGGTCGGTTTCTTCACGCAGTTGCTTGGAGCGTCGATCTTCCTTTGATGTGGAATGGGCAGTGTGTTGGCGGACTGAGCGTGGACGGACAAACTCTTCCAGAACACCGGCATGAATGGGCGTGTGTGATTCCAAGCCGAACGATCAATGAAATCGATGTGTGGAGTGTTGACGTGGAGGTAAGATGTGTTGTCGAGTTTGGAAGGCAAGAAGGTGAATCTTCCATAACAGAAGCTTATCAACCGTAACCATCACATGGCTAACAGAATCCACGTACTCGTTTTTTACTTTAATAGCCAGAAATATGCCAACCGTGGATTTCGTGAGCTGAATGCAAGGCTGAATGACGAGCTAGACGCGGCTAAACATTAGCAACATAAACACGCAGTCTGAATGGAAGTTCGTTTGAGAAATCGCAGCCTATAGATTTAAACTAAATTCCATGTATGTGTGGAAATGTCACTTTAATCGTTAATAAATCATAATATAACGAAATTTGACCATTTGATAAACGAATGCATGCATACCTGGTATGTTTGTCGGTCTGAATGGATAAAAGAATAACTTAATATATCAAAAATAGTGAGAATGATGCCATTCAAAGTAGATTGAATGATAAAAAATAGTAACAAAATGGACACCAACAAGATGCATGGGTAAGTCTTGATCGTGGATCATAGCCTTTACTGCTTCTATGATCGTTCTATTCTTCCTTTCGGCTCCACCATTCTGTTGTGGATTATAAGGGACAGTGAGCTCCCTCTTAATCCTTGCTTGCTTACAGAAATCTTTGAAATCCCCTAAGGTATATTCCCCTCCATTGTCTGACCTCAGGATCTTAATCTTCTTTTCAGAGAGATTCTCTACGAGCGCCTTGAACTCTTTAAACTTTTCAAAGACTTCATTATTATTCTTCAGAAAGTAAATCCAGGTTTTGTGAGAATAATCATCAATAAAAGATGCATAATATTCGTACCCGCTTAGAGAGGTGGTGGACATTGGTCCACAAATGTCTAAATGAATGATATCCAGAATACCTTTCTCTTTGTTGTCGCTACTTGGAAATGGGTTCTTCGTACTCTTCCCTTAGCACACCCTTTGCATACTCCTTCATGATCCACCTGGATCTCTGGTAATCTAGTCACCACCTTACTTACAATTGGTAAGGCCTTATAGTGTACATGAGCTAGTCTCTTGTGCCATAGCTCACAGGGGTCCGTGGTACTAGCCATCATTGATGCATCTGCATGATCCTTCAGTTTGTAAAGTCCTCCTTCTTCTACTCCAATGACTACTGCATCATCAATAGTCTTCCCTTTAGGCCACATGAGAACTTCACCATCTACAAATTCAACTCGAAAACCTTTCTTATCTAATGCTGAAATAGATAGAAGGTTCTTCTTCAACCCAAGTACATAAAGTACATCTTTCATGTTCATGGACTTCCCAGATTCCAACTTGTAAGAGGCTTCTCCCATACCTTTGATGGGATATTGGTAGCCATCTCCGAGTTTTACCTTGTGTGGAGATTCCTTCTGGATGAGATGAGACAAGGATTCTTTGTATCCTGTCATGTGCTTTGAAGCTCCACTATCCACTAGCCAAGTATCACTTCCATGAGATACTGAACCAGTGAGTGCTGAGATAAGAACATATTCTTCACTGGATTCTTCATTATCTCTGGTCTTGTGATCATCATCACTATCTTCCACTGCATGAGCATGAAACCTCTTCTTCTGCTTCTTGTGGTGTCTAGATTTGTTCGGACAATTTCTTGCAATGTGTCCAGTCTTGTGGCATGAGTAACATTCAATTGAAGATAAATCCTTTCTAGTCCTTCTCTTCTTCTGGGGTCTTCTTGGAGAGTCCTCTCGGGGACGAGGGTTGTTCTTCCTCTTCTTCCCACCTTTAGCATGAGTAGCTAAAGATTGATCTTCATCGTCATTTAACTTCTCCTCTCTTATGACTATTCTTTCTTCTTCTTGTACACATTCTTCCCATAGGTTTCTAAATTTGATTAGTTTCTTTCTGGCACAAATGCCACGAACAAATGGTTCCCAATCTCGAGGGAGACCATTCAGAGTAGTCATCACAACTTCTGCATCCTCTATCATATCCCCAATGGCTTCTAGTTGCTCTTTGATCTAGGATACTCTAGAGAAGTATGAGTGCATGGACTCAGACTTCATGCTCTTCACACCCTTGAGTTGATTTCTCAAGGTCATCTTTATGTTGATGTTCTTTCCTTCAAACAGGTTGGTCAAGGCATGAAACATCTCTTTTGGTGTCTTCTCGGAAGACACATGGGTGATCAAGTGATCCTTAATGGAGTCAGCAATGATCCTCTTTGATTTGATCAGGTTCTTCTTATGCCTTGCCTTATCTTCATCTCCCTTTGGTTCTATAATCCCTTCCTTCACATAGTCTTCTAGTTCATGCTCCTCGAGGATGAGCATGACTCTATACTTCCAGGATCTAAAGTTCTCAACTCCCTCAAGCTTTTCATCAAGCTTGGTATTGCTTGTCATTTTTCTATAATGAGAACCTCAAATGGAAATAGAAAATTTTGTAGATCTTACCTTGATGATTTGTTGGATCTAGGATTTGACAAAGAAACCCTAAAAATTCAAACTTGAAATTTCAATTTTCTGACAGGCCAGGGATATGCACTTGACTGAGGCGAGCAAGCTGGTGTGCTCGGATTTTGGAAACTCCAAAAATTTACCCCTTAAAAGTGACCTGGGAAATTTGGATCTACAATTTTTAGTTTTTCTGGTTTTTCTGGTTTTCTGGTCCAAATCCCGAACTAGGGTTTGATTGATCCTGGGGTTCTGCGCAACCAAAAAGTTCGATCTTGGGCTCAAAATTTTGATTTTTTGAGGGGATCAATCCTATGTTGAGAAAACTCAAAAATTCTCCTTCTTCCAAAAGCCCTAATTTTCCCTGGCTGCACAATGTAATCTTTCAGGCCAGCTCTGATACCATGTTAGTTTTTACTTGAACAGCATATAGCATATAAACAATTACTGAAAGATAAACAAGCACAGCATAAAACACATTAAACACAGATATTCTCTCGTGGAAACCACAAAGGGAGAAAACCCCGGCAAAGCCTTCCTCAATATAGAAATCACAAAATACAATAGTTCCCCAAGACAAATCAGCTACTCCTCCACTTGTGCGCACCTCTCCTCTTCACTAATGCGAACTTGCTTGAGTGAATGAGTGATTAGAAGTGAGAGAGAGGTCCTTTATTTATATTCTTCCGTTGGGGTGACAAATTCCCCAACAGGGTCGACATCTCTACTTGACTAGTCAATGACATAATATAATAATATTTTAGGGGCTTTTCTAGGCCGACACATGTCCTAGGGTTTACATTGATTCTTTCAATGACCTTTACATTATTAATTACATGACCATCATCTCCCGTAGGAGGAATACAATAATATAAATAGAATATATTCTGCAGCTACATTATTTTAACAAAGAGCCCCAATCGATAAGACATGAATGAGTGATCCTACCCATGATACTCATTGAGACATAAAAAAGGGATATTTAGATTCGGGTCTCGCCATTGTCATCACATTGACTTATTTTTCAAAATCATCATCAATATCAACCATATCAATATTACATTGTGTTGTCATTCTTGAAGAATTCGTGGACACAAAAGTCGTGGCAAGAGATTTATTCAAGTTCTATTGTTGCTCAGGTGCTCTAACGATGTCTAAAAAGCTAATGTTGGTATTCAACGCTGCAAAATTAATGGCCATGTTATAAGGAACATAATGGATGGGAAAGGTAGGCATGGATTGCGATGCGATGCTAGAGTGATTGGATTGAATGGTATATGTTGATCTCGACTCAGGGATGGAAGGTGTAACAATCTTGTCATTAGAATTCACTTTATTCATCGCAAACTTAGGATTATATATGGCTTTCGATCTAAGTTGAGATTGAGACCTCGTCATGGTGGCATATACTTCATCAATGGGTTCCTCTTCAATAATGGCTACCGTAGGCATACCCTTTCTTCCTTTGGCTCATTCTTTGGATAACAAGAAGATATCACAACTCAAAGGATCATGGGTCACATCACAAAAATTGCACCAATGGAGCACGAAATTTCCATTGGATTGAATCGTCTCGAGTCGACTCAAAAGAGCAATAGGTTGAGTGAACATTGGCTACAAATCAGACATAATCCTATGCTCAAATGAGATCATATGATTATGGATATCCTGCATCATTTGAATGGAAATCATATCGGTTTTGGAGCTGGATTAGTCTAAGTCTAAGCTAGTTCTTTGGTTCTACTCTTCAAATTCGATGCAAGTATATAGAGAGGAACCAAGGCAATCTATGTTCTTCTCTTCTAATCGATGTCGGTAAGTAGGGGGGAGGCTATTATAATACTGGACCAAAGTGGCTTTCTGGGAAGGTCGAATCACTTCAAGGATTTTGTTAAAAACCTTCATGACTCTAAGGTTAAAGAATTCGATAGTTTTGTTCTCTTTGAAATATAAGCTATTAAAAATTCTCAGGTATTCAATTGGATTTTTTACGCTTTCGAATGTGGAATTAAATCAATACATAATCTCAAACCAAGTGGTAGATATTTATCAGGTAAGATGAAGAATTTGGCAACAAGCCTCCCTTCTAACAAGTTAACAAATAGGCACATACAATTATCATTATCATGTGTGCCGATATTGGCAAGCGCATTGGAAAAGGAAGAAAGGTGTTTGTTAACAAATGTCACTCTATTTCCAGATAACGTAGGAAGATGGTATTTAAATTTGAGTAAGGGAGTGGTAGCCAGAGGTATATTGATCAATGAATATACGCACCATGGTGTGGCGTAAGAACTGAGATCATATTGAAAGATGTCCAATTTCTTGATGACCTTTTGAAGATTGTTAGGGTTTGCAACAAGATTGTACTGGCTAAACATACTTCCTTTCATTGTGGAACCAGTCGCAGCGACGCTAGTACCAGATCCAGCACTACCAGAAGCATCCATGTTGATAAAAAGTGGGGGGAAACAAGGGTCAGGGCCTCGTACAACATATTGAGTTATAAGTTGTTTGAATTGTTCAAGGAGTCTTGTGTTATTTCTGATAGCAGTTAGAATTTCAAACTCAGGAGACTCACCCCGGATTCTATGGTATCTTCTAGGCATTAAGAACATTCATTAAGGTAATGGGAAAGGGATGACTCAAAATCTCCCCAATGGAGCCACCAATTTATGTTGATGCTCAAATTGATTAGGGAAAAAAACAATGAAGGAATGCCCTTGGATGCATGGTGAAGGGAAAAGGGGGGATGGAAACCCAAGTATTATTTAGAACCCTCTGTGTTTATTCACCTGCAAATGTTATTCAAAAATATATAAACAATAATCAACTAAACAAGGCTATGAAATAAGCAAAACAAAACTAAATTGAAAAGTATGTAAAGAGCTTAATGAATAAAAACATAAATCGTTAGTGTGACGACAAGAAATAAAAATCAACTAAATAAAAGTATGGACAAACTAAAAATTCAAACAGCTAACTGATGAATGAATGAAACTGAAAGTTTTAGAAAAGCAAACTTATGTAAGTATGTAACTAAGTTGTGTGTTAGATTATCAAGCTAAATAGAATGTGCATAAAATTATGTCAATTAAGCATAAAAGTTAGTATTATAAAATTGCATAATGTAAAACAATTCGTTATGTGTCATGTATGTGATAATCTCATAAAAAATTCTATGTGAGATATTGATTATTAGTTTTGAGCGTATTTGTAAAATGAATTATTTTAGCTTATTAATATGCATTATGTTATAGAGCAAGAAAAATTAATGTGAGTAGCTAGTTTGCTTTTACAAAAAGTAAATCAAAAAGTTAATCGTCTATCATATAAAATTTTGTCGAAAAAATACAAATTAAAAGAATATGTACGGTCTTTAATATGTACAATTCATTAAAAATATAAATAAATAGAAAAATAAAAGGCAAATGCTTCAAAAAATAAAAACAAGGACGCAAGTATGCCCAAAATTATTTTTATTGATAGTCATTCAATACATAATAGTCACAACTGGTTTGAACCCCTGAGGATGGGAGGTATTTGGGACCTGTTATCACACAACTTGTAGTTGTCCCAAAAGATTATCCTATCTAGGATGGTAGAGGTGTTGGAAAACTAAAGAGGTGACCTAAGAGAGCCACGATTCCCAAGGATAATTGATTGTCACATTAATCGAGGCACTCTTCACTTTAGATCAAGCAAAATCAAGACCAAGGGGGAGACCCTAGATAACCAAAAGATGCTAGTGAACCTACTCTAGAATTTCTAAGGAAATGTGAAAGTGAAAAGAAAGAGAGATCAAGAGCAAGTGGATCTAGATCTATAAATCGTTTTTGGCAGGAAAGGGAGCACTGGTCACTTTGGAGGGATAGCAATTCTACTTGGGGAAGATGGATCTCACTCTTGATTTCCTCACTTGGGGAATATTACCAATCTACAAGGTGGATGCAAGATTTTGAGGTAATATCTACAAGGTGGATGCAAGATTTTGAGGTAATATCTACAATGTATGTATCGATTTTCATGCATTTTACCCATTGGTCACTTCAAACCCTCATTGATTAAAACCCTAGTTTTTAGATCTGCTATATCTGGGGATTATCTGGGCTTAATAATTAAAACCCACCTCATAAATAATTAATAAACCTTGGAGACCAAATTTGGTGGAAATCCGACTCCATTTACCCCTTGATCTAAGGAACTGGATCTCTCCAAGGGAGGTCGCACTTGTGGATTAGTGGGATTTTTCCAAATTTATCATCTAGGTGTTGTTATTTTGTCATTAAAACATCAGATCTATAATTTAGCCACCCTCCTAGTTCCATTCCAACTTAAAATTTTCCTTGTGGGCCCCATTTCACTCATTTTCCATAATTTAAGGGTGGGCCCCACTTGGGTATTCTTGATTGGCATTAGATCTATTCATTTAAATTCATAAGTGGCATATTCATTGCTTGGTTGAGCATTTGTCCTTTCTATAAGCCTCCTCAACCAATCCCTAAATCCATTGTCCACTATACGGGACAAAAGATGAAACAAGAAGCATCAAATATGTCACGAAGATAAAATAAAGATACTCCCTAAGACAAAGGTTGATCCGAGAGAGAGATATGGAGTTTCCCCACAATAGCGCCCTCTTCAATTTTCCCTCCTCTTCTACCACACGGCTTCCCTGCAGAAAAACGTTTAAACAAGCTAGATCCACAATGATAACACAGAGAAAATATTGCATATTTAACTTGCAAGAGAATCCATCAAATCCAAAGAAGTAGATTTGCAAAAATAGTATTTCATTCCAAGTGTTCAAGAGCCCAAAAGGCGCCTTTACAATGAGGGGGTCTCTTCCTTAAATAGGAATGAGAGAGACCAAAAACCTAAACACTTTATGAACGAGTGGTTGAGATCAAAAGATACATACAATATGATCGACGGCTATGATGAGCCGAAACAATAACAAATGGATCAACTCACTAAGAGGGGGTGTGCACTCACTAGAGAGGCCCGGGGGTCGCACCACACAAAAGATGACTAGGACAAGTGTATGAGCACATGGTGGGGCTAGGAGGTATTAATTTCCTTCACTAGCATCACCCCGTGGCACAATGATATAAGATATGACTCAATAACATGTCAAAGTGACCAAATCATGGCCCCCCTCAATGATAGAATAATACATCAAATAACAACCTGGAGAGTGTGTGGACCCCACTGAATGCTGCAAGTTGGTCTGGAAGGAGTGGGATGCATCACAAATTACCTCTGAACAAAACTAATGCCAATAACTTGCCTCATTTTCCCAAATCAAATTCCTCAGTGACCTTTTTATCCCATTTTTATTCCTCAGAAAACCATTGGAATATCATCAAAATGCCTGTAGCTCATTGTGTGGTGTCCCGGACACAAAATGACTGCACCAAAATGTTTGGAGATGGGGTAATATAGTAATAAAAATTTGTTTGACCCCACATCTCCTCAGTATCTCCCTAGGAGAATGTGCTAGATCAATGCAACTGTTGGACAGGCCATTTCTACATGGCAAAACTGGATAAAAGTGGAAATATGACCATATCATCACTGGAAGTGCCTATAACTGATATCTTAGTGTCCCAATGGACTTAAAAGGTCCAAATGTACTATAGATGAGTACTCATACACTCTATGGAAACCTGTATGACCATTTGTAGTCTCAACTATACCCCGACAATATAAAAAAAATGGTCTGAAAATAATAATAACCATAAAAAAAATATATCAGCCATCATATGAAACCTGTTTCCACCGTATGGAATCATCAATGGTGTATCAAAATACCATGAATCATCATCCTCGAACATCACCAGTCCAACTCATCTCAGATCCCCATGGTTGACTTGGTCAAACTAGGTTTGACCAGGTCAAGACTAATCAAAATATGACCCAGGCTAGAAATGCCTAATGCTGCAAGTGAAAATGGTTAAAGCATGCTCTTTTAATCATTATAATAGCAAGACTTAAAGTATTAAGCATCATTTCACCGGCAGTTAAATAAGTAATTATATCAAATGCAAGTTTAAATAATCATTTACTCAAAATAGAACCTCAAGAATATACTCATTTTGTAGACATGAACATTTTGCTAGCAAAGCGTGAGGGTGAAGAATGCAAGGAGAGGATAAGGGGATGACTTGAATGACTCGACATTGTGATACTTTGGATAAGGGAAAGGAAATACACACTTAAGCATATGTCGGATCATAAATACACAGGGAATGACAGTGTCTCACAAATGGAATAAGTTGTTCAAAGAAGTGCTTATTCAACCTTGGAAAATGTCTACAGCTCACATCCAAGCTGAAACAGCTCCGTGAGGATCTTTTCTAGAACCGCCATGACTGGGTGCCTAGATAACCATAACTTGAGGTTCTAGAGGACACTTAGAATCAGTTTTCCCTTACTCCATCTCACATCACAACCCGTAAGCTCCGTGAGGAATTAATCATTACATTTAATTTATGGCCAGCAGTCTTTGGATTTAGCATACATTTAACCACTGTTTTTTTTAGGCCTTTAGGACCTTTTGGATTTTGCATGTGCTTAGAAGCACAACTAATCACAGCTTGCATCCAGGGTGCTTTAACATTTCAGTTTCCATAGCCCTCTTTCATTGTACTGAGAAACACAGTTTTAATTTTTTTCCATGGGCTTGCACAAAAGATAATATTACTGGCCCAGAAGGATCAAGGCTTCGGTAAGTTCTGTTTCCAACTCAAAGCCGACACACAACCTAACAGGGATGCTATACAAAACCAAAAAGGGAGAGATAACGGATGGATGGGGAAAGTGAAGGTGATGCCTAAGCTAGCAATCCATAAAAGGTGGGAATGATCATGTCCACACTCCTAAGAGGGTAAAACCAATATAAAACAAGAGCTTCAAATTCTTATTAATAAGACCATTTAGATAATCAATAACAACCATATCCATATCATACATATATATATTTCCAGATCATGATCACTAGATACTAAGTCAAGGTACTAAAATGACCAAAAGAGCAAGACAGCCATAACCAATGCACATTATATACTTGTTGGGTGATATACTTGTACCTGCCATCTAGAACATCTATAACCACTGGATACATTGATGCTGAAGCTCTGGGCACTGCACTGCTCTGTATGGGATAAAAGGTCACCTCTCAAATCTAAGGTCATGAAGCTCAGTCTTGGCATAAGGTTCAATGCATGTTTGATCCGAGGTTGCTCTTATATGTGAGTGATCATCAAAAGTACTGCTCATCATAGGTTGATCTCATCAAAACTGTGTAAAGTCCTAGCTCAAAAATATACAATGAAATGCTCTGCAATCATGGTAGCCCGGCTACTATGGATGTGATAACAGGACCCTATGTTTCTCTCAACATTCCATGCTTCATCCAGCTGAAACCTAAACAACGTGAATGTGCTCACACCCAATTTGGCTTGATTTAACACACACACAAGAAGGAATTAGTCTTAAAATATACAGAAAATCATAAATGACATGCAGAATGACATAACATACTGTTGGAGCCTAGGACGTAGCTATGGTAAAGCTGCGAATTTTGAGGAAAAAAGCACAAGTATTGAAGGAAAGTACTAATTTTGAACAAGCACCAATTTTTGGGTAGAAGCAGACGGTGCGTAGTACGGTGCCAGATGGACGAGCTTAGCGCAGATTACGGACCGGAAATCGTGGAGCTCGCGCGCACACGTCAAAGGAAAATAAATGTGGCCGAGTAGAGAGCTCAGCTACCATAATGAATGAAGCGACGGAGTAGAGGGCTCAGCTACCCTCATTAAGGCTAAGTACAGAAGTTATGGTTGCTCTAACCAAGGAAGAGCAACGGACCAGAGCATTGAAGGCGAAGGACAAGGAGCGGTAAACGATGAAGCAGCGCCCATACCCGCAATCTGCGCCGGAAGTCACGGAACCTGCAGGAAACGGCGACTTGACTGCAAGGGGGCCTACAGTACACCTAGCCATGTCCATGGATAGGGTTTTTGGGGATTACTGTTGGGAAAGGCCCACAGTTTTGTAAAGGTGTGACCGTCATGGCCACCTATATATATGTGTAATTGTAAAGGATAGAAGTTAGTTGGTTTTCAGTCAGTCAGCTAGTAAGCTAGCCATTCAGTCTTCTATTGTGTTGTTAGAAGAAGAGTTAGAGTCGGGATAACCGTGGAGTTAATCCCTGAGTTGCAGACAGCCTACGTCGACGTCTGAACTATTGTAATCTCTGTAGAGGAAGAGACTAGATCGAGAGAAGGGCTCCCAGGTGTGTGCGTGGAGTTTCCTGGAAAGATCTAAGGCAACAGTTGTGTGCGCAGCAGGATTGTAATTCCTATTCTGTGATTAATCTAAGATACACTCCCGTGGACGTGGTTTCCCCATGGAGATGAGCTTCATAATTTTTCCTTGTTGCGACGCTGTGTTGTGTGATTGCGTGTTTTAGTTCACTATCTGTGTGTACATGAACGTTGCATTATCTTTATGAATATGCTAAGTAAGTTCGCAAGCTTTCTTGATAGCTATAATTGTCAAGTGTTGAAGAAACCCGTAGAACGCTGCCGCTGCGGTGATTGAGGCATGCGTTACTGCGCTGGGCGCGCAAGCAGGAACGATACATAGGGTATCGACGCGGAGGGTAATCGCCTCGTGCGCTGGAAACGAGGGACCTCGCGGTTAAGCTGGTACGAGTTGCAGCGCTGTCGCGCTGAGAGCTACAGAGGAGTAAGACATTCCGCTTAAGAACTCCCACGAGGAGGGGAGAAGGTCACAGTCTCCGCATCGCCAAGGTTAAGGAAGCTTGATTCCTTAGCCCCCCATAGCCACTTCGGGTGAGACCTCGAGCTGCTGCGCAGCTCGTTGCCGAGAGGGCCAGTGCGCCAAGGGGTTTTGTTGCTGCGCTCCATTAAAACCCGAGTCTATCCAAAAAACAGCCAACACATACCGCGGACGCCCGCAAGGGTGTAGCTCGACTGACAAATGAAGTGAAATGAGATGATATGTTGTAAAAGAGGTCACAAGTTCAAATATTCCCAACTTACCCATGCCCCATGCTTGCGGGTTGTGTGGGTGCACCTAGGGGTATAGTGGTAGCGGACAGGAATCAACCACGTGTAACACAGGTACATGCACCGCCCCAGTTGCCAATTCCCCTAGTAAAAAAAACATAACATACCTCCAATGGAAAGACACTACTTTAATGGATGGACCTGGAAGTAGTTGTACCTGTCATCGTTGCACCATTAGACTATTGGATGATTGCGTATGAAAGAGAAACAAAAAGAATGCTATGGAACACATCTATACCTACTCCTTAGCTTCGATGATTTGAGTCTATGCCTTCGACTCATATTTAAAAGTGTGTGGGAGGTAGACAAAGTGTTTCACCTGCCTCGGGAAGCTCAAGGGATGAAAAAAGAAAATGTACAAACACTGTAAACTATTGTGTACCCATGTTTTTCTAATCCCAAGAGATTCTCTAGGTCGAAGTGCTTCCATTCATTGTGCTCCTTGTTATGGTTGTGGTCTCCAATTTTCCTCCCTTTTCAAACCTTGTACTTCATTTTGGAATTTCCTACCAAAATATTGGGTTGATTATCTCAATTTTCTGTTGGTTTTGTGCTTGTTCTACAACTGTCAAAACCTTTGGACATAAGGAGGGTGACCTTAGAATGATCCCCTGCCTACTCCTCTATTTTATATAGTCCTAGATGGTGTAAATGGTCACCATTTATCTTTGAACCCAACAATTTCTCATGACCAATTATGGTGATGACAAGGCCGTGTATAAGCCCGAGGAGGATGATGGATGTCATGGTATTCCCATAGTTGCATTGTCATTGCCAATGATCCCCTCTATTTCTCCAATGAATCCTCCAACCATAAATGACATACAACTTGGATTCCTTTTTGCTAGAGCACATTTATTTATGTAGTTGTTAAGCTGACTAGAACTTACAAGAAAGTCATTGCATGCTCGACTGTAGAAAATACTAATATGTGTGTGGCCTGTGCTAGAATGCTAGTTATTGAACCTCTAAGCGTTAAAATTTCCATCTTTAACCTTCTCAATGTGAATTCCGAAATTGTTTGAGAATCTACATTTATGGAATGGATGACACAATGAAAATAACTAGAGTAGTTATTGAACATGCAACATATGTTACTCGAGAAATACTTATTTGAGTAATACTCATTCAAAGTGATGATTTTCAAAAATTTTGATTTGTCTAGATTATCGAAGAGTTGTCTCGGGTATGAAACATCAAGATCCCAAAAGTAGTGATCTCCAAATGCATCAATTTCCTCTTTCCATTTTTCCTTGGATAAGTTTGAAAGGATAAGAAAGTACTTTGGTCATAATGGCAAGAGGGTCTTTTCTTTACAACAATCAATCACCCAAGAGCAATGAATGATATCTCCATGCTTCACAACAGCTTGGTACTTGATTCCTCTTTTATCAGTTGCAACATTATGAGTAACCGAGTAGTCAAGTTCATTGAGACTAAACCCCATGTTCCACCACCACATGTGAAAATGCTCCATGGAATAGTCTTCTTCACTCCCTTGGAAGCATGCCTTTTACGTTCAGTTTTCAGTTGATCAAAATATGCATGGTTATCAGCAGTCTCTGTAGTACTACCACTTATCGACTGTACTAAGTCTGTAAATTTATGTACATCAAGGGATTCTTACCAAGGATTGTCACATCGCACTCTGCAAATGCAAGGGCTGCGTAAACTAAAAGGAGAAGCAAAGACCTCTGATTTTCATCTGGACATCACTAATATCCTCCTTTGACAAGTCTTCTAATAACTCGAACATTGGGAAAAGGGTCAATCTCCTCTCCATTTGAAAACGATAATACTCCCCTTTTATCAGGATAGTTTGGAGGCCATGCCAAAAGTTGAATGTCATTGAAGCAATGTCATATTTTGTTCTCATTTTGCGTAGAATATTGGCAATGTATTGAATGTTGAAACAAACCCTACTACTGATCGTGCATGTTTTGCTAGAGTTCCTGCGTTCGACAGGGTTTTGCCTTTGTGTATTCGATGTATTTTTTAAGCTTCCTCGGGTGTGCTTAAAAGTGTGAAACGAGTTGTCCATTGCTCGACATTTACACTTTAAAAAAGAGGGATATAAAAAATAACATGTCTACTCAAATTAGATTTAAAACATTTACTATGAGATATATAACACAACACAAATTAGATAAATGAAAATGCTTCCTCAACATTTACACTCTTAAAAGAAGGGATTAGCAGCTTGCAAAATTTGATCCCTCTCGACGCTTGGTAAATCTCTGTTTAAGATAGATCTATGCTGATAAATTAACACCCATTATATTTATAGAGATATTAAAAACTTTCGTTAATAGACCTGCCTAGACCACTACTCAAGTAAATGTTGAAAGAAACAAAACTTTTTTTAACAAACTCATCATAAAGCAAAGTCGGTCTTATTAAATGCAAAAATTCCCGCAGCTCTGCTCAAATGTTTTTTTTCTTTCTTTTTGTTTATTCTTTTATTTAAAATAAAATAAACATGAACAGGACCATGTAAAAAAATATTTTTATATTGTTCATAAAACATCTCACAATACATATCTTCTAAAGTGAGCAAAAGAACACTACTACAAACTAGATTTATCGGACAAATGGATGGTTATCATCAATTTATTTGCAATTAGTCTTTAAACCTCCCATCGGCATCAATAACTTAGTGCACATTTGTTTTTTTTCAACTATAGGTTCAATATAAGGTGACTTTGCAACAATCCTCTATGGTATGACACTGAGGTGCCATCAATTTTAACCCTGTTTGGAGTTTACAACTATTTTTCATAGATTTCTTCTTGATCTCGATCACTGAGCAAAGTGAAACTGTGTTCATCTACTCTGTGTTCATTTTCATATAATCTATACTAACATGACCGCATGTTTCTGGAGAGTTGTTGTGTTCTTAGTAATGAGTATGTCGTGCGTTTTTTTTATTTTTTATTTTTGAGGTCTTTGACGAGCAAGGTTAAGGGGTTTTTTTTTGGAATACTAATGGCGACAAAATTAATGAAAAAGATATGGTGAATTTCTTTTTGGTAAAGTTTAAAATTATATTAAACTAAGAAAAATATGCAGAGCTAATAAGTTTCAAAAGAAGTGTATTATGTTTGGACTGTTACCTCTACTTTGAAATTGTTTATGAAGAAAATCTAAAAGCTTGAAGACTAGTAAGAGATTTATTAAAATGGCCCCTCACAAGCCAAGGGTTATAACCAAAATAAAGAATATCTAAACCAGAAACAAGACCTATTTTTAACACCAGAGAGGGGAAGGGTTTTTTAAAAATTTAAATTGTTATTTAAATTTTTTAATTATTAGTTTTTATTGTTTTTTATTTGTTTGTTAAAATGCTTTTTATTGTTTTTATTTTATATTTTGTAATTTTAAAAAACTAGTTTTTAGATTTTGTTTTTTGTTTTTTTTAATTTAAAAAAAATAATAATAATAAAATGTTTTCAATACTTTTTTATATTTTTTAAAAATATTTGTATTTTTTTTAATTTCAAATTTATTTTTAAAAAATAGAGGTTTTAATTGTAACTCAATGAAAAAAATGGGTGCCATCGGTATTTTTTCAAGGATTGATTTAGGGATTTGATTGCACTGACATCGACCTAGTTTTCTAAAAAGTTGTAATTTTAGCTCCTAAAAACGATGTTATCGATAGCACCACTTTTTGATTCAAAGGTTGATTTAGGGTTTTTTTATGTTTTTGATGAAAAATATGAGATTTTATGGCAAGAGTTCTCGTTTTGAAATCAAGTTGTATAATGTATTGACATGGTGAAACTTTTCACATGAAATGCAAAAAATATCATGTCTTATAAAATTGTTAATAGACATAAAAGGACTATGAACGTGAATTTAATATAATTGAGGGATAATAAGATGACAACATTACAAGGCTAATTGATATTCAAAAATTAATCACAAATATTCAAAAATATATAAAATAACCTATATTTTATATAACTTGTAATTATATAATTATTATATCAAAATTATAATTTTTACATCATGATTATCATATTTTAGAAACTTACAAAACTAAAAACATAATTTTAAAAAAATGACATATTAAATAACATCACTGAAAAGTCTACAAAATTTTACTAATTGCGTTTTCATGGCATAACAAAATTCTCAAGATTTACACGATCAAAGTGCTTTGGTTGAGAGTTATATAACTTCTGGTTGAGTGTGGTTGGGTTATTCAAATTATAAGCATAAAGGTTTTCTCATTCAAATGAATAATTACTTTGAATTACTTATTTTTATGGAGTGTTTTTTAAATATTAATTTATTATTACTTTTAATCAAATTTAATTAATTGAAATATTCATTAAAAATTTAAAAAGAATTATATATATATGATAACAATCATTTAAAGGAAGTGACTTTGTATAGATATTTTGGAATTGATCGTCATCATAAGTTTAACTAGAAATATAGTATTGAGAAATGGATTAATGGAGGGTGGAAAGTTTATTATGGACTTGAAAATAGTTGTTAATCAATAAACCTTTGGCTTTGTGATAGGAAGAAACTTCTTTTTGAGATTCCTATCACTCATGTTATCTTATATTGTTGTGAAGTTTGGGGCTACAACATCTCTAAAGAATCATGGTGAATGATAGAGCAAATCCAAAAGCGTTTTATAACATATAATATTAAAATTAAAGGTAATGCACCCTATCCTATCCTCCCCATATAAGTGAGTCTCTCCCTAATTGAAAGCATGGATATGACTAGGTACCTAATGTACAAAAACAAGATAAGCAACATGGGAGACAAGAGGCTTCCTAAGATTGCGCCATACTCTAGTCAAAACCACCTATGACATAAGCGAGGTTTGCATAATGATGCCAAGTCTTGGTTGAATCATTGAGGAGTTGAGGAAGAGGTCACTCTACATAATAGTGATAATATTAAAAGTCTTATTATATCCAAGTTTAAGGAAAAGATGTGGTGTGATATTTAGAGTAGGATAAGAGAAAATTAAGATATTATAAGGAGGTGATCAACACTAATCTAGAAGTTCAAAAGTATCTCTTTGTTTTAACTAGAGTAATTAAAAAGAAAATCAACATTGCTAAAATAAGAACAAACTCTTACAAGCTCTATAGTGAGATAGGGTGTTTGGACAATTCCTAAAATGTCATGGAATAAAAATTTGTCATCTTTGTGACACAAAGAGGATTGAAAATCAAAATCACTTTCTCATAGAATGTCGTATGTACACCCGTATTAGGTGTAATTTCAAAAAATTTGTTACAATATTGATCTTCCTAACCCTTTAATTCATCACAACTATGGGATTTAGGAATGCTTCTCTAAAGCTTTCCGGACATAAAAATAAAATTCTAAAGAAAACCAAGTGACTCCATACATTTTTAAGATTCAATAATCAAAGTTAGTTTCAGTAAACAATAATATCTATCATCATCTTTGCATTAATTAGTCCAACAAAATATTCATTAAATATTTATTATTTTTTAATTAATTCAATCAAACTTTAATTAAAATTTAATTATAAAATCTTATTTAAATATTGTATAAAATTTAATTAATCCAATTAAAATCTAATTTTTTAATTAATTTAAAACACCATAATTATATTTTAGTAAATTTGAATTATCATAAACAAACTTTATTTATATTTTAATAAATTTAATTAACCTAAATCAACTTTGGTTATATTAATAAATTTTAATTAATTATGATTAGATCATTTGTATACACTAATACACGTTAACAAAACAAATATTGCAAAACCGTGATCATCACATGTGACAATTGAATAAAAATTGACATAATCAAAGGTTAAGCAATACTTTCGACATTTACGAGCAATACTTTACCCATTTAAAATTAATAACCATAATGATCACGGTGACAATTCAATAAAACTTAAAGAATTAAAAATAAATTTTTAAATTAATAATGATGAAGGTAATGGTGTATTCTTTCTATAAATAATATTTAGAATTAACAATGATGAAGTTAGTATTAAAAAATCATGGTATATTTATATATCTTTTTCATATCTGGTTTACAAATCTCTCGGTGGGGTTGCTATATTTATGGAGCTAATTTGATGGAGACATCAAGTGAAGTCTTTATATAGAAATGTATAGTCATCCGAGGATTTGACCTCGAGACCTTCTGCTCACAACGACCCCTAGACCTTCTGCTCACAACTTACAACATTCAACTACTTAAGCTAGCCCACCAGACTATGATATATTTATATATATAAATAAATGAAAAGAATTTATATATTTATGTTTATGATAAATATGTAAAAAAATTATTTTATTTCATGATAATAATAGATAAAAATGAAGGGGTTACAAGTGTAAGGGGATATATAATCTTTATCGAAAGCAAGAATTAAATTATACTTTTGAGGGAAGAAAATGAACAACTAAACAACTAGTTAGAAATTTTGGCTTTATATCAAGGTATGTTTATAATGCAAAATGTGAAGATAAGTGTATTGATTTTCAACTATTCGATAATTGCCCTGAAAAGAGCAAGGATGAGTTATTTCTCTCTCATTGCCAAATCTATAACAAGGACTAAAGGGATCATTTCATATTTTGATGATATCTCATTCAAACACGATCTTTGAGCCTCTAACTCGTAAATAGATTTGATAGCAACTGTAGGTATGAACTTGGGCATAGAAATGTTGACTATAAATGGGGCTAACCCCATCCTTAGTCTAATGTAACCATGAAAATACACTTTGAAATAGGCATGCAAGAGCATTTGGGTACGGCCAAGTTGTTAAGGGTGAGGATCAAGGAGAGCATTAAGGCTCATCCCTTCCTCATACTCCTCGTATTCATACAATCCAAGATTCATACAAGGGGGCGTTAAGTTTGAAGCGATGGAGTTTTGTTATGCAAGTGGGTTAACAAGGTAATCATTGCAAGTTTGGATGGCAATTGAACTAGTTATACTTTGCATGGCATTATAACTAGTTGTGTTGGCATAGGAAGTATATAAGGGAGTGCAACTCTACTCAATTTGAAGATATTTTATAGGTTATAGGTAATTACTCATATTCTTTGTTATGAATAAAATAAATATCAGCAAATATAGAGAGAGAGAGAGAAATAATAATAATAATAATAACAAACAAGAATAATATAATTAATTAGTGAAATGGTGTAATTCTTTATGAAGAGTTGCATTAGACATATTTTAAACAATACTAAATACGGGAAAGTCTATCTTGTAAAAGATCATATCTATTTTATCAACTTTTATATATATTCATGGATTATTTGTATTTTCGAAAGTGGAAGTTCGAGAAGTTCCAGTAAACGGATTTTTACCGTTACAGTGGTATCAGAGCCCTTGGTTTTTAACCATAATATTAGGGGTTCCCTCAAAATAGGACCTTGTCCTAAACAAGTAAAAAAAAAAAAAAAAACGCACATGGTTTTAAAGTGCACGTGGTTTTGTGAGAAGTAGGTTTGGTTTTATTCCCTAACAACAAACCAAAAGTGAAATTTGAACTTGGGTGGGGAAGGTTACAATCATTCCTCCCAACCAACCATTCTACACCATTTTACAAAAATTAAGGGGAAATTAAATTAGACAAGCATCAACACAAATAATTTTTACAAGAAGAATCATATTGAACATTGTTATTAAAAAAAAAAAAATTCAAGGAGGATTCTTTCCAAAATTCGAAAGGGAAGAAGACAAAATCAAGGAAGACCCCCTTATCAAAGAAGAACTTGAAGCAAAGACGAAGTCACGAATTATGGCGAATTCAAAATCGGAAATGACATCACAGTCACAAGCAGCATTGAACGAATTAAAGAAATCTAAAACCAATATCGATTTTTAATTCAAAATTATAAAGCTAGAAATGCGAAATCGTTTAGCAGAACGGGAGAATCAAAGATTAACAAATCAAAAACGAGATCTCCAGAATAGGTTATTAGATAAGGATAAGGAAATTTCACATCTAAGAAGCCACAATCAAAACCTGGAAGATAAAATCAGAAACTTAAAAAATGTCGAAGAACCTTCGTATGGAAGTAATGATGATTTAGAGGATGACATAAAGCGCTTAAACAAGCTTGTCATGGATAAAAATACGGAATTAATGTAAACCCAGAGAAAGCTAGAAAATCAAGAATCAGAGAGATGTCAACATCAACAACAGAGGGAAAAACTTCAGCAAGAGTATGACGACATTAAGAAGACACATAAGCTGGAAATTAAGAAAATTAAGGACGAATTAGCAAGCAATACCGAAGAACTATTTCGACTAAGAAGTCATAACAAGACATTACTTACGAAAATCAAGAAGCTTAAACATAGTCGGAAGGCGGAGCATTCAAATGAAGACCTTGAAGGAAGAATACTAGAGAAGCAAGAAGAAAACCAACACCTCAGAAATTTTAAACAAGAACTAGAGGAACAAGTCAAGAAGTTAAAAAATGACAAAAAGCCACAAGACAAAAGGTTCGAGAAAATTCAGAGTAATAACAATCTACTGGAGAACAAAGTAGCACAAATCCAAAAGGAAGCATCCAAACTCTCCAGAAAACAAAATCAAGTTGAGGAAAAAGAAATAAATTCAAATTTAGTCTTCGCCGCAATTCAAACCAACAGAAAAACAAACAACAATAACTCCCTATCGACACCCCAACCATATAAAATAATATCCTAAAAAGTGGGAATTGTCGAAAGATAACGGTACTAATGTGCTCAAAGCTCCTGACGACATATCAATAGAGAATCCCAACAGTCATCAACAAATCAATTTTGGCTGGATTGATCCGTCAACATATCGAAAGTTATGTTCTACACTTAGAAGTTCATACCAACATGTTCGTCAGCTACGACGTCACAAGGAACAATGCGACAACGTTATAAGGCTTTGAGGACAAAGCCTTTCTAAGAGAGAGGCAATGTTATGAATAAAATAATAATAAAATAAACATCAACATATATATATAGAGAGAGAGAGAGGGAGAGAGAAATAATAATAATAATAATAACAACAAACAAGAATAATATAATAATATAATTAATTAGTGAAATGGTGTAACTCTTTATGAAGAGTTGCATTAGACATCCTTTAAACAATTATAAATACGGGAAAGTTTATCTTGTAAAAGACCATATCTATTTTATCAACTTTTATATATATTCATGGATTATTTGTATTTTCGAAAGTGGAAGTTCGAGAAGTTCCAGTAAACGGATTTTTACCGTTACAATCTTCTTGTGGATGCACTTGATTTTGCTTTAGTGCATCTCGGGGTAGCAGAGCAACGATTGAGTCAAAGTAGAAATTGGGCATTTTTCTACATTTTTCAACTTGGTATTCAATCAATATGCCAAACCATGGGGATAGGGGAAAATGTGCATTATGTTTGTGAGGACCAAAGGAAAATTAGCAGGGCACTGATCAAACAACTGGATGCCCTTCAAGCAGGAATCTTGCACTTGAATGAGAGTATTGGGAATCATATTGATACTCAATGGATGGTCTTCAAGCTGCATTCTACCACTTGAATGAGAGTATTAGGAGTCATAGATGCTTAAGATAACATAAATGTTGGCATAGAAATTTAAGGCAATGAAGGCCAGTAACAAAAAGTTGGGAAAGTTGAATGTTGACATTGATATGCATTATAATATCATAATGGGCTTTGCTCATAGCTCACAATCCATGGTGGACACACCCTCTATCTTAGTTGGCTCAACCTTGGAACAATGCAAGGAGGAAGTCACAATTCAACAAGTTTCTAGGTAACAAAAGAGAGTAATGATTCATCCCAAGTTTGGACAACATGACGAGAAAGATGAAGACCCAAAGCAAGCATGTTTTTATATAATTTAACTATGTTTTTTTTTTTTATGTTTTTCTATATAATTTTGTTAGGACAACTATTTGTAAAAATCTATGCTACAAAGAATTGAAATTTTTAGTATTAAAAATTAAGAACATTCACATTGTAGTGTCCAAGATGAAGTCGATAATTTTAAGAAACTTTTTGAAATATATATGTTATTTTGATACTACAAGTTATATAGTTACGCATAGGATAAAGACAAACCAAATCACCCCTTTATTCCGGTCAATTTTTTGTTGAATCCAATTAAAATACTAACTCTAAATGATAGTTTTTGCAATATTGCAATTTCAACAATCACCACCATTTTAAAATTAACCAAGCTGATCTAAAACATTATTTGAGCAACCACGAATATGAGGCATTTGATTGTTCTATAAAGTTAGGCTACAAAGTTTTATATTTATATATATTTTTTTTTTAATTATATAATATATATTATTATCATAATAATATTATAAAATTAAAATTAATTTTATTTGATTAAATGTTTACTTAATAAGAATATCAGAACTTTTAAATCAATTATTAAAATATACTTTTATTTTTATCATATATATAGAGTTTTTAAAAAATTGGTCGAATTTTGTTATCCTCGAAAAATACCATAAATAAACTTAGCAAAGATCTCAGGGTAAATTTAACAAAGTACCAAATGCTTTCAATACATTTATTAAAAAAAAAATTAAAATTTATACTGCCTTTATAAAAGAATATCATAAATAAATATAACTTTGAAGTTTTGGATTATGAATCTAAAGTGTTCGGATATTCGAGTGTTTTTACTTTTGAAGTTTTGGATAATAATTTACAGTTAATAATGTATTAAATATAGGGATTAATCTAACTATGAATTTTTTATTTTTTATTTTTACAAGGGGTAATGAGCTTTTATATAAAAAAGAGACGAAATTACAAAAAAGATGGGAAGACTGATCCCAAAAATGGAGAACTATTATGGCTAACTCATCACACTCCAGTCTTTGAAGGTCATACATATACCCTATTCTGCGACAGCTGAAGATTCTTACAAACTTTCCTAGAATAAAACTACAGGAGAAATACATAACGTGAAGAGAAACATTGGACTAGCTGATCCTCAACTTCTACAAGCCTTAGCAAAAAAAGAGACATAACATAAAAGTTCTGTAAATACATAAGTGAGCTAAGAGAGAGTTCAATAGTTGACAAGTTACGGGTGGGCGTTCTTCTCCTTGTTCCCAGCCGCAGCTCCGACGTTATCATCAGCGATGCCATGGAAGACAGTGGAGTTGTTCCTAATATCAAACCTCATGCCATCAATCTTTGCTTCAACAATTCTGAGACTGCTATGCAGGGACCTAATTTGGGTGCTCAAATCCATCTAACAGGGGCAACCATTCTCAAGTTTTCCAGCAAGCATGTCAAAATACTCTTTCAACTTGTTGCTGATGCTGCGAACTTCAGAGTTCGTGATCTGAACAACTGTGAAAAGGTGGGATATGGCTTTTTTAAGCTCTGAGTTCTCACCTCTGAGCCAATGAATTTGTGTTTCCAGCTCCTACAAATGCGAATGGACCTCAGAGGTCGGACTGTCCAGCCCATGAGGAGACCCCAAATTAATGAAACCGTTGCTATTACCTGCTGGATGCATCCAATTCCTGCCACTGCCCGGCTCGTCAATTATGGAGTGACCACGAACAGCATGTTGTGCAGAGCCACCATTGTTCTGCCCCTGCACCACGTCGAGAGCAGCGCAATTCCTGCCACTCCCCGGCTCATCAGTTACAGAGTGACCACGAACAGCTTGTTGCGCAGAACCACCATTGTTCTGCCCCTGCACCACGTCAAGAGTTGAGAGATATCTTTTCAGACCAACCCCCCCCCTGAATGGACCTGGATATGTTTCCTGCATCGACGACACTACAACGCGGGGAGGTTAAGACCAACGTTGTGATTATCATCCTCCATGATAAACCTAACAAAACAACCCCAGCTCTTAGCGCGGAAGGAACCCTGCAGAATGCCAAGGATATTACCCTCGAGCGAGTTATATGCTGAAGGTTCCTCGGAAGATGGTCTCAATAACTTCCCACATGCGAGACAGGTGGAGGCCGCCAAGAGTGCCAAGAGGACGCGGACAGGGATCGAGGAGGAGAGAAGGATCCCAAGGAGATCTTACCATAACTCAATTTCAAATTTGAATTGGGACTATAGTTTATAGGGTTGAAGTAATAGTTATCCCAAGCCGAGGAAAAGCGCTTAATTAGTGCAATCTTGAATTCTAGTATCAAACCTGGAAGGGGGGTTAAGGGACCCAATTGAGGCTTTGACCATTGCTGGTCGATAATCCACAATCCAAACCTGTACCTATATTGGCCATGATGTCTGCTTTCTGGTTGTTGTTCCTCAAGATGTGAAGAAAGTTGATAGAGTTAAATTCCTTAGCCACGTAAATAAAGAGATGATGGAGCTTAGAGACTGATTTTCTACGATTTTTGGCCAAAGATCTGGCTTCCTTGATTACCAGCATTGAGTCTCCAAAGGTTACGAGATCCTTCACATCTTCATTCCTTGCGATTTCCATTCCTTTGATCAATGCGAGCCATCATTTTGATTTTATTTTTTAAAAAATCCAAATTTGTATTATTATTTTGAATTTAAGAATAAATTTAGTTTTCAAAATTCAAAGTATTTATTTTTCTGAGAATTTAAACATGATTATTTGGAATTTTAAGAATTCTTTTGAAAATTTAAACACGGTTATTTAGAATTTTAAGAATAAATCCATCTTAAATAACCCTCGAAATTGGTTGAAATCTTGACGTGTTATTGACACATTCTGTCGAAATAAGTCTTAAAAAACCCTCGAAATTGGTTGAAATCTTGACGCGTTTAGGCTGCGCGTTAACATGAATCTATAGTGTTCGGATATTTTATAACAATAGTGTTTTAGGTTACTCTAGTTTGTTGTATCATTGGTGTCTCGGACAGGGTGGTTTGACTCCAGAGGAAGCAGACATGATCTATTGGGGTTTGGCCCAAAGGCTGGATGGAGTTGGAAAGAGAGGAATAGTAATGAGGGTACCCACACCGACACGGTCCAGTGTTCTGTAATGACTGAGCCTCGAACAGAACATTCTTGATCATCATTTCGTTTCATTGGGGATGGCAACTCTGAAGGACAATCCAGAAAATTTGACCATCACCAGATTCTAAATGCCCGCCTCAAACCAGGCACACAGTCTGGCAGGCATCCATCAATCAGCATTGCCATATGATAGCATTGTCCCGCTCTGCGAACGTCAACACGTGTAAAAGGAGAGGAGTATGGGCCCTGCACAATAACTAGTGCTCGGCCTGTCCATGGCGACAACACCAGACACAACTCGCAGCACGCGTGCGGGTGCCAACAGTATCGAAAACGGTACGACAGAGAACTGAAAAGACTGCACAGTCGTCGCACGAAGTTCGAATAGCAAGTGGACCCCCGATAACAACCGGCTCGTTCCGGTTAAAACCAGCGCGCCCTGCATTTCAGATTACAGATTTCGGATCAGATAGGCCGCCGTCAAGATGGCCACAAAATTCTGGTGGACGGTATTCGCAAGCTTGGTGGCCGTGGGAGTCACCACATGGATTGTCTCTCTGCATTTCTGGAGAATAACAAGAAAAAGAGCGCCGCCTGGAAACATCGGATGGCCCTTACTCGGAGAAACACTGCCCTTCCTTAAACCCCATCCTTCCACTTCCACAGGCCCATTTCTTCACCATCGCGTGCAACGGTATATATTATTCAATAAATTATTTTCCGCAGTACAGTTCTTTCTGCTACAGTTTAGAAAAAACTTTGTTAAAAATGAATTGGGCACCGCAGGTTCGGAAGAGTTTTCAAGTCCCATCTGTTTGGGGAACCCGCAATAGTATCTTGTGATCCCGATCTCAATGCTTACGTGCTGCAGAACGAGGACCGGTTATTCCAGTGCAGCTATCCAACGCCCATTCATGGAATCTTGGGCAAGATGTCTATGCTCGTGGTTGTGGGCGATGCTCACAAACGACTGCGAACCCTCGCACTCAGCCTGGTTAATGCTGCCAAAACCAATCCTGCGTTCCTCACTGACATTGAAACGAATGCACTTTTCATCACTGCTAAATGGAAGCAAACACAGACTGTCATCTTCTGCGAAGAGGCGAGAAAGGTATGCTAAACAAAGCGTTATTCTTGTCTAGTTCCTTGCATGAACTTTCTGATAGTATTGCAATTAAGTTTGTGAATAGCAGCAAAGAGAAAGATGAGGTTTTTCTGATGCTGCCATCTACTGTAACTGTTTTGGGCTCAAGGAGGCAAAATTTCATCTTGTTTACGCTCATGCAAGCATTTGAATCATTTGATCTCTTGCAGAAAACCCATTAAAGAATTCTCTCAAGCTTGAGTTAAGAATTCTCTCATTTTGATAGCTCTAAAAACAGTTTTCAACTCCTGCCATATTTGGATAATTTCTTTACATTTCTGAACCTATACATATTGGTATTCCTGTAATTCCCTCACATTTCCGAAGCTTACCTACTGCAATCAACCAACCAAACCAGTAAAAAAATAATAATTTATATTAACTTGATTGATGCAGATTTGGGATAACTCATATTCTTTTATATATATAAAAGATTATGGGCTATCCCAAATCTGCACCACCTTAATTTACTGGACAGCATCTCACTTATTTCGGTAAGAATTACTTTAAATATGTTTTATTTCTAGCGATATCGTAAGCTATTGGGTTTATCTTATGTTATTGTGAGGAATATTGTTGTACCATGCATTACACATTTTGCGGTATTTGGACTATATTATAGTAGCAGTGGGAAAAATTATGCAGATTGTTTATAATATTTGCAGTTCACATTCAATGTAATAGTGAAACAAATTCTGAGTCTGAAGCCAGAGAGTCCGGAAACATCCACAATCTTGAAGGACTTTCTTACTTTCATGAAAGGACTGGCGTCACTGCCGATAAATATTCCTGGAACATCTTACGCAAAAGCCGTCAAGGTGCCCTATATTTTTTTGTTGTAGATTTTTTTAAGGAAACCATTTACATCACAAGCCTAATGAATTTTCGGTGGAAACGCTTTGTCCATTGCAGTCGAAATCTCAGATTCTCTCTACTCTTAAAACGCTGGTGCATAGGAGGAGAAATGAAGAAGACAATCACAGAGGAGATTTTCTTGATATGCTTCTCACAAGCACGAATCTAACCGATGATGAGATCCTTAGCCTGGTTTTAGATCTTCTACTTGGCGGCTATGAAACGACAGCCGTTTTAATAGCTATGGTACTCAAATTTCTCACAGACAGCCCTTCCGCTCTCCAACGGCTAAAGGTGAAATAGATAGATATACACTCTTACTGCAACCTATGGATCAATGAGTATTGAATTGACCAGTTTTGACAATGAAATTTGGTTGTGGGTGGATTTGCAGAGTGAGCACGAGGATATCCGAAGGGGAAAACAAAACGATGAAGCCGGTTTAACTTGGGATGATTACAAGCAAATGTCATTTACACAAAATGTAATAGCTAGACCAACACAATATAGTTAATGTTGAACACGATTGAATCGTTCTCAATCTTAGCTAATAAGTTGTCAATGAATGTGTATTTCAGGTGATCAACGAGGCATTGCGGTGTGGGAACGTAGTTAAGTTTGTGCATAGGAAAGCTCTCAAAGACGTCAATTTTAAAGGTGGGGCGATTCAAACATTTTAGAAAATCAACGAGGATGCAAATACAATATTGAAGTTGCAAGTTTATTATACATGTATGCAGCTATTATTGACAAAAATGTTTATGACTCTTTAAAGGGTACGACATTCCAGCAGGATGGAAGATTCTTCCAATGTTCAGTGCTGTTCATCTAGACTCGTCTTCTTACCAGGACCCTCAAGAATTCAATCCCTGGAGATGGCAGGTAAGAACTTCAACGAGTTGCTAAAACTCTCTAAGATCCATTAAACCCATTGATTTACAAGTTGTTGAATGCATATATTAATAAATTTACAGGCAGCGATAGCAGGAAAGCAATTTACACCTTTTGGTGGAGGGCCGAGACTTTGTCCTGGATCAGATTTGGCTAAAGTAGAGACCGCTTTTTTCATTCACCATCTCGTTCTTAACTTCAGGTAATTAATATGAAGCTACCAACGACCTATTCATAAGGAAAACCAAGTTTCTATTTCATTCTATCAACTACTTCAGTTATTATAGCCTAGTACGGTACAGTGTAAGTGTAAGGCTCACTGACAGATGCTCTGGTATTCATTTTATCAACTACCCAGCTTCTTATAATCTGCAAGATGATACACCTTGCAGGTGTATGACTTATTGGCATCCCTAATTCCCCGCTGCATGAACTGTACAGTGCAGGTGTAGACCTATTGACAACCCTAATTCCCCGCTGCATGAACCGTATAGCACACCTAGTTGATAATGATATTGAAAACCCTAATTTTCAGTTGCATGAACTGTATAGTGTATTTAGATGATGATGGTGGTTAAAGTCCATAATACTAACTTTAATTTATTGGAAAAGATTACTTAACTATTCCAATTGTGCATTCATGAACTGTATAGCGCACTTAGTTAATAATGATAATGCTGTAAGATTTATTAACAACAATAATTTTCCATTGCATAAACTGTACAATATACTTACATCATGATTGCATGAACGGTATAATATACTTACATGATGATGGTTAAAGTCCACAATACCAACTTTAATGTCTATGAAAAAAGATTACTTAACTACTCTGATTGCATTCAACATATTTTTATTTTTAAATGGTTCATATCTGCTGTGTTTCAGATGGAGAGCAACCGAGCTTGATCATTCTGTTGCATATCCCTATGTAGAATTCGAGAAGGGGTTGCCCATCCACGTCGAGCGTCTGTGAATGGCGGCATAAATGTAGGATTCCGCTCTACTCTTTATGCATAAATAGTTGTTTATGAAGGATTGAGGATCAGTCATGTATACTGTACTTTGATCTCTTACCGACCAGGACTGACAACAACTTACACACAGGAAAAAGTGAAGTGATGATCAGAGAATACAGAAGGTCCCAGATCACTAATTTAATGATAGAGGTCATCGAATTGGTGGTCAGTGGAGTCGCTCCACGGATATATCAAATACTTCAGCTGGGAAAGAATTTCTGGGGATATGTGATTCCACAGTGAGTTCATCGGACGTGTGAATAAAAAACTGAGCTGTCAGCTTTTTGCTTCTCCTGATATCGCATTTGACTGTAATTTTTTATGCAGTACAATCAGTCAAAGGTGCTTCAGAATTTATTGAGTATAAATACAGATGACTGAACATTTCTGACCATTCCTGAGACTCACTACCAGTAGCAATTTGTTAATATATATATATATATAACATTTTATTATGATGCATAACTCTCGTTATCCCAGTGACAAATTGTTTTATATATATATAATTTTGCAATTAGACTCGTATAAGTGTGATTGGATTGGATCATGTTGTAACAAGCCTTTGCATCGTAAATGACGTCCAATCGTCAGAGACAATTCACTGCAAATGTCTATTCCAAAGTTTTAGTTTAAAATATCTGTCACTTCTTTTCTATTTGAAAATATATTTTTGCATTATTATCATGTTGCCAGTTTTGGTTGAAATTAGATATGAATTTTATTGTTTAATGAAATTTTATATGATCTTGGTTAGTTTTCGAATGGAATTTAGTTACTTTGGTTTCAAAATTTGGATTTTGTATTTTTTAAATTATGTTTGTGAATGTATAATTCAGTAGCGTTCTCAAATATCTCAAAACATTTAGTTTAAATAAATTTAAACATATTTAAAATCCTAATTTTTTTATCAAATTAATGCAGAAATTTTATAGAATTTTAGGTATTCGAAAACCATATTTTTTTCAAACTTTGAAGAGGCGCATTCTACAGCCCAGTAGGGGAGAGATGTGTAATTCCTTTCATGCTCATCCTATAGCTAACACATATCTTTTATAAAAAAAATAATAAAATATTATAAAAACAACATGATTTAAAATATTTAGAACCGTATATATAAAACTACATAAATGAGATAAATTAAAATCATAAGCATTGCATTACAAGCTTCGTCTACATTTCCAGACTAAAAAAGAATTTGCACTTTTGAGAATTTGATCCCTCTCAACGCTTGATAAATTCCCTTTAAAATGGATCTATGCTGATAAATAAATATCTACAAAACTTTTTAAAATGACAATGATATTGTATTCAAATAATAAATTCTAAATACAAAATAATAACATAATGAGAATAACATTGAAGAGATGTAACAAAGTTGTGTTGGGTTGGAATCTACGCACAATGCATAACCAACCGTCCATATAGCTTAGTGTGCCGATTTATTATTTTCTCTGCAAGAAGTGGTGGGTGGGTATGATTATTACAATCATGTGGGGCATGGTATATTATATTTCCATATGTAATGGACATTTTATTGTTCCCATATTTAATGGGCTCTTTATTGTTTCCAAAGTGATATTGATGATTGTCTATGGAATTGATATAGTGAGTTGCCATGATTAGACAACCACATAAAAAGTGCTAGAACGGAAAAAAATACTCGATGGGTTTAAAAGTTTATGTTGTTATTATCTATTTTAGTTGAGCCATTATAGGTTTTACATCAATGCAATCATAAAGTTTCAAAAGGGCAATTATAAACCTACACTACATTAATAGGATTGTAATAGATTATGATTTTGATGGTTTGAGCTTAGTTGGCACATTCGTCATTGTTTCATGTTTGACATTATGGTCATCTTGTTGTAGCTCTAGGTGATCATTCTTACTTATCATCGATTGTGTGAGTGTTTTATAATGATGAACATTGGGTTTAAAATCATATTTGTTGATTTGGTGAGTACTTTTGTTACCTTTGGTTTGCATTATATTTAATGATGATAAGTATGAAGGTTATTCAAAATTTTGTTTTATAAATATTTTATAAAGTATTGAATTTTACATGGTGAAATTTTTATGGATTGTAGGAGTTCATCCTTGTTGAAGTTACAGGTTTGTGTAAATTGTTGTAGAATTTGTTGTTTGACCAAAAACTCTTAGCTAATCGGGAGTTTGGCATAATCTTATTGGTTAGAAACTCATATTTATTCTCAACCAAGATTTTATAAAACTTTTGTCCTAGGGTTTTTTAAACTTTTATCCTAAAGTTCTATTGACTTTTGGCATAGCTACGTCATACCGCCCTCACCATGCCTCACTCCAAAAATTGTTACCCATTTTCATGTTTCCACCCAAAAGGGAGTTGATGGAGATACAATTCTAAGTAGCTCAGGTTTCTGAGAGAAGGGAGAGTGCAATCCTAGCCAAACTTCGACAAAGTTTCGATCAGATTTGAGAACAGACTTTAGAGAAGGACAAGAATTTTCTTGAGAAGAACCTAAACTAAGATGAAAAGAGGCTTGTTTATAGAACAAAGAACCATATATGGGGATCCAAGATATAAGAAATAATTGTTGAGGAAAAAATCGACCCTTCCAACAATTGATCTACGTATTTGATTGAACAATCCACTAGTTCTCAGCAAATTTGTTGATTTTTCACTATAAAAGGGGAACTTTGAACCACTGGTCCAGTCCCTTGGGAGGACAGGGTACACAATCCTATAGGAAACAAGATATAAAATAAAAATATAAATCACATTACCTTACAATAGGGGAGCTACAAAGCAAGCCTATAGGGAAGAAGAAAGTAGAGAAGTGGTGATCATGTCAATCACCCTATGGACCCCAGAGAACAACAATCAAGAATCCAATGAAGGGAGACAAGGTTGCTCCTAGATCAACAAAGGATAAGTGAAAATATCACTAACAAAAGCATGCTAGAGCAAATCAAAACAAAGAAGAGACACTCAAAACAAACCCCATGAGATATAACTAGTGAGAGCAGGGTGCCATCTTTCACTTGAGAGATAGGAGTCAAGACTAATCAACGAGCACAAATGGAGAAACTACCCCTAAGTGGAGATGAAAAGAGAAGAGGACAAAATCTCATTGCAAACATGTTAAGAAAAGAAGTAGGCTACAAATGTGTGTTGAATAGAAGGGGCACAAGTAGCACAAAAGGATCCAATGTGGTTGTTTTACACACAACAAAAAAAGAAATAAGAATGACACTAGGAAGAGGAGGCATGAGCAAGGGAAAGGATAGTGCCGATATGTAAAATGATCAATGTCCCTGAATTGAAAAGTGTTTCAATTATTTCTAATGTTCCCAAATTTTGGCCTATTCACGTGACTTACCCATGCAAAAAGTGTTTAAAAAATAAGCGGTTTAATGTTTATGTTCTTATCTATTTTTGTTCTCAAAGTTTGCATAACATTGGTATTTGAGCAATTATAATGTTGAGGCATGATAGTTTGTACATCAATGCAATCATCAAGTTCCAAATGGATAATTACAAGTATATGTCAATAGAATCTTAATAGACTACAATTTTGATGGTTTGGGTTTGTGTTGGCACTTTCACCACTATTCTGTGTCTTGATAGGTGATGTAGGAGCATCCCTAGAATTGTACCTATCTTGCACCGTTATAACCCAAGGGAGGCATATAAGGGGTTCAATGTATATGATATTACCCCAAGATGGGCATATATGGGGTTAAAAGTATATGTCATAGTGGTCGACCTAGTGAAGGTGCCACATGTGTAATTAGTGAATAGGTATATATACAGGTCGTGTAGTTATTATTGATATGAACATGTGATTTGGATATATGAATGTCTATGAGACATTTGGAGGAAGTTAACCTATTATTGTGTAAGTCATCTCTCTTATCTACTTTGGAGTTGTGTTCCACATTTACATTTAGTGTAGATTGTGTGTACTGGTTTATTATGATATCTTAAATATTTCTTACATAACATTTGGTATCAGAGCATATAGTCCTTATGAGTTGTCTTGCCATTTTCTCTATAACTTTTCTAGGATGTTTTAGACACTGAAATTTTCATGTCTCTAAGAAGACAGTGAAATATAAGTGCTAAAAATGTCAAGTTATGGTTCATTATAACTTCAAAGATACAATCTATGTAATTTAAGGACTTTTACCAGATCTTAAATGGGTCTCAAACATGTTTTATTGGTAAAACAATCGTATATGATTCTAAAAAGCTAATCAGTGCCACTAGTTGCATTGGATAGAGACTAGACCACATAATTTAAGATCCAAAATTCAAAGGCGGATATGAAAAATTGGACATAGGGTAGGTTGTTCAAGTTCACTTTCCTAAAAGGGACAAAATCGGCAAGTTGGGAAAGTTACCATAACTTTCTCTTAGAATATCAAAACTGGTTCATACTTGTAGCATTGTAGAAAGTACAAATCAAGCTAAGATAAGTAAAAATTTCAGACTTAGAGGTACCAAAGTTTTAGAGTTATATCAAGTGTAAGGTCGACCAGCGAGACAATGTCCAAAACAACGTTTTAAAAGGTATGTTAACTTGAAGCTTCCATAACTTCTTATTGGGATGTCTAATGCAGGTGATTCAAAAGTTGTTGAAAAGAGGAAACATGGGAGAACATGTTGCGAGAGACATCACGAGTAATTGGGGCTAGATTTAAGGGTTTGGGTTCGATCCCAAGTAAGAATAATGGAAATACCTAACTTTGTGGGGATGAAGTTAAAGATTAAATCAATATAATGGAAAGGTTAAGGAGAGTAAATGAAACTAAGTCATTTTGGTGCAGTTTTTTAATTTTTGGGGTTAAGTTTCTAAGTGGTGGAATAGCCTTGATGAAGATAGTAGAATTTACTCCACATGGGAAGAATTTGGAAAACTCATCTCAAATAGATGGATTAGGGATACAAAAATGGAGAAGATGCATAAAATTAAAGATGAATTAAAATAAGCAAAAGAAGAGAGATCTATAAGAAAAGTGATGTGATCACCAAGATGCAAATCAAGCATTGATGAAGGAGATTCAAAAATTAAAACAGGAAAACATTAGAAAATGAAAGTGGAAAAAAAATGAATTAGTGGAATAATTGAAAAAAAAGGACAAAAAATTAGAAGGTTGTGTAAGCATAATCAATACCTACCTAATGATGTTAAGAATATGAAAAAATGTCTACGAGCATCGCAATCAAAGATTAAGGATGAAGACATTACTAGAAATATTGAAGAGAAGACTGCCAAAATACTTGAAAATGAAATTTGCAAAAGGGTTGACGAAACCTTAAATAATGAGACTGTAAAATTAGAGATGCAATCCATAATTGAAGAAGGATGTAAAAACATGCTTAAATGCATCACATTGTCGCTTCCAAAGGAGAAGGAAGACAAGATTCAAGAGGGTCACCAAAAAAACTAAAGAAGATGAGCTCTAACTTGAGGATGTACATCTCAATTATTATGGTATTATCTCAAAGGATAGAATAATCAAAGATTAAATGTAGAGGATGGAGGACATTGTTGGGTATGAAAAGAATATTTGATTATATGGGTAAGCAGAATGTAGGGAAACCATCAAAGGTGAAACCATATCGACGCCCTCATTACCAGCTATGTTTTCAAGAAACACAAAAAGATCAATGTTAGCATTATCAAGGAACAAGATTGAATACTCAACAATACTCATGGAATAGCGCATCACAAAACCATTACTCAACAAGATATTATCAAAGTCCTACACTACAACAAATTGGAGAATTTACAACAATAACACATGGAACCAAAGGAAATAAAATTATGCAACAACCGTTTATCAAGGATTAAGACAAAAAATAATTGAGTTGGACGGATGGATCATAATCAATTGCAACAAGAAAGTGGGCATATAAGGAAATCATATTACTTAGTTTCATCATACGTAAAACTCTTAACTGCAAAGATTTGACGACAAAGTTCTTTGGAGGAGGGTACTATGTTATGTCCCAAAGGGGGGCATATATGGACTTATATGTATATCATAACACCCGAAGAGGGGAATCTATGAGGTTAAATGTATATGTAATGAGGTAAATGTAAATGTAATAGTGGTCAACATAATGAAGGGTCCACATGTGCAATAGTGAATAGGTATATATAAAGGCCACAAAGTCATTATTGATATGAACATGTGATTTCCATATATGAATGTATTGGGGTATTTGCCGGAGGCTCTCTTATTATGTAAGGAGTTATTATGTAATGCATCTCTATTATCTACTTTGGATTTATGATCCATGTTGGCATTTAGTGTGCATTAATGTAAGTATTATGGTTTATTATGATATCTTAAGTATTCGGTACATAACAATTAGCATTAGAGCATACGATCCTTGGTTTGGCTCCTTGAAAATGAGACATCTTGTCATTTTCACTATAACTTTTTTATGGGATGTTTCAAAAAGAAAAAATTTCAGGTCAATGAAAAGACATTGTAAACCATCTGTGGTAATATTTTCAAGTCCTGGTTAGTTGTACCTTCAAAGATACAATCTATGAAATTTAGGGTGTTTTATTAGTCCTAAAACTAGTTCCAAATAAAATAGACATATCTAGTTCTAGAAAGATCCAAATTGAGTACCACTAGTTACATTGCATAGAAGACAAAATACATGATTTCAAATCCAAGTGGATATAAAAAATTGGACACGTGATAGTTCGCATAAGTTAGCTCTCCTTAAAGGGCCAAAATCAACAAGTTCTCGAAAAGTTATCATAACTTTCCCTTGGAATAATAGAATCGGTTCAAACGTGTGACTTTGCAAAGCATAGATATCAAGATAAGATAGGTCGAATTTTTTTATTCAATGATGCCAAAATTTCATAGTTATATCATGTGCAAGGTCGGTCGATAGGATAGCACCCAAATCAAGTTTTTAAAAGGTATGTTTAAAACTTCAATAGCTTTTGATTGGGATGTCTAATTGAGGTGATTCAAAATCCATTGAAAGAGGAAACATGAGAATATATTGTGAGAGGTATCATGGGTAATTGAGATCATCATTTCTAGGATATTAGGGAGGGAGTTTAAAAGTTTGGGTTAGATCCCGAGAAAGAATAATGGGAATGCCTAAGTTTGTTGAATATGAAGACAAAGATTAAATCAATTCCGTGGAATGGTTGAAGATGGTAAAGGAAACTAACTTGAGTCCTTTTGGGGTAATTTTTTATTTTTAGGTTGAAGCTTTTAAGTGGTGGAATATCCTTGATGGAGATATTAGACTATACTCACATCGAAAGTATTTGAAAATTTCTTCTCAAATAAATGGATCAAGGGTAAAAAATGGAGGAAATGCACAAAATTCAAGATGAATTAAAAGAAGAGATCGAGAAGAAACGGGGTTAGTTCACAGATGGAGGTTCAAAAATTAAAATAGTAAAATATTAGAAAAGGAAAGTGGAAAAAAAATGTTAAGGGAAGAATTTAAAAAGAAGGATTAAAAGATTAGGTGTGTAAGCATAATCAAGACCTACTTAACGATGTTAAGAATATGAAAAAATGTTTGCAAGCATCAAAATCGTATACTTGGGATGAAGATACTACCAAAACAATTGAGGAGAAAACTACAAAAATACTTGAAGATAAATTTTGCAAAAAGGTTGAAGAAACCTCAAAGAATGACGTTGTAAAATAAGAAATGCAGCCCAAAATTAAGAAAGAAGGAAGATAACATGCTTGAAATCCTCACATTGCAGCTTCAAAGGGAGAAGGAAGATAACATTCAAGTGGGTCAACAGAAAAATCTTGAAGAATTCGATCTTTAACTTGAAAATGTACATGTCAAATATGATGGCATTATCTCAAAGGCTACAATAATCAAAGACCAAGCAAAAAGGATAGAGGATGCAATCATCTATCAAAAGAAGATTGGCAATATGGGTGTGCAAAAATAAGGGAAACCATCAAAGGTGAAGCCATATTGACACCCTCAATACCAAGAAAGTTTTCAAGAAAGACAAGAAGATCGATGTGAATCAAGGAAGAAGATTGAATAATCAACAATATTCATGAAATAGGGCATCACAAAATCATTGCTCAAAAGGATATTATCAAAGACGAGCAACTAGTATAAATTGGAGAAGTTACAACAACACATGGAATCCAAGAAAAGAAAAGTATGCAGCAACCAGCTACCAATGATTAAAGACCAAAAAGAGGGGAGGCAGGAGTGGGGGTGGGGTCCTATATGGAGCTAAATGAATTTAAGAAATAAGGTATGCTTGGGACTTCGGAACAATGACTAATAATCAAGTAAAAATCCATGCTTTGTGTTGTGGGATTAGTATCCTCTGTTCACAACAAATTAAGTATTGTCATCCTACTTAGGAAGAGGTGAATTGTCAAAAGCTCAACTCTATCTCGCATGTTGTTGAGAATCCATGATCTCTCAGCCTCCAACACAATTCATTTCTATCTTGTTTGAAGGGAAAACATTTGCATCACCAACTCTTTCACAAACATAGCAACTTATCTAGGAAAAGGTATGCTTGAAAAAAATAGGGGACCCCCCTAACAAGTTTGGATACCATAGCATATTAGTTTCAATTATGAATCATACCATATCTTGTTTATCAATCATAAACCACGCCATATCTTGGTGCGATCCTGAATCAATGTGCACAAGTGGTAGCAGACATGCCACACAAGTAGAAACAGACATAACTCCCAACAAGAGGAGTGATGGAGGAGCCTTAACTCCCTCGTGTTTCCCTAGTGCTCTCCCACATTTGACTCTACCTTAGCACTATTGGGAATTTATGTTGAAAGTTATGATGAAACAACAAGAAGATGGGATATATGGTCTTGTTTCAGCACCACATCTCAAAAAGAAAGGTTGGTCCTTGGACTCCCCCCCTGTATGTTGGTTTTGTCATCAAGTGTGAATGTGGTTGTGATGTTTGCATTCATGGTTCGAATGTTTTGGCTTGGTTAGATAGAAACTACAGGGAACAAGGAGGGCATGTTCTTTGAAAGAGGTAAAAGGGTCTCCTCCTCTCTCTCTTTGATTTTACTTAGATCTTTATTGTGAATCTTTGTGAGAAGTAGATAAATAGTTCTCTCCTACTAGAAATTTGTGTGGGGTTTTGGTGAGTCACGCCTTAGTTGGCTCTATAGAAAGTGTTTTAATACCACTTGTAGTGATCCTTGCCCCAAAAATTGAATCATAACAAAGAAATAAAACCCTTAAATAACCAAAAAACATTCACCATAAGAATAACACTAAGATATAAAGAAAAACTCTTGCAGTAGGATAACACAATCAAATACTCCTTAAGGAAGGAATCACTCCACAAGCCATGGTTGCTAAACTACAATTCATCACGCATACCTCAATACAATGATACTCTTATGTATTTATACTTTCTCATGAGTATTCATGGGGGCTTATGCCAAATAACTCCTCATTATTATATTATGTCCTTAAAGCTACCTAGTGGGCCTATTCCATTATTTATGGCCATGCTACATTTTAGTTATTCTCCCTTAGGTACACATTACATGATAAATTGAGGGGTACCTCCCTAGGCACCCCATATAATCCACCCAATTATATTACAATAATGGATGCCTTTAAATTGTCCCAACAAAGGAGAAGGCTCAAAGGAAAAGTGATACGAAAGAGTGACGAATATGAAGAGAAGAATATGCAACACCAAATGAAGATGGAGATGTCCAAGTTTTATGGAAGTTCAAACCAGAAGAATTGATGAAGTGAATTCACGAAATGCGCCAATGTTTTAAGTTCAATGAGATTAAAGACCCCCTAAGAGTGAAAATTGTATGTGGAAGATTGCGGAGCTATGTATATGTCAATTGGTGGCAGCAACTGAAGAGGGGACAAAAAATAGAGAGGCAAAGACAAGATCTAGAATTAGGATTAGATGGTCACCAAATTGAGAGGTAACTTTGTAAATTATAATTATAATTTGAAAATGAGAAAATGATTAAAGGAATTGAAGAAAAATGTTAAATGTATAGAAAAAAATTTAATGAGTTTTGTAGTAGACCATGATAACTGGTTTTGTGAGAGATGGTGAGGAAAAAATTGTGAATTTTGTAAATGGCTTCAATTTGATCATTAAAAATAAAATAACGAAGACTCGACATTGGCGGTCATCAGTGTAGTCCTCGGATAGATCTTTCCAATGAGGTATCATGTGCGTCAAACGGAGATCGTATGCCAAAGTTACGATGCCGGGAAATTGATGTACCAATTTACCCCAACGGGGCCCATAATTTGGCTTTCGTTTGACCTTGAAAATTAAGAAGGTGCAAATGAAGAGAAATCACACAAGGGTAATGAGATCATAAACAAAAAGAATATCCTAAATGTGGTTGCAAAGAGTGTTGATAGTGAAAATGGGGGGGTGTAATTGAGGAAAACGATGAGGGAATTATGTTTAAATTCCATGTTGTGGGTAGCATGTCAAAGGATATTGTAGAAGAAATATTTGCAGCAAAAGACTACTAGGAAAATATTTAGGTAAAGGAGTTTGTGTAGCAAACTCAAAAAGCAACAATAGATTTAGAAGGCATAAATGTTGCAGCAGTAAGTGGTATTACAACAGAATTTGATATTGCAGACGACTAATCTTGCAATAGTGGAATTACAAGATGATGATGTTATTGCAAATGTAATAATGGAAGAGATGCAACTATGAATGTTTGATTCCCATGATGTTTTGTTTGCTTGCTCAATTGCAAGTGATGTCAAATGTGCAACAAAAGAAAAGAAATAGAGCAAACTACAAAAAAGATGTGACAAATGCAACAAGAAGAGTTGATGAAAGAGAGTGAAGATGCAATAGAGTGGTAAAAAGAGGAAATGATTACAACATATAGTGGTTTTAGTAAAAAAAGTGGAAAAGGGAGATAAAGTGGAAAAAGGAGATACTTAAGTAGCAAGCATTGGTGGAAATTGTTGCGAGAATGATAATAGTGCAAAAGAGGGAGACAGGGGAGACAATGAGCCCCAATGGGTGAGATTTGCAACAGTTGATAGAGGTGGACAAGTTGCAATAGGTGGCATAAGAAAAGATGATGATGGTGACGAAGATAATCTAAGCAAAGAAAATGGCAAGATGGAGTGTGAGTGAGGAATTAGCTACAATTTCAAAGTGTGAATCAAGGGAAGATTACAAAGAGAGAAAGAAAGACGTAAAACAAAGAAGAAGAGAGTATGAATGGTACGGAGTGTGGTCAAGAAGGAATAAAAAAATTGAATCATCAACCATCTTTTGAGAAATATGCTCAAAATTTTCCATCGAACGAATGCAGAAGCATCCTTGGCATTGTAGATATCATACACATTTTTTTACATTTGCTTAGTTTTGATTATATTTTGTAATTAATAACCAAAAAATAATGTGATGTAATGAAGTATAAATTGTCCTTAGTGAATTTTTGGCAACCATTGAAATATGAAGCATTGTATCTGGAATTTGAACATATAAGATAGTTGTCAGGCCAAAAGCCAAAGACCACAAGCATAAATATGATATTTGTGAATGAGCAAAGGGCATTTGACTCTCCTTTGATTTGGTTTGTGTAGTGTATATGGTTGTGGATACCATAGACTTGTGCACGAGCTCTATATATGTAAAGAGGCCCGAGAGTAAGGGCCATTAATTGAATAACATTGCAGAAACTACGATTGTTGTGGTATTTCTTCTTGTTTTCAATTGAATTGTAGAACTATGTGGTTATTTATATTGAATAGTTTATTATTGTGATGTATTTATGTTTGTCTTCAATTGAAGAGCCGACTATCATGGTTCTCTGTTTAATATTGGAAATGAATGTCCATAGCAATTATAGAGAAATTATATTTATGTGATATTGTAGGTCATTGTGGCCTTACTCCATTAATAGGGTAGCTATATTGCGGAAACCCTTTGTGATCACTCTCACTTATTATAAGTCTCATGTGTGACTTATAATGCCAATCATTGGGCTCAACGTCAAGTTCATTTCTCTAGCGAATGCTCTTGTTATCCGGGCTCAAAGTTGAGTTCATTTCTCTAGTGAATACTGTTAGCAAAATTTCAAAGGATCAGCGATCATCAACTCAATGTTGACGTGCTCAATGACCACTTTCTTTTCCTTAACACATTCCCTTATGGCTAAATACTTAATGTCGATGTATTTATTTCGACTCCCACATTTATTGTTTTTAGCCATAAAAACAACAGCTGAATTGTCACAATACATTCTCAATTGATAAGAGATAGAATCCATAATTCTAAGCCCAGAAATGAAACTCTTAAGCCATACACCATGTAAAGTAGCCTCAAAACAAGAGACGAACTCGGCTTCCATAGTGGAAGTGGCAATCAAGGTCTGCTTGGTGCTCCTCCATGATACAACTACACCGGCCATCATAAAAATGTATCCTGATGTTGATTTGCGTGAATCAACACATCCAGCAAAGTTAGAATCTAAGTAGCCAATTACTTCCAAATTTTCCGTCCGTCTATACATAAGCATGAGTCTTTAGTTCCTTCAAGATACCTCATTACTTTCTTTGCAGCTCTCCAGTGGTCTATACCTGGATTACTCTGATATCGTCCCAACATTCCCACAACAAATGCAATGTCAGGTCTTGTGCAGACCTGAGCATACATTAGGCTTCCGACAACAGAAGCATATGGAATGTTCTTCATTTGTTCCCTTTCAAGGTCGTTCTTCGGGCATTGGTTCAAATTGAACCTATCACCCTTCACAATGGGAGCTATACTTGGTGAACAATCCTTCATCTGAAATCTCTCTAAAATTTTATTAATATAGGTTTCCTGAGACAGACCCAAGAAGCCTCGAAATCTGTCTCTATGGATCTTAATGCCAATGACATAAGATGCCTCACCCATATCCTTCATATCGAAATTTTTAGAGAGGAATTGTTTCACTTTATGCAGCATACCCTTATCATTGGTTGCTAGCAAAATGTCATCCACATATAAAACAAGAAAACAAATTTTACTCCCACTAACTTTCAGGTATATACATTGATCCATAATGTTTTCTTCAAAACCAAAAGAAGAAATTACATTATGGAATTTCAAATACCATTGGTGGGATGCTTGTTTTAAACTGTATAAGGATTTCTTGAGCTTGCAAACCAATTGCTCACCATCACTAGAGGGGAATCCTTCAGGTTGTTTCATGTAAACCTCCTCCTCTAGATCTCCATTTAGAAAAGCCGTTTTCACATCCATTTGATGCAACTCCAAGTCGAAATGGGCTACTAATGCCATAATAACGCGCAATGAATCTTTCTTAGATACAGGAGAGAAAGTCTCTGTGTAGTCGATTCCTTCTTTCTAAGTGAATCCTTTAGCAACAAGTCTAGCCTTGTATCTCTCAATGTTGCCCAATGAGTCTTTCTTTGTCTTAAAGACCCATTTACATCCAATGGATTTTACACCATTAGGAAACTCAACAAGATCCCAGACTTCGTTACTCTTTATAGAATTCATCTCTTCCTTCATGGCATCGTACCATAATTCTGATTCTTTGCAATTCATGGCTTGTGAAAAGGACTCGGGATCATTTTCGGCTCCAACATTAAAGTCAGATTCTTGCAAATACACAACATAATCATCAGGAATTGTTGATCTCCTTGGTCTAGTAGATCTTCTTAATGTTGTATCACTATCTTCTTGAGAAGTATGTGGTTCAACTCGTTGTTCAAGAGTTCTTGGAAACTCTTGAACTACCTGATCTACTAGAATGTCGTCAGCAGCTTGTGGAACTTCAACAATTGGTTGTTCAACACTAGTTTGTACTTGAGGGGTGCTGTGAACAATAACCAATCTATCACTTGAGGTGGAAGGATGAGATTCTGAATGATCCTTCTCGGAAACTATGTTCCTGGTTAGATCGCTCCCACTAATCAAGTCATTTTCAAGAAATTTTGCATTTCTTGATTCCACAATCCTAGTGCCATGAGATGGACAATAAAATCTGTAATCTTTAGACCTTTCAGCATATCCAATGAAATAACCACTAATGGTCCTTGGGTCCAGCTTCTTTTCTTGTGGATTATATATTCTCACTTCAAACGGGCATCCCCAAACGCGCATATGTCGCAAACTCGGTTTCCAACCTTTCAATAATTCAAATGGCATTTTAGGAACGGCCTTGGTTGGAACTCGGTTTAATATATACACTGCTGTCTTAAGTGCTTCAGTCCACAAGGATTTAGGAAGATTGGAGCTGCTAAGCATACTCCGCACCATGTCCAATAAAGTTCGGTTTCTTCTTTCTGCTACACCATTCTGGTCGGGTGAATTAGGCATGGTGTATTGGGCAACAATCCCATGCTCTTGAAGAAATTTTGCGAATGGCCCAGGTGCTTGTCCATCTTCTATGTATCTACCATAATATTCTCCACCTCTATCTGATCTCACGATCTTAATTTGCTTGCCGCATTGTTTCTCTACTTCAACCTTAAATATCTTAAAGGCATCTAATGCTTCGTTCTTTTTATGAAGCATGTAGAGATACATATATCGTGAATAATCATCTATAAAAGAGATGAAGTATATCTGACCATGTGAGTCCATCTCTAGACTACATATATCAGTATGTATGATCTCTAATATGTCCGAACTCCTATTGGCACCTTTCTTTGACTTGTTGGTCTGCTTTCCTTTTATGCAATCCACACAAGTCTCAAAATCAGTGAAATCCAGAGTATTAAGTACTCCTTCATTTACCAATCTTTTAATTCTTTCTATGGAGATATGACCTAACCTCCGGTGCCATAATTTAGAGGAATCTTCATTAATAACACATCTTTTAGTGCCATAAGTGACATTGTTTTGTAAATTAATGCGGTAAAGACCATCAGACAAAATACCATTCCCAACATAATCAGATTTATAAGATAAACTGACGGATGTTTCTGAAAAATTAAAGGAATATCCAAAAGGTACAAGTCTTGAAACTAAAATCAAGTTTCTAGAAAAGCTTGGAATATAAAAGATCTTTTCTAATTCTAAAACAAAGCCACTACTTAAAGTTAAATAGCATTTTCCTATAGCTTCCACATGCGAGCCCATCTTGTTTCCTGATAAGATGCTTTGCTCTCTTCCCACTGGCTTCCTTAGGTTTTGCAAACCCTGCAAGGAATTCGAAATGTGAATTGTTGATCTAGAATCAATCCACCAAGTGTTA
This sequence comes from Larix kaempferi, assembly GCA_027924585.1. NCBI lineage: Eukaryota > Viridiplantae > Streptophyta > Pinopsida > Pinales > Pinaceae > Larix > Larix kaempferi. The sequence goes on along the minus strand of BSBM01000173.1, from coordinate 6,991,875 downwards.
ATATTGACATTGACCATATTGGATTCATAACAAACAAACGAGATTGCATTACCTTTGTCCGCAAGCCATTTCTAAATTTTTTTGCATTCCTTCTTCATGTGTCCCTTCTTTTTACAGAAAACACTTGGAATCCTTCTTAATATTAGCTTGGGGAGGTACTTTACCTTTCCCTTTCTTATTGGCTTGAGATTTGCCCTTCCTATGCGTTGCCAGCATTGCACTTTCTCCCAGTTCCATCATGAACACATTCTTCCTCTTGAACACACATGGTCATGAGTTCATTTATGGACCATTTATCCTTATGTGTGTTGTATGAGATTTTGAAAGGTCCATATTGGTGCGGAAGGGTGTTCAGGATGTAGTGCACCAGGAAAGACTCTGATATTTCAACCTCGAGTTTCTTCAATTGAGCCACAGTGTCCCTCATTTGCATGATGTGCTCGCGCACACCTTTCACACTGGTGAGCCTTAGGGATGAGAACTTCATGATTAGGGTGCTTGCTAGTGCTTTGTCTAAAGTGACAAATTGATCATCAATGGCTTTTAGCAAATCTCGGACCCTTTCATGCTGATCAACTGAACCACGAATACCAGCTGAAATTTTAGTCTTAATGAACATCATGCTCAAACGATTAGATCGCTCCCATCGCTCATAAAGCGTGATGTCCGCTGCAGTGCTGGTATTGGTGAGTGCTGGTGGTTCATCTTTCCTAATAGCATAATTTATGTCCATCCATCCCAAATGAAGGAGAATTCTCTCCTTCCATACCTTATAGTTATCTCCCTTAAGTTCAGGGATATCAAAACGAATTTCAAAGAAATTTGCAGGTTGTACCACTGCATAAAAATAAAGATCACATGCTTACGTTAAAATTGAGACCAAATAAAATTTCATGTTTTACCAATGTAAATTCATGCTTTAAGATTGAATCTAATGACATAAAAATTGACTGTGGGCTAAATTTTTAATTCAAGCAGATTCAAATATCCTTTATAATAGAACTATTAATTCATAATTCCTGTGGGTAAGTTATGAATAATTCAATATTTTATCCTAATTAATTTCATAAATATAATAAAAATTCCTGTGGGATAAAATTTATTATATTTAGTATAATTAATTACAATTAATGTCTAAACTTTCGTTATAATATTAATTAATTAGAGATGTTGTGGCTATTCTCTAATTAAATATCACTAGACATTATTGTTGTTCACTGTAACAAAACAAGCTTCAAATGAACAGATATGAATGAGGGCAAGCTAAGAAATCTAAACTCCACTGTCAGTTCCAGAATTTAAAACGGCTCAATATATATATGTATGTTTATAAGCCCATATACTTCAAGAAAGTGTTCACCAAAATGCTACTTGATAAAATACAAATCTTAGAGACTGGAAGCTTCAACAATGTACAATTCAGTAAAAATACTTGCTTTCCCGCATTCGCATCCAGCATTCAGCGGCTCCTCAAACTACCGACGGTTCATTCGGTTATCAACCACACTCAAACTGATTTCTAGTTTGAGAAACTGTGTTCTTGCTGGGAGATTTTGGAGTGGTCCATCTAGGGTTCTCTACCTAGATTTGTGGAACAGTTGACACATAGCCATCAGAAGCATGATGGAAGCTTGGCTATTAAACCCCTGTTTGGTCCCCAAGCTCACTAACTCAATCCCCTTCAATTTTACACCATCAAGAAAGAGAAAGCAGAGCTTGGAAGTGCCGTACAGGAAGCAAAATTTGTGTGGAACAGGGAAATCTTCTACAGCAAGTCAAGTAGCATCAATGGCTGGAGGTATGATCTATTTGGTATTCTTATTTCGATTCTGTTTCAGAGTTTTATTCCGCATTTTTCAGAATCAGAAATTTTGCTAACAGTTGGTATCAGAGCCAGTTATCTCTGCCTTGGTGTTCTGTATGTAGTTGCCACTGTAGGGTTTTCTCTGTGCATCCGTTTTTCTTTTTATCCTCTGCCATGAGCTTGTTAGAGGAGGTTGTGAACATTGTTGAACTTGTCTACGACTGCCATGGTTGTTTTGTGACCTGATTTGTGGTGGTCGGTTCTCCCTTGAGTTGCCATGACTAATTTTGTGATCCAATCTGTATCCACTGTGACTGTTCTTAGGTCTGTTCATTGAGTTGTACCCTAGCTGGTGTCCACCATGATTGCTATGAGGTCTAAACTGTGGGGTGTGCCTTTTTAATGAGTCTGTTAGGGATGCAATGATCTTTATTTAGTCTAATGTAGCATGTCGTGACCTACTGAGCACGTTTAGAGGGCGACTTTGCCTCTCTCAGCTTTTTTGAGGCTGATATTGCTGTGTATGAAGTTGTCATTGCTTTTGTGAAGGGACGCTGCTCGGATTATCAGCTTTAGTGTCATTCGTTTAACTCGGCAAGACAGTTTCTCTGTGAATTCATTGTATTCTTTGTGTGTTTGGCTTTAAAGACGTTCATGTCGAGCGACAGAGCAGTAGATTTAGTATATTCAACTTATTTTGTTGTTTTCTCGATCTCGGAGTTCAGATTCACAGGAATACTTTTTGTATTTCGCTTCTTAGCTACAGGGAGGTTTATATTGAGTTAAAACCTGTTGAGGTTGCCTAATTATCATATTTACTTTAAGGTAAAACTAAGAAATCTTGAAGCCTTAAATGAAATCTTTATATTTAGGCTCTAGTAAAAATACTTGCTTTCTTAGCTGGAAAGAGTTTTATTTTGGGTGATCGTAAGTTTACTGAATTGTACATTGTTGAAGCTACCAGTCTCTAAGATCTGTATTTTATCAAGTAGCATTTTGGTGAACGTTTTCTTGAAGTATATGGGCTTATAAACAGACATATATATATTGAGCCGTTTTAAATTCTGGAACTGACAGTGGAATTTAGATTTCTTAGCTTGCCCTCATTCATATCTGTTCATTTGAAGCTTGTTTTGTTACAGCGAACAGCAATAATGTCTAGTGTTATTTAATTAGAGAATAGCCACAGCATCTCTAATTAATTAATATTATAACGAAAGTTTAGACATTAATTGTAATTAATTATACTAAATATAATCAATTTTATCCCACGGGAATTTTTATTATATTTATGTAATTAATTAGGATAAAATATTGAATTATTCATAACTTACCCACAGGAATTATGAATTAATAGTTTTATCATAAAGAATATTTGAATCTGCTTGAATTAAAAATTTAGCCCACAGTCAATTTTTATGTCATTAGATTCAATCTTAAAGCATGAATTTACATTGGTAAAACATGAAATTTTATTTGGTCTCAATTTTAACGTAAGCATGTGATCTTTATTTTTATGCAGTTGTACAACCTGCAAATTTCCCTGAAATTCGTTTTGATATCCCTGAACTTAAGGGAGATAACTATAAGGTCTGGAAGGAGAGAATTCTCCTTCATTTGGGATGGATGGACATAGATTATGCTATTAGGAAAGATGAACCACCAGCACTCACCAATACCATCACTGCAGCGGACATCACGCTTTATGAGCGATGGGAGCGATCTAATCGTTTGAGCATGATGTTCATTAAGACTAAAATTTCAGCTAGTATTCGTGGTTCACTTGATCAGCATGAAAGGGTCCGAGATTTGCTAAAATCCATTGATGATCAATTCGTCACTTCAGACAAAGCACTAGCAAGCACCCTAATCATGAAGTTCTCATCCCTAAGGCTCACCAGTGTGAAAGGTGTGCGCGAGCACATCATGCAAATGAGGGACACTGTGGCTCAATTGAAGAAACTCGAGGTTGAAATATCAGAGTCTTTTCTGGTGCACTACATCCTGAACACCCTTCCGCACCAATATGGACCTTTCAAAATCTCATACAACACACATAAGGATAAATGGTCCATAAATGAACTCATGACCATGTGTGTTCAAGAGGAAAAAAGATTGGTCATGGAACTGGGAGAAAGTGCAATGCTGGCAACACATAGGAAGGGCAAATCTCAAGCCAATAAGAAAGGGAAAGGTAAAGTACCTCCCCAAGCTAATATTAAGAAGGATTCCAAGTGTTTCTTCTGTAAAAAGAAGGGACACATGAAGAAGGAATGCGAAAAATTTTAGAAATGGCTTGCGGACAAAGGTAATGCAATCTCGTTTGTTTGTTATGAATCTAATATGGTCAATGTCAATATTAACACTTGGTGGATTGATTCTGGATCAACAATTCACATTTCAAATTCCTTGCGGGGTTTGCAAAACCTAAGGAAGCCAGTGGGAAGTGAGCAAAGCATCTTATCAAGAAACAAGATGGGCTCGCATGTGGAAGCTATAGGAACATGCTATTTAACTTTAAGTAGTGGTTTTGTTTTAGAATTAGAAAAGATCTTTTATGTTCCAAGCTTTTCTAGAAACTTGATTTCAGTTTCAAGACTTGTACCTTTTGGATATTCCTTTAATTTTTCAGAAACATCCGTCAGTTTATTTTATAAATCTGATTATGTTGGGAATGGTATTTTGTCTGATCGTCTTTACCGCATTAATTTACAAAACAATGTCACTTATGATTCAATGCATGTTCACACTGGCACTAAGAGATGTGTTATTAATGAAGATTCCTCTAAATTATGGCACCGGAGGTTAGGTCATATCTCCATAGAAAGAATTAAAAGATTGGTAAATGAAGGAGTACTTAATACTCTAGATTTCACTGATTTTGAGACTTGTGTGGATTGCATAAAAGGAAAGCAGACCAACAAGTCAAAGAAAGGTGCCAATAGGAGTTCGGACATATTAAAGATCATACATACTGATATATGTAGTCCAGAGATGGACTCACATGGTCAGAGATACTTCATCTCTTTTATAGATGATTATTCACGATATATGTATCTCTACATGCTTCATAAAAAGAACGAAGCATTAGATGCCTTTAAGATATTTAAGGCTGAAGTAGAGAAACAATGCGGCAAGCAAATTAAGATCGTGAGATCAGATAGAGGTGGAGAATATTATGGTAGATACACAGAAGATGGACAAGCACCTGGGCCATTCGCAAAATTTCTTCAAGAGCATGGGATTGTTGCCCAATACACCATGCCTAATTCACCCGACCAGAATGGTGTAGCAGAAAGAAGAAACCGAACTTTATTGGACATGGTGCGGAGTATGCTTAGCAACTCCAATCTTCCTAAATCCTTGTGGACTGAAGCACTTAGGACGGCAGTGTATATATTAAACCGAGTTCCAACCAAGGTCGTTCCTAAAACGCCATTTGAATTATTGAAAGGTTGGAAACCGAGTTTGCGACATATGCGCGTTTGGGGATGCCCGTCTGAAGTGAGAATATATAATCCATAAGAAAAGAAGCTGGAGCCAAGGACCATTAGTGGGTATTTCATTGGATATGATGAAAGGTCTAAAGGTTACAGATTTTACTGTCCATCTCACGGCACTAGGATTGTGGAATCAAGAAATGCAAAATTTCTTGAAAATGACTTGATCAGTGGGAGCGATCTAATTAGGAACATAGTTTCCAAGAAGGATCATTCAGAATCTCATCCTTCCACCTCAAGTGATAGATTGGTTATTGTTCACAGCACCCCTCAAGTACAAACTGGTGTTGAACAACCAATTGTTGAAGTTCCACAAGCTACTGACGGCATTCTAGTAGATCAGGTAGTTCAAGAGTTTCCAAGAACTCTTGAACAACAAGTTGAACCACATACTTCTCAAGAAGATATTGATACAACATTAAGAATATCTACTAGACCAAGGAGATCAGCAATTCCTAATGATTATGTTGTGTATCTGCAAGAATCTGACTTTAACGTTGGAGCCGAAAATGATCCTGAGTCCTTTTCACAAGCCATGAATTGCAAAGAATCAGAATTATGGTACGATGCCATGAAGGAAGAGATGAATTCTATAAAGAGTAACGAAGTCTGGGATCTTGTTGAGTTGCCTAATGCTGTAAAAGCCATTGGATGTAAATGGGTCTTTAAGACAAAGAAAGACTCATTGGGCAACATTGAGAGATACAAGGCTAGACTTGTTGCTAAAGGATTCACTCAGAAAGAAGGAATCGACTACACGGAGACTTTCTCTCCTGTATCTAAGAAAGATTCCTTGCGCGTTATTATGGCATTAGTAGCCCATTTCGACTTGGAGTTGCATCAAATGGATGTGAAAACGACTTTTCTAAATGGAGATCTAGAGGAGGAGGTTTACATGAAACAACCTGAAGGATTCCCCTCTAGTGATGGTGAGCAATTGGTTTGCAAGCTCAAGAAATCCTTATACGGTTTAAAACAAGCATCCCGCCAATGGTATTTGAAATTCCATAATGTAATTTCTTCTTTTGGTTTTGAAGAAAACATTATGGATCAATGTATATACCTGAAAGTTAGTGGGAGTAAAATTTGTTTTCTTGTTTTATATGTGGATGACATTTTGCTAGCAACCAATGATAAGGGTATGTTGCATAAAGTGAAACAATTCCTCTCTAAAAATTTCGATATCAAGGATATGGGTGAGGCATCTTATGTCATTGGCATTAAGATCCATAGAGACAGATTTCGAGGCTTCTTGGGTCTGTCTCAGGAAACCTATATTAATAAAATTTTAGAGAGATTTCGGATGAAGGATTGTTCACCAAGTATAGCTCCCATTGTGAAGGGTGATAGGTTCAATTTGAACCAATGCCCGAAGAACGACCTTGAAAGGGAACAAATGAAGAACATTCCATATGCTTCTGTTGTCGGAAGCCTAATGTATGCTTAGGTCTGCACAAGACCTGACATTGCATTTGTTGTGGGAATGTTGGAACGATATCAGAGTAATCCAGGTATAGACCACTGGAGAGCTGCAAAGAAAGTAATGAGGTATCTTCAAGGAACTAAAGACTACATGCTTATGTATAGACGGACGGACAATTTGGAAGTAATTGGCTACTCAGATTCTGACTTTGTTGGATTCACGCAAATCAACATCAGGATACATTTTTATGATGGTCGGTGGAGCTGTATCATGGAAGAGTGCCAAGCAGACCTTGATTGCCACTTCCACTATCGAAGCCGAGTTCGTCTCCTGTTTTGAGGCTACTTTACATGGTGTATGGCTTAAGAGTTTCATTTGTGGGCTTAGAATTATGGATTCTATCTCTAAGCCATTGAGAATGTATTGCGACAATTCAGCTGTTGTTTTTATGGCTAAAAACAACAAAAGTGGGAGTCGAAATAAATACATCGACATTAAGTATTTAGCCATAAGGGAACGTGTTAAAGAAAAGAAAGTGGTCATTGAGCACGTCAACACTGAGTTGATGATCGTTGATCCTTTGACTAAGGGCATGCCACCGTTTAAATTCAAGGATCATGTAATGAATATGGGACTTGGTTCCATTATGTAGTTTTTCATTGTATGGACAATGTTATTTTTAATGAAATTCTTAATTACTGTGTTGTTTTTTCTCATACATATGTGCACCTTAATTTAATTTGAGGAAATTCATCTATGAGGACCAAGAATAAACATAAGGTTTATTCATTAAGAAATTGTTGCCACATAAATTAAAATAGCAATAAATACATAGTAATACATGGAAGGTAATACTTGTCATAAGAGGACTTATCGCCATGATTCTTGTATGTATTACTTAATACAGATTGTCAATAGGTTTTAAGATGAGACATTAAGTTTGGAAGTATGGACCAAGTGGGAGAATGTAAGCTCCCACATCCGCATCCAGCATTCAGCGGCTCCTCAAACTGCCGACGGTTCATTCGGTTATCAACCACACTCAAACTGATTTCTAGTTTGAGAAACTGTTTTCTTGCTGGGAGCTTTTGGAGTTGTCCATCTAGGGTTCTCTACCTAGATTTGTGGAACAGTTGACACATAGCCATCAGAAGCTTGATGGAAGCTTGGCTATTAAACCCCTGTTTGGTCCCCAAGCTCACTAACTCAATCCCCTTCAGTTTTACACCATCAAGAAAGAGAAAGCAGAGCTTGGAAGTGCCGTACAGGAAGCAAAATTTGTGTGGAACAGGGAAATCTTCTACAGCAAGTCAAGTAGCATCAATGGCTGGAGGTATGATCTATTTGGTATTCTTATTTCGATTTTGTTTCGGAGTTTTATTCCGCATTTTTCAGAATCAGAAATTTTTCTAACAGTTGGTATCAAAGACAGATTTTGAGGCATCTTGGGTCTATCTCAGGAAACCTATATTAATAAAATTTTAAAGAGATTTCGGATGAAGGATTGTTCACCAAGTATAGCTCCCATTGTGAAGGGTGATAGGTTCAATTTGAGCCAATGCCCAAAGAACAACTTTGAAAGGGAACAAATGAAGAATATTCCATATGCTTCTGCTGTCGGAAGCCTAATGTATGCTCAGGGCTGCACAAGACCTGCCATTGCATTTGTTGTTTTGTTCGTCTCCTGTTTTGAGGCTACTTTACATGGTGTATAGCTTAAGAGTTTCATTTATGGGCTTAGAATTATGGATTCTATCTCTAAGCCATTAAGAATGTATCATTAAGAATGTATTGTGACAATTCAGCTGCTGTTTTTATGGCTAAAAACAACAAAAGTGGGAGTTTAAACTTTTAAAGAATCGAAAAGAATTAATAATGTATGCCGTCAGGATCATACCTCCAGCCATTGATGTTGGTCACACTCTGATTTGATACTTTGTTTAAGGCAACCGTTCCGTATGGCACTTCCAAACTCTCCTCACTCTGGATTGATGGTGTAAAAACTGAAGGAGATTGAATTAGCAAGTTTGGGGACCAAACAGAAGTCTTTATAGCCCAGCTTCCATCAAGCTTCTATTGGCTATGTGTCAATTGCTCCACATATCAAGGTAGAGAACCGTTGAGGGAGTTATGGACCATTCCCGGAGCTCTTAACGAGAAATCAGTTATTTCCTTAATTATTAGGAAAACATTGAGGAGCTGTTAATAGTCGTTAAGAGAGCTTACATTCTCCCACTTGGTCCATACTTCCAAACTTAATGTCTCATCTTAAAACCCATTGATAATATATATTAAAAATAAATACATGAATCATGGCGATAAGTCCTCTTAAGACGAGTATTATCTTCCATGTATTACTATGTATTTATTCTTATTAGAATTTATGTGGCAACAATTTCTTAATGAATAAACCTTATGTTTATTCTTGGTCCTATACAGATGAATTCTCTCAATTAAATTAAGGTGCACATAAGTATGAGAAAAACATCACAATAATAACATTGTCCATACAATGAGAAACAACATACTGGAATCAAGTCCCATATTCAATACATGATCCTTGAATTTAAACGGTGGCATGCCCTTAGTCAAAGGATCAGCGATCATCAACTCAGTGCTGACGTGCTCAATGACCACTTTCTTTTCTTTAACACGTTCGCTTATAGCTAAATACTTAATGTCGATGTGTTTATTTCGACTCCCACTTTTGTTGTTTTTAGCCATAAAAACAGCAGCTGAATTGTCACAATACATTCTTAATGGCTTAGAGATAGAATCCATAATTCTAAGCCCAGAAATGAAACTCTTAAGCCATACACCATGTAAAGTAGCCTCAAAACAGGAGACGAACTCGGCTTCCATAGTGGAAGTGGCAATCAAGGTCTGCTTGGCACTCCTTCATGATACAGCTCCACCGGCCATCATAAAAACGTATCCTGATGTTGATTTGCGTGAATTAACACATCCAGCAAAGTCAGAATCTGAGTAGCCAATTACTTCCAAATTGTCCGTCCGTCTATACATAAGCATGTAGTCTTTAGTTCCTTGAAGATACCTCATTACTTTCTTTGCAGCTCTCCAGTGGTCTATACCTGGATTACTCTGATATCGTCCCAACATTCCCACAACAAATGCAATGCCAGGTCTTGTGCAGACCTGAGCATACATTAGGCTTCCGACAGCAGAAGCATATGGAATGTTCTTCATTTGTTCCCTTTCAAGGTCGTTCTTTGGGCATTGGTTGAAATTGAACCTATCACCCTTCACAATGGGAGCTATACTTGGTGAACAATCCTTCATCCGAAATCTCTCTAAAATTTTATTAATATAGGTTTCCTGAGACAGACCCAAGAAGCCTCGAAATCTGTCTCTATGTATCTTAATGCCAATGACATAAGATGCCTCACCCATATCCTTCATATCGAAATTTTTAGAGAGGAATTGTTTCACTTTATGCAGCATACCCTTATCATTGGTTGCCAACAAAATGTCATCCACATATAAAACAAGAAAACAAACTTTACTCCCACTAACTTTCAGGTATATACATTGATCCATAATGTTTTCTACAAAACCGAAAGAAGAAATTACATTATGGAATTTCAAATACCATTGGCGGGATGCTTGTTTTGAGTTCATTTCTCTAGTGAATACTCTTGTTATCTGGGCTCAAAGTTGAGTTCATTTCTCTAGTAAATACTCTTGTTATCTACATATGCTACATTCATTGACTATAAACATAGTACCACTAAAGGCCAATCAAAATTCTATTTTGAAATAATTCCATAAGGTAATGGAATTCCACATGATGAAATTCCCATGGATATTTTTATTAATGTGTTGTGATTGTTGTGATAGGGTGAATAGGCAAACATTTATTGATTTATCAATTGGATTCCACCTAAGGCCATTATATATGCCTAAGTAAGAGAAGTCTTAGAGCCAAATGGATAGTGTGGAGCATTGCTTAGAGTGAAGCACGAGAACATCATACAAATGGCCCTACCACCCACTATAAGGGAGGGGGGGGGGACAATGTTATCATCATGTACTACTTGAAGGCAGGCAAGAGATAAGTGGTAAGATAAAGGAAAGGAGGGAAGCGACTAAGTTACTTCTTAATATGTAATTAATGTTTAGGGTATGGTTGAGTTCAAATTGGTACATCACTTAAGAGGCTTCGTGGGATTTGACAAAGTAAAAGTAAAATCCAATGCACATATGGAAATCTAGTTATGAAAATAAGAAACAAGGAAATAGGACCCAAATTAAAGGAGAGGAAAAAGGAATGAATACTCAGGGCAAGAAGAGGCATGATAAATATGGATAGAGTCTAATAAAGAGGATGATATCTCCTACCATGCTCAAAGACACCACTAAACTCCTTGTTTTGTACCTCGAACACAATGTCTCTAAACAATACAATGCATATGTACAATTCACACTAAATCTACCAAATCAATAAATTAAAAAACATAATAAATGGTAAATGAGGTGCTCTCCATACAATGGAAGTGTTCATAATTCTCCTTAAATAACGATTAAGAAGATCCAAGACAAATCCACATAGAGAAAACCCTAGATCCATCTTAACTTATGGGCACAAAAGAAAGAATCAAACCTAGAAGATGATAAAACTAGTGCAGGTAAGTCCTTACATAGTTATCAACTTGATGGGAATTGTGACCTCAAAACAAGAATAACCATAAAAACTCGTTTTTTAGTCAAAAACACCAAAATCAATGCTCGGATTAAAATATGGTGCTACAAATAACATTTTTTTACGAGGGGTTAAAATTACAACTTTTTGCAACCATGAACTTAAAACCCTTTAATGTTGTTAATAAAAACTTTAAAATCAACCTCCGAATAAAAAAATGGTGCTACTAACAATACCCTCAATTTTTAAGCTTAAAATTGCAATACTTTTTACAACATAGCCTTAATAATTGTTGGTTATTACCTTGTAACTAAGATCTTAAAATCAACCCTTAAATTAAAAAATGGTGCTACCAATAATGTTATTTTTTAGGGGTTTTAAATTATAATCTTTTAGAAAACCTATCATATTCTAAACAAAACCATAAAATCAATCTTCTAATCGATAAAATGTTTTTTCTTATTATTTTTTTGTTTTTCCTTTAATTTTCTCTTTATAATTTTTTTAATTTATGAAATCCTATATTTTTGTGTTTTTAAAACGCTATATAGAAATCCATTTTTGGTTTTTTTTATGTTTTTAAAACGCTATATGGAAATCCGTGTTTGGTTTTTTCTTATTAAATTTTTTTTTACTTTCTTTAAATCAATTTTCATTAAGAACAAGAATTGCTCTTCCCCTAGATTTTTTTTTTCTTAATTTTTTCTTTTTTAATAATTTTTATAAATTAAAATTTGGCTTATTTGATTATTTTCATTTATTATTAACTTTTGTGTTTGGATTTTTGTTTTTAGGCCATGGACTCAAAATATTATAATCTTAAAACCAAAAAACAAAAAGTTGTTACTACCTTTTTATATTTAAAGATTGATTTTAAGGTTTTAATTATAACAATACCAGAGTTGTTAGGGGAGCCACGTGCGGGGGGTCTCTCTTAGTCCCCGAAGGAGGGCTACCAATATTCAGGTAAAGTGTTATGCATTGTGGTATGCTATCAAACTTCTCAGGCAGACATATTACATATTACTAGAGCAATCATAGTAGGTGATTTGGCGTTACTAATTAAACGCATGGTAATAACACCTAACCATAGGATATGTACATCAGGAGCTTAATAAACCAGATCAGGAAAATGGTTACTAATCAAATGGAAGTGAGATTTTGGCATGTCTAAAGTCAACTAAACACCAATGCTGACGACCTAGAAAATAAAGCCACCCAGTTAAGACATTACACTAAGGAATGGAATTGCAAGGAATTGGAGGGGAGCAAAGTATCTTACTCCCCCCGTAACCTCCCCCACCCACTACGCATGTAGATGGAAATGCATCGGCCACTGGAGAAGGATGCAAGTAACACCGGTTTGTTGGCTCATGTGAACGCAAAGATCGATGAAAGGGAAGCGTGCCAATAGAGTACCCCTCGTGCAAGTTATAACCCACCAACAAATTCGACCTTGCATTCGATAGCAGCTCCTTGGTCTCGAGTTCTATAGTGAGGGGCGGAAAGAATAAAGGAAGTGGTATGATAATTGTTTGGTTTGTATGCAGCGGATGTCGAAGCAGGCAGCATCCATTGTAACATCCCCATCGCAACAAGAAAGGCAAAGCGTGGAATTGTCAATCTGCAAGCATTGTGCTCCTGTCTCGTGGGGAACCTCTGCCATTAAAGATGAGGTCCCCTGGGTATCAGCTGGCAAAATTGAGGATACGACGAGCGTCCAAAACTGAGAAATAGCAATGGTGCGAAGACAACAAGCACAGCACCGACAGCAGACAGACATGCTCCACGCTCACATGGGAATGACTTAAGCACAGTTGGATAATGTACGAGGAAGATTTGCCACTCAAGAACGAACCAATGCAGAATTAAAGGAGCATCTAGCTCAATTGGAGGCACAGGCACAGGGAAGTTCAAGCAACTCTGCGGTGGCCCCTCCATCTCAACAAGCCATTCAGGTGCCTTCTCACACTGAAGCAAACAACACTCAACAGAACGAAGCAGGTGCCTTCTATAAGATTGATAAGCAATCCAGGGGAATTTTTTTGTAATCGAAAGCTTCTTGGTTCGACCGCAACTATCCCTCTCTTTTTTTTTATTATATAACAGTAGTTATTTTATTAAAATATATATATAAAGGTTTCAAATAAGATATAATTTTAACCCCGAAAAAAATGGTGCTATTGGTAACACCAATTTTTTATTCAAGGATTAATTTTAAAATTTTTGTTACTAATATATCAATTGCTAAGACATGGTTTCAAACACGTAATTTTAACACTAACCAAAAGAAAGGTGCCAGCAGTAGCACTGCTTTTTTATTCAATGATTAAATTTAATCTTTTGGTTGCGGTGGTACCAATTATTAAAGCCAAGGTTTTAAACAAATTGTAATTTTAACCACAAAATTTATTAGAGAGAGAGAGTGCTAATGGTAGACCCACTTTCAATTTAAGGGCTGATTTTAAGGTTCTTGTTAAGAATATAAGTTTTAAAGCCATGGTTGCAAATGGTTGTAATTTTAATCATGTGTGTGTGAGAGAGAGAAACAATCACCAATGCAACCTCTCAAAAAAGAAAACTATAGAGAATTCTTGCCAAGTAGTTAGGAAGAATTTGATGGAGATGATAATCTAGGCAAGTTAAATACTTGAGAGAGAGACAGTGCAATTGTAACCAAAAAAGTTTCAATAATATTTGAGCATGGATTTGAAAGAAAAGATAAGATTTTTCTTGAGAAAATCCTAAGCCAAGTCGTGAGTGATATTTATAGAAAAAAGAATCACATTGGAAAATCCAAGGTACAATAAATAACCTTTTGTAGAACACAAACCTTGTAGTTACTAGCATGCATGTTTGACTGAGTAATCGACTAGTTCTCATCCAATCCATTGCTTTTTATTCTAAAAGGGGTCTTTGATCTAATAGTCCACTCACTTAGGAGGAGAGGGGAAACAAGAGATAAAGTGAAAAAAATATAACCCATATGGAAACAATAAAGTGAACAAGTGATGGCCACCTCGATCACTTTGAGGCCCCAAGAGACCAACAAAATCGAAATTGCAGTGGGGGAAATGTTGTACATATCAACAAAGGAGAAATGACAAAAGAACCAACAAAAATAGGGCAAAACATATCATGATAAAGTGGAGAGACATTGAACAAACCCCACTAGAAACTAGTCAGGGAAGAAAACCATCGTTCACCTAGGAGATGGGAAAGGCCGATCATCAAATGTAAAGTGAGGCAAATTCCTTGAGAGGAGTTGAGTAGAGGGGAGGAAATTATGCATAATTCAAGATTAGGCTAAATGCATCAAAGTCGGAGTCGACTTGTAATGTAGTCAACTTCAAGCAACCAAGGTAGTCACTGTAGTGATAACTAAGTTAGTCAACTTCAACCGACCAAGGTAGTTACACAGCAGTGATAACTAAGTCAACTTCAACCGACCAACGTAGTTACACAGCAGTGATAACTACCCTCCCTCTATTTTTTAGTATAAATATGCATCAATTTATCATTTATCATTGTACATATGGAGATTCAAATATGTAATAAAGACTAGCTGCCATTGGCTTTAAGGTTATGTGTTCTCTCTTCATATACGTGTGTATGTTGTAGATAGAATATGGTTCTTTGTTTATGTTGTACATTTAGTACCTACAATTTGTTTCTCTCTTAGACTACAACAATGGCTCACTTGTTGGTTGCATTAAACTAAGACATAAAAATATAAAAGATTCATGAGATAACACAGTGGTGGAAGAGAAAAAGAATTACAAGAAAACAAAAGCATGAAAGAATTGAGTGAACCTTACACAAGATAGGGCACAGTTCTACATATAAACCATGAGAAATTCAGTTAGTGACACAAGAGATCAAGGAATTGTTGGAGAAAAACATAATTTGAGCGAGGAACAAGAAAGAGAATTATGGCAAAACAAATCTAAATGATTTGTTCAAAAGTATCATGGATATTGTAATGCCCTAACCTCTAAAGACTTCAAGCACCTCAATCGCACAATCACCTTGGTGGTCGTTGGTTGACATGGACAAACATGACATGTGGTTGATGGCTAGATGAGTCAGCTTTGGATTCCTTGGCTCGTTGACAAGGCACACCATGAACATGTCAAGCATCCTTATATGAAGACAAGGCACATCACAAACAGTGATAGCTCACATGAATGGGATAGACTGAGCGAAGCTTGGAAGGAACTTGGCAAGGCAATGAAGGTTGTCAAGAAAACCTCATTCGTAGGCATGCACTATGCATGATGGACGAAGTGGCAAGAAGAACTAATTGGCTTACATATGACTTGGGAAAAACTCGATTGGGCACACATTGATTGAGCAGACTAAGTAGGCGCACTTGGTCGGATGCACATCGGCTAAGAGCACTTGGAAGCGCATTGAAAGGATAAATGTTGGCCTTGTGCACTTGTTCGACACCTTCTTTGACGCACTTGGGCACAAGACCATTGGTTGCACTTGGAGGCACTTTGCCAAAAGCAATTCTTAGGCACACTTGGGCATAGCCTATCGAGCACACTTGCGATGGATGTACTTGTCAGGCACACTTGCGACGGATGTAGATGTGATGGGTGTGTTGCCTCCTAATTTGTACATTAGGTGGACCTCTTGTGATCCGCAAGAGTTGTGAACATTTCCAATGTTCATCATCAGTGTTCAAAAGTCCAAATGTCATTTTCAGTCCAATTTTGGCCCCTTTGTAATAATTTCATGTTCATACCCCCTTGGGGATATTGTAAAAATATACTAGCAAGATTGTATTATGTAAAGAACTTGGCTTCCTGGGACTTACCCACCAAAGGTGATCATTCCATGGTGTTTTTCCTTGTTAATTATGCAATGTTGAATAAGTGTTGTATAATCGAAAAGTTTTTCACCAACTCCTCCAAAGCTAGAATGGTCGTTTTGGGGGTTAGGCCTTAAGAGGTTATTAAAGTTCATGTGTCAATGTTTATGAGCTTGCTAGACATATAATTGAGTCATTATGAACATGCACTAGGTCCCATAGAAGTTTGAGTCAGTTCTGATAAAATCATTTTTTCTCGTTTTACAAGCTTTTTTAAATATTTTAATTAAAAAATAAAAAAAGTGATAAAGTGTGGTCTAGGGGTTGTTTTTGCCATGGGAGTGCTTGTTTTCTAACCCGAAGCACCCACAAAACCCCAAAACCCACTTTTCCTAAGATTTGAGTGATTATTTATCACTTTAATAAAAATTCTCTCCAAAATAATAAAAAATAATTATTTAATTAAAAATAATGAGATATGGGGAAAATCAATTTCTCTAAAAAAGAGGAAATTGAACCAAATAAAGTGTCAGATATAATGGCAATTAGTATCGGAGGCCATTCCAACCAAATCTAGTCAGGTTCAGTTAAGGTTCACATCACTGCAAGTGAATCCTTCTTGGGAATTGTGCCCTCCTTCCTAGCTTGAGCGACTTTGCTTATTTGGAGGTTTTTTATTGCATGGAGAATATTACAAAGTTAAGGAGGGGAACCCCTCTCTTGAGGTGGCAGCCACCTCATCCTTTCACGTCAACCAAAGTTGAGTTGAAGTCTAGTTCAATGCTTGATCTCTCCTCTATCAATGGAATGTGCCCCCTCTAACCTAGATGGCTCCATAAACTCACCCTCTCTTGTATTTCTCCTATAAAAGCAAGCACTTGTTCCATTGTTAAGGATGGATGCAAGGAGCCTCTACTAGTTTTGTAATGTTATGCCTTTGTGCATCTATTTGAATAAAGTTGAGACTTTGGAGGTCAAATTGATAGTGCAAGAACTCTTATTGTGGTGAATGTTTAGCTAATAAACCGAGGTGATATTTGCTTAGTTCTTTTTTCTTTTTATGCAAGTGTTGATTATCTAGCTAAAGAAGATTATATGCTAATCCATAGAATAGACATTTGAAGGTTCAATTTTTTTATTTATGTGTAGTTATCTAAGATCTGAGAGTTGAATTTTGTAGTCAGTTATACTTGTGCACTCTTAATTTTATTTAATCTACCATACTAGATTTAATCATCTGTTTGAAGGGTTTTCTAGCTTTGCAGATCACCAAGTGTGGAGTACAGATTGGAGCTCGGGTGCATCTTATCTTTCTCCACCACATTTTTTATGAATCTAATGCCTTCTTGTCTTGTAGGCGCTTCATCTCTCGAACTTGTTCAAGCTTAGACTTGAGTTCTTCCTTCTTCCTTCTTAAAATCTTAAAACAATCTTCATTTTCCCTCTTTTGTTTTCAAAAGAAGCAAGTAGATTTAGTCTTCAAGAGTTCAAATTTTAAAAGTCTATTTGCATTTATCATAGATCTAGGAAGCTTAAAGAAATATCATAGTTCAAGATCTACTTTTCTTAAGTACTTGAAGTATTAATTTTTCCTATCATTTGCAAGTATCAAGTTGTATTTTTCATGTGATTTAGCTAACAAATACTAATATCCTGATTTTTGTCATTTTATTAACATAAACATACTAACAAATACTAACATCAGATTTGTTGTTCGCTGATTTTTGTCATTTTGTCATAGAAAGGCGAAGGAACAAAGTGATTTTGGGAACTTGAACCATCAAATAACCCTCTTTTTTAATTCTTTGCATTTTCTGAGCTTTTTTCAAGCTCTTTAAAGTCTCTCAAATCACGTTTTGAAGGATCAAAAGCGCTCTTTGTCGAAGAGTTCAAAATTTGTAATAATTTAATAAAAAACAAGTGGTATTACGGCTCCCACACCCTTCTTCCCCCATTTGGGGGAAGCATGTATATGTCCCATTTATTTATTTGCTTTATACCTGCGCTGCATTAGATTAGTTTTTTCTTGCTAGAGTAGTTCTTTCATTTTTTGCAATTAGATCTAGATTTGCTTTTAAGTTTTTACTTTACTTTAATTTTGGCGAAACCAGATACTAACCCAACAATGCTCTACCGAAGTACCCAAAAGGGGAAAAGATATCCACTGTTGTAGTAATTAGAAAATCCTTCATTTCAGTTTTATTTTACTTTTTTTTGGAATCAACCTCCTTGCTCTCTCGAGTACGGTCTTCCAACCTGAAAAAGATTCTTGGGTTTAATAATCAATAAAAGCATTGCTCCAAAATTTGTAAAATTTGGACTCCATTCTGTATTATGCTCTGCACCCCTGCGGTTCATCCGACCAATAAGGTGCACCAAAAGGAATTGGAAGTGGCTAGTAATTAGTTTAATAACATTTCAATTAAATTTCGGTAACGAAATCCGGCGTTACTTTGATTTGATTGAATGTGGGCAAATTTTGCAAAGGAAGCGGGAACTACTGGAAAGCGACCTCGAGGCCCCGTTAGGCTACATCCTTGTTGGTGTATTGTTGAACATCCCCCCAATACTCCATTCCAGCCCACATGTTCTTGTGCAGAGCCACTGAGACCAAAATCCGGACATATTCCCCGTACCGCAAGGTATATCGAGAATTCCCATTTTTCCCCTTAATCAACTCATCCTTTCATCTAATTTAAAATAAACCAAGTACACTTGCAAAACATCCCACAATAGCACTATTACAATTGGTGACTCCATCGACACTGGTCTTTACTTTACAACAACAATCTTTTATTTGTTTATTATCATTCGCAATTGTTGTTTCATTTATGTTGATATTATGTTGTTGACTTGTTTAAACAATTTGCAATAAACTTGGTCATTATTTACAACTTCATCTAACAACTCCTAAACAACAATCCCATCCGTAACAATTAAACACAATCTAAAGAGCCTTAGAAAACTCTTTGATAAGGTCTATCCCCCTTGGCTTCGGTTAGGAGTTTGCCTAAACGGAGTGTTGTTGTAAATGTAACTTCGAAAGATATTATTTTGTATATTATTATTGTACTTTTATTGCACCTCCGTCATAGATATTTTTCCTC
This sequence comes from Larix kaempferi, assembly GCA_027924585.1. NCBI lineage: Eukaryota > Viridiplantae > Streptophyta > Pinopsida > Pinales > Pinaceae > Larix > Larix kaempferi. The sequence goes on along the minus strand of BSBM01000173.1, from coordinate 6,972,562 downwards.
CAATCGAGGATGTCGTTATTGTATTTGGTCTTGCAAGAATATCGAGGTAAAACCTCCATTGTAATTCGAGGCAATAGCTCCCCAAAAGATAAATGTAAATTGTATTTTTGAGTCTCCCTAGGACAGGTCGGCTCAGTCAGTTATGCAAGTCGACCCCATTAGGGAATTAGGTCAATCTCACTTAAAGTATAAATAGAGAGGTTCACTCTCTCAAGCAAGTTCGCACCAAGTGAGAGAGAAGACAAGTTCGTTGGAGGAAAAAGAGAGAAGCTGCAGAAGACATCTTATATTTGGGTTTTCTATCTTGTTTGATATTGTACTAGTGACGAATCTATTTTTGAGGAAGTTGCGGGGTTTTCTCCTTCATGGTTTCCCCAAGGAAATTTCTTGTGTCTTGTGTTTTGTTGTGCTTGTCTATCTTTCAGTTTAAAGATCTAACTAAATTGAATTAAAGTGCAAACTCTAACATGGTATCAGAGTTCATCTAAAAAGAAGGCATTGTGCAGCAGCGGGAAACTAGGGCTTCCTAGTTCAAGGTCTTCTCTCCACAGATCATCAAGCAAAGAGGGATAGGCTAACTCGCCCTAGGAGGGCACATCTTTTGGAGAAAGCAGAATTCAATTTGAAGAATTTTCATTTTTGACCCAGTAACTAGTGTCGAGAGAAAACTAGGGCATCAAACTTTTGGGGCTTCCATCCACCAATCTGGGAAAAGGAGTACATTGGACAACTCGCCTTGAGGAGGTGCATCTTTCTGTCCAAGCAAAAGTTCAAAATTCCAAGTTTGGAAATTTAGGTTTTCTCTGAGAAACCATAGGTCAGTGAGCTCCAGAACCAAATTGGGCATCTCAAATTGGTAAGATCTAATTCCTTGCTACTTCCATTTGAGGTTCTCATTTCAAAATGACAAATCATACCAAGATTGAGGTTAAGCTTGAAGGAGTTGATAACTTCCGAGCATGGAAGCATAGAATCTCTCTTGTCCTAGAAGAGAATGACTTGGACAAGTATGTCAATGAGGAGGTTCCAGAACCAGAGGGACAAGAGGCAAAGGCAATCCACAAGAAGAATTTGATCAAGGCCAAGAGGATTATTGCAGACTCCATCAAAGACCACCTCATCCCTCATGTATCATCCTTAAAGACTCCCAAGGAGATGTACAATCCTTTAACGAAAATATTTGAAGGGAAGAACATCAATTGGAAGATGACACTTAGGAACCAACTCAAGAATGTAAAGATCCAACACTTAGAGACAATGCAATCTTACTTCACAAGGGTCTCTCAAATCAATGAGCAACTTGAAGCAATTAAAGACAAAGTAGAAGAAGGAGAGATTGTAATGACCACCTTGAATGGTCTCCCAAGATCATGGGACTCATTCATTCAAGGAATATGTGCCAAAAAGAAGTTAATCACATTCAACAGACTATGGGGAGAATGCACCCAAGAAGAAGCTTGACTAGTAGCAAGAGGAGAAGATGGGAGCTAATAACAATCAAGCTCTAACTGCTCACACAAAGAGAAATCATAACAAAAGGGAGGACCATCATCACAAAACATCCAGAAGGCCCAATAGGAATCATGGACCTAGAAGAGATCTCTCTAGTATCAGATGTTTCACATGTGATGAGAAGGGACATTACTCAAGAAATTGTCCCAGAAACCAAGGATTCTCCAGGAAAATCAACAAGAAGAGGCATCATGCTCACACCATTGAAGATGATGAACCAACAAGGAAAAGAACCATAGAAGAAAGGGATGATTCTTCAAGTGATGAAGAATATGTCTTAATCTCGGCACTCACAGGTACCATCACCCATGGGAGAAATGATTGGCTTGTAGATAGTGGAGCATCCAAACACATAACGGGATACAAACAATCTTCCATCAACCTATCAGAACATGAGTCACCCCACAAAGTGAAACTTGGGGATGATTATCAATATCCCATCAAAGGAAGTGGAGAAGCTTCCTACAAGCTAGATTCCGGCAAATCACTAAAGATGAAAGATGTTCTCTATGTACCAGGTTTGAAGAAAAATCTTCTCTCCATCTCAGCTTTAGATGCTAAAGGAATGTAGGTTGCATTTGTTGATGGCCAAGTTCTAATGTGGCCAAAAGGAAAGACAATAAATGATGCAACGATAATTGGAGAGCAAAAGGGAGGCTTATACAAGTTGAAAGGTCAACCAGAACAAGCGTTGGTTCATGATTCCATGGAACCAAGCGAACTATGGCATAGGAGGCTTGCACATATGCAGTATAGAGCACTACCAATTGCAACCAAAGCAGTTTCAAGTTTACCAGAAATCCAGACAAAGCATGAAGGCATTTGCAAGGGATGTGCACAATGAAAGAATGTGAAGAAGACACTTCCTAGCAGTGAAAGCAAGGCAAAAAGAATCTTGGAGATAGTCCACTCAAATGTGTGTGGTCCCATGTCTTCCAACTCATTAAGTGGGTATGTATACTATGTTTCTTTCATGGATGACTTTTCTCGTAAAACATGGATGTATTTCTTGAAGGGCAAAGATGAAGTATTTAGCAAATTCAAGGAATTCAAAGCCTTGGTTGAAAATCATATTGAAAGGAAGATCAAGACTTTACGAACAGACAATGGCGGAGAATTCACCTCAGAAAAAATTCAAGGACCTTTGCATAAAATCCAGGATTAAAAGGGAGTTGAGCACTCCTTACAATCCTCAACAAAATGGCGTTGCAGAACGTAAGAACGGAACAATAATGTAAGCAACGAAGGCAATGCTACATGATCAAGTTCTTTTGATACACTTATGGGCAGAAGCAACAAGGACAGTTGTGTATGTACAAAACCGTACACCTCACCGTGTATTGAACAACAAGACTCCTGAAGAAGCTTTCTCAGGAGAGAAACCAGAAGTCATCCATCTCAAGATATTTGGCTACTCTGTGTACATACACATCCCGAAAGAAAAGAGAACAAAGCTAAATCCTTCAGGAAATAAGGGGATATTCGTGGGATACGGCGACACATCAAAAGCTTACCGAATATACTTCCAAGGATTCAAGAAGATCGATATCAGCAAAGACGTAACTTTTGATGAAGATTCAGCATACAACAAATCAAGAAAATTACCTATTGAAGAAACTAAAGAACTTGAAGTTCCCAAAACCAGAGATGTAGTTATGGAAGAAACAATCCAAGAAGATCACCAGGACCATGACATGATAGAACCACAAGAACCTGGAGATCCACCTCATGAGAAGAACTCCCACAAGAGAAGACCAACATGGGCACGTGAAGCAATACAAGATGCAGAGAAGTATGGTGCTCTAGATGGGATACACAAAGAAAGAAAGAGACCCAGACCATACTCCAACTATGTAGCACTACTATGTGACATCATTGATAAAGAACCTTCCAACTACGAGGAAGCATCAGAAAAGACGGAATGGAAGGATGCCATGATCGAAGATTACCAGTCAATTATGAAGAATGATGTCTGGGAGATAGTTCCAAGACCAGTAGGGAAGTCTATTGTGACTTCGAAATGGATCTACAAGATCAAGCATGCTGCAGATGGTAGCATTAAAAAACACAAGGCAAGATTTGTGGCACGTGGCTTCTTCCAGAAAGAAGACATAGACTATGAGGAGACATTTGCACCTGTAGCAAGATACACTTCCATCAGATCTATACTTGCATTGGCTACAATAATGAAATGGAAGGTACACCAGATGGACGTCAAGACGGCATTCTTGAATGCTGTAGTCGAAGAGGAAGTGTATGTGGAGCAACCACTGGGATTTGAGACACATGACAGACAGACTCATGTGTGCAAGTTGAAGAAAGCCTTGTATGGCTTGAAGCAGGCACCTAGGACATGGTACGGCAGGATGGATTCTGATGAGCTTAAACTTTACCAAGAGTAAAGCAGATTCCAACCTTTATTTCAAGGTTGAGGGTAGAAGACTAGTGATATTACTACTATATGTAGATGACCTGTTTGTAACAAGGGAAGATGAGCTCATTGCAGATACAAAGAGAAGGCTTGCCGCAAAGTTCGAGATGAAGGACCTAGGAATGATGCACTACTTCTTAGGTATGGAAATGCGGCAAAGTGCAAATGGAATTTTCCTTGGTCAAGGAAAATATGCAGTAGAAATTCTGAAGAGGTTTGGAATGATGGACTACAAGGCAATGGTCACACCAATGGCATCGAACTTGAAGTTATTGTGTGATGCTTCATTAGAGACAATTGATGCCACAATGTACAGACAGATGATTGCTTCATTAATGTACTTAACGAACACGAGACCAGACATATGTTTTGTTGTGAACACCCTGAGTCAGTTCTTGACAGATACGAGGAATGTTCACCTGACGACTGGAAAACATATATTGAGGTACCTGAAGGGTACAATTGAGTATGGGCTCAAATATGCGACAAATCAGAAGATTAACCTACATGGTTATGTTGATTTGGATTGGGTAGGCAGTGCCACAAACAGGAAGAGCACTTCGGGATGTTGCTTCAGTTTGGGATCTGGTATGATCTCTTGGTTTAGCAGGAAGCAATAATGCGTAGCACTGAGTACAGTCGAACCAGAGTATGTTGCGGCTTGTTTGGGTAGTTGTGAGGCAGTATGGCTTCGGAAGCTACTGTCAAATTTGTTTGATGTCGAGCTAGAGGCAACTTGTATCTTTTGTGACAACCAGAGTTGCATGAAGTTGTCTGAGAACCTGGTGTTCCATGACAAGTCAAAGCATATCAAGATCAAGTACCACTATACCCGGGATATGGTGCAGAGAGGAGCAGTGAAGCTCCAGTATGTGGCGACAAACGAGCAAATAGCCAATGTGTTGACCAAGTCGTTAGCAAGAGTGAAGTTCGTGTACTTCAGAGAAAAGCTTGGTGTTATCCAGATCGAGGTTCCTCGAAATAGGGAGTGATGTGACCGAAAGACGCAAGTGCACCAAGGTTGTATCTTACATGGTGGAAGACGTAGGTGGTCTGCAAGGACATAATGCATCTGGGATGCTCCTGGGTTGTATCCACATGTTTGAAGATGTTGGTAGGTCCACGAGTCATAAAGCATCTGGGATGCGCTTGGGCTGTATCTTACATGGTGGAAGATGCAGGTGGTCTAAAAGGGCGTAACGCATCTGGGATGGTCTTAGGATGTATCCACATGTTTGAAGACATAGGTTGACCGAGAGAGTCGTAATACATCTAGGTTGTATCCACGGGGTGGAAGACGCAGATGTCCCTGGGTTGTACCCACTGGGTGGGAGACGCAGGTTGATTGAGAGAGAGATGTAATACATCTGGGTTGTATCCACTGGGTGGAAGACGCAGGTTGTCTGATGGACATGATGTATGCCCCTGGGTTGCTTTCCGCATAGGATGATGAAATGATCTGGATACAATGAGATGATAGTAAGAGACATGGGTGATTGTTGTGGCAATGTAATATGTGGTCATGGGTTGTACCTACTTAATGGCTTGCTCGTAGAGATGATGAAGACCTAGATGAGAGCTAGGCCTACATCCAGCATGAAAAAGGGCTGACTTTGTAGAACTTCTCATGACGGATAGATTCAAGAGATGTCACTAGTCAATGATCAACGAGATGAGGATTGTTGCAACAGCGATGATGATGACCTAGCAATGATGATGATCCAGCGATGATGATCCAACAATGATGACGTTGTCCAGAGTTTGTGTCCAGCTGTGATGATGACTATGGCGAGAGAATACCTTCCTAGTTAAGAGGGAGTGTTGTTGTAAACGTAACTTCGGAAGATATTCTTTTGTATATTATTATTATATTATTATTGTACTTTTATTGTACCTCTGTCGAAGATGTTTTTCCTCCGATCGAGGATGTCATTATTGTATTTGGTCATGCAAGAATATCAAGGTAAAACCTCCATTGTAAGTCGGGGCAATAGCTCTCCAAAAGATAAATGTAAATTGTATTTTTTAGTCTCCCTAGGTCAAGTTGGCCCAGTCAGTTAGGCAAGTCAGCCCCATTAGGGAATTAGGTCAATATCACTTAAAGTATAAGTAGAGAGGCTCACTCACTCATTTGGACATCACACTCACTCAAGCAAGTTCGCACCAAGTGACAGAGAAGACAAGTTCGCTGGAGGAGAAAGAGCGAAGCTGCAGAAAACATCTTATATTTGGGTTTTCTATCTTGTTTGATATTGTACTAGTGACAAATCTATTTCTGAGGAAGTTGCGGGATTTTCTCCTTTATGGTTTCCCCGACGAAATCTCTTGTGTCTTGTGTTTTGTTGTGCTTGTCTATCTTTCAGTTTAAAGATCTAACTAAATTGAATTAAAGTGCAAACTCTAACACGGAGGAGTCAGGATCAAGTGACAGCGCCTGACTCAAGACTTGCCCTCAAGGACGCACCTAGCAGCTTCGAAAAATTTCTGATGTGTTTCCCCCATGTGTGCTTTTCGATGGCAACGGGGTGCACCATTCAGATACACTTGTAACGGACGTGGATGTGATGAACACAATTGTGGGCACTTGGGCACCAAACGTTCTTGCAATTACATGGCATGGCGAGCACGACACTACTGGAGAGGATGTCAACGAACAAGTCATGAAGGCACAGTTGAGTTGGATTCAAACACTTGGGTTCACTTAGAATTGGAGGGGCTTGCAAAAGTTTGGGGACTTGTTATATAGTGGATTTCTCAAAAGTGACTAAGGCATCATGAAAGATTCAAGGAAAATCATCTTGTAAAGTGATTCATTCACACAAGTTCAAAATGAGCTCTAAGATTGTGCTAAGCTATGAATTTTGCACAATAGTTCGATTGGCAAGGTGAAAAACAAAGGCTGGTGAACATACCAGGTGGGAGGAAAGCCTATAGTAGCTTCAAGTGTTGGTTTGTACATCACTGTTGGGTATTGGCAAAAGGCTATGTTGCCTTAGATTCATTGTACTTCTATAGTAATAATAATAATAATAATCTATTTTTAAGGTCACATCCAAGCCATACACCAATTTGGTGTATGAGACCCCCTTATTTGTGGGACAAGGGATCCCCCTCTATGCAGCGATGTAACTACTAAAGTCTACAGAGGTGGAGGTACAAGCAGGTGGTCACCCTCCCTTGTTGTGTATTGTAAACATTCTTCTCATAAATAAATTTTGAGGCATCCACCTTAGGTGTCTTTCATACATGTGCATGTGTATTGTGGGTTATCTATTGAGATAAATGTTGCTCTCATTCCTATGATGTTTTATGTTGTTTAACTATTGACATTGGCTAAATGAAGAACCAACTAAGTGTTGAATCTTGTGAAGTATTGGTGGGATGTTTTAAAGGTTGTGGTTGGAGGCATGTCGAACTGTTGAATGAACTTGGTTGAGTAGGACATTGTTGCATTTGATGGTTTGTAGTCTAAGGCAAAGTCATGGACAGATCTTAGGTGAAGAGTAGTCTAGTTGTAGTGGGCGCACATTGGCCAAGACCCTGCAACCGAGGAAAAAGAGTGTTGCAAGACCTCGAGTGCCAAAACAAAGTCGAGAAATTCCTAAGTTCAAAAAAGAAAATTTTAAGCAAATTGTAGGTCTATGACAATTGGTATTAGAGAATTTTTGGGTGCTCTACACCACCGGGTAGTGGAGCCTAAGGCACCGACAAAGGTGCCCAAATTTTCAAGGGTTGGACAAGGAGTCATTTTGTCGAAAGGGTGAAAGGTGCAATGGCAACAGGCTATTCTCTTCACCACATTGATGTTGGTTCAAGTGGTTTAATGTCCAAGAAGCATGACAATGGGCAAAGAAGGCATCAATGCATGAGTGCCTTGAAGTTGTTACAGGAGGTGGCTTGAAAAGCTCGAGAAAGAGGTGAAAACCTTTCCTTGGGCAGTAGCGATGACAATGCCAACGCAGTGGATGCTTGCTTGGAAGGAGCGAGACATTCCTAATCTGAGTGGATAGATAAAGGCAACAAGAAGTCGACCAAGAAAAGTATGCATTCTACCTAGATGGATCAAAGTGAAAAGCATAAGTTGAATTGGAAGATGCTTGCCTACTTTTGTGTATGGGAACTTAGGATGCAGTAGAACAAGTTGACCCGAAAGACACTTACCTGCCTTTGTGTATGGGAACTTAGGATGTGGTAGAGCCTTCCTTGGGGATAGTTGTCAGGAAGACCTAGTAGATTGAAGGTGCTCAAAGTACTAGTGCAAACATGTCTCTCTTAGCAAGAGATGGAATTATTTGGATTGCTCTTTGCACTTAGCAGAGTTTGGACAAACTATTGGAGCATTTAAGGGTAGTGGTAGTGATGGCCATCTACAACCTTCTCATTGTCAATTGCCTTGGGGCGACTTATTACCTAGGAAGATTGGAGATAAAGCTTATGTGTACCAAAAAAGGTGTCAAAATCAATGTGAGAGTTGGAAGTGTTGAGGAAGGATTGAAAACCTTCCTATTGTTGAGCAAGTTGTGCACTTTGATGTACTGGAAGCAAGGAAGTTGGTGCAAAGTGAACTTGCACCAACAATAATTGCGAAGGTCAACAATGAAGCACACACCAATATACGATCTGTCACACACAGAATTGTGCACAAAAGAAGGCAGTACAAACAGATGTATCATTCTTAAAGAAGAACAGTTGAAGTGTTGGGTTTAAGTAGTGCCCGAAGGCACTCACCCAACAAGACTACCAGTTGTAGTAAAGTGGCATGGTTGAAAAAAAAGTTCGCAAACCATTGCACAAGTTAAGTGATCTTCTACTTCATAAAGATTGGCAAGTTGAGGGTGACACCTCTGTTGGTTCAAAAGGATTGCAAAGCCTAGAAGAGGTCATTGAGACTCATTCACCAGCCAAGGGGTTAGGTCTATCAATGCAACATCAAGTCGAGAAGAGGAAGTGGATAACAAAGGTGACTAAAAAACCTATGTGACAGTTTTGTGGCAAAGGTGGTGATGTTGCCTTAGTCCAGAAAAGTTGTGTGAGGACAGCTGAATTGCAGAAGTAAGTGATCGTTCAGTGCATGAAAATATGCATTTTAATGAGATGGGCGTGATGGTTGGATTAGCTACCAAACGTGTCCACGAAGGGAGGCATGTAGTGCACAAATGCATGACATAACTAACTAAGTACATAAGCAGTAGAAAGTTACAAATGTGCAATAATTGGATATTTTGACAAGCAAAAGTAAATTATAACAGTAGGTCATGATCACAACATGAGGCAACAACTGTGACAATGCCATTCAGGAGACATTGTTGACAAAGTTGGGTAAACATGCTTCATTCAAAGAAAGCATTAGACAATGAACAATTGCAAAATTATTTTGGCAAAAGACAATGTGGAGTTGTTGGAGAGGCCAACTGCAGATGGATGCATGAGTTTGGGCAGACTTGGAGAACAACAATTCTTCTAGATGTTGTCAAGGATGGCAACGACTTTTAGTGGGGGAGGATGTAAGGCCCTAGCCTTGAGAGGCTTCGAGCAACTCTGTCGCACAATCACCATGGTGGTTGTTGGTTGGCATGGACAAACATGACATGAGATTGATGGCTAGATGAGTCGGTTTTGTGGTGCCTTGGCCCATCAGCAAGGCACACTACAAACATGTCAGAGTGCCCTTCCACGAAGGCAAGGCACACCACGGACAATGGCAACTTGCATTAGTTGGATAGACGAAGAAAAACCCATAGGGAACTTGGCGAGGTGGAGAAGGTTATCGCAAGCAACCTTATCCGTAGGCATGCTCTATGCATGATGGACAAAGTGGCAAGAACTAAGTGGCTTACATATGACTTGGGCAAACAAAATTGGTCACACCTTCTTGGGCACACTTGGGCACGAGACAATTAGGTGCTTGAAGGCACCTTGTTGAAAGCAGTTCCTAGGCACATTTAGGCACACTTGAGACGAATGTGGATACGATGGGCACACTGACCCGACACACGTGCAATGTGTGTGCACATGTGGGCACTTGAGCACCAGATGTCCTTGCAATTGTGTGGAATAGCAAGCACGACACCATTGGATATGGATGTCAACAAACAAGTCATGAAGGCACAATTGAGTTGGTTGGGTCCACTTAGACTTGGAGAGGCTTGCAAGAGTTTGGCAAGACTCATATATATAGTGGACACCTCAATGTGACTAAATCATCATAGAAGATTCAAGGACAATCATCTTGTGATGTGATTCATTCACACAATTTCAAAGTGAGCTCTAAGATTGTGTAAGTTATGGGTTTTGCACAGTAGGTTGAATTTAGATTGGTTGGGTGAAATACAAAAAGGTGAACATGACCTATAAGAGGCAGGCCTACAATAGCTTCAGGGGTTGGTTTGTACAACACTATTAAACATTCGCAAAAGGCTATGTTGTCTTAGATTCATTGTACTTTTTTAAAAGAGGGATAGGTAGGCAACCACTCTCCCTTGTTGTGTATTGCAAACATTTTTCTCAAAAATAAAGTTGAAAGCACCTGCCTTGGGTGCCACCTATACATGTGCATGTGTATTGTGGTTTGTCTATTGGGATGAATGTTGTTCCAATTTTTGTGATATTTATGTTGGTTAATTGTTGACATTGGCTACGTGAAGAATTGGTTGTGTTGAATCTTGTTAAGTATAAGTATTTTTGGGATCTTTAAAATGTTGAGATCAAACGCATATCAAGTTGTCGAATGAACTCGATTGAGTAGGACTTAGTTGCATTTGATGGTTTGTCCTCTAAGGTGAAGTTATGGGCAAATCTTACGCAAAGATGCGTAGTTTGATAGAAGTAGGCATATGCTGGCAAAACCCCTACGGTCGAGGCTAGGTAGTGACACAACCTCGGGTATCAAAAGGAAATGGAAAAATTACCAAGTTCGAGGAAAAAAGTTTGAGCAGACTATAGTCTGTGACAAATACTCTTTGTGAAGAACAAGCCATTGAAACATTGACTTCACTTGACAAAGTAAAAGACAAATTTACACAAACAAACAAACAAAAAATTATGTTTTTAACCAACATTATCACATATATTAGTGATAAATTATTACTACCACCATTTACCATTGGCTTGAAAAAACATAAGAAAGACTAGACTTCTTCCTTAGTGAATAACAAAAAAGGCCTAAAAATGACAGTGTTCATTGTACTCACCATTGTCAAATTTAGAGTAGAAGTAGGGGCTAGCGATGGCGGGGTAACTAACCATGAGATGACTTTGTAAATAAAATCCTACTCAACTCTGTTAAATTCATAGCATAAAACATAAATGCATTACCAAGATCACTAGAAGTAAGACAAAGCACAAAACAACAACACAGAGTTTTACCCTGGGAAACCCAATAGGGAGAAAACCCAGCAACCTTCGCAGAAAGATGATAATTCTGAGATCAGAGTACAAATGAAGAAAGAGAGAGAAAGTGAAAGTATCTTTCACAAGTAACCAACCCAAATAAACCTCCTTCTTCTAGTGATGCGAAAATCTGCTCCTCCAAGTGATGCGCACTTCACAAGTGTGAGAATGAGATAATGAGGTGCACAAGCCTCATATTTATACATGTGTGAAACTGGAAAATTTCCTTGTGGGGCCGACTTGTCTTTGGGGGCAATAAATATTTTATTTTTAATATTTTATTAATTACTTTTGCACCCCAAGACTTACATTGATTCTTTCATGTGTTTACATAATGTTCTTCTCCCTTAAGAGGTATAACAAAGTACAATAATGGTACAATAAAATATAATAAATAATATCTTCCGAAGTTGTACAAAATCCAACACTCCCTCTCAACGAGGAAGGTATTCTTCGGTCTTCATCTGCATCACGATCATCAGGGTTTCATCTTGTACTCAACTCTGTCTCTATCATCTTTCTGCATACTGAAGGTTGTCCACACAATCTCTGTGCATCATCATCACCAGTCCTTCGATGAGTCCAAGAGAATCACTCAATCCTGGATCCAGGAGAATCACTCAATCCTGGATATCTTAGATATACAGCTATACCATCTCTGCGATACAATTTGCTACCTGTCTCTCTCATCTGCCATGGGGTCCTCCCATATCTGGCTGAGATCTCAAACGAGCAAAAGGGCACGACCATCTACTGACTGTCCTACTCTTCTGCCTATGAGATTTCTCCCATATCTGGCTGAGTATCTGGACTGTAGAAGCACCTGTGCAACCACATGGCCAACTGCTAACTATCCTACTCATCTGCCTATGAAATTTCTCTCATATTTGGCTGAGTAACTGGACTGCAGAGGCACCAGTGTGAACCCAACCAACTGCTGACTGTCCTACTCATCTGCCTATGGGATTTCTCTGTCATGTCCCAAATTTGGAATTGGGTCATAATGGCCTAATCACATTAGCCATATTCATTAGAGTTTGTAAAATTGATGTTAAGGGTCAAATAATTGCCAAGGAGGAAAATTACCAGTTTCCTAGGTTTGGGGTGGAAGCTTTGGGATTTGGAATAAGGGGGATAATAAATGATGTTTAGACATTAGAAGGGTTCAAGTATTTAATAAATATAGTGAATAAAGAAATTCAAGAAAAATCCTAAGTGACAAATGGTTTTGAAGACATATGGAAGATGTGGGACCCACACTAGCTTGATTTTTCATAATACATGGTATCTCTCTTTTGCAAATTCGAATTAATGGGAATGTGAACACTCTTGGGTGAGTTGGTAAGTCATAACACATGTCATTGAGCATCTTAGGTCAAATTGGGAAGAATTGGCAACCTCCATGTAAGATAAAGAGTCAAAGTGGAAGTTTGTGGACACTTGGGCTAGATTCCCTAGCCCCTATGACACCAATGATGGAGCATCTATGACAACTATGACAAATTGCAGACCTGACCTCTGACATCTGACCACTATGACATGTCAGCCCCAAAAATAGGCTCAAAGAAGGTGAATTTGGGAGTTGGAGAAGCCAAAGATACTCAAAATCGAATTTGGAAGAAGATGGAAGGTTGGAACTAGGAGACAAGTGGCAAATGTGGAATATTTCCTAAATGGAAATCTATTGAATCTATTGAGAGGATTTCGACCCTTAGAAGGCTAATGTTGGTTATAAAATGTAGAAATGAAGTATGAGAATGGCTTTTGATCATTTGTAGAATTTGCAATTGCATTTTTGAAGAGGGAGAGCTAGTGGATGACTAGTTTCTTGCCTTAGCCAATTTCGAGGGTGAAAGATTCCCATCCAAGTTGGTAATTGGAAAGGCCATTCAGACCTTTCATTTGGAGCTTTAATGGAGTCTTTATTTGCAGGTGTAAGCTACAGGGTAGCTCATGGTTTCTTCTATTGCAGCTCACTCCTTCAACCATTTCCAGTTTTGATGGCATATTCTTGATCCTTGAGGGAGGGCGTTTTTGGTGAGCTATTGTACTCTTTGGGGAAGCTTTTAACGCCCCATTCCTTTTGTAATATGAATTAAATACTCTGTTCTTCATCTCCAAAAAGTTTCAGGTCGAAATTCCAAGTAGAAATGTATAAATCTCATTTTTAATGGAAGAACAATGTCATTTCCCCACTACATTGTTGTGAGCCAGTGTATTAATGATGATTTCGAATGAATGGATGATTCTCTGATATATTTGTGAGCAATATACTGCCATGGATGTCTTCTACAAGTTTCATGTACTGTACTTGAGCATTTGAAGCATTTTTACTCAATTTAGTTGTATTGGGAGGTGAAATAGTGCCATTTCCCCAAGGGTCGAATTGGGGATTTTTGCAGTTGAATGGGAGAGGGTGAGAACAATTGTAATAATCCATTAATGGTGCATATGAGACTTTAATAAAATAATTAACACATTACATACCTCTGTTCATAAATTTGAGTGGGTTTGGAGGCATTTGGGAAGCCATTTTCAGTACTTACCCCAGGGGGATTTGAACCCCAAATTACTAGTAAAATTGCATAATTGGTCTAGAATCTTAAGAGAGTTTGCAGAGGTCTTTTGGTGGACATATTTCATCCATAAACATCATATTCAAGTTCTAATATCATTCATACACCTTCCTTGAATATTTGAAGGCATTTGGAATCAATTTGAGACCTAGAGACCAATACTAGTCAAAGGAAAATCACTAGTAAAGTTACCTACATTGATCAGAATTGAAAGAGGATTTGCAGAAGTATTTTAAAGGTCCAAAGGCATCCCTGAAACACATATTTATGTTCTAATATCATTAATATACCTTCTCATAAGATTTGGGATCATTTGGGGCAAATTTGGGACCTAGAGATCAAAACTAGTCAAAGGTCGAACCAGGGAAAAAAAGTGGAAAATTGCAATTTTAATAAAATTCCTAAGAAGGGACATTACATTCTCCCATATCTGGTTGAGTTACTGGACTGCAGAAGGTACCTGGGTGAGCCCGGCCAACTGTTGACTGTCCTACTCATCTGCCTATGAGATTTCTCCCATATCTAGCTGAGTAACTGGACTGCAGAGGCACCTAGGCAAAGTAGGGCAAGCATCTCATCTTTCCCTCTCAAGGAGGGAAACATTCTCTTCGACTCCAAGTCTTCCGCGAAAGTATTCGAACTTCACTCTGGGAAGTGCCTTGGTGAGAACATCTGCAGTCTGGTCGTCTGTCGGCAAGTATTGTAACTCGACCGCACCTTTCTACACCATATCAAAAATGAAGTGATATCGAATCTCAATATGCTTCGACCTGTCGTGAAATACAGGATTTACTGACATCTGCACACATCTCTAGTTATCACAGTGAATCACAGTCGGCTCTGGAATCTGGCCGAACAATCCTACCAGGAGTTTACGAAGCCAAACTGCTTCTCGAGCTGCTGTGCTAGCAACCATGTACTCGGCCTCTGTAGTACTGAGTGCTACGGAGTTTTGCTTCCTGCTACACCAAGAAATAACTGCAAAACCCAAACTGAAGCAACATCCAGAAGTACTCTTCCGATCTGCAACACATCCGACCCAATCTGAGTCTGTAAACCCCTGCAATATCAGGTCACCATCTGAAGCATATTTCAATCCATATCCCACAGTGCCACGTAAGTATCTGAGCACATGTTTTGCAGCAATCCAGTGAATCTGCCTTGGTTCGCACATGAAATGACTGAGGGCATTCACAGCAAAACATATATCTGGTCTGGTGTTGGTCAAATACATCAATGACCCAATCAACTGGCAATAGATGGTGGGATCAAACAAATCAGACTCTGAAGTAGAATCTCTCAACTTCTTCCAATTTGCATCCATCGGAGTAGCCATGGACATGCAGTCCAACATTCTGAATCTCTTCAATATATCGACGGTGTATTTTCCTTGTCCTAGGAAAATCTCTTTCTGCCACTGCCATACTTCTAATCCCAAGAAGTAATGCATCAAACCAAGGTCTTTCATTTCAAACTCAGAGGCGAGATTCTTCTGACACCATACAATGAGTTTCTCATTTCCAGTGAGAAACAAGTCATCAACATATAATACCAAGATCAATGGCTCGTCATCTACAACCTTGTAGTAAAGGTTGGGGTCTGCATCACTCTTGGAAAACCCCAAGCTCACCAGGAATCCGTCTATCCGTCCATACCAAGCACGAGGTGCTTGCTTGAAGCCATACAATGCCTTCTTCAATCTGCATACATGAGACTCCTTTCCTTGGACAATAAACCCATCTGGTTGTTCGATGTAAACTTCTTCCTCAATAACACCATTGAGAAAAGTTGTCTTCACATCCATCTGATGCAACTTCCATCCCATAGTTGAAGCAATCGCGATAATGGATCTAATGGAAGTATATCGGGCCACAAGAGCAAAAGTCTCATCATAATCAACTCCCTCTTTCTGAGAGAATCCTTTGGCTACAAATCTTGCCTTGTATTTCTCAACACTGCCATCTGCTCCATGCTTGATCTTATATAGCCACTTAGAAGTTACGACTGACTTCTCCTCAGGTCTCAACACAACCTCCCACACATCATTCTTCATGATGGATTGATATTCTTCCATCATGGCATCCTTCCAAACTTGATGTTTGGATGCTTCTTCGTAAGTTGTGGGTTCTGAATCAATAATGTTGCTCATTAGAGCTACATAGTTGGAGAATCTCTGAGGTCTCTTGCTTTCTCTGGAAGTGCCATGTGGAGCATCATGCCCCTCTGCATCTTGCAGTGTCTGTTGTGTCCATCTAGGTCTTTTCCGACCTGTCACATCTATGGGGATATCAACTAGATCTATGGGATCGATAGGTTCATCATTTTCTACTGACTCCCTCTGAACTGAAGGGGGAGATGATCTCATCTCCTTTGGTTCTAGCATTTCTGCAACATCAATCTCCATATCTGATCCTCTGCCTTTCCTAACAGCCATTTCTTCTTCAAAGGTTACATCCCTACTGACTTCAATCTGTCTCGATCCTGGAATGTAAATTCTGTAAGCCTTTGAAGACTCACTGTATCCCACAAAGGTACCCTTCTTGCCTGAAGGTTCTAACTTTGATCTTTTCTCTTTGGGCACATGAATGTAGACTGGACAGCCAAAAATCCAGAGATGGCCCACTTCTTGTTTCACACCTGTGAACGCTCCTTCCGGAGTCATGTTCTTCAAGATCTTATGTGGACATCTATTCTGTACATATACAACGGTTCTGGATGCTTCTACCCACAAGAACATTTGAAGACTCTAGTCATGTATCATAGCTTTGGCTGCCTCCACAATTGTACGATTATTTCTTTCCGCAACCCCATTTTGTTGAGGGTTGTAGGGAACTGTGAGCTCCCTCTTAATTGTTGCTTCGTTGCAGAAATCATTGAATTCTGTAGAGGTATATTCTCCACCATTATCGGATCTCAAGATCTTGATCCTCTTTCCTGACAGATTTTCAACTTGTGCTTTAAACTCTTTGAACTTGCTAAGTACTTCCTCAGATTCTTTTGACTTGAGAAAGTATATCCAAGTCTTTCGTGAGTAATCATCAATAAAGGTGATATAGTAGTGATAACCACCTAATGACACAACTATCATGGGCCCACACAAGTCAAAGTGTACTAGATCCAAAATCCCTTTGGATCTACTCTCGCTATCTGGAAAAGACTTCTTGGCATTCTTGCCAAGTGCACATCCTCTACAAGTTCCATCATGGTTTACCTGGAGCCCTGGCAAACCTGTTACAATGTTCTTCAGAACTGGGAGAGATCGATAGTTCAGATGAGCTAACCTTCTATGCCATAACTCGCCCATACTTGCAGCATCATGTATTAGGGCTTGGACTGGAGAAGTATTTAGCCTATACAAGCTCTCTTCTCTTATGCCAATAACCTTGGTTGTGCTCATGCTGGAGTTCTTGTGCCAAGCAAGGACTTTCCCTTTTGAGAAAGCTACTTTATAACCCTTGTCCTCCAATGCTGAGATGGAGACAAGATTTCTTTTCATACCAGGTACATAGAGGACATCACTTAAGCGTAATGTATTAATTGATTCCGATTGAAGGGTGGTGACTCCAGATCCCTTCACATTGTAATTTACATCATCTCCAAGTACAACACAAAGATGTGAATCTTTCTCAATTAATTCTGAAAGATTCTCTCTATACCCAATCATGTGTCTAGATGCACCACTATCTATGAGCCAAGTGTCACTAGTGGTAGGAATAGTACCTGATAGTGCTGATATGAATAGGAATTCTATGTGATCTTCATTCTTTTTGCTTCTTGTGATGATGATCTTCTTCTACATCAGTCGTGGATGCTTCATGCTTCCTTTTGATTTGACTTCGGCAGCTACTGGCATAATGTCCATACTTCCCGCACCTATAGCATTGAACTTGAGATACATCCTTCTTCTTCTTTTGATCTTGACGAGGACTTGATCTCCTTTCTTGGTGCTTGTGTTTATGGAACTTCTTTCCTTTTCCCTTACCATTCTTGGTATGAGAAACAAATGCTTGAGTCTCTTCATTTTGATTGCCATGGATTCGTTGACGTGTTGCGATCCTTGTCTCCTCCTGAGAGCAATCTACCCAAAGCTTGTCAAACTTTGGTAGTTTAGATCTACCACTTATGCTTTGGATAAAGGACTCCCATGATGGTGGAAGACCATTTAAGGTGTGATGGACAAGCACCTTATCGCCAATAGGATCTCCACTGGTGCTGAGCTTGTCTCTGAGTTCTGCGATCCTCATACAGTATGAGGCAATGGATTTCGACTTCGCTATCTTCATATTTGAGAGTTGGTTTTTCAAAGTCATGGAGACATTTAGGCTAGTGTGTTCAAACAACTTCATAATGGTCTTGAACATCTTCCTGGCATTCTTCTTACCTGAGATCTAAGGAACCAAATGATCTCTCACGGAATCCACAAGAATCCTTCTTGCTTTAGCATCATTCTTCCTCCATCGAGATTTATCTTCATAGGATTCTGGTTCGGGGACCTTCTCATTTACATATAGTAGAAGATCATTTTCTTCTAGGAGTAAGAGAACCCTAGATTTCCAGGAGATAAAGTTGGAGGCTCCTTCCAACCGATCTTCAACCTTCATCCCAATCATCTTGATTTGCGGATCTGGATCAGAAACCCTAGTAGGAGCTAGGTCAAAAATAAAAGTTCTCGGAATTGAATCTCGTCTTCACCAATGGATTAGTCTAGCCAAAAACAAAATTCCTATGGCTCTTTTTCTTCAAAATAAGGGGTGAAGACTTCATAGGATGAAACCCTAATTCCGGCAGGGTTCCGACAATGCTTCGGCAATGGCTTCTTCTAGAATGGCTCTGATACCATGTTAAATTTCATACATTCATAGCATAAAACATAAATGCATTACCAAGATCACTAGAAGTAAGACAAAGCTCAAAACAACAACACAGTTTTACCCTGGGAAACCGAATAGGGAGAAAACCCAGCAACCTTGGCAGAGAGATGATAATTCTGAGATCAGAGTACAAATGAAGAAAGAGAGAGAAAGTGAAAGTATCTTTCACAAGTAACAACCCAAATAAACCTCCTCCTTCTAGTGATGCGAAAATCTGCTCCTCCAAGTGATGCGCACTTCACAAGTGTGAGAATGAGATAATGAGGTGCACAAGCCTCATATTTATACATGTGCGAAACTGGAAAATTTCCTTATGGGGCCAACTTGTCTTTGGGGGCAATAAATATTTTATTTTTAATATTTTATTAATTACTTTTACACCCCAAGACTTACATTGATTCTTTCATGTGTTTACATAATGTTCTTCTCCCTTAGGAGGTATAACAAAGTACAATAATGGTACAATAAAATATAATAAATAATATCTTCCGAAGTTGTACAAAATCCAACAAGCTCTAAGTGAAAAAAGAAAGAAGCTAGTGAATAATGAAAATCAATTGTCCTTAGGAGTGGTTCAAAGCAAGCATCAACTGATAGACAAAGAATACACTTTAAATGATGAAAAGACAAGGAAAAAAGGGTAAAAAAATATAACAGTCAAGGCAACTTTTTACCAAAGCAAACGATTGAAACATTTTTTACCATTTATTATCTGACATTTTTTATGGATCATTGCCAAGTCATGAAATTTTCAAGGTTGATAGAGGGCATAGCAACATTGGGTAAAAAAATTGAATCTAGCTCACTATATTTTCGATGTTACAAGTTATTACAACTTCAAACTATTGAAATAGAGCAAAAACATGTTTTAATAACTTTGCCATAACATTCCCTTGGATGGGTCAAATTGCATAAGATCAATGAAAGCCTAGAAATGAAATATCAGAGTCTATCTTGTAAAAAGAAAAAACCATCAATGGGGTACCAGATTTGGTACTACGTTCAAGGTCGATTGGTAGAGAAAAACATGCAAAACACTAAGCTTGTCATGTCTAGACATAATAAACCAAATGAAACTCCTTAAAGACTTATAAATGGTCATGCTTGACACAAGAAGAGAATGAAAATGTAAAATTTAAGGTGTCCTAAGTTATAAGAGATGATAAAGAACATTGAATGTAAAATGCAAAGAAATGTTAACATCATAAATATGGTAACTAAAATAGAATTCCAAAGTTTCAAAGATGATATCGAGTCAAACATGGCAAGCAAAATGATCTCAAAGAGATAGCAAAAGAAATTGCTAGCAAAGATGATATAGCAAGCAAAGATTACCTCAAATACATGAAGGTGAACCTTATCAAAGAGTTAAACAAACTCCTTATCCTAAATTCTCCTCCTTAAGAAGAGGATATGGAGAATAATAGAATCAAGACCCAATCACATATGGAGAACATCTTAACAAAATTGGAGAACAAAAGAGTAAGTCCCTCTATTGATGTACAACCCCCCAATCTCAGCTTCTTGAAGCACAAGCATATCTCAAAGCTTCACAAACTTATCTTCTAATAGAGGCTTCAACAAGATATCAACAACCTTATCATCTATCATAAATAACTAAAATTCACAACATTATATTATACTCACTATCTCAAGTAATGCACATGAATCTCCACATGCTTCATTTTGTTGTGTTCAATAAGATTCTTTGCAACTTGTACCACACCTTTATTGCCATAATATACCACAATCAAGGTCTTTATTTACCCAATAGTACCAAATCCATACCACCTATTTGCCAACGTGCATTGCACCATGATACTCTACTTTTGCGATCAAAAGAGAGACCATTTTCTGTTATTTACAAAACGAAACCATACTATGGGTTTGGAGCCAAGACGAATCACATAGCCAAAGGTAGACTTCCTATCATCAACATCTCCAATGCAATCTGAGTCAATATAACCAACAAACTCGTTTACTTCATCACTACAATATTTTATACCAAGCTAGTAAGTTCCCTTGATATAACAAACAATCCTCTTTGCGGCCTTCAAGTGACTTTCTCACAAACCCTATATAATCTAAGAAGCAACACTTACAACAAAGGATATCAAGTCAATTGTAAGTAAATAGACAAGGCTACCAAGAAGTTGTCGATAGAGTGTAGCATTAACTTTCAGAGAATCACACTTCTTGGTTAGCTTCACTCTCAACTGATAAGGTGTAGCACATGATTTATAGTCTTCCATTATGAACTTCTATAAAAGATTCAACACATTTTGTGTTATAGAATAAAAATGCAGTAATTCATCTTTAAGACTTAAATGCCCAAAAAGAAATGCAATAGACTAATGTCAACGATCTCAAATGTATTTGTTAATTGCTTTTTCAAGCCTAAAATTAAATGAACATTACTTCTAGTAATGACTAGACCACTAACATACAACACAACAATTCAAGTTTCGCCATTTACATGCATTACGTAGATATTGTGATCAAATTCGCATCATTTAACTGAGATTGAGAAAAAAACAATCAATCTTCTAATACCATGCCATGGGGGATTGTTTGAATCCACATAAGGATTTCTTTAGTCAACACACAACACTGCCATCCTTTTCAAAATCGATGGGTTGCTCCATATAAATCTCTTTACTAAGATCATCATGTAAAAAGGCACTTTTGACATCCATCTAATGTACCTCCTATCCAAAGAGAGCAACAAGTTGAAGAATCCGTCAAATAGAGTTCATCTTTGTGATTGGGGCAAAGGTTTCAATGTAGTCAATGTCTTCTTGTTGATAAAAACCATTAACTACCAAATGAGCCTTATGTCTTTCAATAGCGCCTTCATATTGGAGCCCCTTGTTGTATTTCCCCCTCCACGGGACTGAGAAGTTTCATGTATGGGCTAGATGCCCACTCTTTTTGTAGAGGCAAATCACTCTTGGATATCTATCACAACCTCTCATCTTCATCCTAGGGAGTTTCATTATCTACGAATTTGGTCTTGTAAACCCATCGACACTTCACTGCACTCTTTCCTTGGGGTCAAAAAACTAAATCTAATGTGTCATTCTTCATCAAAAAATGATACTCATCAATTATAGAATTCTCCCATTCAGGTCGACCATGTGCATCTACATGTCTTTAGATTACATTCTTCTAGTGCACACGCCATTACCATATTGTTTCTGACTTCTAGTTCTTCTTGAGTCATTGATATCTCTTACATCAACTCTAACAACATCAACCGTCTTAGTCGCCCATCTTGGAAGACAAACCCTTTTTGTTGAGGGAGCTCCTACACCAAGATCACCATTTCTGGATTGAACGAGGGTTCCAAAACTTGTGGTTGATTCTATTGTGGAAGGCCAACTATAAGTCAATTCAGGTAAAGAAGTCAGCAATCATGTGAAGTAGTCAGTCAATACAAAATTCCCTAGAAATTTCAAAGAAGAATTCAACAATGATACATGAGCTCTTATGATCAAAGCCAACATCTCTTATACATATCATGTCATGTTTATGTTGAATATTTTGTACCTAGGAAATTGTTTCCCTAGTGACTTTATGCCAAATTCACTTAAAAGGGGAAAATAACATGACCCTTGGCATTAAATGACTTGTGATGAGCATTTATTTCACTTTAGAGATTAAAGTAACTTTTTGATATATTTAAGTGGTAGTTGAGTGAAATTAATTTATGGAGAGAATTAAAGTGCATTTATTCTCATCCGTTGATCTAAACCAATGTGGGCCCTTGGATTAGATGTCCATTCAGCTACCCTGATGAAAAACACAAAGACAAGGGAAAGGCATTTTCATTATTCATTCTTTCCTTGAGTTTTGGAGAGCAAGAAGAGACGTCGACATTCTTAGGGAGAAGAAGGTGCAGCAGGAGAGAGAAAGAACCAGCATGAGTTCCAAGGAATTGACTGGCACAGAAATCGAGGTGGAGAAGCACAGCATTTAATGCAGCAGTTTTGTTAGCACAAAAATCGAGGAGCAACAGCATTTTTTCAGTCTGTGGCATGATTTTTGAGGCTCAAGTACAGGCATACCATACAGCAATTAATATGCAGGTGGTACTGTTGTTTTATGTGGCTAAGATGGCTCAGAAATCGAGGAGATAATTGCTGGCATGAAAACCAAGGCAGAGACTGAATCTGGGCATAAAATTCGTGGAAGATACAGTCTGTAAATTCTGCAGTCCGTACTCAGCTGAGACAGCACAAATTTCAAGGCAGGCCGTACACAGAATCTGGGCAACTTCAGCACTAAATTCAAGGCAACCTGTTGGTCACTTGAAAACTTTGTATTTCTGCTGTACTTTTCAAGAAGAAATAAAAAGAATTCTCTCTCAACAGGTTTTCCCCTTGGGGGGTTTTTCCTGGGCAGTTTGCCAAAAATTTCTGAGTCAGTTTTATCGTGTGCAAGTGTTTTTATTTCTGCTCTTAAAGTTTAGTAATATTTTCCTAGTGTTTCTTCTACAATTGTTCATGTGAAAAACCACTCATATGCAGCATTACAGTTCATTGGGTTGGGCATTTAACAATGAGTATTTGACTTGAAACCGGGATTGGGGAATGCACAGAAAATTTACAGTTTAACATAGTCAAACAATGGATAGGGCTTTGACTTTAGAATAGTTCATCAGTTTCTTTCTTCTATCATTTGGAATGTGAACCCATGTTATATATCCAAAGGTTCTAAGATGTCTAACTAAGGGTTTTAACTTTTCTTCCACTCCATTTCATAATCAGAGCCATATCCCATATAGCGTTAGTTGAAATCATTTATACCAAATAGTTTGAGCAATAGATAGCGTTTGCCCAAAACTTAATCGACAAACCTTTGGCCTGAAGCAAACAATGTGCCATTTCTACCAATTACATTCGATATTTTCTTTCAACGATGCCACTCCATTGAGGTGTGTAACGTACAAATCTTAGCCAAGAGGATACCATTATATGACAAGTATCTTTCAAAATCTTTACCTACGTATTATCCTCCATTGTCAAACCTTAAACATTTCACAAGTAAATTGCATTGTTTTTTAGCTAATGCTCTAAATTCCTTAAAGTTTTCAAAGACATAACTCTTATCTTTCAAAAAATATACCCAAGTGTACCTAGAAAAGTAATCAATGAAAGTCAATACACACCTTGAACTAAATAGTAATAGTTTAATCACGAAGCACGAGTCATTATGGACAAGTTCCAATTGTGTCTTTCCTCTCCATTCTTTCAATGTTTCAAAGGCAACCTAATGATACTTGCCAAGCATACTTCCTTCACATACTCCATCAGGAGGAACAACCTTGGGAAGTCTAGAAACCATGTGTTTCACCATCAATTTAAAGCTCCAAAAATTAAGATGCCCAAGTTGTTCATACCAAATCCTATTTTGGTCGCTGGTTTGAGCTATGAGTGTAGTCAATTAAGGATCTTTCTTGGGAAAGTCACAAAGTTTGTCCTTGGGGTCAAGAAAACCTTCAACAATGATAACAAAGTTATTTTGCATATTCTTCACAACAAACAAATTTCGGCAAAATTCAACCTTCTTGCCAGTTTGAGTTCCTAGTATAGAGAACAAATTGGCACTCAAACTGGGTACATGATACACATCAGTGATCACACCATTTTGAAATCAATCTTGCCGCAACCAACAACAGTAAGTGCATAATCATCTGTTACAGAGATTTGTTTCTATAACTATACTTAATAAAGAAAATAAATAAGCATATTTAGTCATTTGATGTGTGCAGCTAGAGTCGACTATCCATTCACTCTAAGAAGTATGACTATGAAGTATGAGCATGCAAGGCCTGAAAAGCACTAATAGAATATGTATAGTTATCCGGATTACCATTTGAATTTTGTTTTATAGGTTGGTCGATCTTCCAATCAACACGTCTCCTTCAAGCTTCTCCACTTTCTCCTCCATTTCCTTGGTCTTCTGCGAACAAGCCTTCTCCATATGTCTCAATTTCTCACAATAACGATAGGTCTTCCTCTTTCTACCTTTCTTAGTCAAGGTATGATCACCATGATTCTTCTTAACTGTCTGGAGGATGTAATCATGTTTTTCTCCTAGCTGTCTTATCGACATCTTTTTCTATAATTATGTGACCTTTGCCCTTCAGCAAATGGGCTTGTTGCTTAATCTCAAGTTTTCGTTCATCAAATTGTTTTTTCGTATGCCCTAATCAACGAACCACAAAAATAATCAAATGAATAGAACTTACCATCATCTTTTCTAGAGGTCCAACTAACACAATATGGCAAACATATCACATCATATGGTGTCTTCAAATTCATCAAGATTAATTCTACGAGTTGACGATCTTTCTCGGAAACATCCTTCCTACATTCACCCAATATCCATTGAAGTTTCTACATTCTATGAGTAGTATTGAATTTTTTCAAAAGAAAAAGGATTTGGAGAGATCAACTCTTTTTCAATCTACACAACCTGACTTTCGTCAGTTTTATCAAAACAGTCTTTAACCTCTTCTAGATACCTTCGGAAAGTCAATCCCACTTGTAGGAAAGTGAATCTCCCTATAGATGCAAGTCATTATGATTCTTGCAGCCTCATCCTCCTCCTTGTCAATGACAAATTTTTGCTAGTCATCTTTCAAATCTGGAACCGCAGTTTTTGTAAACTACCAAAACGCTTTAATCTTCAACAATGTTTCCATATCTCATGCTCAAATTCCATAATTATGGTCATTTATGACCACAAGCTATTGCTTAGAACTCAATGATGATCTACAGATATAATCCCAATTCAATCTACAAGTTGAAACCCTGTGCCAATATACCAAACTAATCCTTTACACTCTTAAAAACTATAACAACCACCTTTTGATCCACTTTCCACAATTTGCAACAATTTTATAATGTGTTCACACTTTTTCACTCAAATTGCAAACAATCTTCTCAAGTTTTTTCAAAATTTTGCTGGAGAACGACACATATTAACCCATACACATCATTTAAGCCTATAGATAATTCAACATAGCTTACTTATATATTAAATTTTCAAGCAACTTCATTTTCTCTTCGTAGGACATATTTCCCTTATGCTCATCACAGTGATTTTGTTTTCCTTGATCTTCTATCAACCATCTTCTGTCAACAAAAGACCTACATAATGAAATATGTTCTACAAAAAAAAGTGAAGAATCTCGACCTAAAACTATCACAAGTTTCTAAAATGTTTTTTAATGTTAGGAGTGCAAATTGTGGTATGCCTAGCTTGCATGTGAAAATACAAAGGTTAGTCCACTCTCATGGAGATAACTATACTCCCAAAGAATACAACAACTAACCCTGCTCTCATGTAAAGTGCTTAGACTCTTAGTAGGAAATATACCTCATTCTAAAACAAAACCAAATTGATAGGTGAACTACACTAAACTAGAACCAAATTGACAGGTGAACTACACTAAACTAAAACCAAATTGAATTAGCACTGAACTAGTATTGAACAAGAGAATGGAACTTGCTAGATCTGGAACAACAGTGAACTGAGTTTAAATGAAGGTAGCAAAACCGAAAATATACGATCATTGGTGCATGCACGATACATGCACCCATACACCCTCTTCTCTCATACATAGGAGTGCTTCCTTTACACATTGTTATGCACAAGAGCCTAGGAAAACTGCTACCATAACTATTGTTGTACGGACCAGTGATTGTACTTGCTAAGAGTGTGTGCCTTGATGTTATGGAGAAGGTTATCCCTCTTAGAAAGAAAAATGTTCTCCCCTATCCTAGATCTCTCAATGAACATCTTGAACTTCCCCTTTTCCAAGGGCATAAACTAGCTCTCTAAAACAAAGTTACAAATATCGCCGAGATATCGGCAACATCGCGATATATCGCGATACAAATTAGCAGGCGATATTATCGGGAAACATCGCCACGATATATTCGGCGTTATATTCGGCGATAAAATCGCGATAATATCGCGATTTTTAGAATATATCGCGAGTTGATAATATGCCCGCGGGGTCAATAAAACTTAAAACAGGGTTTGTTTTTTTATTTTTTTCACTTGAACATGTCGAATTTCGGGCTGGCCGCTGCATTCACCATTCGAGCAGAGTCATGAGTGGAGTGTGGATCGTGGGAGAGCTAGGGTACGGGTACCTGCTATTGCAAGCTACGGTGCTGAGTGAAGGTCCAAGGAGAACCGGACACTGGGAGTGAGTCGCCGCCGAGAGCTGAGAGGTAGAGCTAGGGTCTGTGGGACTCGGGACTCCGGGAGTGAGTCGTGACAGTGTGACGCCGCCGGGAGGGAGTCGTGGCTGCTGTGCTGCTTGGCAGCTTGCCGCTTGGAATTTGTGGAGGAGAGTGGACTGTGGAGGAGCCGTCGGTTGAGGAGCTAGGGTTGTTTAAATTTTGAACTTCTTTCCTTCTCCATTTTCCATGCATAGAACGTTAAGTTAATGCAAATTCGTATTTAATTTCAAACATGTATTTGAATAAGTTGATTTTATTTAATTATTTATTAAAAATAAAAGAATAACAAAATTTAACTTTGAATTGACATAAAAATCAATGTTAATGTTAATTATAATTATTTAAATTTAGAATTGTATATCAAAAATCATATAAAAAAGTATATGATTTTAAAATATTAAAAATATAAATTTTTAATTTTTTAATTTTTTTTTAAATGAAATTAATATAATTTTAAAAAAAATAAAATTAATATAATTTTATTAAAAAATATCGTTAAAAATTTTAAAATAATAAAACTTTATTATACATATAAAATCAAGTTCTTCTTAGTGTACTTACCTTTTAAGAAAAAAAAATATTATACTTGCTTATTTTTAAGAAAAAAAAACTTATAAATTAAGTCATTAAATTTTTTATTTTTCATAATATTTTAATATTATAAAGTATGTTTTCATTTCTTTATTTTATATCATAATAAGGTTCGATGTTGTGTAAGAATTAATATAGAGTAAACGAAGAATTATGTGTAAGAATTAATATAGAGTAAAGGAAGAATTAATAGACATTGAATATGTGAATGGATTATATTACAGCTCATGGCTTGAAAAGCCTATACCTCAAGATTAGTAGGAGTTGGAGTGACTCAACACCATACTAAATACGTCTAGCAATACGTCTTATACATCTTATATATCAGTTTTCTTTCCATATGAATGTGGCAATGTGTTTATTTGATGTTCTCGTTGCTTTAGATGTTTAAAAAATTGAAAAAAAATGAATATTTTTGTATTTTTTTTAAGTTTGCCGATATATTGCCGATGTTTGCCGACATTTTCGCCGATAAATCTGATAATTTCTTTTTGGACCCTCGGCGATATATTCGCCGACACGATATTTGTAACTTTGCTCTAAAACCTGTAAACCTGGGTTAACATACTTTAGAGCCATTGTGCCATATGAACCCTATCCCAAAGAAAGTGGTCCATGATGTCAATATGCTTGTAGCAATCATGGAATACTAGACTGTCAAAGAATATGATACAACTTTGATCCAATCAACTATCTACACACCGAAGGATCTGCTACACCTAGAGTAGCACTCAATAAAACCAATGTTATCAGAACCAGACCGGTGGTCAAACCGGCTGGCCCTAGGACCCGGACCCGAACAAAAACCGGGAAAAAAAACCGTATCAAAAAACCGGTTGAGCAAAAATAATAAAATATTCATATTTTCAAAAATAAATATATATTCATGTGCATCCATGTGAATTCAAACCATTGTACAAAAATCTGCAAAGTTTCTCATGTATATAGCAAGTAAAAGTGTATAAAACCAAAATTCAGTTGTGCCATGGCCCACAATTGAGATTCGATTCCAGACTCCCAAATGCCCTGCTGCCCTGACTCCATAATTCGTATGCTCACCCTAGAAAAATCCAAAGATGATTGTGAATCGTGATTGCAATTGAGGGTCCCCGCATCAATATATAGTGATTGTATGGTAATTAGGTTAGCGGATGTGGCCGATGTGCCCAAATTTTTTGGTTTTTTAATTAAAAAAATTCAAAACGTGGGTTTTTTGCCCTAGAAAGACTCGATATGGAACCGGTCGGTTCCATACGGAACCCGGCCGGTTTGAGAAAACTGGTCAGTTTCGTACAAAACCGAGCGGTTCCCGGTGGAAACCGATCGGTTCCGTACATAACCAGTCAAAAACGGGTTGAATCAAACAGTCGGACCGGAAAACCCTTGAAACCGGTTAGACCAGCCGGTTTTGTCGGTTCCGGGCCGGTTTTTATAACACTAAATAAAACCCCAATGCACAAATGCAACCCTAGGGTGAAATAATAGGGGTCGTCCATTGTCACCACAACACCCTCTTCCACTTTAGCTCAGCTCCCCTTGCAAGGGTGCTCTACTTATGCACGTGCTTAACATATAAAATGTGACTAAAAACACCATGTACTCTTTCAATAAAATCGCATAACATTAATTATTCAACTTAAGAGTAAAAACAGACACTCTTCTCCAATGACATAGCTGCGCTACTATGGTCATTATTGCAGCAGAGTTATTGATGTAATTCCCAACAATATATATTCATCAATATGGAAGAAAATGGAAGCCACACTTACATAGAAATTCTTATAATCACATCCATCTTCATAAGATATTCAAATATGCTCAAAACAGGTGTTCTCCATTAATCTAACCATGGAAAATGAATATAGAGGTCTAGCTCAATCTCCTTACAATATAAAATATTAAGTGGATCCTAGATCCATGAATTTCTACAAGAGATAACAACATAATACTAAACTACTTCCAGATCCATAATTTAAGAAATATCCCATCACATAATAATTAAAATTCTCCTTGAAAGCTGGACGTTCCTCCTTTTAAATAAGGTCTTCAATAGGTTTTGGAGAATGTGCTCTATCCTTTTTTGTTGCCACTTGTCATCCCCTATGCCCAACACTTTCCAAAAAAAATAACAAATTCCACAAATTAAATCTCAAGTTATATTAAAATAATGATAGGTCCCAAATTAGTGGGGCTAATGTGCTCCTCCCATGCTAACAAACTCCTTAAAGGATCCAACGCCTCCGTTGATCTCCTAGATATGTGCCATAATAACCATTAAACATAACTTCCAATGTGGAGCGCTCTCTTTGTACTCGCTTCTTTGACCAAGTCCACAAGATGCATAATAATGAGTGCTTAAAATAATGAATGTTGACTATTTCCTTGCAGCAATAGATCATGTGCCATGTCATCCCAGTTGCTTATGTCACTGGAAATTATAATAAATAAATGAGAGAATGGGAGAACAATCTCCTTTCGCAGAGTCCTTATATCCTGTTACAACGTACCTTTGATTGTCCATATATTCAGCCCCAGTTAGCATCCAGGAGTTGTCTTGGGGAGAGTGCTAACATCGTTCCTCGAGTTCTCAGTAGTACTGGGTTTTTACACGTTACCTGATCTCATCATATTCATGCACAAGTACCTCTTAGTAGGAAAATAATGTCTTCATACAGATTAAGTCCAAAAGGATCCTGATCTATTTCCCTATAAGAGACTCCCCCGTTTATCCCTTGATTTTCTCTTGTTGAGGCTTGCATAGAACGAACCAGACCTTTCACCATTTCAGCCACTGGAGGCCACAATTCTGACTTTAGACTGACTAACAATTGTTCTGCCCTGTTTTGTGCCTCGACTAGTGTTGTGACTGCTATGTTCTGACCTTGGCCCTGAACTGTCGACCTGTTGTTCTGAGCTAGGAATGAGAGCAGATTAAAATCAAGATGAGTCGGTCCCAGGCTTCATAGACACAGGACAGCCACAGGGTCGGCCTTCCCACAAAAAACTGCATATTCCATCCAGTTTGGCCTCCTTGAATTTGTTATTAATCTTACAATAAGCACACATCCAATCAAGTGATGTGTAGGCATGGAAGAAGGCTAAGAGCAACTGATAAAATCTACAAGATTACTGAGTTTTAATACCAACAAGCCCTCATCCAATATCTCAACTTACACTTCTAAGAGCATAATGCTTGTCACCCAAGCATCACTTTCTTTGCTAGACCAGTCATGGTTTACTTCCAAGAATGAGTGCACCTATTTCCCTCAAGGGAGCGTCTTGGAGCTAGGGATGTTATGCTCAAATAAGACGATTTAAACTAGGTTGCAACAGCAACAGCATCAAACCTAGCCTACTAGTTACATTTGACTGTAACTCCTTTACAACCTAGTCTTCTGCAAGTTATCTCTTAAAAATGCATATCCTCATTACTGCTCAGTTCAACAGAATATCTCAATTTGCACATGCAACTTGAGGTGTAACAGGATCTACCAAATCTGAATCCAAATCAGCATGCAGCTTTGAATTTGGTGACATGGGAGAAGCTAAGGGTTTACAAAGCATCCTCTTGAACTTCTTCAGAATCTCAACTGCACACTTACCCTCTCAGAGGAACACCTCACCTGGACTCTACCACAAGAAAAGGTAAATCCAATGTCCATCGCAAACTCAAGTGCCAACTCTACCTTGCACCCTGCTATGAGCTTCTCTGAACTCCTTCCAAGTATCAGGTCCTCTACATACAAGACCAAAACAAGCAAATCAGATCTATCAAACAAATAATAAACATTGGGATCTGTGAAAGTTTTGGTGAAGCCCAAACCTACCAAGTACTCATCAATCCTGGTATACTAAGCATATGGTGCCTACTTCAGCTCAATAAAAGATTTCTTAAAGTTTTGGTGAAGCACACATGGCTCTCTCGCCCATGCACTACAGTCCCTCTTTGTTGATTACTGTATAATTCTTCCTCAATCACACCATTGAGGGAGGTTGTCTTTACATCCATCTGATTTAATTGTCAACCAAACACTGATGTTAAACACGTGATAATCCTAATAGAAGTACTCCTGGCAACTGGAACAAAAGTCTCCTCATAGTCAACTCCCCCTCTCTACGAACTGAACCTTGTGTTGAATTTTAAGATAAAATTTTCATCTCTTTCAACTTTAACACTAATTAAGCTTTACTGTGTTAAAGTTAGGGTTTGAAACATAAAAAAATTTAACAACTACAGATATACACAGTAAAAGTACTACTGAAACAAAATCATAACCAGTAGAGCAGCAGTAGTAATAAGGTAAACTAATCAAAAATTAAACTAGACCAAAAAATTAGCAGCACTAAGAAATCTAACTAACAAAACAAAAGAAACAAGTCTGATAACTTACTTAATGAGTTGGAACTTCATTATACTCAGAATTTACTTTCAGATCAGATCTTGTCTCTCAGAGACAAGTCAATAAATGGAACAAATATCTGACCCTTACCTGAGGGTATTCACATACCTGAGAGAGAGAGATAGATTGATGAAGAATAAGATTAGACAGTTACAGTACAGCAACTCCAAGGTCAGCCCCAAGACTTTAACCAAGACAGTCAACAGGAGTCCAACACTCACAAAACCCTCACAACAATGGAATGGACACCTCACAGCAGGCCTCAGTAGCAGCAGCAACCTTCAAACCCTCACAGAACCTCATAGCAGTATCAAACAGAACGCATTCAAGCAACAGCAGCCTCAAGAGGGGGAACAGCAGCCCTAAAAGGTAGCAAACAGGCAACGGCACCCTCAACGAGGTGGACGGAAACCCTCACAGGCAGCAAACAGGCAGCGGCAACCTCAACAAGGGGGATGGCAGCCCTAACAGGCAGCAAACAGGCAATGACACTCTCCAAAAGGGCCCTAACAGACAGTGGCTGCCACAAATAGACCTTGGCACCCTCCTAACAGGCAGCAGTACCCTAAACAAGGCAGCGGCACTCTCTCAACTGACAGTGACAGCCTCAAGCAGGCCTAAACAGACCTCAAACATCAATCGACAGGCTTTGTGCTTGTAATAGCTCCTTCAAGCCCTAAGGATTTAACTAAAGGGGTCAATTATTTTAAAGACCTCGTTGAGGAAGATGGGCAGGCTACTATAGCCGAAGTTGTTAACATGGCAACTTGATTTCCAAATACGGTTATTGAGGAGAAAAATTGTTGATTTTTGTACCTAGGAAATGTTCCCCTAGGTGACCTTTTGCCTAAGTCACTTAAGTGGGGAAATAAAATGACCCTTGCATTAAATGACTTGTGAAAAGCATTTAATGTAACTTTATAACTTAAAGTCACTTTTGGGTAAAAATTAGGTGAGTGAAATAATATTAAATGGGATTTAATGCGCAATTAATCTCATCCAATCTCAACCGTTGGATTAGATGCCCATTCACTTACCCTAGGGTTTCACCCAAAAAGGCAAGGGAGGCAAATGAGACTTCACTTTTGCAGATTCTTGTGAAGAGAGTGAAAGAGAGCAGCAAGAGAGAGGCACGAAAATCGAGGAAGCTCAAGAAGATATTAATGAACAGCAGCATGAATTTCGAGGAGGGAGCTAGGGCACATTTCCCAAGGAAATAACTCAGCACAGTTTTAGAGGCAGCTTCAGCGTGGAAGTACAGGGCACAGAAACCGAGGAGAGAATCCGTACAGCTGCATTAATTGCTGTACCATACAACACAGTTTTCGAGGAGTTTTTTGGGCACAGTTTTCAAGGTTATAGGCACAGTTATCGAGGAAGGTACAGCAACCATTTATTGCTGCTCATCCGTACAGCTAACTGGGCACAAATTTCAAGGGCCGTACATCAGAAATCCATACAGCTGATTGCACAGATTTCGAGGCAGCTTCTGTGGGTGTAAATTTGCTGGTTGAGATAAGTTGATTTTGACTGTAAATTTTGTACTGAGATTTTCTGAAGAAATAATATACTCTCTCTCTCTCTGACTGGTTTTCCACGTGGAGGTTTTTCCAGGGCTATTGGCCAAAAGTATAGTGTCTGAAATTTTACTCTGTGTGCATTTATTTTTATTTTCTGCTGAAATAATGAGTTACAGCAGTGTTTTATGTTGTTAGAAAAATGTTGTTATAATTTCCAGCCATATAAACTTGAGCTGAACATTAAACTGAAAACATTGACACTAAAACCAGCAAGCTGAAAAACTAAGAAAAATATACAAAAATGATAGTTTGATAAAATCCATTTCAAAGGAGAAATTATTGGAGGTTTTAACATATTTTCAAGGACAAAAGTCTGGGACTAGATGGACGGTCAGTTGATTTTTTCTGGGATTTTATGAGATGGTGGATGTAAAGTATTTTTATTCTTTGCATTTAACAGTTATTCAACCAATTTTCCCTAATTCACTGTTTATTTTATTTTATTTCATTTTATTATTATTATTATTATTATTATTATTATTTCCCTTGTAGTGTTCTAGATGGCATAGCGCCACTAGGTTTTATATCTTCTACTACAACATGGCCGTAGCCATGTTTCTAGTTTTCTTCACTTCCCTTTAATTTACTATCATATAAGAGGACAAGGTTCGTCAATTCAAACTTTCTTTTTAAGGTTTCTATCAAATTTGGACATCCTGATGATAGAGGGATACTATTATTTCTTCTTCTAGCTTATTAAGTTGGTATCGTCAATCTTTTTTAGCTTCTTCATAGTCAAAATTTAGGACACTAGCTATTTTACTGCTTCTTGTCCATATACCAATTTGAAAGGAGTTTGACCAATCGATCTTTTATAAGCAATCACGTATATCCAAAGGACAGCATTTACCTTGTCATCCCAATCATCTCGATCGATGTTGCATATCTTGGTAAGACCTTTCGACAAGGTCTTATTGAAAGCTTCCACTACCCCATTTGCTTGAGAATGATATGGTGAGTTCTTATAATGGTCAATCAAAAATTGTTTCATTAATACCTCAATTGTGCTATTCATGAAGTGTGTTCCTTGGTCGCTTATTAAAGTTAAGGGGCATCCAAACCTTGTGATTATGTTTTCATACATGAACTTGGTTGCTGCCTCTTTAGTACAACTTTCCACTTGTTCTGCTTCTGCCCATTTGGTCAAATATTCAACTGTTGTGATGATGTACCTTACTCCTGTTCTTTTTCCTTGCTTAGAAAAGGGACCTACAAAAGTCAATTGCCCAAATTTCAAATGGAAGGCTGGGGTTTATTGGTACCAAAGGCATCTCATCCCTTTTTATAGGTCGGCCTAGTCTTTAGCATTTATCACATTGATTTATCTTGTGTATGTAATCTCTGTGTAATGAGGGGCCACCATATGCATGTCCAGCATGTGCTTCTTGGAGAATACTCTCTCTCATGTTCTAATGCACATCTCCTCAATACATCATCAGGTCCAATCTTATATAAACAACCATTAATTAGCGTATATGAAGCAGCCTTCACTGCAACGATTTTATTTTTCTTTTCTGTGAATCCTTTTGGAGCATTTCCTTCTTGTAAAAATTGTACAATTTCAGCTAGCTCATGTGGTACAGCTTTGAATTTGAACAAGTGGGCATCTGGAAGGTCGTCATCAATCCCAGTCGATTATTCCCCTGTTTCAGCTCTAGAAAGATGGTCGGGACCAACATTATGAAGATTTTCTGCAATTTACTGTTTGCTGGTTTATGTCAACATTTCGTGGTTTTCACTTACAACCGGTTTTGCATTGGCTGTAAGTTACTTATGAAACTTTCAGTAACAATTAATGACACAGTAAAAATGCACTAACAGGCTGAAAAACACATTTAACAATCACACCATAAAATGATACTGATAAATTTTTGGCCAAAATCAAGCGCTGGAAAAACCCCCATGGGGAAAACCAGTTAGAGAGAGAGAGATTTATTATTTCTTCAGCAAATATTTCTGTACAAATTATTACAGTCAAACATGTACTTATCTGACCGACCAAAGTCACCCTGAGTGCTGCCTCAATTTCTGTGTCTCACTGTGTCTCGATTTCTGTCACTGTCTGTCTCGATTTCTGTGCCAGCTCTGTCTCGATTTCTGTGCAATAAAATCACCTCGAAAACAGTGCCAACCTTCTTGAAAACTGTGCAGCAGAAAATGCCTCGAAAACTGTGCAAAAAGACAGACCGTACGGACTGTACGGATTCTAGAAATCTCTGTATTTTCTAGAAATGTGTGCCCAGATTTCTGCATAGAAACTCGTGCCTATCTCCTCGGGAAATGTGCCCAGATTTCTTCTTGAAAATCGTGCAGTACGGACAGCATTAAATGATGCAGTACAGTCCCTCGATTTCTGTGCAAGCTGGGACTGCCTCGGGATCTGTGCAATGCTGAAATAAATCTGCTGATAATAAATGCAAAGTCTGTGTCTCGATTTCTGTGCCCAATGTCTCCAAATGGCCGCCTTGAAATTCGTGCTAATGCTCTTGGTCTCTCTGCTCTTTCTCTCTTCTCAAAATTCCAAGAATGAATGGGTTTGCCTCCCTCAACCCTTTTTGTCTAAACCCTAAGTGGGAATCTAATCCAACGGTGGAGAAAGACTCGATCCAATGGCTAAGATTCAATGAGAGTAAAAATCACATTTATTTAAATCACTTAAATAAATTTCACTCACCCACTTAAATTTATCAAAAAGTGACTTTAACTTTATAAAGTCTCATTAAGTAGCTTCTAATGTGAGGGTCACCTTTTTCCCCCTTCTAAGTGACTTAGGCAAAAAGTCACTTGGGGAACACTTCCCTAGGTACAAAACTAACACATTAGCTTTCCCTGGACATGTATAATAGCGCAGGCATGCATAGATGTTGACAGCCTTGCTTTTTAAGTAGGAAATAGAACACATTCTAAAAACAGAACAAAACTGAAAGCTGAACTGAACTGAACTACAAACTAAAACTTGTGAAATCTGAAACCACCGTGAACTGAGTTTAATCGAAGTCTGAAGCTAACAAAACTGGAAATATACTAAGATTGACGCATGCTCCCTGAAGGCATGCATGCCCCATCCTATCCTACATAACTGCACCTCCCTCACACTCTGCTGCACACAAAAACCTAGGCAAACTGCTACCATAACTGCTATCGTATGGACCTTTGAATATACCCTTTCTGCTACAAATATGCAGACCTGCTGACAGTGTGCACCCTGGCATTGTATCAGACCTAAACAAGGTAAAAATCTGTAACACAAACCTCAACTCCAAATAACAAAACACTTGTGAACATAAGTCAAGGATTTTTAATAAAACCTCACCATCAGACGACAATTGGGAGAAGACTCAAGATATAGTTCCCATACATATTTGGAAAGAATTTTATTCTACACTATAGCAATATGACCATGGATCGAGAGAAACCCCATCATTTTCATCAGTGTTTGCAACTACATGGAAAATATGCATTTGAAGAATCGAAGCTTCATTGAAAGGAATCCAAAACTCAAACAACATTACTTAATTTGCCCCCCACAGAGTTATTTGTGAACATGCCTCTGGGTTGGTTGGCTCCTTGAAATCCAATATCACATCCTATACTTCGTTGTTATCAGCAATTACCCTTGTTTCATAAGGTGGCATCCAGGTACCTTCCAGACATTCTACATATTGCTTCTTACTAAGTTGCAAGTTCCACCTAAGCTCCAATATTTCAGTTCAATTTGCATGATAACTTAAATAGAATGATTAGGAAGTCAAATGGGTCTAGCTTAGGTGGTTGGGAGAAATGATTGTTATCCTCTCCACCCAGTTTTAGTTCCCACCTGTGTTGACAAAGCCTCAATCTTCTGTGGAATATTGTTTACCCTGTGGGTACCATCCTTGGAATGAAGAGAAGTACCCAGTGGATTTCCCCGGGATATCCATTGTATGGAAGAAAAAAATTGAAATGATTAGGAACTAAACTTGAAAACAATCACCAGAGTAGCATTTCGTAACCATAACCTAACCATGAAATGCACAAGTATTCTATCTGAGTACATTGAAAATTATCCCATCACAATGTGCAAGGCAGTACGTGTTTTTCGCACTACAGAGTTTCCAAACAATACACTAGTGAATGGCAAACATTTTTCAATTGTATTATAATATGCTTAACATGGAAGAATTGCACTGCCGGTATTAACAAAAAGAGACGGCCTTTTGATAATATGAGAAACTAATCATTTCACAAGCCAAACAGATTATATAATATAATTGAAAATGTCTTACCAATTCTCTAAAGTTTACATGATTTTACATTACGTTAATATGTCAAACTACCAAAGCCCTGTTTGGTATTCAACTGCAGATAAAATCAGTTGATAATATACAAATTTGACACTGTAGACAAGATCTCCTGTTTTGGCCTTGTCATAATGCAAATTTGGTATTGTAGTACAGATCTCTTATTTTTGCTTTGTCAACTGCATTCTATTAAACAATATGTTAACAGCACTGAAATTGGAAATTGGGAGAGGCGGGACAAATATGACCCACTGCAATTGCAATAAACAATCAAAATAAGCCATAACCTAATTAGTTGATATAATATTTGGCCAATGAATGTACAAAGAGAACAATGGATCAACAGGCAGCACAAACACAAAGCGAAATGTCAACACTACCTCAAAATTCAGACCAAAAAAATTTTCATAGATACGATCATCAGTTGAATATCATTTCTCTTCCTCTTCCTCTTCAGATTCAGCAAAGACTGTTTCCGGCTGTGTCTGTGCATATGCAGGTGCAATAAACTTGGGATCTTTTGCAGCAGCATCAGCATATTTCAATATAGCCTCCCTTGGGTCTTCCTCCATCCATGTCTCCTTGATCATCCCCCCTTCCTGTAATAATGAAACTTGAGCCTTAACTGGTTGTCATTCATGAAACATAGCAAATGTGCAACTCTTAAAAAATCCCATACCTTGAGAAGGTATTGTGTCAACAAGCTGCCCTTCGTTGATCCAACCCTCCCACCAAAACCAGGACCTGTGACTGGCAAATCAGGCCTCTGTGACTTGATAGGATCCATCCGTGCTTTTTCCCGTTGCCTCTTACGACTAGGTTCATCTCGAAACAGGGGCAGGGCATGTGGGTTGTGAATGACAAGTTTGGCTTCAAAATCATCCAAGGACTTTTTCCTGGGTGCTCTTGCAACACAAACAAGTGCCCCCCTCTCACTCAAAGCTGGATCATATAATATATGTGTTCCACCTTCTTTTTTATCACCAACTGTAGCAAAGACCTTCATAAACAGTAGAGCACATTTAAACCATTTAACTTCAAAATAATACCAGTAAGAGAAATTTGAAACAAAAATCAACTAATAAGTAATATGTCATGCCAAAAGTAAGATTGCAAAGGCTAAGCAACACTTTAATGCCTAGCAGAATACGTAAAAAAACTTTTATACAGATTTTAACTTTGAAAACAGTGCTGATTTCTGAAAATTGAAGTAAACTAATAAACATTGCCACATCATGACAAAATCAAGCATGCAAAGGCTAAGCAGTACTGCCAAGAAGATTACACATACTAAGAATGCTTCTGTGCTAATTCTTGAACAATTTCCCACCAACAGATTACCAATATAAAAGGCAAGCCTTAGTTGAAGTTAACTCCCCAGTTTAATATCAAAGCCACAGAAGGATATGAACCTGAATGTGCAACTGGCAAATTCACAAAGATGGAGTGATTTTCATTCCCAAAGAATACCTGGTAGGTGCATTTATTGTTATTAAGAACTCCATAAAAGGAGAACAGTTGAGGATGAAAGCCAGATTTGGGCAATTTTCAAATAACAGTTCCAGAAATCTCCTAGACAGGGTGTCATAACTATAGGAGAGAAGTCAACTTTCAAGGAACAAAAAGCCTAAAAGGTGAGTGGTCCCTGCTATGCTATCTCAATCAAAGAGGAATATCCTCTCATAATCAAGATACAAACCCTAGATTTAGAGATGTTTAAGGCAACCAAGGACATGAGAGATGGAGTTCCCTAGGATAGATTGGCTCCCCTGTAAGTTTAACAAAAAGCTCTAGCAGATCACTAGGAACAATTTTCTGCAGATCTGCCGCAAGTCTTTAGAAGCATCAACCATAGGGGAACAAGTTATTGTGAGACTTATTGAACTCATCCTAAAGGATCAAAAAGGGAACACAATGGAGGCTGGAGACCTTCACTCCTCTATTCTGTTCTTATTTTCTTATGCAATAGAGGCTATTGTCAGTTCACCCTCTATATTAGTGCTTTCACAAATAACAGCAATTGCATGTAGATTAAAACTGAATTAGGATTAGTTAAGGGCCATGGCATCGACACCATGCCAGCATTTTGTGAACCCACTTGAGAGTGTCCTTGTAGTGAACAACAATGTTATGAAAGTGGTTTAGGCCCTAGGGTGATAGGAAAAGACAATTTAGGACCGCAATAGGAAAAGATGGCCAGTATATACTTGTTCAGAAGATTTATTCATCACTTTAAGCTAGCACAAAACTAGATGGCCAGTATATACTTGTTCAGAATAAACAGCACCAACATTTTGCTAGGATTTATTCATCACTTTAAGCTAGCACAAAACTAGATTTTGGTGTCCAGCAATGCATTAATACAGTGAAAGAATAAAATCATGAACACTTACCTGATTAAGGCGCGGATGCCAAGTACAACGTACAACACTGTGCACTGGGGACACACCAATTCTTAATACCAATTCCAGTGTTTGCCTGTCATAGAAATATAATAAGCCTCCAGACTTACCATCCCTTTCAACAGAGGTTCCTGTATATATTAGCCTCTCATCTGGACTAAATGCTACATTAGTTTGAGCATAGTTGTTTGGAAGATCCTTGAATACTCGCAGTGGAGTTATAGTCTTCCGTAGATCCCAAACCTGAGAACAGATAGAATTTAATATCTACAAAGCATCAAATAAAGACAAGCTACAAAATGAACAGCACTCAGCAAGTAAGCACTACCTAGACAAATCTGGAAAACAAATATAAAACAAACAGAAATGATAAATACAACAATTACCTTGAGCGTTTCATCAATACTTCTGCTCAGAAGGGTATTTCCATCAGCAGAAAACTGGAGGCCTGTGATATCATCGTCGTGTCCCTTGGCAACATATAAATCTGGTCTGCTTCCCCATCCTGGTTTAAGATTCCACACCTGCAATATGCATAAATTGATTGCTTCGATCAACACTAAACCAGTCTTTGATAATATAGAGCAACATTTCATCTCAATTCAAAATCAGCATGTCTGGTGTAGATATATAATGCACCTGTATTGATCCATCACCAACACCACCTGCAATGCATTTCCCATCACGACCCCATGCACAAGCAGTCACTGGTACTCTTCCAGGTTTTGCAAGTTTAGGCTTAATGACCTGAAACCCAGAATGAGATTGGCTTTGTTAAAATTACTATACATCAAAAGACATTCATCTGTACAAAAGGTTTTTAAAAAGCTCAAATCAGCAAATTGGTTTGTTCTACATATAATATCATTAAAATAAAATAAGCTGGCTACCTCTAGCAGTTACTTTGGTAAAATTTGGAATTTAAGGACATTCTTGATGAATCAACTTAAACATTGTTCTCTAGCTACTTCCACAAGGTAAAGGACATGTTGAGCTTTGCCTTATGGGAATTCAATTAAAATCAAGAAAACGAATACGTAATAGTTCTGCTTTGAAATGTGTTGACAG
The DNA here is from genome assembly GCA_027924585.1 of Larix kaempferi. NCBI lineage: Eukaryota > Viridiplantae > Streptophyta > Pinopsida > Pinales > Pinaceae > Larix > Larix kaempferi. The sequence continues at coordinate 6,931,201 of BSBM01000173.1, read as the reverse complement.
ATGGAAGGAATACTTAATTAGCAAATGAATACAAGTTAAAATGAGATTTCTTAGGAAACAAAAAAAAATCAAAAATCTGCACAGTGAAAGGCATTTGGACCTGCTTCTGACTTTTAAAGTCATTTACATCCCAAATACGAAGGGAACCATCCTCTGAGGATGTCAATACTGTTTGCTTCTCCTTAGGGTGCCATTCTCCACATGTCAGACCTGATATATGCCCCTTTGTATTCTTAAGGTCACGCAAATACATGTCACCTTTAACAAACTCTCCTAAAGTGAGGCCATCACGGTCATAAATCTGCAACAATAAAACAAAAACTGCATAAGTTTCACATTGAAACGCCTGCACATAAGGCTTTAGAGGATAGTTGTAAAAGAAGACATAAGCCCCTTTCCCTTTAAAAGTTAAAACTCATGTTCATTAAAAGAACTATGAAGTAAAGAAACAAAAAATATCAGAATTAAACACCTTTGCCTGGGCTGATCCAGTTACACACAAAAATCGATCAGAAGTTGGACTCCAGCTTAAACTACGAACTTGATGACCTTCAGATGGTTCTAGCTGTCTGAATGACTTCAGCTGAGAAGTCATACCTTGAAAATCATACATACGAACAGAGTAGTCGTAGCTACCTGTAAGAACCCGTGATCCTGTGTGGTCAATAGCCAAGGCTGAAACAACCTGCATACAGTTCCAATGATAGGTGATGTACTACAATGACTTTCCAATGACAAGTAAGGTTCTTTGCATACTGGAACAATCTTCACAAAAATTGTCTGTACTTGTAATAGAAATAGACACGTTCACCAAGGTAAGAAAATGCATTTCAAATTTCAACGCAAAACAAGTTATTTTGAAAAATGCTGTTTTAAAAAATTAAATATAACAGAAACAGAATAGACACATTCACCTAGGTAAGAAAATGCATTTCAATGCAAAACAAACCGATTTGAAGGTGGGAGGAAACACCAAAAAATCCAGCCATGCTAAGGGTTGGTGTGCCCAGGCTGGGTGCGATCCCCGGGTGATTTTGATGGCTTAGATGCCCCCGGGTCATTGTTTCTTAGACCAAAGGCCAGTCCCGCAAGTCCAGGACATTCGAGCAAACAAAAAAAAGAGAATTACAAAATGAGAAATCACATAAAAAACATTCCAAAAGGCATAATAAAATGGGATTAAAGAAAGGAAAATAAACTTTAACAGATGCATTAAAAAGACTTCCCTCAACCACGGGGCAGTAAACGGAAACCTGGGGAGAGAAGGACAAATTCAAGTTAAATTTGTTTAGTGCATAGGACAAAATACCAAATAATGTAGCAAAGGCTATTGGATTAAAAAGACTTCCCTCAACCACAGTGCAGAAAAGGAAAATCTGGGGAAAGAAGGCCAAGGCCAAATTCTATTTAAATTTGTCTGGCGTATAGGACAAAAAACAAACTAATGTAGCAGAGGCCCTTGGTCTTTGTAGAGGCTTGGAGTTGGCAATAAGATTTAGCATGGGGCAGCAAAGGGAAACCTGGGGAGAGAAGGACAAATTCAAGTTAAATTTGTTTAGTGATAGGACAAAAAACCAAATAATGTCGCAGAGGATATTGGATTAAAAAGACTTCCCTCAACCACAGTACAGAAAAGGAAAATCTGGGGAAAGAAGGCCAAGGCCAAATGTGTGACTCGAAGTTTATTATTGACATATCAATGGAACATCTAGACTCTAACCCCGTCGAATGTCGCCCTTACAAGAAATTATGAAAGTTAAAGCATTATTATTTATTTCATGAGACAAATTTTAACCACGTTATGAGGAAATTTTAATTTAATGTAGAGACCATTTGAATAGCCAGGCATGGGCAAATCTTCACAAAGGAGTTTCAGAAGTCAGGTGAGGGGAGGTCTTGGCTCTGCGTCACCCAATACACCCTCATGATGCTGTGAAGACCTTTTTAACTGTGCATTCTTCAAGGAAGTAGCATTCTTGTTCAAATGCATCACTTGCAGACCTTCCTCATTGTCTGGTGTTCTGCCAGGCCTTCTTCTTGAGGCTTATTTTCTAACTTGCGTCTGCCGTTATCCAGCATGCCTCCTCAGTGGCATCACTAGTCTGGTCAAAGAGATAATGAGCTCTGTCTGGAGTTGAATACCATCCAATCTCAATTTGAGACGATGCACTTTGTTAGGTCCTCTAGGATTGAAGCAGACTGTTCTTGGGATGCAAAAGCAGACAGCCCACTGATAAACTCACTATAGCAGAACTGGTAGATCCCTTAGAGAAAGAATCAAGGGACTGCAAGCAAAGCCTGCATGCATCAGATAGCAAGGAACTTTTTAAAGAGGAACTCTTTTTTTAATTTAATGCAAAAGTTGATTGAATGGCGAAGCATGGGAAAAATCTTCACAGAGGGGTTTGTGGGTAAAGTCAGGTGGGTGAGATCTTGGCTCTGCATTCCCCAATGCACCCTCATGATGCTGTGTTAAGACCTTTCCAACCCTGCATTGTCCAAGGAAGTAACATTCTTGTTCAAATGCATCGCTTGCAGACCTAACGGTCCGGTGCTCTGCCAGGCCTTCTCAAATCTCAATGCTTATTCTCTAGCTTGCATATGCCATTATCCAGCATGCCTCCTCAGTGGCATATTCTCAATGTTGTTAGTCCGGTCAAAGAGCTCAATGGGCTCTGTCTAGAGTTAAATGCTATCCAATCTCAATTTGAGACCATGCACTCAGAAATGCATATTTTGTAAGGTCCTCCATGAATTGCAGCAGACTGCTCTAGGGATGTGAAAGAAGAGAGTCATTGATCTTGCAGACAAATTCACTATAGAAGACCTTGTAGATCAATTAGAGTTAGCATCAAGGAACTGCAAGCAGAACCTGCATTCCTCAGATATTGCAGACAGACTCACTGAGACCACTGATATTGGAGAGAGCCTGAATGAACAACTAATATTACAGACAAACTCAAGGGACTGCATGCCTCAGATAGCATGTAACCTTTTAATAAGGAAATTTTTAATTTAAAATAAAGGCCCAATTGAATAGCCAAGCATGGGACGAATTTTCAAAAAGGAGTTTCAGAGTTAAGTCAGGTGAAGGGAAGTTTTGGCTCTGCGCTACCCAATGCACCCTCATGATGCTGTGAAGACCTTTTTAACCCTGCAATCTCCAATGAAGTAGCATTCTTGTTCAAGTGCATTATTTGCAGACCTTCCTCACGGTCTGGTTTTCTGCCAGGCCTTCTTATCAATGCTTACTTTCTACCTTGCCTCTGCAATTATCCAGCATGCCTCCTCGACAACATATTAACAATGTTTCTAATCTGGTCAAAGAGCTCAATGATCTCTGTCTGAAGTTGAATGGCCTCCAATCCCAATTTGAGACCATGCACTCATAAATGCATACTTTGTGAGGTCCTCTAAGAATTACAGCAGACTGTTCTTGGGATGTGAAAGCAGAGAGCCACTGATATTGCAGACAATCTCACTATAGCAAACCTGGTAAACCACTTAGAGAAAGAATCAAGGGACTGCAAGAGGAGCCTGCACACCTCAGATAACATGTATTGCAAACCCAGAAGAAGGAAATAAAGAGCCAGAAGAAGACAGCTCAAGGGGATGCACACTAAGGTAATATGAGTGATATTGGGTGTTTGGATGACCCTACCTTGGGTGAGTCCTTTTTGGACTCTAGTGAGACTCGGGATGCTGGAGAAGGAAGAAGCAGGGAATGTCAGTTCCTCACCAATCCAGCATGGTAACAGCTACTCGGGGAATGTTAGTTCCTCACCAACTCCATCTTGGGTGAGTCCTTTTTAGACTCTAGCGTGAGACTCGGATGCTGGAGATGGTAGAAGCAAGGAATGTCAATCTAGGCTTAAGTATGAATTTAATTATTTTTTTGTAGACACTAAACATCTTCGGTATGAATGTTGTATGAACCTTGGTTCCATTTTTATTGTTTCGTAAGGGAATGGAATACCCTCTGTTTTTAAGGTTTCTGATCCACTGAGAAGGTTTTTGTAATACTAATTTTAACATCAGTGATATCAATTGATACAACAAAAGCTGTTTTTATGGTTTCTGTCCCACTAAGAAGGTTTTTGCAATACTAATTTTAACATCAGTGATATCAACTGAAACAACAAAGGAAAAGCAGATAGAAAGAAGCTTGCAAATCCTGCAGTGTGTAGCCCTACCGAAAACATTTTACTCTCTGTAATATGATAAAATTTATTTCTCTGCATTTCTGAGAGAAAAAATCCTCTCAACCCCTCCACATAGGAAAAAAAACAAGAAAAAATATTAAAAAAGAAACCCACCCTGGAAATCGCTGGAAAATTATACAAATGGAAATTCTGTTCACATGAAACCCCCAAATTGAACCCTACACCCATAGCCATTGAATTCATAATTATTGGATAACTTTGAATGATTTCAAACTTCAAACCTTTGTATGGCCCCTGAGCACAATCTCATTACTTAAAGGCACCCTGAAATCGACGGCATCGTCTTCATCATCGGAATCACCGCTGGTTTCGTCGTCGCTTCTGCGTTTGGAAGGTCCTACCATTTGGCCATTCCCCGCTCCCTCTTCTAAATACGGAGGCTTTGGAGGACCTATTGTTTCCTCATTATCATGGTCATCGCTATACTGCGCAGGCGGTCTTGGAGGTCCAATCATGATCTCCGCCTCGCCATCGCCATCCTCGTCTCTAACGAATTGGGGTGGTCTTGGAGGTCCTACCATGATCTCTGCCTCCCCATTGCCATCCTCGCCTCTGACGAATTGGGGCGGCCTTGGAGGGCCTACAAATCTATCAGAATCCTCTTGTTCAACCAAATTGGAGGGAGGCCGGGGAGGACCAAACTGACGTCTGGGCCGTGGCTCCTCTGGCCTTTTGGTGGCAGAGTGTATGGATTCCAAAGGGGCCTGTTTCTTCTCCTGTTTACCAAACGACAGAGGGAAACAGGCCCGCAGGCCATCCTGTACTTCTGCTTCATCGACAACACCCGGACCCTCTTCCTGTTCATCAATTTTACATCAGTCCAATGCATAAAACAGGAGGAAAATAACACAATCCGTAGATAACCTGAAATCACAAAATTAGTTTCGTTACAGAAATGCGGGATGGTATCAGAAGAGAAGAAATGATTGGAAAAGCCATACGTTTTTTAAACCCTCTTCGTCGTCTGAAGCCATGAATTCGTGAGGACTCAACCGTTGTAAGCTTACGATGATAAGGATTTTCCCAGCAAGATGACTCCAAATAACAGAAATAAATGTATAGAGAGAGTTTAGCGACTCCTAGTAACTGAAATAAATGTATATATAGAGTTTAACGGCGTAAGTGAATCAATAAGCCTCAACTCTTCAACACCACTCAGGCACGGTCACGTGGTATTGTATTTATACATTTAAGTTCTTCAACACCACTCAGGTACGGTCACATGGTATTGTTTTTATACATTTTAGTGTTATATTCTTGACAAGTGTTTGTTATTGTTATAGTGTGAGAGAAGGTGTTTTATTTCTTTCTTACATTATTCACTATGTTTAGAACGTGTCTTAAATAAACAAATTAGTTTAAATCACTGTTTTTTTTTTCCCAAGAAAAAAGCGTAATTTTATTCACAGAGGTGAAAAATTACATTCTGTATATGCGTATAGCATGCGATCATCCATTGCAGGACGTTACATTAGTAGCAAAAAATTTCAGTTTTGCAGTCCAAAGAGTTTCATCAAAAACCAATATATGGCCAATAATTACATCATAAAACCAACATATCGTAATATGGCATATTAACCAAAATAAAAAACAGTTGGATCCCCGATCCTCCTGTTTTCCAAAAAAAGACCATAATCTAAAGAGTATGAAAGGGCGCAGCCTTTCTAGAGTATCCAGAAAATTAAAAAACATCCATAGTATATAGTGTCATCAACAAAAAACTGTTCCAGCAGCTAATCCTGTAAAACTGTGTCCATAAAAGGTCGATGATAAAATTCATAGTCTGTCCCATCTCGATGTTCTATCACTTTCCACAGCCCCACTGCCAAGTCCCTGCCAGCCTTAGCAGCCTGGTCCGCCTCCTGGTTGTTCTCCCTGTATATATGTCTGCAAGAAAAATGTAAGAAGAGCATCTTCAGTTCCAAGATATCCCGTAGAATATTATCAAGTCTAATATCCCTGCAGTGTTGTGTACCAGATGCCCAATTTGTGACATTCATAGAGTCTCCATACACATTTAGCTGTTGACAGTCAACCTCCCTAGCAAACAATAGGAGTAGCATGAGGCTCATTAATTCAGCATAATTGTTCCCACCCTCCCCCAAACCCCAGTACATGTGGTAAGAGTGGGTACGAGATAAATGTAGAATCGCCCCTCCCCCACATTTGTATTCAGAAGTAGACCCATCATAGAATCCCCAAGGTAAGGAGTCATCAATCTCAAGTGCTAGGACTTCTCGTTGTTTTGCAGCTTTGATGTGGTGTGGATAGGCCTTTAAAAAACCACATATCTGTACAGCAGAGACCACCGGAGTACAGGGTTTATCATTAAAGACCATTCCATTCCGTGCCAACCAGATTCCCCATGCCACCAGCAAAGGAAGATTTCTGTAGCACAAACCAATAGGGTCCCCATACCACTGTGACCATGCGGCCAGAATCGTATCCCCATCCCAATTAAACATAGTGTTTGTCAGTCGGGAGCATTCCGCCCAAACCTGCACCATGTATGGGCAGCGCAGGAATAAATGATGACATGTTTCCTCATTTGCTTTGCACAGAGTGCACCACCCAGGCCCCGTCCGATTCTTGCGTTGTAAAAAATCCCAGGTAGGGATGGAATCATTAAGAACACACCACATGAAGATACGGTGTTTCAATGGGCAGTTAATCCTCCAAAGGTATTTCCACCACCCCACCAAAGCACATGGATTATTGAAATGACATAGGCTTATGTAGCCATTCCTAGGTGTGTACATTCCATTTGGTGCCCCCTCCCATACCAGAGCGTCCTCCCTGTTACGAATGTGTACATGTGAGCAGTTGAGTGCACAGTAGTATGTTCTCAATTCCCCCTGTTCCCCCACAGAGAGTGCCAATGTATCAGCCCCGATCCACGACTGATTCCAAAGGTTGGTTCTATCCTGAACAACGAGCTGGGATAAGTAAGTGATGCCAATTTCACGCAGGGATATAATCAAATCATCAGATAAGATATGTCTTCCAGCACTCCCATACCAGGGATCTTCCCCAACCCGCAGAGCCATTCCATTCCCTATATTCCAGGTAAGAAGATCACCAATCACCGAAAAAGATTTTATAACAGCTTTCCATATGACAGAGCAACCAGAATGAGTCTTATTCGTAGCCCGTACCCAGTCCATTAAAGAAACAGGGAAGATATACTTATGTGTGACAACTCGTGTCCAAAGGCTTTCAGTTTTCAGCAGTCTCCAAGCCCCTTTCGCCGCCAGTGCACTTGAGAAGAGATGTATGTTCTTTAGACCCCAACCCCCTAAGACTTTTGGGATTGCGATTTTCTGCCACCGAACCCAAGGTGAAACAAAATCACCTTTCCCACTCCATAGAAATCGAAAGCACAATTTCCTAACCGTTTCCAGCGTCCCTTTGGGGATCCAAGAGAGGGACATCCAGTACACCGGTATGGCCTCCAACACCAATTTTACCAGGACCAGCCTCCCAGCCCGAGATAACCACCTGTGACTCCAAATCTTCAATCTCTTGTGAAATTTTTCAATGAGCCAGTGCCAGTCCTGTTTGGTGTATGAATTAGGTTATAGGTGGTATCCAAGGTAGCAAAAGCCATCATCAAGAATTAAGAAAGTGAAAGGGAAGAGCCTCCGAATAGTAGTGATCTCATCATCCCCAAGGAGGTGTGTCGAAATAGTAGATTTTTTGTCATTAATCTCCATTCCCGTAGCTCGTGAGAAGAGTTTAAAAATGTCCTGGAGAGTTTCCATATCCCTAGCCGACCCAGAACAGAAGATGAGTATATCATCCACGAAAAGTAGATGTGTGATAAATAAATCAGGAGCCACTTGTATCCCCTGTAGTGTGCCATCCCTGCAAGCCCTCTTCAATGCTCTACTAAGTCCTTCCGCAACCAACAGAAACAATAATGGGGAAAGAGGGCAACCCTGACAAAGACCCCTTTCAGACCGAAAGAAAGGTGATGCTGCACCATTTATTAGTACCGCAAAGGATACTGTAGTAATACAGCTCATGATCCACCTAATAAAATCCACAGCAAAACCCAGATGTGTAAGTAGTACATAAATATACATCCAGCTCACCTTGTCATATGCTTTTGACAAATCAATCTTGATAATGGCTCCTTTGATTCTCTTAGATTTCATACTATGGATGCCCTCTTGGGCTACTCCAATCGCCTCATGAATTTGTCTGCCTTCCAGAAATCCAAATTGTTCCTCAGAAATCTGCTTGGACAGGATGATTTTCAGTCGCCTGGCAATAATTTTAGACACCACCTTATATACACAATTACACAATGAGATGGGTCTGAAATCACTTAAGGAAGAAGAATTGTCAGCTTTAGGTATGAGGGCTAAAAAAGTGGAGTTTAAAGCAGCTGGGATCCGCCCCGAAATTCTAGTGTCTTCCACCATCTGCAGTAGATCCTTCCCAATTAGTTCAAAGAGTGCTATGAGGAATTCCACAGTCCATCCATCTGGCCCCGGGCTTTTATCTTTTTGAAAACTCTGTAACACTCCCTTCAGCTCCTCTTCAACTACTACAGCCATCAGTGCATGATTGTCTTCCTCATCCACAAACCGAGGAAAAAGTTATGCCATCCTGACAATCTCCAGAATACTAGCCTGTGCAGGTACCTTAAAGAGTGATTGGAAATGATCAACCCCCACCCCAGCCATACTTTCAAAAGTAGTCTGGTGATCCCCCGAAGAGTCTTCCAGGCTCCATATGGTATTAGATGCCTTTCGACCTTTAGCATATGCATGAAAGAATTTAGTATTCTCATCCCCAACCGAGAGCCACAGTGCCTTGCTTTTAAGTCGCCATGTTTCCTCTTTTTCCAATAAAAGCAAGTTCCTCCTACCTTCCAGAGATGTCAAATGTGCTTTTTCTTCAATAGAGCCAAGACCCCCAGTGCCAGAGTCATAAATAGACTGTAGTTCCAATTCAATCGCCTTCAGTTCTCTTTCATCCCTACCCTTCTTTTCATAGGCCCATTCCTTTACAGATCTCTTAATTCTTTTGATATTAGCAGAGAACTGATGAGAGGCAGTTTGTCCCCCCCCTGGGTTGTAGTGTACCCAAAGGGATCTCACCAAGTCAAAAAAGGTCTCATCTTGTAACCAGATCTTATTGAATTTCATCGGTCCAGCAAGTTTAGTAGGACCATCCCTAATCTCCATGAAAATGGGAAAGTGGTCAGATGAGCCCCCCGACCCTACCCACTGTCTCAATAGGTATCTTCTGTCCACAAAAAGTTCTGACACCAGAAACCTATCCAGCCGTTTCTCAACCCTATAGTCACCTGTCCTGTTATTCCTCCATGTAGCTTTAAGTAGGGTAGGTTCAATATCCAACAAACCATGTGTAACCAGCTTGTGGGTGAAGTAGTCAGCTAATGGATCAGGCCTAGCCCTACTACCCCATACTTCAGCCGGGCCAAGTGAAAAATTTAAATCCCCACCGAGGATCGTATTCCCATCCTACAGCACAGGATTCGAGAGCAGTGAATCCCATAAAGGAACCCGGTTCAAATATGGTCCATAAACGTTTACCACCGTAAAGATTTCACCAATATCAAGAGAGCTGCAAGTCATTCCCAATGCCGCTTCCACACCCCAGAGGTTAAGGCACTGCACCGAATGAGAGTTCCAGCCCATAGCCAGGCCACCGGACCGACCACGAGCATCCAAGGTAGCAAAGGACCATCCTCCAAACCAGCTTTCAAGTAACGTTTTAATACCCTCACCAACACCCATAGTCTCCTGGAGTAGAATGATATCTGGGTGTTCAATGGATACCACTCTACGAAGTGCTGCTTTTTTATGGGGACCAGCAAGACCCCTGCAGTTAAAAGACATAACCTTCATTAACGACCCCTCTTCGGGGCACGCACTGCTCTAAGCGCCCGTTCAATCGTCACCTGTTTGCCCTCCATTAGGTCTATCTTGGCCTTGGATTGTGCTTTAGAGAGATTTGATTTCCTACCACGGCCCTTCCCAATTTTATTCACCCCAGCCCCCAGCCCACCCGGGGAAACTTTGGTAAGTGAACGAAGAAAATATCCAGAGTCCGATGAGGTAGTAGTAGTAGGTGAAGTATATCCATCAACAGGCCCTAGATCATATCCAGACGGTAGGTCCAACAGCCTCATCCCCGAGTCCGGCATAGTAGTGTGAGTGGAGGAGGGGGTAAGTGGAGAGGTAGGGATGTCAGGTTCGATACCAATAGGTTCCCCCATATCCAAAGCCGAGGAGATATGTAAATTTTTCAAAGCCTCTAACCAGTCCGGATTATCCAAAGTGCAATTTTTTAAAACAAAATGAAAGGAGAGGGGATTAATGGAATGAGTAATACCCGCCGACGACGGCCCAGGAGTCGTTGCAGGAGCAGTTTGAAGCACCATCGCTGAAGAACCAGGTACCGGCTGTCCACCAATGTCCACCGCCAAACCCTGTTCCTGAGGTAAACCATCAGTCTCATCCGCCGAAGCCCCAGGTCCCGTATGAGCACCACCCAGTGGGTCTTCCATTTCCCGTGTGTTGTCATGACCCTCATCCGCTTCCAATGCCACGACAAGAGGAGGTCCGGTAACTGTAGCAGGAGTCGGCCGTGAAGTTCCCGCAGCATAAGTAGATTTATGAGTCCCTCCAGATTTCCTCCGAAGCGGAAGATGACATTCAGCCACCGGGTGACCATAAGCATGACAATGGCGACATCTGAATGGAACGTTTTCGTAGTCCAATTTCTGAGCATAAACGAAGGGTCCCCAGCTGAGGTTTACATCCGGTGCTAACCCATCTCTGATATTCAGGTTTACAAGAATACGGGCAATCTTCCTTTGTCGGGTCTGGAGAAAACTGTAATCCCCATCCAAATAGGTACCAATCAGATTACCTATCCCTTTAAAATGTCTCTCCGACCAGTAATGCAGTGGCAATCCCGGTAGCCGAACCCACAAAGGAACAATATCAAGCCGTTCACGGCTCGCATCAAACATCAGATGCCAGGGTTTGATCATGACTGGGTAATGGTCCCAGCTCCAGTTGGAGTTAAGAACCCATCTAGTATGTGCCTCCGAGTGGAAGTTAAATGCGAACCAGTTGCGGGTTAATTCCACAACTTCAGGGGAATAACCTAATTCAGCAGCCCAATTTTCTCCCACCCATGCCTCAATGGTGCTCAGAGAGAAAGATCTACCCAGAGCCTTACCAACCAAGGTTATACTGGACATCGTGAGTAATTGATGCCACTCAATGTCTTCACCCAGGGCATAGTTATATTTGTGCCTGCTCAGCTTGAGCCATCTTTTTTGCCTCGTTTCACCAGATGTGAGGAATCATCTGATGATGGCCCTCCCCATTCTTCAGAACGAGTGCCAGATCCCACACAAGGGCTAGCGAATCCACGATGTTCATGCACTTCCAGTAACCCCTGCCGTGATACCTCCTTCGCCCCAGCAATGTCTATGACAGGAGAAGTGTTCGTAGATGTTACCACCCTACCGGTTCCCTGAGTTCCATCAAGAGCCGCAAGTGCACCATTCTTTCCCACCGCCGAGACCTCGAGGGCATTGAGAACCTGTTCAGAAGACCATAGAGCAGTCCCAACCTCCGATAAAGGTGTAGCTGAAGGAGTACGTTCTGTCAAGACGTTTAACGGCCCGGAACCTGGGGAGCTGGCAAGAAACCCGGAGGGCGAGAACCCTATTTCCGTGTTGTTCGCCATAGTAGGTAAATTCACCGCCCCATCCGCAGCAGAAAGTGTCCCATCTTGCCACCCGACACCCAAAGGCTGGGTCCAGATGGACAGATCATCCGACGCATCAAAGGCATAGTCCACCAGTTCTTCATACCGCGCCATGATGGGCACGCCCACAGTAAAAAATTAAGCAGTAAAGTAGGCTATACAAACCCCCGAGGGTTTAACCATGAACCAAAAGACCCAGTAAAAAACAAACGGGAGAAAAATAGTGTAGTTCATCACCCCGCAGGTAATAGCGTCAGGCTGTAGCCTGACCGTGTGCAAACCCCGACGCCCATCACAAGATCCGCCATTGTAAACCCTTGCGAGCTCCAAGAAAACTCATCGCATACCAGATCCCTCCCCATTCGATCATTCCTAAATGATTGTTCTATTTGTAAGCCCCATAGTATTATTATTTAAATGAATTTTTTTTTATTACCATCTAAAAATTGACGATTTTGTTGGTTTAAATCGTGATTCCGAATGCATAAATGGATTTACGCCAAGGATAATTTTAGGGGCGAAATTTAGTTCATGGGCTATTTTTCCATGTTTTTTTCCAAAAAAAAATCGTCAATTTGCATTTTTTGAAGCCCCATTTCATCCAATTTTGATGGGGTAAACTTTTTTCACTCTAACAATCGTCAAATTATTATATAAACTATATAAAATCCTTAGAAATTGAAATAATTTTAGAAAAATATCGCCAAATATTTTATAGTTGACATTTTAAGAATTGGTAAGATTCGTCAAGGTTTATACACTTTTAAATAAGTATGGGTCCTTAAAATTATCCCTAATTTTACGCTCTCAAATATCCCATAACGCATCAAGATTATGTAAGTTTAAATAGTCTTTGAGATTTTAAACATTTCTTAAAAAATTATTGGATTTCATTGAAATCATGTCGAAAAAATGTTGTTGTGATGAGGAATGTTTCACAAGATCACAAATACTCACATTTGTGACAATTAATCTACAGCCCTTCACGCAAAATTATGCATGAATCAACAAACATCCTTCATTGGCTTATCTCTTGAGCTTAGAACATTTTCTATAAAGAATCAAGTTGTGATAGCATGCATGTATTTATTATTGATATTCAATCACCTCTAGCTTAAACAAATCATTATTGTTTCATACACTAAGAGCAACCCAACAACTAGGGGTTGCCTTTCCATTTATAGGCCATTTTTTCCATTGAGGAAAGGTGACCCAATTACCTAGAGATAGATGGGTTTTTAGGATGGTAAGATTCGCCAAGGTTTATACATTTTTAAATAAGTATGGGTTCTTAAAATTATCCCTAATTTTACGCTCTCAAATATCCCATAACGCATCAAGATTATGTAAGTTTAAATAGTCTTTGAGATTTTAAACATTTCTTAAAAAATTATTGGATTTCATTGAAATCATGTCGAAAAAATGTTGTTGTGATGAGGAATGTTTCACAGGATCACAAATACTCATATTTGTGACAATTAATCTATAGCCCTTCACGCAAAATTATGCATGAATCAACAAAGATCCTTCATTGGCTTATCTCTTGAGCTTAGAACATTTTCTATAAAGAATCGAGTTGTGATAGCATGCATGTATTTATTATTGATATTCAATCACCTCTAACTTAAACAAATCATTATTGTTTCATACACTAAGAGCAACCCAACAACTAGGGGTTGCCTCTCCATTTATAGGCCATTTTTTCCATTGAGGAAAGGTGACCCAATTACCCAGAGATAGATGGTTTTTTAGGATGGCATCAATGTCTTGGGAAAGAACTCTTTGGTTTCAAGATAAACTCTATACAAAACCATTGTTGGATCCATGTTCAACCTCTAGATTTTGGCACTCAACACATGCACTTGGAATAGGCATAAATTGCATTTTTCATTGAATTGAGGAAAGGTGACCCAATTACCTAGAGATAGATGGTGGTTTTTTAGGATGGCATCAATGTCTTGGGAAAGAACTCTTTGGTTTCAAGATAAACTCTATACAAAACCGTTGTTGGATCCATGTTCAACCTCTAGATTTTGGCACTCAAAACATGCACTTGGAATAGGCATAAATTGCATTTTTCATTGAAAAACTTTATGCATCACTGGTTTGTTGTCTTTCTCTATGACACGTAGGTGTACTATTTGCCATTATCTTTAAACCAATGTTCTAGTTTTTCTACCAACTTCTTGAGGTTGCTACACATTCTCACTTTGGGTCCCCCTTCTATTTTCACGTTTTCACTATCATATTTGAGCTCCTACATTGATTCAAATGCTTTAGCTTGATCCTAGAGGATGGTGTTAACTTTATCGTTTAATTGAGAGGTTTTTTAGTTCGATAAGTCTTTGAAGGTTTTCACACTTAAAAAGTATTTGAAAGGTTTTTTAATTAAATGGTTTAACTTGCATTTTATAAAGCTTAATTTCTTTTTGAGAAAATCAATTTCTAGTTTGCAACACTTCCCAAAAAACTTAATTTTCATGGTTTTGTGGGGCTTTTTAGAAACTTAAAGTCTTTATAAGCTTCGTGAAGTTTTCCAAAAACTTAGTTTTATGGTGCATTTCTATACTTTGTTGCAACATAAATTTTAACTTTGTATTGTAGCAAATTTCAAAGACTCGCCATAAATCTTTAAATCTTTACTGTTGTGGGTATTGTTGTGGGTATCCTTGCAAAGTTTCATCATCGTAAGACTTGCATTTATCAATTATTGTGGGCATTTTACAAAAGGTCCACGAATAAAAGTTCAAAGTATCACCAACAACATTTTTTACAACTCGCAACAACTAAATTGTTTGAACATGTTGTAAAGACGTATCAACTTAGCCTTTTACAATTATTCATTTGTAGTATTTATTTGTGGGTCCATTGAAAGGAATTGAGAACATTTCTCCACAACACCATTTTGTGGACCCTTCAAACCCTATAAAGTGAAGTTTCGAAGTACCGTTGTGTTAACAATAAAGAAGGAAAATAAGAATAAGAAAACAAAGAAAGCAAGACGTGGCAGAAAAGGCAAGAGCCGAATTCACATTGTATATTCACAAAAGATTACATTTATATAGCATTTACACTTGACCATCTATAACCGTCAACCACATAGCAGTCCTCATAACTAAGTGCATAATAACTTAGGATAGACACTATATCCCAAGATGCACGTTGGGTGGTCTAGGACTTGGGATTAGGAGAATAATGCTAACAATCCCCCCCTTAATTGTAAGTTTGTACTAGCTAGCAACAAACACTAGTGCAAATATTGATATCATGTCCAAGTCTTCAACCTATAACCCATGGTCTAAACCCTTATGAGTGTTGATGAAGATCTGCCTGAAAAACTACCAAAAGTGGATGTCGTAACCAAGTCTAGACAACTCAATGTGCAACAAATGAGCTAGATAACCTAGAGGTATTCATTGAAGTGAACCGAAAACTAATGAGACCAAGCCCTGACGAGAATTAAATTGGCTTCGAGTCCACGCATCCATAACCTGAAAAATCCTGACAACCTATATGCATCATGCAAAGATATAAAAGAATCATTTGTCCTCTACGAGATTCGAAGATCATCCCTGTAAAGTCTAAAGACTATCAAGTGAACAAATAAGTTCACAAAACTACTCTCGTAATTCGACACATAAAAACATTGTCAAAAAACCAGCTGACATAAAAAGTGTTGAATGGCATCTAAAACCTATATCCATAAAATATTGTGAGTAGTAAACTAGGTGGATCATTGGTACTGCTCAAATCTGAAATCCAAAGTCACAAGGTGACTGAAGTCTATCAAATGCCAAAATGTGGCAAGTCATCCATCCATCTATATCCATCAAAATCATTATTGAACCACAAAAAGTGTCAAGTTCTGAATTGCCTCAACAAAAATCCATTGAAGTTCAAACTGACTAATCATTATCCTTAATCCATAATCCATCTACAAAATCAATAAACCATCATGAATATACCATCATAACTTGTAATCCTCAAAAATCAATCTTGTATCCATATACCTGTAATCAATCATATGTATCCATTAACCCATCTAGAGTCTTTCATTCATTGAATAGACTTAGAAACTTGAAGTCGACAACCTCATCAATATCCCCCCTATCAACTAAAAGGTGAGAAGCCGGTATCATTAGACGTACCCCCCCCCATGAAAGTGAAAAGGGGTAATCACATTGTCTTTGAGCATATTCAAAAGACTCGATCTTCAACTCGAAAGACACATCATGTGGGCCCTAGTCATGCCCTTAAATCAACAAATAAAAAAAATCATAACCATCTAATGTAGAAACCGATCCTTGCAAACATGTTTGAACATGTGAATGAACCTATCCGTAAGATCTCTCCAATAACTTGGCTTCCAAAAGCCAATGCCAAGTATTCATCCATCCAAATTTTACTTGTTTTAATTGTTTCTTCTTCTTTTGTTGACACCTATTTGAGAAGTGATCTGCCTTGCCAAAAAAACTACATGGATGAAGATCAAAACAACTTGACTCATCATGGCCAATTTGCTGGCAATGTTGGCATTGTACAAATTCTCCGTCCAATCGATCATCATCATCCAAAATATCAGCATCCTCAATAATTGCATCATCACCAATATCCACCTTAATTGCATCAAGATTATGATCATCATTTACAATATGGTGATCATCTTGATCATCCTCAATTGCATCGACATTTGCACCATTAATCTAATTATCTTTAACTGCAACAACATTTTGTACATGTTTCTTATCATGATTATCATTTTCCCTCTTCTAATCAACATCATCAAAAAATCTTCCACTGATAAATGTAATGGGTTTTCAATAATTAGGAATATGAAATAAGCTATAATGATCTTCTACATATCTCAAACCAAATCTATTTTGTTTCAACTCCAACTCTTCCCAAGGTCTAATGATCTGAGTTGACTTATCCTCATATGCCTTGATGTCATCAGTAGTTGTTGGCTTTATCCAACTTATCTTCGTTAGGTTTAAGTTCATCGTCCACAATATCCTTTAATGTTTCAATAAATTCATGTTCATCAAAAGAAAATAATTCTAACCCACAATCATCAAGTGCAACTTTATTTCCTGGTTCCCTGGTGTCGCCCTGAAGTGACTTCAACTTTTCACTCAATAACTTTGTTTGTGTTTTAAGCATATTCACCTTCTTGTTCATTATGTGTAAATAGGTAAATATCGTTGTAATTGTACCTTTGTTCACATAAATTTTAGATTTTGGAATCATGTAGATCAGTGTGTGTGGCCTTTTGAATAGTTCTTCAATACAAGCCATTATGTAGTGTAAGATGTCCATAACTCCTAAAAACACAAGTCCTATTTTGAACCCCCTTTTTCAATTTCATGTAGGTTTTACAATGTACACAATTCAATGATTTTTTTAGGAAAAAAAAAATCATCTTAAATGTCACCAAAAATGCAAAAAGACACTTATACTCCAAAGTGCTTTATCCTCATGTTTGTGCCAATATTGTCGCTATGTGCTTGCCTTCAAACATTTATATGAGAGAGCTTTATATGAAAGTGCGATATGTGTGTGTGTGTGGATGAGAGAAAGAAAAATCCAAGTCAACCACCACAGATCACCACGACACACACACAAATTGCCTACGACCCCCTTATTCAATTTCAGGTAGGTCTAGGAGTTGAGAACAAAAAATGCAATTTTATTAAGCAACTTGATGTGAGCATACACTGTCCACTTATCACTCCATAATGTGATTATCGTAAATTACTAGGATGCAAATAACCCTTATTACTCCCATTATATCAACTTGGATTTGAGCCATTCTTAACATTGATCTTCATGGTAATGACAGTATTATATAGTTCATGGACGTCTTTCATTGTCAAATATGTTCAAATACCAAATTAAGAAATATGTTACCTCTTTTGAGTAAATGTGTGGACTTATCTTTGTTGGCTCATTGGGTGGTTGTGCCCGCACATTAATTGATAGCTTCTCGCAATAGTCTAAGGTTTGAATCTCTCACTTTGTGGTCTACAAATGGCTTAGTTCACAACATCATTTCTTTTCACAAATGCTTCAAGAAATTTCCACATAATTTTTGTATAAATTCTTTTCACCATGAGTCACAAGATATCGACATGCAGGTTCCAACTAAATTGGATTTCTTCTTTGATTGTCAGTGGATGGCTCCAGTCAGTGCCTCTTTGATTTGGGTTAGGGACTCTTAGATCCGATCGAGTTATGTGAATAAATTGTTGAAAAACAAATATGACAAGATTCTTTAAAAAACCTAGAGTCCACTCTTATCTCCATGTACCGATTTGTTATTGGGACCCTGATCATGGTGCATTTATCATCAAAGGGGAAGTGTTGGAGATCATAGTGGATGTCATTTACTTTCTTATTGCATTATCATGGAGAGGGGCCCCGATGAACCTGAAAGGTTCAACTACAGGTGTCACGTCCCCTTCCATCAATCCAATCAAAGGAAGGAGACATGACTAAAAATTTGGGCCATTTCTACTTCTCATCCCCATTCATCAATTTTCAAATGAATACAAACATAATACACATGTGCATATGCATAATACAATAAACATGCACAACGGATTTAAACTATATCCACACACACATCTAGCATGCGTTCATCAGCATAATCATAACAGGAAATAATTAAAGACGTTGTAGAATTAACACAAGAGAGTACTTATCTTGATATGTGTGTACGAAAAAAAAAAAAAAAAAAAAAACCCTCAATCCTATGGCTTGGGGTAGACCAAACAAACAGATGACTTCTAGAAATCAACTCAATTCCAACATATGCTATATAAATGTAAATGATAAGAAGTGGAATAAAAGAAAAACCTCCTATGGCTTGGGGTAGACCACAACAAACAGATGACTTCTAGAAATCAACTCAATTCCAACATATGCTATATAAATGTAAATGATAAGAAGTGGAATAAAAGACCTACCTTCAACTGGATGTCTGATGAAGATCCTCGTTGAGCTTTCAAATTACCACACTTGAACCTACAGCTTAGTCTCAACAATAAACACAAGCAAGTGCATATGATATATGAAAGATGTTAGCATAAACAATAGCATAATCCATGATATGTATAAGTAAATGTACCCAATGATAATAAACAACCATTCACAATATCAATTGGATGAGAAAATGAGTATTTCTATTAATATGAACAAGAAGTACAAGATACAACCTCTTGTCGGCAACTCATCTGAACCAAGAACTAGGTCCCTCCACTTGTGTCTCCACCACTTCAATCCCCCAAGCAATGGAAAACTCACAAGTAAAGGAGCAAATCCCTCACAAGATATGGAAGAGTTCGGTAGGTGAACATAAAAGGTTCACAACAACTAGTACTAGTGGGTGTAGACTCAAGCTATGGCAAAATTCCAATAGAGTTTCGATGCTCTTCTCTTTCTCCTTCCCTCCTTCCATGCATAATGGCTCAATGTATAACCCTCCAAAGGCAAGTGAAAGGTCGGATCGAGTCGTTTCAAGATACATGGAGAGCCAAAGGTCACAATGGACGTCTTTTTGGAGTGAAAAAGGGAGATTTTACTCTCTTTTACCAATTGACTCGATGTACGCGGTCTATAATGGTGCAGCCTATGTATGCGCGAGTTGCATTGAAGCAGCTCGCGTATAGTAGAAACAATAGGGAAACAAGGGTTCCAAGAGGACAAAAATACGGTTCTAATTCTATAAATGAATAAGGAAGGCCAATGAGTGCTAATGCTCACAAGGTGGAAAAATATGGTGTAACAATATGAAGTTGTCCCGAGCAACTGCAACGTTTCACCCAGCTATAGGCCAATTGTGCTCATCAATCTCTCAACACAGTTGCCACCCCCGAGCAAGGCATGATTTCCACAAGGAAAGGGAACAACAACTAACACATAGCCAAGTCTATACACATATTAACCAAGCCAGTCTACATCTAGGTTTATCAGGCTGTTAAGGTAGTAGAAAGGAAGGAATTGCTAAGCTACTGAGCTCAACCACAGAGCTATTGGTAACTTTCCAAGATTTAGCTAGCTTAGCCCCTGCAATACCTACACACCCAACACAAGGAAGTATCCCCTTCACTGCTCCACGGTCCCTCGGGACATACCTTCCCTTCTAGTGCTCTTTAGGGTGTGCATAGAAAGGTAGCCAAAGCCCTATCATCTTTGGGAGGTTACACTCTTCACTAGGTTTATCAAGCCAATTCTAATCCTTTTCTACTCCTGGTTTCTTACACACAGTTCAAGCCAAAACAAGGTTTACACATAACCCAATTCACAACAATCTCCACACACCCATAGCAAATACCCAAGTTGGGAATGGAAAAAATGATTTCAATTGTGGGATGCACAAAACAAGATGTCCATGAATTTCCCCAAATCGTGGCACCCAAAAACGAGTTGTGAGAGGGGAAAATCGACCACAGGGAGGAAAACAATTTCTCCCACGGGTTTATGAACATTCAAATGACCAAAAACGGCTTCTATGGACCTCCAAATCGTATTCCCTTCTTCCCCACTGTTCTACAACACAAAAACGCCCTTCTCCCAACTAAAAATGAAGGAAAACACAGAACTTTCATGGAGAAAAACACCCAGCAAGCCCATAACTCGTGAGAGAGCAAAACTAGTCGATGAATAATGGCTTGGGAAGCAAATTCGTGGGTGTTTTCTTACCCAAGAAACCAAACATGATTTTCAAAATTGATAGCTTTCCCATACACGAAATTGGGACATCCATACTCTCCATTTCCCAAAATAATAACTACCTCAACCACCTCTTGGAAGAATTAAATGATTGGGTGCATAAGTCAAAATGGGTAGTTAATGGTTTATGGGTTCTCTCGTTGACACTTGCATTAACACTATTGGTTCAAGGGTTTGAATATTCTCCCTCCTTATTCTTTGTAAAAATCATGCCCCCATACTCTTGTTGCATTGCATAGCTAGTTGTGGGTATTTTTATTAAAATACATTTACATCATATTTACAATTTCCATTGTGTTAGGCTAGCATGCGATCCACATGCATGATTTTTAATTGTCGATACATAAAACGCTAAATCGATGGTGCGGCCTTGGCCTTGATCTCCTCACAACTATTTTTATAATGATATTACATCATTTACAAGTTTAATGCAACGAGGTCAAAATCGGGGTGTTACAACAGGAGAGAACATTCTCACCGTGCAGGAGTATGTGAACACATATTGTGTTCCAGGGACCCAAAATACAGGCACATAAGTGCCTATTTCTAGCATTTATAGCTTCCACTTGAAATTCATTCTAACCATGATCACAATGGTGGCGATCTCAGCAGCCTTACACTTGGCCTCACAAGGATTTATGCACATTGCACTAGAGTGTCTTAGGTCCATGGTCTTCAATTGGTGCGTCGATCTATTAAACAACATGAAGAGCCAATTGACCGATTGCAAGATAGTGAAGAACAAAATCTTTGGCTATGGAAGCATTCTAGTTTCATTCTTCTTTAAAAGACTTCCAGATCCCAATAGCATCGCTACCACCATTAGACCCCCGAGAGCCTAGGATGACATGGTGGACAGATCTTATGTATAGGTTGTGAGGAGGAGCAGTTCCAACAGTCTTTGATGATGAGTTCCTTTAGTGGTGGGGCAAGCAACTCCCAACCATAGATGAGTTCCCATATGAGGTGTTAGACTTTAGAGGAGACCCTGACTTAGTTCTTCCTCCCAACTTAGCATGGGGCTGGATTGGTGAGTAATGGATTTTGACATATTTCATTTTTTTGTATTGTAAAATATTTTTTAATATCGAGGAGGAAATTTTTTGGTATGTAAGCTTAATGATAAACATCGACAATGATGCATACATTGGACCATAGCGCTCCACTGGATAACCCTACTTGCGACGACACGAGCCTCAAGTGGAGGATGGGGTAGAGACCACCTTGGATTCCATGGAGGAGAACCTTAGAGGTCTCACCCATGGCATCCTCGCTACCAGGATCAAGCACCTACTAGAGGCCATGCAGCAACAGGTGGTAGGAGTACCTGCTAGATGGATCAGATTGTTTCAGCAGGCCACTTGTATCGTGTACTACAAAGATGCAACAGGAGCTCAGGATTGACTCTAGTCATATATTTTTGTACATTTGATCCATGATGGACATTTTGTACCTATCCGATGTATATGCACCATTGAGGGCTAGAATGCCCCTATTTTGTATTATGACTCACACTTTTGTACTTGATGGATATAATTTTACATTAATGAAAAACTATTTTTATCGGCCTTATCTATAGTTTGTACACGCTTTTAATTGTGTGACAAATGCCAATCGAAAACATAGTTAGCTAATGTATTAGACATGGCATTACGCCTCCTTGGCACATGAATATAAGTCATGAATACAAAGTGGCATTCAAGAAGGTGCGCCCTCATATACTTTTGTAGTAACATTGGATGACGAACACAGTATATACCATTCAACTGTGACACTACCAATTGAAGGTCTAGGTGGATAGTTGATTGTTGGATTCCAAGTGAAATTGCCCCCAACAATAACTCAATCACAACACTATATTCAACAATGTTATTGGTAGCCAGACTGAGAGACACTCCACATGAGCTTACAAGTTGGCATGTGTGATTGTAGATTACCCAAGCTACGGAAGTAATGTTCTAAATGTGACCACAAGATCTATCCGCATATCCCATGAACATAGGTGCATCTGGTGACATTTTCCAATCGAGCACAAAGCACGATAAGCAACAACTAATACTAATAAATAAAAAAAGTCTCCATGGTGCTTTTCATAGATATAATTCAAAATCCATGACCAATTCGGTTTTTATCATGAATGAGTGGAAACCTATAGGAAAGGAACATATCGAGGATTTCAAATGCATTCAAGCTACTTATAATATAACAAGTCCATGCAAATTTTGTTTAAACACAAGTGTCTACACATAGTACCTCTTCAAGTAGAGCCCATTTCTAGGCCCTAGGATGTTTCCCTTGAAAAATTCTAACTCATAAGCCCCTTTGTTCAATATTTGTCTCATTATGTAAGGGCCAAGCCATTTTGAATTGAATTTACCAAACCCAAGCTCAGCATGGTCGTGGTCGTAGACTAGCATCATGTCTCTTGCAGATAAGACACGGGGACAGACAGACTTGTCATACTGATCTTTGATTTGTTTTTTGTTTGCTTCATTAGCAATAGCGACATACCTTCTATGCTCTTATAGTTGTTCCAAGTACACTAGGCATTCTTATAACTATGTAGTATATGGTAGGAGCTCAATAGCCAACTTTAATAGTGGGATTTCACACTCGATGGGTAACACAACGCTCCATGTACAATTTGAAAAGGAGTAAAACTTGTAGCAGTCTTGATTGAGGTTCGATATGCCCACAGAGTTGGATAAATAATTATATGCCAATTATACTTATTCATACTCATTGTCCTTTGAAACATGGTTTTGAAGGACTTAATGACTACCTCTACTTGCATGTTTTATGGAGGGTAGTACGGTGTGGAGAAGTCGAAAACCAAGTTTCTCATCCAGCTCTGCCATAATTCTATTATGGAAGTGGTTGCCATTATTAGTGACAATCTCCATGGGTGTATTGAAATGTGTTATGATTTGGTTGAACACATAGTGTGCTGCGGTTTCACTATCGTAAGTGAATGTCAACATCGCTTTGGTCCACTTAGTCAAGTAGTCCACGTGAAGCACCTGCAACAATTAATTAATAAGAATATGCGAAATAGCAGAAATGACAGAACTCAGAACCACTTTTATATTGATCACATGCCACTTCGAGGGGGCAACCTCCTTTGAGCAAGCTCAATACAAATAACTTCACGGTGCCTTCATAGGCCTCAACACACACTTATATACTAAGTCTAGGCGCCAATACCATGGGTCAATACTATGTGTCAATACAAACCATGGGCTAAGTCTAGGCGCCAATACTATGAGTCAAAACCATGGGACATATAATACTATGGGACGACTTACAAAGCATATGCGTCTAATACTATGGGTCAATACTATGGGCTAATATAAACTATGGATAAACAAATACTACGGGACGACTTACAAAGCATATGCGTCCAACAACAATATACTAACAAAGTAAAGACATGGGTTCCTAACATCCCCTCTCCCTTAGAAAAATCTTTGTCCTCAAAGCTTTAGATGTGGAAATTGATGCAGAATCTGAAGGAGTGGGTCCCCTGTAGCATCCTCGGGTTGCATTCTGAGCCACTGGCGCCTTTGGAGTTTCAGGGAGGATTACATGGAAGGCTGTAGACGAAGAAGAACCATATCAGCAATGTGAAAAGTGCGCTCAGAACGGTGCTGATCGGCTTGTTGTTTCAGTCAAATTCTTGCCATGTGAAAATTGTCCAGCAGAATGAGAAGAAACTGATCACGGTTTCGAAGAATTGAGTCAATTGCCTGAACTGGGGAGCTGCTGAAGGTGTATGGAAGAAGAACTAGTGGTGCTTGTCCAGAGACTGCTTCATATGGTGTCCTTTGAGATGTGGTACTATACCACTGGAGCGCTTCTAGGAAATCCATAGAAATAGTTGTCCAAATCTATGGAGGGATGGGAAAGGGTTCGAGCAGTCCCGAAAGGAGGGTCATTTCACCCTTGTTGACCTGGAAAGTATCACAGTCAACCACCATCCGTTGAATTGTCCTTTTGAGTCCCTGCCAAAAGAAGTTACATTGTTCCTGGTCATATGTTTTGAGGAACCCAGAGTGCCCTACTGATGAAGAAGCATGGAGTTCATAGAAGAGATAGCCCCGTTGAACAGATTGCAACCAATTTGGAACAAGCAGAGAAATAGTTGTAAGAGAAACTGGGTCATCAAATGTGCAGGGAGGAGCATCTTCTGCCATATTGTCCTTACCCTTCTGGTAAGTGGCCGCATAGTCATAACCCATGAGTTGGATAACCCATTTTAGGTGTGTTGGGGAGGAGACCCTGCTATGAATATAAAATATTGTATTAAATTAATCAGTAAATTATTAATTAGTTTAATTGAAGGGACGTAACCCTTCTTAAGAATGCTCAAACCTTATAAAAGGTGAGCTATTGTAAGCATTAAGCATCTTATCAATTCAATAATATATATTTTATTCAATATGGATCTCGTGTCCTAGTTTTCTGCCGCATTTGGTATCAGAGCGGAACGCTCCTCCACTTGAGCTCGGATTCGGCTCACACTCAGAGCGGACTCGCTCCTCCTCAAGTGAGCTCGGACTCGGCTCATCCCTGCATTTCGCTGCATCACTCGCTCCAACCCGCCTGCTGCACTTCCATCCACGCCTTCCTCCACCCCCACCCCTCCACTACACCACCACCTCTCAACCCTTACGTCCTGTTTCACTTCCCCAGCTCCTCGCTAGCTCTCTCCACTTTGTGCGCCCTCTCAGCAATCTTGCTCACTCCCTACAGCATCCCCACAACGCAGCACCCACCGTGCTACGCTGCTCCCATTCGCGCCCTTTTCCATCTGCACGTGCTCTCCCATCCACCTGCTCCCCACTGTTGTGCCGCCACTCTTACTCCCCATGGCGTGCTCCCCCATCGACGTCTTCCCTCTCCCCTACCGCATCACATTTCCCTTCCGCGCTGCCTACCTTGTGCTCATCATCCACACTCCACACTCCCGCCTACTCCCTTCCCATCTCGCCAGCACACTTCATCCATCCCAAATATCTTCGCGTCCACCCACGCCGTCCTCCCACACTCTACAACCCTGCGTCCTACATCCCACCCCCGCCTTCGTTTAGCTCCCTGCCACCTCTGCACGCCCTCCAGCGCCACCCTTTCCTGCACACTCCTTCATTCACCAATCTCCCATCCCAGCGCCTACCATCTGCAGTTCTCCCCACGGCGCATTACTCTCGTGCTTCCCCTCTCACGCCATCATTCTAAACCCTAATTTTTAATAAAAGTCAAATATAATATAAATATTGTTATATTTAATTTTATTAAAAATTACAATCCACAAATTATAAAAAAAATATTTAAATATAATCATTATTATATTTATTTATTTTATTCATATAATAATTATTGTCTCTACAATAATTTTTATTAAAATTTAGTTCTACAAAAATTGCTTCCAATTATTCACCACCACACTTAAGAATCATGATAACGGAGTTAAAAGCTCAAATTGCGAAAATAGAGAAGGATTTCCAAACATTCAAGGAAATGACCACCAAGAGCCAAGAAGCACTTAAGAAAGAAATTAAAGAGGAAGTCATTCAAGTAATGGAGCAGAAAATGGACGACAAGTTCGACATTATGAGCAAGGAACAAAAAATGTTAGACCAAAAAATGACGCAGAACCATAATACAATAATGGAGGTGTTAGAAAGACTAATGCAAAAAAAAGACCAAGTCGGCAGTCCAGATATGCTAGATGCCTCATCTCATATTTTCACACAGGAAGCACTTGCCAAGAATCAAGAAGAATTGCAAAAAGAAATAAAGATTAACAATGCGACGCTTAAGCAAGAGATAGAAACAAAAGTACTGCCAGAGATGGAGGCACGACTAAACAGCCAAATAGAAGCTATCAGTAAGATAGTAGAGAATAAAAAAGACAAAAATCACCGCCAACAACGAAGCAGTTCAAATATGTCACTTACGTCATCCAATAGTTCCGATCCACCATCAAACCATAAATCAAAAGGAAATCAATATCACCCTTACATAGTGTACACACCTAAGGCAAAAATAGAGTTGTCGAAATACAATGGAAGTGAAGACCAATGCATTGCTTGGCTAAACAAAGTAGAAGAATACTTCGACATTTACAATATTCAATCTAACGAGGAGAAGGTGAAATATGCGTCAATGCATATGGAAGGGTATGCCTATAATTGTTACCTTTGGTGGAAGAGAGACAATTTTGCCTACACCTGGAACTTGTTCAAAAATGATTTTTTTAATAGGTTTCAAGGAATCAAGGAAGATGAGTTTTTCAGTAAACTTACGAGATTACAACAAGTTGGAAGTGTTGAGGAATTCACACATCAGTGGGAATCCTTGTCGACACGAGTATTTGGGTTGTCTGACAAGCAAAGACTCGAAACCTATTTAGGAGGTCTTAAACCATACCTCCAAAGAGAGTTAAAGTTACACGACATACCTAACGTAGAGGTAGCAAGACATAAAGCAAAAGCCGCAGAACGCAAACTGGAAGGAATAAAAACAAGAGGCGACAACCATCATCGACAAGAAAAAGAAACACAATGTAGGTACTGTGAAGATACGTGGTCGCTCGACCATAAATGTAGGAACAATCAGACAATACAGTGCAAAATCATCAATGGAAAGGAAGTGCAAGTCTCTACACAAGAAATTGCGTCCGATTCTAATACCGACACTGAATCTGAATGAATGATGACATTAGGAAAATACTCAAGCTTTGAGGACAAAGCTTTCCAAAGGGGAAGGCAATGCTATGAATATAAAATATTGTATTAAATTAATCAGTAAATTATTAATTAGTTTAATTGAAGGGACGTAACCCTTCTTAAGAATGCTCAAACCTTATAAAAGGTGAGCTATTGTAAGCATTAAGCATCTTATCAATTCAATAATATATATTTTATTCAATATGGATCTCGTGTCCTAGTTTTCTGCCGCAGACCCGTTGTTCCAGGAAGGTTTCCAGACTCTTGAGATCAGTCTTGATACAGAAATAATTCCCCAATAGGGATGGCTGCCACTTCTGTACTGTATGCAAAATAGTCATCATTTCCTGCTAAGAGGTAGATGCGGCTAAATTCTTACCGGAAAGGTCTCTTGAAGGCAACAAGCTCATTGGTTCAGCAAAGACACCTGCATATCTATCCAAGGAAGTAGTGGAGACTGTTGATGGGTGCATCTGAATGGAATGGAGCTGAGAAATGACACCATGTGAATTCTTCTTAAGTATTTTTTCCAGGTGATGTGAACTGATGATGCAGAGAGACCCTGGTTGTAAGCCCATAAATTTGTGTTGTGCCCCATTGACTGAAAACTGCATCCAAAGTTCAGCAAATTCCCATAAGATGGGCCAAGTGTGCGTAACCATTGAACGCCCAAAACCACATCACATCCGCCTAAGGACAAGGCAAACATGTGAGAGCGCAGGTTATAATCTTCCATAGAGATACGCACATTGTGACACTTCCCCTTGCAAGGTAAGGTGCCCCCATTGGCAACCATGACTTCAAAGTTGGAGCAAGGATGGACAAAACAATCAGCCTATTTGGAAATCCGAGGATCAATGAAGTTATGAGTGCTACCAGAATCAATGAGTATGGTAAGAGGGAGCTTCTTGAAGTATCCCCTGACTCGCATTGTTTGTGGGGTGGTGACGCCAGTTACAGCATGGAGAGAGATCTTAGGTGGGTCGTCTTGAGATGGAGTGTCAACAGGCGGGTGTTGAATGTCGACCTGATCATCTACCGTATCTGGATCTTCTTTATCAAGTTCTGAGGCAGGCGGAGAATCCACATCCAAGAGATAGAGCTTTTGTTGAACACATCTATGTCCCCGAGTGAATTTCTCATCACAATTATGACAAGGCCCTTTTTCTCGGCGTGTCTGCATCTCTGTTTCAGACAATTGCTTGATAGGAGTTGGTTGAGGAGCAGATGTGATGGGAGGTCGTTGGGAACCCATATTTCTGAAGGGAACAAAGGTGGGTTTGGAGCATTGTTGAGTTGCGATCTTGTCCTCAGCCAGCTTAGCCACCCTAGGACTTCCATCATTGTGTTGGGACAAAAAATTTTGACCTCTGAGCATATTTCATCCGTGAGACCACTGATAAAACAACTCCTGTAGAATTCATCAGACAATCCTTCTGTGTGATTGGCTAGTTTCTCAAATTCCGTCTGATACTCTCTCACTGTGCCAGTTTGGTGAAGTTTAGTGAGTTATCCTGTGAAGTCGTCAAAATCACTAGGACCAAATCGTGGCAAAAGGAGTTGGCAAACATCTGTCCAGTTTGGCTCGGGATGAGCTTTGATGTACCAACGGTACCATTGAAGGGTTTCCTGTTCCAAATGAAAGGATGCAAGTGGAACTTTATGGACATCAAAAGTATTATGCAGACTGAAATATTGTTCTGCTTGGTATATCCATCCAGTCGGATCAGTACCATTGAAGCGAGGAAAATCAAGCTTCGGCCCACGAAAATTGCTGGAAGAAAAGAACCCGGTGGCTGCAAAAGATTCTGGCTGTAGGTTATTGTTCATGGCTGAATGCTGAAGATGGAGGCTGAGAAATTTTTCATCCAGATCTTGGAGTTTGGTTTGGATGGCTGCAAGTGCTTCCTCCATGGTGTTTGCTCATGTGCGAGTGACAACCATAACCAGTAATTTTTTTTTTGTGGGGGGGGGAATGGATAGAAAAACACAAACACAAGCTTATTTAGTAAGGGGAAATTTGGATTTGGGAAAAACTCGGAGGGGTAATTGGGGTTTGACTAGGTTTTCGACACTTTCTGAGGGACAGGGAAGCAAAAAATGGGGATTTCAGAAGCAGGAACTCTATGGTAAAATTTGAAGGCAATCGGGTGAAAATTGAAGAAGTTATGGCAAACCCTAAAAATAGACAAATGTGGGATTTCTGGTCTTGGGAAGTGGAATTTGGAATAGGGTCTTTAAGAATGAAATATGTAGAATGGGAATGCAGGTATGTCAGTGAAGTTTCAGGGAAAACAGAGTTGAAACAAGGGAGATATGGCCGAAAAACAGTTTTTTTTTTTTTGTTTTTTTTTTTTAAGAAATGGATCGGCAACAGCGGCACGGAAGGGATCCGCAACAGATGGATCTGCAACGACGCGGAAGGGATCGAAAACGGATGGATTTAGAACAACTTTCAGAATAGATCTAAAACGACTGGATTTGGAGCGGAAGTGATCAACAACAGTTCAACTGAAAATAGATATGGACCCCAGGTATGTGCGGCTTCCTAACAGTTCAGGGGTTTCACTCGGCCACCAATGCTGTCTGACGGCTTGCGTATTGGGGCAGTACCCCTCACTCCACGGCTCAGGTAAAACTGATAACCGCTTTGCCACAAACGACAGCTCTTGGTTTACCTCACAGGTGGGAACTAGTCAATCAAGTAGGGGTCGTTGCCCTTTTCGCTAGCAGGTCTTCTCAATGGGCCAACTACTTTGGGGTTCGTGTGGTACTCCTCACAATGAGTTTTAGGGCTTATGCCCAAGTACTTCCCATAGTTAAGCGGATAGGGATTATTCCCAAATCTGAACCTACAACAGATGTAGAAATTTTTTTTTTGGCAAAAATTTCACCCAGCAAGCCCAAGAAAGTGCTATGATACCAGATGTGAAGCACCTGCAACAATTAATTAATAAGAATATGCGAAATAACAGAAATGACAGAACTCGGAATCACTTTTATATTGATCATAGGCCACTTTGAGGGGGCAACCTCCTTTGAGCAAGCTCAATACAAATAACTTCACGGTGCCTTCATAGGCCTCAACACACACTTATATACTAAGTCTAGGCGCCAATACCATGGGTCAATACTATGTGTCAATACAAACCATGGGCTAAGTCTAGGCACCAATACTATGAGTCAAAACCATGGGACATATAATACTATGGGTCAATACTATGGGCTAATATAAACTATGGATCAACAAATACTATGGAACGACTTACAAAGCATATGCGTCCAACAACAATATACTAACAAAGTAAAGACATGGGTTCCTAACAGTCCATGGATGTTATAACCAAAATCCATCTGTGAGGATGGATCCAACCTATCCGACAATCAAGCTAGTTACAAGCCTCTTTAGTAGCTTTGCACAAGGCAAAGGCTACCCACACCTAAGATGATCCTACATCCAAAGCGGTAAAAGGAGAATAAGGAGAGGTAAGGGACTTGGAAACAAGCCCTCTTCGGATCACCCTGAATGGGTTTTGACCTCTAACAACTTCCAGGATGGTCAGAGGTCAGGAAAATGTGAAAATGGTTAGGATAAGCGGAAAAATAGCTTGTTTTTTTTTGGACCAACGAACAAAAACAATGGACAACAAATAAAAAAACCCACCATAAGTGTAAGAAAACAAGCAATATTTAACTCTCGGGTAAACCCACGTCTTGGAAAATTACCCAAGTGATTATTTGAGCAATATACTTTCCATGAAATGCCTAAAACCACCTATAACAACTACAAAATTGTTTGTTTTAAAGGCTAGTATGTGCAAACAATGAGCTAAAACTCTAAAATTTATTAGTGCTTTACCTTGAAAATAACTCTTAGGAAGTCTAACAGTCACCTGGAAGTGAGCCAAGTGAATGGTAATTGTAAAATTTGAGTATATAGATACAGGCACATAAACAAGAGAGATATAATGTGAAAATTAAATCAACAATCAACTAATCATGTAAAAAATGAGATATCATAGATCATTACACAAAAACTAGAACATATATGAAGAAAAGAATGATGTATTTCATTACATGTAATGAATGAAGGTGAACAAAATATATAGAAAGGAAATTCAAATTAGGTCAGTAGACTATTCAAATTGTTCGTGCGGTGCTTGGAGACTACTCAGGCTTAATTAGAGCCAAAGACCCTTAGTTAGCCATGCGCACTCACCTATACTAAGTTTAATTGACCTTGTGACTCGCTGAGCACTAGTTATAACTGAAGAAGTACATTCAAATCCCTAAAATATCTCAAATGGGGTGCTACTGACTGAATTAGAGCGTTAATGATACTAAAGTGTTAGCTAGGGTCAGTTAGGGTTAGTTAGGACCTAAATTAGTGGAGCACATATAGTCCTTAACTAACAACTAACTGAATCACACCTAAAATCAAGGGGAAGTCCCCCAAATAAGGGAATGCTCCCTCAAATCAAGGAAGGCACCCACAAATCTAGGAAACCAACTCATGGTTGACTTAGGTGGTCGATTTGGATGAGGTTTTCCCTACTAGAGTCATCGGTTCAAGGTCTAGGTAGGTAGGTAGAGGGTTATTTGCTCTAACACCCCCCATAAGCTTAACTAGGTAAAAAATAAAAAAATAAAAAAATGGGTCCCGACAATTTGCAACTATATTAGGTACCCATGCACACAATATTCTATGCAAATTGGGTAAGAGGTAAAAAACCACATGGAAACCCCCCCCATAAAAAAGAATGTGAACATAAAGCTTTAAGAAGCATGCTCAAAAGATGCCTTCACTCCCAAAGTAGCTCTCAACTTGGTGAACTGCTTCTCGATGAAGGGCTTTGCAGAGATCCCTATAAACCTTTGTGGACTCCTCTTCTCACTACAAGGAAAATACCTTATAACAAAGGTTATAACGGAGGTTTTAGTGTTACAAGATTGGCCAAAATTGTCCAAAAAAATCTCCACTAGAGCCTTCGTTACTAGTAGCGGATGTTTTAACTGAGGTTGTTACGGAAATTTGTTATAACTAAATAAAATGCGGTGGCCGGAGGTTTCAAAATCGGTGCGCTTTATATACAAATGCATCGGTGCATTGCAAATAAATCAATATCGATGCTTAACAAACAAATATAACACTGGTGCGTAACAAAATATTAAGCATCGATGCTTTATAACTTACATGCACCGGTGCTATAAAACTAAAAATTGCATCGGTGCTTTAAAAACATTACGAGCACCGGTGCATTATACAAATAAAAGCATCGGTGCTTTACAATATTATAAGAATCGACGCCTTATATAAATATCACATCGATGATTTTTATAGTTATGAATCCCTGGTGCGGAACTAGGTAAATAATGCACCGGACTGGTGGCTTCGTACATGGTAATAATAACGCACCAATGTTGCTTATTTATGATAGTGCATCGGTGTTGATTATTTATGATAGTGCAACAGTGTGCCCTATACAACGCACGAGTACATATTGATAACGAAAAAGCACCGTTGTGAGTCTTCGAGGCATTTTTCTCATAGAAGCACTAGTGCTACACATTAATGACAATGCATTTATTTTTCTAAAAAATCATTATTTATCAGAAATTGACATATTTCTTATGATAGTATTCATATAAATTGAATTTTGATTATTGCATTTGGATATGATGTTTGGATTAATTTATTATATCATCATATTTTGCACCTCTTCATTATAATATTTAATCATCAATATATTTAATCAACGATATTACATTTTACAATGACATTGAACAATGCAATAGAATCAAAAACTTATTTTTTTTTATTTTAATTTTATTTTTGTAAGCTAGATATAGATCCTTATATTATCTTCATCAAAATATACAGAGTCTGGGTATCATTGAGTTCTCTCATGAAAGAGAAAATAGACCCCAAAATAAGTTTTGAAATGTTTCTTAAAACAATCATCCTACCATGGAAACAAGCATTGCTAAAAGAAGAAGAAATAACAGAACTATTGATAAGCATAAAGCATAACAGCCGAAACCAAAAGATCTAAAATAAGACAAAAAAACAGGCATAGCTTAATTACTGTTGTATTCCTTCTGCTCGGGCTGGGTGGTCGGGTCCTTGGCCAAGGTGATCCCGAAGCAGCGGGCAAACTGCTGTTGGTTATACAGCAGTTGCTTTAGCATGTTGTGCATTTCGTCCTGCTGCATGAGGATTTCGGCCTGAGCCTCGTTTCTATCGGTGAGAGATTTTCCCAGAACTAGCTTATGAGACCAGTGCAAGTTAAGAGTTTTTTGGTACAAAGTGGCCCGACTCCTGTTATTACTAGGGTCGGGGATAAGGGCTTCGAACTCCCCACGAATTTCTTCATCTGTCAAGCAACCATGAGAGACCCTGGCGTCGTCTTTGGCATCATTGATCTCTGCCTAAGCCTGAATTGGAATTTCAGAGTGAAACTTGCGAGCCTTCTCTATGTAATGTCCCTTGTTAGGAATTTTATTAAAATGGCAATTTTCCACTTTTTTCCCCTAGTTCGACCTTTGACTAGTTTTGATCTTTAGGTCCCAAATTTGCCCCAAATGATCCCAAATATTCTGAGAAGGTATATGAATTATATTAGAACATAAATATGTGTTTCAGGGATGCCTTTGGACCTTTAAAATACTTCTACAGATCCTCTTTCAATTCTGGTCAATGTAAGTAACTTTACTAGTGATTTCCCTTTGACTAGTATTGGTCTCTAGGTCTCAAATTGACTCCAAATGCCTTCAAATCTTCAAGGAAGGTGTATGAATGATATTACGACTTGAATATGATGTTTAAGGATGAAATATGACCACCAAAAGACCTCTGCAAACTCTCTTAAGATTCTGGGCCAAGTATGCAATTTTACTAGTAATTTGGGGTTCAAATCCCCCTGGGGTAAGTACTGAAAATGGCTTCCCCAAATGCCTCCAAACCCACTCAAATTTATGAACAGAGGTAGGAAATGTATTAAGGATGTTATTAAGGTCTCATTTGCACCATTAATTGATTATTATACCTATTCCAACCCTCTCCCATTCAACTGCAAAAATCACCAATTCGACCCTTGCGGAAATGACACTATTTCTTCTCCCAATGCAATTAAACTGAGTAAAAATACTTCAAATGCTAAAGTACAGTACATGAAACTTGTAAAATACATCCATTGCAGTCCATTAATCACAAATGCATTAGAGAATCATCCATTCATTCGAAATCATCAACATTACATTGATTCACAACAAGGTAGTGGGGAAATGGCACTGTTCTTTCATTAAAATTGAGATTTATACATTTCTACTTGGAATTTCGACCTGAAACTTTTTGGAGATGAAGAAAAGAGTATTTAATTCACATTAAAAAATAAATGGGGCATTAGAATCTCCCCCAAAGGGTACAATAGCTCACCAAAAATGCCCTCCCTCAAGGATCAAGAATATGCCATCAAAACTGGAAATGGTTGAAGGAGTGAGCTGCAATAGAAGAAACCATGAGATGCCATGTAGCTTACACCTGCAAATAAAGAATCCATTAAAGCTCCAAATGAAAGGTCTGAATGGCATTTCCAATTACCAACTTAGATGGGAATCTTTCACCCTCGAAATTGGCTAAGGCAAGAAACTAGTCATCCACTAGCTCTCCCTCTTCACAAATGCAATTGCAAATTCTACAAATGATCAAACACTGGTTTCATTCTTTGTTATTGACATTTATAAAGTTCTAATGTCCTCCATGGGTCGAATTCCTTCCAAGAGACTCATTCCAACTCAAGTTGGGAAGAGATTCCAAAGAACGACACTTGTACAACAATTCCTAGTCTCCCACTTCCACCAAATCACATGTGGAAGCATCTTAGCTGCCCTAACACCCTTGAGCGCCCTCTTGGAGTCTATTTTTAGCCCTAACATGTCATATATGTCATATGTCATTCTTCAGGTCTGATTTGTGTCATAGGTGTCATAGCATCTTCATCATTGTTGTCATAGAGCTAGGGAATCTAGCCCAAGTGTCTCACTAGCTCCAAATTGCCTCTTCCTCTATATATCGACCTTGGGTGAGTCATGCCATGAATAATACCTTTTGGACTCCCCTAAGTATGTTACCATTCACCTTGAATTCGAATTGGTGAGAGAATGATGCCAAGTGTAGTGGGGAAATCTAGCCATATGTGGGTCCCACTTCCTCCACGTGTCTTCATGATCAAATGCCACTTTGATTTTCAATTGTATATATTTATTTAGCTCATTTATTAAATATTTATGTCATTCTAATGTTCAAACATCATTTATTATCCCCCTTATTCCAAATCCCAAAGCGTCCACCCCAAACCTAGGAAACTAGTAATTTTCCTCCTTGGCAATTATTTGACCTTTAGCATCAATTTGACAAAATCTAATGAATATGGCCAATTTGCTTAGGTTAGTGTGACCCAATGCCAAATTTGGGACATGAAAAATCCTCCCTTCCCAATATTGCTTGACCTCAAGCAATTCCAAACATGGGTGTTGAAGAACTTGCTTTCTATATAATTCTTTGAAGTTGCCATTGAATTTACCAACCTTGATTCCTTGAGTTTCCATGAAGATTTTAGAGAGGAACTAGCATGCTTGTTGCTGCACTAGTCTGATAAAAATCACTTTATTAAGTGGGAAATCCATCTCCCATACTGCTTGTTTCCCAAAAAATTTGAAACCAATGAGATAAAAATTATTCCACTGTCCCATTGCTTGTGTTGCACCCCAACAATTAAGAGTGCTCTCCAACCCATACCATCAGATAAGAGGATTCCTGGATCCCATTTTCTTGTATGCATTCTTCCAAACATCATGAGTACAAAATATATATCATCAAAGTACATAACAACATAAGGAAAATGTACATCAAGAAGATGCTTCATCAAAGAATCATGAAAGTGCTTGTACCTCCAAATAAGTAGACCATAATTTTTCAAGTGCATACAAGCATCAAGTGAACAATCAAATCTGATCCAATGACATAGGTGAGTATCCCATGTCCTATAATGCTGCTCCAAAAATATGTAAGATGAATCAAAACAATCAGCCCTGTATTCTTTCATCCACATAGTTAATGAAGTTCCTCTAACATCAATTGAACTAAGCAAGGAGCAAGGAAGATCATGAGTCTTCAAGTGACTCAAGTGAACATCATAAGTGTATCCATGAAGATATGTATCATCACAAGGAAAAAAAATATTCTGCTACAAATGTAAATAATGAGGTGCTCTATTCATGTCATCCTCAAAATGAGAGGTAGGAGTTACATACCCCTCTTGTGGCACCATTAGAAAAAAACCTTTCACCCAATTTTCATCCCCAATTGATGTGGCTGAAAAAAAAGTAGGGGGTGAGGAATTATGAACCAACCTTAAATCCTTACAACTCTTACCCATTGAAATCTTTAATTCATCTTCTCCATAATTGGCTGGTCCAACTATTGTGAGATCATGTGCC
Organism: Larix kaempferi; assembly: GCA_027924585.1. Classification (NCBI taxonomy): domain Eukaryota; kingdom Viridiplantae; phylum Streptophyta; class Pinopsida; order Pinales; family Pinaceae; genus Larix; species Larix kaempferi. Next base: position 6,894,261 of record BSBM01000173.1, on the reverse strand, counting down.
TCCTCCAAGGATTTGCAATTCTCTCCACGAGGCAACTCATAATCCCTTTGAACAAGGACAAGTGCTTGTCTTTCTTCTTGTTTGAGTGTAGCATCTTCAAGAACTTGCATATCAACATGTACCTCATGTTCCACAATTACATTAGGCTCCTCCTTTGTGGCATAAACCATTTCCTTCTTTTCCTTGAAAAGAGAACCATTGCTCATTATTTTTTCTGAGTTGCTTCCAAGTTCACTAACCAAGAATTTGAACTCTTGCATGAATTTCCTCCACTTGTACTCAAAGGAAGGTTTCAGCAATTTTCTAAACTCCTCATTCTCCTCTAAGGTTCCTTTCTCATCCTTACTCATGGTGACCAAGGAATGCACTTCTTCTCCTACTTCTTCCCTTTCACCAAAGTACATCCAGTTTCAGTTTCTAAGGGTGGTGGCTTATTTCTTTGAATCCTAGTCTTCATTAATGTTCTACCAAATCAGGTTCCAAGACCATGCTCTGATACCACTGTAATGCCCCTTGTTAGGAATTTTATTAAAATGACAATTTTCCACTTTTTTTCCCTAGTTCGACCTTTGACTAGTTTTGATCTCTAGGTCCCAAATTTGCCCCAAGTGATCCCAACTATTTTGAGAAGGTATATGAATGATATTAGAACATAAATATGTGTTTCATGGATTCCTTTGGACCTTTAAAATACTTCTGCAGATCCTCTTTCAATTCTGGTCAATGTAGGTAACTTTACTAGTGATTTCCCTTTGACTAGTATTGGTCTCTAGGTCTCAAATTGACTCCAAATGCCTTCAAATCTTCAAGGAAGGTGTATGAATGATATTAGGACTTCAATATGATGTTCAGGGATGACATATGGCCACCAAAATACCTCTGCAAACTCTCTTAAGATTCTGGAGCAAGTATGCAATTTTACTAGTAATTTGGGGTTCAAATCCCCCTGGGGTAAGTACTGAAAATGGCTTCCCCAAATGCCTCCAAACCCACTCAAATTTATGAACAGAGGTAGGGAATGTATTAAGGTTTTTATTAAGTTCTAATTTTCACCATTAATTGATTATTATATCTGTTCCAACCCTCTCCCATTCAACTGCAAAAATCACCAATTCGACCCTTGGGGAAATGGCACTATTTCTTCTCCCGATGCAATTTAACTGAGTAAAAATACTTCAAATGCTCAAGTACAGTACATGAAACTTGTAAAATAAATACATGGCAGTCCATTAATCACAAATGCATCAGAGAATCATCCATTCATTCAAAATCATCAGCATTACATTGATTCACAACAAGGTAGTGGGGAAATGACACTGTTCTTTCATTAAAATTGAGATTTATATATTTCTACTTGGAATTTCGACTTGAAACTTTTTGGAGATGAAGAAAAGAGTATTTAATTCATATTACAAAATAAATGGGGCATTAGAAGCTTCCCAAAAGAGTACAATATCTCACCAAAAACTCCCTCCCTCAAGGATCAAGAATATGCCATCAAAACTGGAAATGGTTGAAGGAATGAGCTGCAATAGAAGAAACCATGAGCTGCCCTGTAGCTTAAACCTGCAAATAAAGACTCCATTAAAGCTCCAAATGAAAGGTCTGAATGGCATTTCCAATTACCAACTTGGATGAGAATCTTTCACCCTCGAAATTGGCTAAGGCAAGAAACTAGTCATCCACTAGCTCTCCCTCTTCACAAATGCAATTGCAAATTCTACAAATGATCAAAATATGGTTTCATTCTTTGTTATTGACATTTATAAAGTTCTAATGTCCTCCATGGGTCGAATTCCTTCCAAGAGACTCATTCCAACTCAAGTTGGGAAGAGATTCCAAAGAACACCACTTGTACAACAATTCCTAGTCTCCCACTTCCACCATATCACATATGGAAGCATCTTAGCTGCCCTAACACCCTTGAGCGCCCTCTTGGAGTCTATTTTTAGCCCTGACATGTCATATATGTCATATGTCATCCTTCAGGTCTGATTTGTGTCATAGGTGTCATAACATCTTCATCATTATTGTCATAGAACTAGGGAATCTAGCCCAAGTGTCTCACTAGCTCCAAATTGCCTCTTCCTCTTCCATGGGAGTTACTCTTCCTCTATATTTCGACCTTGGATGAGTCATGCCATGAATAATACCTTTTGGACTCCCCCAAGTATGTTACCATTCACCTTGAATTCGAATTGGTGAGAGAATGATGCCAAGTGTAGTGGAGAAATCTAGCCATATGTGGGTCCCACTTCCTCCATGTGTCTTCATGATCAAATGCCACTTTGATTTTCACTTGTATATATTTATTTAGCTCATTTATTAAATATTTATGTCATTCTAAAGTTCAAACATCATTTATTATCCACCTTATTCCAAATCCCAAAGCTTCCACCCCAAACCTAGGAAACTAGTAATTTTCTTCCTTGGCAATTATTTGACCTTTAGCATCAATTTGACAAACTTTAATGAATATGGCCAATCTGCTTAGGCCAATGTGACCCAATGACAAATTTGGGACATGACACTCTACCACCCCGCACATGAGGCAAATAGGCAGAGTGGAGGAAGAGCCATTGTGTTACAGAGCACTCGCCTACTGAGTATCCTGACGGGTGCAGACCCTTTTTTTAGGCGGCATGGCGACGAAGATGGTTGAAGGATCTAAAAACCAAGGAATAAGCGCATGCCGAGGATTCAGAGATCGAGAGTACCGCGCCCCAGGAAAACAATTAAACTGTGAATCCTGCAGAACAGGGAGCCCGAGCCAACAAGTGCCGAGAGAACCAGAGAACCAGCAGTCGGTAGCCAGAGAGCTTGAGAACCAGAGAATAAGAGAACCTGAGAACCAATACCATAAGAACCAAAAAGCTAGAGCACCAGAGACCAGAATCCGAATACACGAAACGGTCCAGGCCAAGAGAATTAGAGCTGAGAGAACCAAAGCAACAACTAGAACTGAGGGCCATAAAAGTGATGAACTCCACGAGAGCGGAGAATAGAACTTCTTGCAGCCGAGAATCTGCACAAGCCAAGAGCCGAGTTTCAAAGAGCGAAGAGCTTGCAGTGGAGCCTTTGCACAACAGAGCTCTCAGCCAAGCATCAACAGGTCTAATAAAAACTTGAATGAAGTGCATATTAAATGAATAACCTGTAATGGTCATGAGAGTGGAAGGACAACTCCATTCATTCAGAATCGTGGGAGTCATTAGAGCCAAAACCCATATCAGGTTAGGAGTAGCGGATTGGACATTATTCATGTTGGAGAAGTCATACCGCAGACGGGAGGCCGAGCTCCGGACTGGAAAATAGCGGGGGCAATTAAAGATTTGCATGGGGTGCGTGGATGGTGGAGGGCAGCACATGATCAACCCCGGAGGTGGAGCATGCAAGTAGCTGGGTGGACACGTGGGGAGGCACATGGGCTGGCGTGTGGGCAGGCATGCTGGCAGGCGAGTGGTCGGAGTTTGAGTCGGGCGCGTGTCGCATCATGCATCCAGCCGTGGGGTTGCTACTGCTGGCTGGGCACGTGTCTGTCGGGATCGTAGCTGGGCATGTGGCTGGGCCAGTCGCCTCCTGCTGCACCCGCTTTTGGGGTATTTTATTATATATGAATAAGAAGCTCTTTGTTATACAAAGTGGGACAACATAAAAGTCCACAATAATCAAAATGTCAATATGTAATTGTTACACTTAATGGTAACCCATTGTCTTTCAATTGGGACACTATGGCCATTACATTATACAAAATGTTTGATTTTCACATATACTTATTTCAAAAGACACATCCAGTTATATTGGTCATCATTCTTGGCTAGAACTGTTGTTAGTGAGAGAACTACTTGCATGACTTGGATTATTTGGCTAAATGTTTTGTTGATTGCCTCGATTATGTTCCTCATCTTCAGTTTCCATCTACAAACATAAAAATAAAGTGTAATGAGTGTATCTACATTGGTAGACATAATGCAAACTAAAATAGATAATATATATGATCATTATGTAAATTGAAAAATGTATGAAGGAAAGAATTGTGCCTTGAACGATACACATTCTTTAAAAACCAAATCTCATGCCTTCTTTCAACAACTACTTTGTTAGCTCCACTTCATACTTTGCTTCCTACAAGTTTTATACCCCATCACAAATTCATATATTTAATATAAGGGATTTTTTTGTTCCATTAATTAAAAAATGAAAGAATTAAAACAACATAGATACTTACAAAGTCCACAATTAATTTTTGATACACCAACATATACTCACAATCCCATACTTAACCTAATGTCAACCAAATCTTGTGATGGCTCTTCTTTGTATGTTAACACTTGTTTGAACACATCCAAGGATGGTAAGTGTCAAATAAAATAAAATATAAAGATTACATCAAATACGAAATCTTAAGTTCTTATACCGAAATCACAATTACTCACAAACTTTGCTATCACCCAATTTCTTCCTTGTTGTCTTGTCTTATGTGTTGAACGGGTTCCATTTTGTTTTCTTTTATGCAACAAAACAATTGAAAATTAGTATTTAATGTTGAATTGTTTATTTATATGTACATATGAGCTAAGGACCAATTCATCATCATTTACATCTTCTATAATTTTTATTTTCTTAGGACGACATTCCATTCCCTTGGTGTCGGTCATTGCAAAACATTAAACATATGTGAAATAGATTGTTTGAAACATGTTATCAAATATTCTTAAATATGTTATTACTAAATATTCAATAAAATAATTCACATTTAATAATACTCTTTTATTCACCCGATTCATCATTATGCAATTTTTCCATCAAGATTTTACACTATTCTGCACTTAGATTGCAAAGAATCTTATCAAGCTTCCTCATTTTTTGGCTTAGCATGACACACCTTAAACAATACATATTAGTTAAACTTACATATAATTCAAACATATTGATTTCATACATAAATTACAAACAACTTGCTTTCTTCGCTTTTGTGAATTTGTTGCCATTGTGCCAAGTGGAATTATTGTCACTTGAACTCTTATCACATTTTTTTATTATCAAAATACAACCTATACGATTCAATACAAAAGCTATTAAATATATTTTACATATAAATCACATAATTTTCAAATAATTTAGTACGCACCGATGTGTCACAGACAATAGCGCACCGATAGCGAAGATTTTTAGTTATGTTGTTAACGGAATTAAGTTTGGATTAGATAAAAGTATTTTGTATTCTTAGAAAAAAATTAATTATTTTATGAAAATTTAATGTTTGTAATAATTAATACGGGATTACGTACAACCTAAACTAAGAAAAAATTAAAGTAAAAGTCTATGCCACGACATAGATTAAATAGTATGTTACAACGTTTTCCAGTGCGATATGCTGATTTTAAACACACTAGTGCGTCCTCATTTAATTAACGCATCGGTTTTTGTGAAATTTAAAAAAAAAATTGCACGTAACCAGTGCGCTTATAAAGTAAGCACTAAAACATGACTCACTGGAAACGCTGAAAGCGTTTTTTAGAAAGAAAAACAAAATTGACAGGGCAGATAGGGTTTGGGATTCAATCATGCAGTAAGTGGTCTCCTTGTATCATATGCCAAATGCTTGTTTATAGAAGAACAAAGCCATTAAATCTAAAGTGCTTAAAATGAAAAGCCCTAATTGTCAAGTGATAGATGGAGATAAACCCTAAGGTGAAATTTTGCAGCCACTTAAAAAAAAGAGAAAACAAATAGTAGAAATTTAAATCTTAATAGGAACACAAACATATAGCAAAAAAATTTAATTATTGAGATCAATAGTAAAATTCTAATTTTTTTTCTATGTATAGTTTTGAGTGATTCACAATACCTTTCAAATTTTTGTCTTCTAAATAATTTGGTTGCTCCACAGTCCTCCCCAACAACTCTGTATTGCAAAACTCTTCCCTCAAAGTTTTGGAAAAATAATGAAATAGTGATTAGGTTTTAAGTTTTTAAAACACTTTATGAAATTACTTTTTTGAAAAATAATTTACCGCTTTTTTTTCCTTTGTTAAAAAAAAACGTTTTTTTTTTTGGTTTTTCGATGCGTTTCGAGTTATAGAGCACCAATGCGCTATATATTGTGTAGCAGACCGAATATACATAATACGAAAATAAACACATAAACAGGATTTTCATGTATTTTTTATAATTTCCTAGTTACCGATGCGCCATTAGTAAATGGAAGCACTGATGTGCCATTAGTAAATGGAAGCACCGATGCGCTAATGTATATTACACATCTAAAAAAACACAACCATTACCTAACAACATCATGTACCATACACATTGAACATCACCTAGCATACACATCTAATAAACACAAACATTCACATCTAATATTGTCACCTACCATCATCTAAGATAAACATCTAATAATTACATCTAAAATCACCTAGCATCATCTAACATACCATCATCATAATCACCATCTAACAAACATAAACATCATCTAAAATTAGCTAACATCATATAAAATACAAATCTATCATCACCTATCAAATATGATAAGCACCATCTAACATACACATAAAAAATCAGCTAAAACATCTAACACATATAAACGAGATCTAGCATATAAACCTAAAAATCACATCTAACAAAACAGAAACATTGTCTAACATTATCATTACACACATCTAATAAGTATACTTTAACATACACATATAGCAAACATATATAACATGACCTAACAATATACACATCAACACCAACATATAAATAAAGTACATCAACATGAACATGAAAAATGCAACATACATACATACATATATAAACAATAACATCAAACTCATGATACACCATGTCAAATATACATCTCAAGTCAAATATCTGCTATAGCATATATATATGGTAAATGTCTAGAACCAGAGGCATCGATACCTCCACCAACAGATCCAAAGGCATTGGTACCTCCACCAGCTAGAGGCATCATATCTAGAATAGTCGAGGTCATGTCTGTAGTAGAATATGATGGATGGTCGTTTGTCCGTGGAGGAGAGATTGGTCGGTTGATGTGCAATGGAGTCGATGGAGATGGTGTTGGGTTAGCTACGCGTGGAGGAGAGGGTGGTCGACCAACCAGTGGAGGAGGAGATGGTGATTGATCGTCATGGTGAGGAGGAGGAAGAGGAGCTGGATGAGATGGTGGCTGATCAACTTGGTGAGGTGAAGGAGTAGTTGGATGAGATGGTGGTTGGTCAACTCGGTGAGGTAAGGGAGGAGGTGGAGGAGGAGTTGGATGAGATGGTGCCTGGTCAACTCAATGAGGTGAAGGGGGAGGTGGAGGAGGAGGAGATGGATGAGATGGTGGCTGGTCAACTCAGTGACATGAAAGGGGAGGTGAAGGGGGAGGTGGAGGAGGAGCTGTATGAGATGGTGGTTGGTCAAATCAGTGAGGTGAAGGAGGAGGTGGAGGAGGATGACCACACTGATCGGATAGAGTAGACGAAATCTCAATGTCATGGCCTTCTCTCAATGCTTCTATAAGGATAGTAGCTTCGATGATATGACGCGTAAGAAGAATCATATCGCCAAGATGGTCCCTCCACATATCCACAAGCTAGGGGTCTCGTGTGATATCTTGAACTAATATAGGGTAGACTCCATGCCCAACCATAAATGCAAACAACTGGTCCGTGAAATGCTACCTGTCTCTAACAGCAGGCCTGCGTCGCATGCCAGGTCTCGACAGCTCAAGAGTTGATGTTTCTCCAAGGTGCAGCATCGAGCAAACATTCTACCAAATTGGTCATGTGATTTGACCAAGGAGAATGATACATTCACTCACGGGAAATGGCCATGTGAATTGGCTAGTGGTGAATGGCCCTGGCATAACCTTGCTTAGCCATGTGATTTGGCTAGGTGTGAATAAGGTTTGAGTTGCTTGCACATGCTTGCCTAGTCATGTGATTTGGATAAGCATGAACAAGGCTCGAGGTCAAATTGCACACTCTTTGAAGGAGTCTTTGTGAGGGATTGATTTATTATATATTAGAATGTTTGAATTGTTTATTTGATAGGGATCTTCATCCCCTTGTGGAATATACAAGTCTAGTCTAATATTGAGTTGAGATACTAAGAAGTGTCCAGGACTTCTTAGTAGATCTATTCAACATTAAAGATTTATGCATGAATAGACGTGCATGTGAGGAGAAGAATAACATCATCATCGTGGACAATTTTTCTTAAGAAAGAAGGAAACTCCAATAATAAAGTGGTCAACATGTGAATCAACATTGAAGTGGTCAAACTAGCAATTTGGCCCCAACTAGAAGACAAGTTGACCCCACAGATACATTTCAAGTGATTTGATGTGTATAGATAAGAGGAGAGATTCCTCATTTCAATCATCCAACTCATCCAAGACATCTCTTCTTCTTTGGTGCGCATATCTAGTAGGGCAAGCAAAGGTTCAAGGAGCATTTTGAAGTGTTCTTATCTCTCTCTTGGGCTTGTTATCTTTCCTCCATCAAGTTCACACTCTCTCTGTAATTGGTGATGTTGACACACCCTTGTGATTAGGGTTCTTCATGTTGTTGTTGTAATCTTATATTGGAAAATAACTTCTTAAGAAAAGTTGTTGGGTTTTCTCCCAAGTTTGGGTTTCCCAAGGTAAAAATTTTGTGTATATTGTGCATGGATGTCATTCTATGATATTTTGTTTCCACTGCAATTTAAAGTTGAAACTTTTAGTGTATAATCATTCTATGATAACTGTGGGATGAAAAATTACTGTTTGAAATCATAAGGAAATAATTATCAAGATCTGAAAATTGTACTGCGATAAGTAAAATTCAACATGGTACTTGAGCAGTATTGAAAGATAAACATTGATTAGCCTCATATTTGGGTTGCAATATAATCATTTGAGTGATATTATTGCTTCGAAAAAGCAAGTATGAAAAAGCAGGTCCAAAAGAGCAGGTCCAAAAGAGCAGGTCCAAAAAAGTAGGTTCGAAAAAGCAGGTCCGAAAAAGCATGGCCAAAAAAAAGTAGGTCTGAAATTGCAGACTTGGAGTTAGTGTTCTGAAGGTAGCCTTAGCAGGGTGCATCTATTGGTGGAGCCAGATTTCAGTTTTGTCAAAGTTCAAATTTTGACATATTTTTCGGTGCAAGGGTTTCTGGTTCAAATTTCAGCTCTTGTCAAGATGGTGTCTAGTCTCATAGTAGAAGACAGGTTGTATGGTGCTACAAATTTCAGATCCTAGAATACTCTTCATATTGGAAGAAAATGAGATTAAGAATTATGTTAAAGAAGATGTCTCGGAACCTGAGAGCGCTGAGGAGAAATCCAAGCACGAGAAGATTGAAGCAAAGGCTAAGAGGATCTTGATAGATTCCCTAAAAGATCATTTGATTCCACATATTATTGAGTTGAAGACTACCAATGCAATGTTTGATGCCTTGGTGGGATTATTCAAGAGTAAGAATGCTAGTAGGAAATTAGCCTTGAGGAATCAACTTTGTTGTATCATGATGACCAAATTAGATTTAGTTGCCACTTATTTTATGAAATTTTTCCAGTTGAGAGATCAACTTAAGGGTATTGGAGACACCATTGATGATGCAAAACTTGTTATGGTAACTCTTAATGGACTTCCTTCTTCATGGGAGTCATTTGTTCAAAGTGTTTGTGGAGGAGCTGAGTTGCCCAAGTTTGATAGGCTATGGATTGATTGTGTCCAAGAGGAGGCCATAGTATTGTCCAAGAACAACCTGTAGAGACCGTAGGATGAAGGAAGTCAAGCTCTTACAACTCATGCGGGAAAAGGAAAAGTAAGGAGATTTTGGGAAGAGAAATATAGGTGGAGGATTCAAGAACAGGGGGAGAAGGATATTTTAAAGGTAAAATGTTACAATTGTCATACATTTGGTCACTTTACTTATCAGTGTCCTCAAAGAAAAAGGAAGGGAAAGCAACATGCATAAAAAACCGATGTCGATGAGCTTCCACCACAAAAGAAGACAAAAGAAGATAAAATTGATGAGATTGCAGATGAACTTTGGAACTAATATTTCTTCAAGTGTATGCGGACCAATGACAGTATCATCTATGGATGTCTTCTCGTACTATGTGACATTCATTGGTGATTCCTTCCAGAAGATATGGATCTACTTCATGAAGGCCAAGGATGAAGTCTTAAGCATGTTCCAGGAGCTCAGGGCTCAGGTAAAGAACCTGACAGGAAATAATATCAAGGTTTTCAAATCAGTACACTTCCAGTGTTTGTACAAGGAGGCGAGGATCAAGAGAGATTCAACAACAAGGTTCATTGTAGTTCATCCTTCAGATTATCAGGAGGATACGGTAGAGCTAGTAGAGCCAGTGGATCTACCTAGAGATGTTGCAGTAACCAAGAAGAGGCCAAAATGGCTTCGTGATACTTTGCAGGATGCAAAGAGGCATGTAGTCCCCAGTGGTAATTTCAGAGAGAGAAAAATACCTCATAGGTTCTCAAGTTATATATGACTCACATCATTGATTCTGATTCTTCCAAGAGGTAGCAGGCCAACAGTTTTGGAAGGATGATATGATGGAAGAGTATTAGCCGATCATGAAGCATGATGTGTGGGAGATAGTGCCGAGACCCCAGGGGGAGTCAATGGTGACTTCCAAGTGGATCTATAAGATCTAGCATGCATTCTATATTAGTATATTTAGCTATGGGGTCGACAAATTTACAGGCTCAAAGAGAGTCATGGATGGTATTCATTGTTCTTTAGGGAGCAGGAGGCTCTTCTTAGTAGACCCACTTGATGGGAGATGACACAAATGAATACTCAGATGCAAAAAAAGCAGGGTGTCCAGATGCAGAGAGTGCAGGATACTCAAACGCAGAGGGAGCAAAGTGTCCAGGTGTAGAGGGAGCTGGATGTTCCCACACAGAGGGAGTAGCTGCAACACAATTTGTTGATGATTTGGAGAAGAGAAGCTCATAGTTGAGTGCAAGAGGGAGTTGGCCTATGAGTTTGAGATGAAGGATCTTGGTCTGATGCATTATTTCTTGGGATTGGAGGTGTGGGAGAGACTAGGAGAGATCTTCCTCATATGAGGGAAGTACACAGTCGATATCTTGAGAGATTCAAGATGATGGACTGCAAATCCATGGCTGCACCTATGATGACAAATCTAAAGAAGCTGATTGATTTCACTTTAGATTCAGATTTGATGGATCCCACTATATGTAGGAAAACAAATCTAAAGAAGCTATGTGATTATGATTCAGTTTCAGATTTGGTGGATCCCAAGCCAGATATTTGCTTTGAAGTGAGGACCTTGAGCAAGTTTATGGTTGAGTCGGGGCATGCATATTGGATTGCAGTAAAGCATGTGCTAAGGTACCTGTGTGGTACAGGTGGATATGGTATGAAATATGATGAAGTGAGGCTACATGGATATACAAATTCTGAGTGGGAAAGGAGTGCAATGGACAGAAAGAGCACCTTGGGGTGTTGCTTCAGCTTGGGATCAGCTATGATATCCTAGTTTAGTTGGAAGTAGACTTTTGTAGCACTTAATACAACAGGTGCAGAGTATATTGCAACCAGTGTCTCAAGTCGCAAATCAATGTGGCTTCCAAATCTCCTTGTAGGACTATTTGATCAAGATAAAATAACACTTCATTCGAGACATGGTGTAGAAGGGAGTAGTGAAGCTTCGATACATATCCACAAATTAACAACATTGGGCAGACATTCAACCTCAGATCCTGAGTCATATGGCTAGTGGTGAATGGACCAAATACCGTGATGGTTCTACAAATGATTAGCATTGAATGGCCCAGACACCATGATGGTTATATAGATGAGCGACATCAAGCATACATTCTCCCAGATTGATCATGTGATTTGACTAAGGGAAAATGATAAATTCATCTTTCATTCTTACACTAAAAAATAAAACTAATATATCTTTATGGAAAACAAAGAATACAATATTGGAGACATTTCATGGCTATGTGAAAACAGAGTTGACAATAATACCGCAAATTTTAAAATCCAGTAGAGACCATATAACAACCAACAAGAGCTGTTACAATTTATGGAAAGCCCAAAAGATGCAGTGCAGTAATAAATAAGAGCATAAGTGTGTTTACTGCCTGACACAATATTAAATCACTCCTTTGTATCATGATCTTGGAAACACACAAGAAAAAACTTATTATCTTATTACCAGATCAAAGAGATAGCATACCTTATTCAGCACCTGGTACTATTCATCTCTAGCCTCAAGTACACGGTCTGTATCATTGTTGTCAGCCACAAATATTAGACCTTGAGTATTCTGGAAGTAATGTCTATGCATATTTACAAAACACAAATATCTGCAAGCATTAGCAACCTGTTATGGCTTAGAAAGTGTTGGGCACAGCCCAAGTTAAGGCATTTTTGTGCAATACAGTTTGGAGCTGCAAAGTTACAGCGTAGCGCAGCATTGGCAAGGTAAGAGTAACAACGCGGCGAAATTCCAACGTTGTGAAGTGCCAGCATGGCAGCATTTTGGAAGGAAATCGGTATGAGTTTCGGTAAGATCGATCGGCGATCTATTTTGGGGAAAATACTTCGAGATTCCCGGCAGGTGGGTAAGGAGTGACGAAGAAGGAAAACGATCGGTCGCACGAGCAAAGGAAGCACTAAGCGGACCGGATACAGGAAACCGTTAGAGAAGGAACAACGGGATGAAAGTGACCCGTCGGCATGCGCTCAGTAGAACAACTGAAAGCGACGTGACCACGTGCAGTCAGAAGATGCCATAAGACAGAGATGGCGCGGAAGGGCGGCCACGACGATGAGTCGCTATCATAGCCTGATAGAGTCGGTTAGTGGGGTAACCGCACCATTTTGGGTACTTTAGGGTTTTGATTCAACCCACCATGATTGTAAAGACGTGACCTAAGGGCACGATCTATATAAAGGGCACTTTTGTAAGGGAAAGGGTTAATCTTCATTTTGGTTATTGTTGAATATTGATCTCTGTGAGAGACTGAACATTGTAAAAAGGCTTTGCAGCTGCGTGCACAGAGACCTATTGAAGAGTGAAGAGAGTCTGCAGTTGAGTGCGCAAACTGGAACTGTTGAACCCTTCCCATTTTATAATAAACAACGGTTCTTGTGGATGTAGCTCCCATCCTGGGGGTGAACCACGTTAAATCCGTGTGTTGTGTGATTGATTATGTATGTTTTCTTTGACAAACTAGTTAAGTTCTTGCTTATGAGTATATGTGTCTTTGCTTTCATGTGTATCCTTCATAGGGATGAATGATGAGAATAATATGCTAAGTAGCGAGCATATATGTTGAATGTTAAATATGCAAGTAATGTTGGAAATGATGAATGCGTGAGCTATTTGGATAACATTAAGTCAACGAAGTCTATATAAGTGTGATTGCCTCGAGGCGCAGCACCGGAGGTGCGCATTTGCATTGTAACGTGTCGTATTTCATAAGTCCATGAAATGCATAGTCTAATCTACTTGTTGAATGTGTAATCTGCACTAAGTAAAAGTCTGTCGAAGATGTATGGTTGCTAAGAGGTAGTGCAGTCTTCAGTTGCGCTATCCTGTTGTCAAATAGCCATTCCGAGTTGCGCATTCCTTGGATGTGCTATTGTATAAATAATAGCCGCGAAGTAGGTGAAATTCGTGCAGTCCCCCATTCCGTTGAAGCGCACATCACCCGGTTGTGGAAACCTAATTCCGCAACCTCCCCATAACTTTGCCTCGGGTGAGACCTCAGTCTGCTTGCAGACTGTTGTTGAAAGGGCCGGTGAAAAGGGGGTTTTGTTGGTTCCCTGAACCGCGCAGAACCTGGGTCTATCTTGAAAAGCTAAAGAACAGTTTATGAGCCAAAAAATGGTTACATTGCCACGCTTGAACTGGTGATGAGCACCGAAAATTGGAATCCAGACAAAACAGAAATATGGAACTGGGTGGACAAGATAGAAAGGGATTTTGGAAGAAAAGAGAATAGGCATACGCGTTTCTTCGACGTAGAATGGTTGCAGAGATACCTGTGGGCGGACATTTATGAAATTTTCTTTGCATGTTTCAGCAATGACCTATACGACTGGTTATCAAGGTTAGCAGAACGCAAAAACTGCTTCCAAGAAGGAGTACCTACCGAGTGGACCCCAGAGCTCATTCAAAGACTTAAAGCAGTAGATAGTCCACTCTCGCGAGCAGTCTACTTTTGGGTTAACAGTATCCTACAGGGCTACATTATAGAGTTCGTTGTGGACACCCTGAAGTCCTACAGCGCAGCGGAGGCAAAGTTCTTCAAAGGATTCAGAGGTAAGTATTTGAACAATCTGAGTTTATATATCAAAATGATTTTAGCTGAGAAAGGTGTTTTAAGAATGCAGTAAGATACCTAGAAGTTTTTGAATCTGTAATGGTCAATAACACATACAGTGACATTGACTAAGATACACACAATTTAAGAAGTGTAAAAAGATATAAGTATACCACCGAGAAGAATCCTAGTGAACATGAACTTCGCATAGACATTGAGTTTCAAGTTGAGCCTGATAGCTAGACAGAACCTCGCATAGCTACCTATCATCCTATCACTCAACAAAAACTGCCGGTTGACAATACTACTAATCTAGAGAACATCAATAGTATTAACACTGTAGGCATGAGTACTCAGAACATTCCGACTCAGAACAGTCTGCGCAGTAGTATCCCTAACACATCACAGAACACTACGCCTCCGAGAAGGAGAATGACAGACGATATTAAAGTGCTGATATTTTAAGGAACGGGTCTATAAGACCCTGGGCAACATTGGTTTCCATGTGAAGCTGTGTGGAACATTAAGCAATTCCAGGATGATGTTGTTAAGCAAGCACAACTCATCACTACATTCAGGGATAGAGCCTTGAATTGGTTTATGAAATATTCTGCTGGACAGAATAGAAATCTAGTGCATATCAAGGCTTCCCTCTTAAGAGAGTTCAAGAAACCTAAATCAGAGTCATAATGTATCATAGAACTAAAAGAGATTAAGCAGAAAACAACTGAGTCAGTATGGGAATTTGACCAGAAGTTTAAAACATTGTTAGATCAGGTCAGTTTTGACATCGCACCACAACAACACCAAGAGCGGTTCATACCTGCGTTGTTGCCACACATTAGACTACCATTGATGCAACAGAAGGTTGCTTCGCAGGCAGAGGCCCTGGAGATCGCGATGAAATTAGAGGCTTCGCCGATAGGAGAGACTAGCACATGAATGGTTCAGATACAGAACCAGCTAGCAAACGTAACACTACAACTACAAGACATTAAGAAAGGAAAAGAAACCAGAGAAGAAGTCTGGTGTACAAGATGCAAGGGAGAAGGAAACCCAAAGGAATGTTGTCCTCTATTTCAAGAGTTCCTCGACAATGGAGCACCAAATCCACTAAATTAGTAGCAAGGGCCATGGTGTGAGATTTGTCGAACTAGAGGACACCGCCTAGAAGACTGTTATTTGATCCAGAAGTATGTGTGAACACCCAAGAATTTGTGCTGCACATTCTGTAAATCAGTTGGCCATGATGATACCAACTATAGAGCATACGAACTCATGATAGAAATGAAGCATGATGTTTACAGAATTCATGAAGAAACATTGCAACACAATGATAATGCGCAGTATGATCAAGGCGCATACAAAGGCCGTGGTGGATTTTGTGGAAGAGGAAGAAACACTGGTCCAACACAAGGAAGAGGTAGAGGTCAGATAATATGTTATAACTATGGTTAGCCTGGTCATCTATCCAGATACTGTACCAATGCTTGTACTACTTGTAGATATTGTAAATCTTTTGATCATGTCATTGAAGCACGCCCAGTTCTACAAGCAAAAATGCAAGAGAGAAAACAAGAAGGGAGAACCTGAATATTCAGATGATCGCAGCAAAGAAAAGAACTAGAGATCCACACATTAACGCTGTGATGCGAAGTGGCACTACCACAGCTCAATATCAAAGAGCAGAAGCCTCGACTTCTGAAGACACCAACCTAAACAGATACCTACTGAAGGGGTCTGGGTAAGAAAAGCGACTGGAAAAGCACTTGCTTTCAATATGGACAGAAACAAAGAAGTCTTCGTAGAAGCAAGGGAGACCTTCAAAGAATCAGATCCTATGACACCAAGAATTAAATTGCGAAGTGAAACAACGCATACGAAGGATATGCCATCAGCATATGATAAAACAAGTACCGCAACAGAAACATGCACTTTTGTTGCGCAGTTCCTACGGAGCTGTATGAAGTTACTAAAAGCGAAGATGCCTTAGTGGAATTGCAAAACTTAATAAACCACTATGAACCACACAGTGGCACAAATACTGCTCATAGCGCAGCTCACCATATAAAGAGCCATAAGAGAACATGCCGAAAAATGAGGCTCAGTGCGCAGATTGAAGACTATGAAATGGACGGGATCATACTTGACTTGGGATCATAAGTGAATGTCTTAACCAAGCAGACATGGCAACAGATGGGGAAACCAGGGTTATCATGGTCACCTATCCAATTAAGACTAGTGAATCAACATAAAGTTATTCCCTTTGGAAGACTCTCCAATGTACTTGTGTACATTGATGAAGTAAGAAGTTCAGTAGACTTCGAGGTTATTGAGATCATCGACGACAGTAACCCATATCCAGCATTACTGGGGATAGACTGGGCGATGGATAAAATCGCTATTATCAATCTGAAAACAAAAAATATGATCTTCGAAGGACAGGATATTAGGGTCATCGCACCCTTGGACCCTTCACAAGGAGAAAGTTACACTGAACTAGGAGCAGAGGTAAGTCCAATTCCTACATATGATGGCTTGACTAGCATTCATGTATTTTTTCAAGAATATATTGTAATTCCAGATGAATATAAGCTGTCAGCATTAGATTCAGCACTGCACGCTACACCTGCTAGATAGTGGGTCACGCATTAAGACAACCTAGAAACATGGGAACAGTGCAAGCACATGATGGAACTTAGATTCACAGAGAAAGCTGCGCTGAAAATAGTAAAGTATAATGGACAAACGAATCCAAGAGATCACATAGAGATTTGTTCAAAGAAATGGGAAAATAGACCTTAAGCAGAATGGGTCCATCTGTTTGTGCACACATTAGAGGAGCAGATTCCAAAGAACTAGTACATAGACACAGAACTACGCAGAGGAACAACAGACAGGTCTATCGTGACCACGAAATTCCAGAGAACCTTCAGCTTTGAGGATGATTGTCCAAATATTAATGAAGCATTGCAGATTCTCAAAAACAAGATATTCTATGACACATTACAGCCTGCATATCAACAATGGGAAAAACAGTTAGAATTCTATAACCTCACAGTGGGCGATGATGAAGAATAGGAGGAGGAAAGCGATGATGAGGATCCACGCAATATCAATATACCTATGTCGGAGGGAGTGCGCGACGTAGAAGGACCTCCATTTGAAATTCCAGACTTAAGCAGCCTTTTCAAAACAAGAAAATTTAACATTGGCATAAGCGAAGAACCAAAGATCGCATCTATTGGGGATTACTGAGATGAAGAAATGGTCGCGCAGATCGCATACCTTTTGCATGAGTATCGGGATTTATTTCCAACAAATTTCTCTGAAATGAAAAGCATTTTGGGTGACTTGGGGGTCATGAAGATACCTCTCAAGCCAGGTGCAAAGCCCGTCAAGCAGAGGCCTTATCGACTGAATCCCAGATACCAGGAAAGAATGAGGGAAGAGCTCTATAAGATGCTTGATGTTGGGATCATTGAGCCAGTCAAAGAATCAGAATGGATAAGCCCTATGGTTATCCATGATAAGAAAACAAAAGGAGAGATCATGATTTGTGTGGACCTTGGGAAGCTTAATGATGCTTCGCTACACGACCCATTTCCTACTCCATTCACAGACGAAGTATTAGATAATGTTGGAGGAAATGAGGCCTATTCTTTCACTGATGGATTTTCTGGACACCATCAAATCAGGATTGATGAAGCAGACATGCATAAGACCACATTTGCTACTGAATGGGGATCATATCAATATACAGTTATGCCATTTGGTTTGAAGAATGCACCTGCTCTATTTTCCAGAGTTGTTGTGGCTACATTCAAGTATTTTATTCATAAGTTCCTAGAAGTATACTTTGATGATTGGATTGTATTTGGTCTACTAAAGAACCATTATGAAAACCTTAGAATGATGTTGGAAAAGTGTAGACAACATCAGATCTCCCTGAACCTAAAGAAAAGCATCCTTTGTGTGCCCTATGGAATTTTGTTGGGACACATTGTCTGTAAACAGGGTCTGATGGTTGATTCTACGAAGATCGCAGTCATTATGAACCTGCCAGCACCAAATTCAGCGAAGCAATTTCGCACTACTTTGGGACATACAGGATATTACAGAAAATTCATCAGGGGTTATGTGCAGATAACCGTGCCCATGGAGAAGTTGTTGAAAAAAGAATCAAAGTTTATATGGAACGAATACTGCTAGAAAGGGTTGGACACACTAAAAGAAAAAATGGTCACTGCGCCAATTCTCATTTTTCCAGATTGGAATAAGCCTTTTCACGTTCATGTGGATGCTTCATCCATTGCACTTAGTGTGGTGATAGCGCAGCCAGGTGAGGGAGGCATTGACCATCCCATTGAATTTTCAAGCAGGAAGTTATCTTCAGCAGAAAAAAATTACACAACCACAGAAAGAGAAGGTCTAGCTATGGTGTATGCAATGTAGAAATTCAAGCATTATTTGTCGGGTGCGCACTTCTGTATGTTAACTGACCATTCAGCTTTAAAGTACATGGTCAATAAACCAGTGCTAGGGGGGAGAATTTGCAGATGGTTATTACTCTGTTAGGAGTATGACTTTGAGATCATTGTTAAACAGGGAAGGTTGAACTCAGGACCTGACCATCTGTCTAGAATTGAGTCAGGCAGAGAACCTACAAATATTGAAGATAATCTACCAGGCGCAGTTATTTTCTATTCAGATCGCAGATGTCTATTACAAAGTCATTATAGAATTCTTGACTACAGGGTTGGTACCTACAGAGTTTACTACGCAGTAGAAGAAGCAGCTGGTAGTAAAGGCAACAGACTTCACCATCATCGCAGGACAACTATACAAGTTAGGACCGGATGAAGTGCTGTGAAGATGTGTGCTGGAACATGAAAAAGCATCCATACTAGTTGATGCACACTAGGGGGTGTCTGGAGGTCACTAGGCAGGAAGAGCTACTGCACAGAAGATATTAAGAGCAAGGCTATGGTGGCCTACAATCCATAAAGATTCAAAGGAACATTGCCGAAGTTGTGATGTTTGTCAGAGGACAAGAAAGCCATCGCGCAGAGATGAAATGCCATTAAGACCACAACTGACTCTACAAGCATTAGATAAGGGGTCTATTGATTTTGTGGGACCTATTAACCCACTAGGGAAGATAACTGGTTCAAGATATATTATCATTACTATAGATTATCTCACCAGATGGGCATAAGCAAAACTAGTGAAGGAATGTAGTGCAGCTATTTCCACGCAGTTCATCTTTGAGAACATCCTTACCAAATTTGGATGCCCAAAAATTCTAATGAGTGATCAAGGAACTTACTTCATGAACAAAACCATTGAAGCACTGATTGAAGAATTTCAGATATATCATCATAGGAGTACACCATACCATCCAAAAGCCAATGGAACTGTCGAAGCATTTAACAAAGTGCTGAAAATGCGCTGACAAAGGTATGCAATGTAAATAGGGATGATTGGGACCTGAGAATACCAACTGTATTATGGGCATATAGAATAACTTGTAAGAAGTTGATAGAAGTTGACAGGCCATACAGCTTTCAGGTTGGTCTATGAACAGGAAGCTGTCATGCCAATGGAGTATATAGTACCAAGCTTAAGAATAGCTGCATTCACAGGCATGGAAGATGAAGAGACAATAGATGAAAGGATTCTACACTTGGTTGGATTGGAGGAAGATCGCTTCATTGTAGGATTTCACCAATAAGTGCAGAAAGATAGAGAAAAGGCATGGCATGATCGCCACATCAAGAACAAGTCTTTTCAGGTAGGAGACCTTGTCCTCCTGTATGATAGTAAGTTTATGGAATTTTCTGGAAAATTTAAAATGCATTGGCTAGGGCCATATACTGATATGAATGTTACTAATGGTGGTGCAATTCAGCTAGCCACATTAGTAGGAGAAAACTTACCAAGTCTGATAAATGGAAGTAAACTAAAACCCTACAGGGATAGTCCTACTTCGCAAAACCATCAGTAATCAGAAGAGAAAAGCATTCTAAGTGTCAAGTGAAGTTGAAATTGGACACTAAGAATGGCAGAATAATGAGTCTGCACAAATTTTTGGCAAAATCAGAAGATCCATGAAATATGAAATGTGCAATGAAAGAAAGAAATTGGATGCGCAATGCAAGAATGAAGTCGAATGCGCAGTTCACGAAAGAAGTTGGAACCGCAATGCACGTTGGAAGCACATATGCGAAATGGACACCAAAAGCTGCGATGCAAAGTACCAAGAAGAGCGTAGCTACAAAGTTAAAAATCAATGACCACAAGTCTACAGTGGGACCGTGTGAAATTTTGTTTGGGTGAACTGTGCGCGCTGTTCCAAGAAACTAGTTGTTAAAATGTCGATCGGAAAACTAGCCGTTACACAGTGATTTTGTCGACGACCGCTTGAGCATTTAACGCAAAATTAGCCATTCTGAAACAGTTAATGAAGGAAAGGATAGAAATCCTCGACGGATTTGGCCAACAGACATGACAATTAATGCTTATCTAGCCGTTTTGGGGCACGACTAAGCCCAACTGCGCCTATAAATACCGCTAAGACTGGACTCGCGGGCTTTACCGTAAGTTTCAAATTTTACCGCAAACCATAACTTCAGTCTTGTTACAGTGAGCACTAAGTAATTCTGAGAGTCTACATAGCAAGTTCCAGTGAATATATGACGATTCCACAGTTGAGCAGGATTCCACAGTCGAGCAGGCTGTGAGGGATTTTAAACAATTCGGGAGTGCAGGGTTGATGAGAACCCCTTCCAAGAAGGTCGTTACAGAAAAAGGCCAGGGTTCACGCCGCTCACCACGACATCCTTCAGCAATGCAAAGCAAGGGTAAGGAACCCATAGCCGAGAAAGCAAAGCCGAAGGTAATGGGCTCCAAGCTACCAGAAGCTCCACCAGAGGACAAAAGAGCTGCCATGATCCTTAACCCTAGAATATATCTCTCCGCGTGCACAGGATGCGTCGACCGTAAAGCTTGCCAGAAATGCCAAGTATGAAATGCCACTTCCGCCGATATCCTGTCATGTCAAGCCACAAGAAAAATTGTTGGGCAAGCTCGCAGATTGCAAGTTCGAGGATTATGATTTACTGTAACAGCTCAAGGATCCAGACAAGCCAAAATACCCATAGTTTCAACTAAACAGATACATGTGTTAGAAAATGGACGTGAAGAACAACCCACTTCTAGTAGAGCAGAGTTGGCTTTCCGAAGTTGTGGAATTAGGACTTATGAACCTGCTGTGACTTCCACACTTCGGCAAGAGCCCTCAACTCAATGCGGTGGTGCACACATTGATATCGCGCACACACCAAGGTTACTTCTGGTTGGACAAAAATGTTGAACTCAACATAGACTTGATCCACAGGATCACAGGACTAAGCAAGCGAGGTGACGACCCTAAAAAGTTCTTTGTCGGAAAAACCCGAGATAAAGAGATTGCTGCATAGATGAAAGAAGAATACAACATCCCCAAAGGAAAATGAGGTTTCATCATAGAAGACCTAAAAGATGATGCCACGCGGTTTGTGGTGCAACTGCTCGGAGGAAAAGTCTTGCGGAAGGCCAGACCAACAGAAGTACCAGTCGGAGCAGTGCACCTTGCTGCAAAGACAACGCAGGGAGTATGATTTAACTGGTCTCAATATTTGTTGAACGAGTTTTTGGGCGATGCCTATGACACTCAAGTCAATGGCATTGCCTTTCACTACAGTTGGTTAATGGTGTTGATCGCCTTTGTAGGCTGGAAGGAACCAAGGCATTATGTTGGTCTCACCTCTCTCATCAATTATTGCTGAGGACCCAGATATGCAAATCTCTGGGCAAATCTGCAACCAGACAGACATTGCGCCTCAAATGAAGTACTCTTCACATATTACGAACAGTTGCGCGATGTCATCGTTCGCACACCACGCATCTCAAAGGAGGTAACAACAAAGTATATTCGCACATTAAATTTTAAAGCTGATATGCATTTTATCTACATCTCACGAAAGGCACAGAAGAAGAATCCAGAGTGGTTCCCGGGGAACTATCACCTTGATGAAGTTGGTATAGATATGCTCATGAAGGAGTGGTTATATGAATGGAAGGTCGAAGGGACGATTGTCATCGAAAGTGACTCAGACGAAAGTACCCCATCCCCGATAAATATCATTGAAGAGTCATCGACAGGAAAAAGAAAGGAACCAGGAAGCTTTGTACAGGAGAAACGACCGAAAAAGAAGCAGAAAGCAACAAAGGAGCCATCAGAAGCAAAGCTCCATGATGATGATTATGATTTCATCACGAGTAGAGTCATCCAATATCTGGATGAAGCGCTCGCTCTAAAAGATAGCAAAAACGAGAAGATTCAAGCGAGTCTAACAGAAAATCTCAGCATCTTGCAAGGCATAGCAACGAAGATTGAACAGGTCTAGAAAGACCTGGTTCAGGAATCTGAGTGAGAAGGAAGGTCAAGGGATACCTCTCAGCAAAATAAGACACCCTTAGCTCTGACCATGGCACCGTGATCGACCCTCGTCCGCATGGACCTACTAAGCATAATTTTTCCAAGTGATGAATCAGTTGAAGCCGCGAAGAACTTAGCACATGTGGATGTTGATATCGCGATGTTTCCACTAGAGGGTGTCCATAATCTGCACTTGCAGGTTGTGGAAGAACTCCATGGCAGAGATATGATGATGTTGAGCCAATGCTAGGACTTACAAGCAAACTATAGACAATTGCAGGAAGAAAGTGCGCAGAAGGCTAAGGCACTTGAAAGTGCACATGAGCAGCGCCGAAGGATAGAGCAGACTGTCGCTTCGGTCTACGCAAAGATACCCGAGTGAGACGAGAAGCCAGAGCTCATAGACACCATCCTTAAGATTAGCTTGGTAGTCAGCGATATTAAGGCTGAAATGGACGACATGGAGATAGACTACAAAGAAAAGATTGCCACCTTGGAAGCACAAAATCTCCCGAAGACACCACCATATCAGACAGAAGTTAGAGCAGCAGAAGTGAAAGTTGCCACATAAAACATATCCAGCGAAATAGCTAAGTGTCAGATCTTGTTGGATGCAGCAACTAGAGTATGGACTACTCTACAAGAGGACCCTCATCTGTTGTAGGTCCAAAACAACTTACAGGAAAAACAAGCAGCGTTAGACTCTCTAAACACGGAGATGAAGAACCTGCTGCCAAGAGAGAGACTTTGACGATTTGCGGAAATCAAGGAACTAAAAAGGGAGCTTCAAGTTTTAAAATAAAAGGAGGCTGAAACTGGGGAAAAGTCACAGCCCCTGCAGGAAGAAGCTCATGCCATCTTGTAAGAGATTGAAGAGAAACTGCAAGAACTTCAAGAGTCAAAGAAAACAATACAAGAACAGGCTCAGGAAGACCTAACACCATATGTGTTGGAAATTGTCAAGGCAATTGAGCAAGACGCTAAAGACACAGTTGCGAAGCTAACCGAAACTTATCAAGAATTTGCTATGAAGTTAGATCAGCAAGGAGAAGCGCAACGCAGTGAACCTATGGCAAGTGGCTCGGGGACGAGCCACATGTAAGTGTTAAGGGCCTACAACCCAAGTTAAGGCATTTTTGTGCAATACAGTTTGGAGCTGCGAGGTTACAGCGTAGCGCAGTGTCAACAAGGTAAGAGTAACAGCGTAGCGAAAATCCAGCATTGCGAAGTGCCAGCGCTGTGAAGATCGAGCATGGCAACATTTTGGAAGGAAACCGGTATGAGTTCCGGTAAGATCGATCGGTGATATATTTTGGGGAAAATACTCCGAGATTCTCGGCAGGTGGGTAAGGAGTGGCGAAGAAGGAAAGCGAACAGTCGCACGAGTAAAGGAAGACCTAAGCGGACCGGATACAGGAAACCGTTAGAGAAGGAACATCGGGATGAAAGCGACCCGTCGACATGCGCTCAATAGAACGAATGAAAGCGATGTGACCAGGCGCAGTCAGAAGATGCCAGAAGCCAGAGACAGCACGGAAGGGTGGCCACGACGATGAGTCGCTATCATATCCTGACAGAGTCGGTTAGTGGGGTAACCACACCATTTTGGGTACCTTAGGGTTTTTATTCAGTCCACCATGATTTTAAAGACATGACCTAAGGGCACGATCTATATAAAGGGCACTTTTGTAAGGGAAAGGGTTAATATTCATTTTGGTTATTGTTGAATATTGATCTTTGTGAGAGACTGAACATTGTAAAAAGGATCTGCAGTTGCATGCGCAGAGACCTACTGAAGAGAGAAGAGAGCCTGCAGCTGAGTGCGCAGAATGGAACTGTTGAACCCTTCCCATTTGATAATAAACAACAGTTCCCGAAAGACAACAACCATAGAGTCTGATTCGATTGATGAATTACATACTATTAATTGGTTTTCCTCTTTTAGTGCCCGAAAGACAACAATCATAGAATGTCTTTACATTTAGGCCTCAACACCATAATAGTCACCCTAAATCTACTCTAGAAATTTCACTTTCCTAGGGTTGACATCCTTGACCTTATATTAAGAGAGCAACAATGTACTCCCATCTAATTTCCATTTAAAGGACACACAACTCAAAATGAATGAGTTTCAGTGTTGTAATTCAAATAATCAAACAAGGCTACCATTTATTCAAAATGAAGTAATTGCAATGAATGTTGTAGGTAAAAATTAATAATATGCATAGTCTTCATTGAACACCTAAATATTATAGGAAAGAATATTTGATGGAAAGAATAAAAAATGGCATCTCCAGTTGAGTGAGGTGGATTTTTTTCACGAGATAGAAATTTCCAACCATTAAAGTATTGTATACGAGTTGATTCACGATGAGAAAATTCGCCAAGGGATGAGGAGTGCCCAAACACTTTGTAAAATCAAGCCAAAGAGAGAAATATAATAGTTCTGAGTTTGAAATCATGCATAGAGTTTCTTTTTAGTGGAATTATGCATGTCTAAAATGTATATGTGAATGTTTCTCTCTATTATTATGATTTTAGAGCAAATCAATCTTGGTTTGTGTGGGGTTTAGTCCCCATCAGGTCATTGGTTCAAACCTCATGGGGAGGGGTTGAGGGTGGTAGCTAATAGTGGGGACCTTCATTGTCCTAAGGGGTGTCTAGGTTTGAATTGAGCATCGTGCAAACACGGTGACAACATCCCAATGTTTGGTAGATCGTTCCTCCAATCAATATTAGGGCTGGCCCAGGTCAAGGTTACCCCTAGATTGGGAAAAAAACTATTTATTATATTTTTTCATATCTATCAACATAGTTAATCCTTGATATACAATGTAATGAAAATAAAAACAAAATTAAGAGGACAACAAATTCGTTTGTTTGATTTTTTCGCAATGATTTTTGAAAATGACATGCACATATTTCATCAAAATTGCATGCTTATATTATATAAAGAGTAAGATTATTTGTAAAATTCTTTTTTTTCAACAAATTTCCCTGTATTAGGTTTTCAAGACAAAAGAAAGTCTTGTCAATATCAACATTTTGCATTTCTTTAACCAGGGAAATTGGATGGAGAAAGAATATTCCCAAGGATAGTAAATCCACTAGAGCTCTTGGAATGTATGCTCGAACATCTATTCTTAGAATCTTGTAGTTATATATTTTGATGCTCTGAATCACTCTTTTAACTAAGCTTGGAGACAAGTTTCCCTGGTATTTGGGCATAGGAAGCGTTCCATCATTCGTCTAGGCAAGAGATCAATCGTGAATTGAAATGGGACACTAGGCCCATGACCGGTCACAAGAATTATAACAGCTCAAACTTTTTTTGGTTTCAACCTACTGACTCCCTTCAACATCTTAGCAATCCAACATACTGTTCAATTTATTTGGCTTGTAGACGAGTTTTATGTTCCCTAACAAACCTTGTTTTTTGTTTGTCGCCCTAATTATATGAAGGAGAGCATGAATGCTTTGAACGGAGTTCAGCTTCTTGGCACTAAAACAAACAATTATGTCCCAAATAAAGTAAATTTGACTATTGAATCACCACCTAAATAAAAGATCAATTTTTTTATCAACAATAATATTTTTTGCTTTTAAAGCTGGTTTTCTTAATGAATATTCCTGTAATTTCTACCTATACATGGCAATTTCAAGTTTTGGGGTAAGCTAACACCTTAAATAATATCAACTGCATGCAATGGTAGTATGTAACAAGAAATATTTTCAATGTCCATATCAACTAAATCTATAATGTATCCATCTAAATAAGAAGTAAATCTTTCAACAACCACAATTCTATGCTTTAAGCCAATTTCTTCAAAACTAGCATTCCTGCAATCTATAGCTTTAGTTTATATGACAATTTCAAATTTGCTAGTGAGTTTTCATCTTAAACAAGATTGTGAATATATTGTAGGTCATGGGGTAGCAGATGAGTTTACAATTCTCTTGTGTAATTGAATAAACATATAAGGATCACTTGCCCCATTATAAAGTTTAAGCTAAAATTCAAGATTTTTACAATATAATATGAATAAATGAAGCATCTCATAGAACAAGCAATGACTTCTTAAAATGCAAATGTAAGGAGTTAGAGTTGCACGGATGGGGGCAACGATCCTTGAAAATTAACACTGGAAGCTAAAGAAATGCATCCTCCAAATGACTACAAAAAAACCTCAGAGAGGATACAGGCAAATAAGGTATCTAGTTGAGCCCAAGGATCTCCTAACTCGAAGTAAAATGTTGGTGGAAAATTGGTTTGGAATAGACTTTACTACAGATGTTTAATAGACAACTTTTTTGGACCTCATATTCAGCATAGAGGATAAAAAATTTGCCCAAAGACTTCACAATTTGGGAAAATGGAACAAGAGGGCAAAAAATTTCATTATAATTAAGAAGGCCCTTGTTGAATAACATAATAGAGAAAACACTTTTACATCTATAGCCACTCCACCCCGATGAACCAAGTACAACCAAAGATCTATATAAGTATTGTCACAACTACCAGATTTATGCATGTCCATGAAATATGAGTGGTTGACCAATGGAAATACTTTATTTAAAAAACTACTAGCTGTTGACCCACAATGAATGTATCCCAAAGGCTTCTTATTTGAAGGGTGGCTCTCTTAAGAGAAGGTTGCCATAAAGTGTCATCTCCAAAGCACAACACTCCCCATGGATGTAATATCAGGTGATTAGTATGCCCCCTAATGTGTTTTTGATGACTGACATGTTAATCTCTCACCAGAAAAAGCGTTGGTTCATGATTCCATGTAACCAAGCGAACTATGGCACAGGAGGCTTGCACATGTGCAGTATACAACACTACCAATTGCAAGCAAAGCAGTTTTAGGATTACCGGAAATCTAGACAAAGCATGAAGGCATTTGCAAGGGATGTACACAAGGAAAGAACGTGAAGAAGACATTTCCTAACAGTGAAGGCAAGGAAAAAGGAATCTTGTAGATAGTCCACTTAGATGTGTGTGGTCCCATGTCTTCCAGCTCATTAAGTGGGTATGTATACTATGTTTCTTTCATAGATGAATTTTCTCGTAAAACATGGATTTATTTCTTGAAGGGAAAAGATGAAGTATTTAGCAAATTCAAGGAATGCAAAGCCTTGGTTGAAAATCATATTGAAAGGAATATTGAGACTTTATGATCAGGCAATGGCGGAGAATTCACCTCAAAAGAATTCAAGGACCTTTGCCTAGAATCCAGTATTAAGAGGGAGTTGAGCACTCCTTACAATCCTCAACATAATGGCGTTGCAGAACGTAAGAACAGAACAATAATGGAAGCATCGAAGGCAATGCTACATGATCAAGATCTTCCGATACACTTATGGGAAGAAGCAACAAGGAGAATTGTGTATGTACAAAACCGTACACCTCACCGTGTATTGAACAACAAGACTCCCGGAGAAGCTTTCTCAGGAGAGAAACTAGAATTCAACTATCTCAGGATATTTCACTGCCTTGTGTACATACACATCCTGAAAAAAAGAGAACAAAGCTAGATACTTCAGGAAAGAAGGGGATATTTGTGGGATAGAGTGACACATCAAAAGCTTACCGAATATACTTCCCAGGATTCAAGAAGATCGAGATCAACATAGACGTAACTTTTTATGAAGATTCAACATACAACAAATCAAGAAAATTACCTATTGAAGAAATTGGATAACCTAGAGTTCCCAGAACTAGAGACGTAGTTATGGAAGAAACAATCCAAGAAGATCACTAGGACGATGACATGACAGAACCACAAGAACCTGTAGATCCACCTCATGAGAAGAACTCCCACAAGAGAAGACCAACATGGGCACGTGAATCAATACAAGATGCAGAGAAGTATGGTGCTCCAGATGAGATACACAGAGAAAGCAAAAGACCTAGACCATACTCCAGCAATGTGGCCCTACTAAGTGACATCATTGATAAAGAACCTTCCAACTACGAGGAAGCATCAAAAAAAGAAGGAATGGAAGGATGCCATGATCGAAGAGTACTAATCGATTATGAAGAATGATGTATGGGAGATAATTCCAAGACCAGTAGGGAAGTCTGTTGTGACTTCGAAATGGATCTACAAGATCAAGCATGCTGCAGATGGTAGCATTGAAAAACACAAGGCAAGATTTGTGGCACGTGGATTCTTCCATAAAGGAGGCATAGACTACGAGGAGACATTTTCAGATGTAGAAAGATACACTTCCATCATATTTATACTTGCATTGGCTACAGTAATGAAATGGAAGGTACACCAGATGGACGTCAAGACAACATTCTTGAATGGTGTAGTCGAAGTGGAAGTGTATGTGGAGCAACCATTGGGATTTGAGACACATGACATATAGACTCATGTGTGCAAGTTGAAGAAAGCCTTATATGACTTGAAGCAGGAACCCATGACATGGTATGGAAGGATGGATAGATTTCTGATGACCTTAGGATTTACCAAGAGTAAAGTAGATTCCAAACTTTATTTCAAGGTTGAGGGTGGAAGACTAGTGATATTACTACTATATGTAGATGACCTGTTTGTAACAGGGGAATATGAGCTCATTGCAGATACAAAGAGAAGGCTTGCCAAAGCATTTGGGATTCTCTAATGTCCCTTTTTCAAAAATTTATGAAAATGCCCAATTTTCCATTTTTTTTTCCAATTTCAAACTTTGACTAGTTTTACTGTTTTGGCCTCCAAATTAACCCAAATGCTCCCAAATATTCTGTAAGGGCGTATGAATGATATTTAGAATTGAATATTAAGTTCAAGGATGATTTATAACCCTCAAAATACTTCTGCAAATTTTATTTGTATTGTGGTCAATGTATGGTATTTTAACTAGCAATTTATGCATCAAATCCCCCCTGGGTAAACAATGAAAATGGCCTCCCAAATGCTTCCAAACTCCTTCAAATATATGAAAAGAGGTAGGGGATGTATTAAGGATGTTATTAATGTCTCATGTGCATCATTAATTGATTATTATCTCTGTTCCAACCCTCTCCCATTTAGCTGCAAAAATCACAAATTCGACCCTTGGGGAAATGGCACTATTTCTTCTCCCAATGCAATTAAATTGAGTAAAAATACTTCAAATGCTCAAGTACAGTACATGAAACTTGTAAAAAACATCCATGGTAGTATATTAATCATAAATTCATCATAGAATCATCCATTCATTCGAAATCATCAGCATTATCATGCTATACATCAATGTAGTGGGGAAATGGACATTGTTTGCTCATTAATCAACATTTTTGCATACAATCAGTGGGTATTTCGACCTGAGACTTTCTGAATATGAATAAAATGGGATATGAAGCTATTAAAATCAAAAATATATTATATGAAGCTCTCCCAATGAGTACAAGTGCTCACCAAAAACGCCCTCCCTCAAGGAGCATGAATATGCCTTCAAAACTGAAAATGGTGGAGAGGAAGTGCTGCACTAAACCAAACAATGAACCTTCCTGTAGCTGATACATGAAAATAAAAACTCCATTAAATTACCATGAAAGACCTGAGTGGCCTCTCCAAACACCAACTTGGATGGGAATCTTTCACCGTCGAAATTGGCTAAGGCAAGAAACTAGTCATCCACTAGCTCTCTCTTCACAAATGCAATTTTTCTCAAATCATCAAAAGCCATTCGCATACTTGATTTCTACATTTTATAACCAACATTAGCCTTCTAAGGGTCGAAATCCTCTCATTATCTTCTAGAGATTTCCACTTAGGAAATATTCCACATAGGAAATAGTCCACATTTGCCACTTGTCTCCTAGTTTCCAACCCTCCATCTTCTCCCAATTTCGAGTAGGAGTCTCTTTAGCTTCCCCCAACTCCATGAGTGCCTTCTTGAGCCTATATTTGGGGCTGACATTTCATAATGGTCAGGTGTAAGAAGTCAAATCTGAATTTTCTCATAGATGCTTCATCATTGTTGTCATAAGACTAGAGAATCTAGCCCAAGTGTCCACTAGTCTCCAATTTGACTCTTCCTCTTCCATGGAAGTTACTATTCCACTACATTTCGACCTAATATGCTCCATGCCATGTTTATGCCTTACCAACTCACCCAATAATGTTTTCCTTCCCATGGTTTTGAAATGCCAAGTGAGATTTGCCATGTGGCAATGAGAAACCAAGCTAGTGGGGGTCCCACATCCTCCAAATGTCCTCAAAACCATTTTCCACCTATAATTCCTCTTGGATTCATTTATTAAACTTATTTATTAAATACTTGGACTATTCTAATGTGTAAACATTATTCTTTTGCTCCCTTATTACAATTCCCAATGTACCCATTCAACCTAGGGAACTTGGTAGGATTGATGGGGATTGTCTGCTATACAATTATTTGAATGGGGACATTACAGTCCTCCCCACCCAATATTGCTTGTCCTCAAGCAATTTCAAATTAGTATGCTGCAAAATATTCTCCTCTTCCCATGTGGCATCTTCATTTGGTAGGTCCCTCCATTGTACTAAATATTCTTTGATAATTCTACTCCTCAACCTCCTTTCTCGTGGCTTCAAAATCTTTTCTGGAACAAGTGTGAGATGACATTCATCATGCAAGAGAGGATGTATTTCTGAAGTGATGATTTTCTGACCAAGGGCTTTCTTGAGACAAGAAACATGGAATACATTATGGATTTTACTCCCTTTCGGAAGTTCTAGTTCATATGCTACTTCTCCGATCTTCTGCACTACCTTGTATGGCCCATAGTACCTTGGTATTAATTTTTCTGCGCCATTCTTTTTTAGAGATGTTTGCTTATATGGATGCAACCTTAAATATACTAAATCATTGACCTGAAAGGTTCTTTCTTCCCTATGTCTATTAGTATATTGTTTTTGTTGATTTTGAGCAACCTGCAAATTGTCTTTCAAGAGCTTTAAAATGTCTTGGCTCTCTTCCACCCAATATTTAGCCTTTGGGGCTCTACTATCACCAAATATGATTTCAACAAATGTAAGTGCATCATAACCATAGAATGCTTTGAAAGGAGACATCCCTATTGACATATGATAGGTGGTGTTGTAGCAAAACTCACCCAAGTGTAGCCATTTTGCCCATGCTTTTTGCTGCTCTCCCACATAGTTTCTTAGGTACCCTTCCAACCACTAAGTCACCCTCTCTGTTTTTCCATCAGTTTGTGGATGATAGCTGGTACTTGGAGTCAATTGAGTGCCCACCAATCTAAAAATTTCTTTCCAAAAGGCGCCCATGAATCTACTATCTCTGTCATTAACAATGCTCTTGGGGAGTCCATGCAATCTGAATATTTCTTTGAAAAAAATATCAACCACTTGTGCAGCACTAAAAGATGATGTAACAAAAAAGAAATGAGTAAATTTTTTCAACCTATCCACTACCACATAGATGCAATCCTTACCCAAATATTTAGGCAAACCGGTGATGAAATCCATGGAGATACTGTCCCATTTTTGCTCCGGAATGGGCAATGGTTGTAATAGCCCAGCTGGACATGTGATTTCTGATTTGTTTTGTTGACATACTTTACATTCATTCACATATTTTAGAACATCTTCCTTCAACCCTTTCTAAAAAAACCTTTGCCTCAACTGTCTATAAGTTTTGAAGATCCCCGGATGGCCCGCTAGTGGAGAATCATGTGCTTCTTGCAAAATTCGGTACTTGAGCTTTGAGTTCTGAACTAAATAAATTTTGCCCTTATAATATATCAACACATTCAAAATCCTGTAGTTATCATTCCCTTTGATTCCATCCAACACATCACAAGCAAATTTTTCTTTAGCATATTCAACTAGTAGCATGTTTTTCCAATTCTTGGCAATGTCCATGAGAGAAAAAGAAGGTCTTCTTGACAAAGCATCTGCTACTATATTATTCTTTTCCTTGACATATTCAATATCAAAATCATAAGCTTGGATTTTGATTACCCACTTTTGTTGTCTTTCATTTAGATCTTTTTGGGTGAGAAAGTGTCTTAGACTATTGTGGTCAGTTTTCACCACAAACTTGCTACCCACCAAGTATTGTCTGAATTTGGCCAATGCATGCATAATGGCCAACATTTCTTTATCATAGATGGAGTAAAGTTTTTCATGAGGCTACAACTTTCTTCTCTCAAAGGCTATGGGGTGTTGGCCTTGCTTTAGGACAACCCCTATTCTTCCACCTGAAGTATCACATTCCACAACAAAAGGTTTAGTAAAATTAGGAAGTGCAAGTATGGGACAACTACTCATTACCTCTTTAATTTTTTGGAAGGCCTTTTTAGCCTCTTCATCCCACTTGAAATCATCCTTCTTAGTCAAATCAGTGAGTGGAGAAGTCAACTTGGAGAATCCTTTCACAAATTTTCTGTAGTATGTGTATATGCCAATAAAACCCCCCAATTCGGTGATGTTTTTTGGTGATGGCCATTCTAAGATAGCCCTGATTTTTTCCATGTGTACCTTCACTCATTCTTTCCCAATAATGTGCCCCAGATACAGTAATTCTTTCATCCCACATTCACACTTTGACAACTTAGCAAATAAAGACTCTTCTTGCAAAACCTTCAACACAATCTCTAACTGCTGCAAATGCTCTTTCCATGTTTTACTATAAATGAGAATGCCATCAAAGAAAACTAAAACAAACCTTCTTAGTTTCTTGCAAAAGATCCTATTCACGCATGCTTGAAATGTGGTTGGAGCATTAGTTAACCCAAAAGGCATGACAAGAAATTCAAAGTGACCATAATGGCATCGAATATCAGTCTTTTGCACATCTTCATCTTTCATTCGAATTTGATGATACCTTGATCTAAGGTCAATTTTGGAGAAGTTTCGGCCCCATGTAGCTCATCCATGAGATCATCAATCCTAGGAATAGGATACCTATTCTTGATAGTATTTTTGTTCAAAGCTCTAAAGTCTATGCACATTCTCAATGTTCCATCTTTTTTCTTCCCTGGCACTACTGAAGAAGCATAAGGGCTAGAGCTTGGTCTAATGAGTCCCAACTCTAGGAGTTCTTGGATAGATTTTTAAATCTCATCTCTGAACTTTTTAGGATGTCTATAAGGTGGTATCTGAATGGGTGAATTATCCTCCTCCAAAATAATGCTATGCTCAACCCCCCCTATCCGGTGGTCTACCATGTGGAAGGTATCTAAATTTTTTTTCATATTTTTGAAAAAGTCTCTCTATTATCTCCTTTGGGTGTTTAACAACATTTATATTTGGCTTGGGAGATGTAATATGACATTCAGCAACCCATTCTATGTCCCCATGCCTTAATATAGATCTCATACTATTGCAAGTCACTACTTGATTTGGATAAGTGTACTGCCCTCTCACAACTCTTTGTACTCCTTTTGAATCTTGGAATTTCATTTCGGGCATTTGATAATTTACTGTATGCTCTCCTATTGAATACAACCATTGCACTCCCAAAACCACATTAGTATCAGCAACATCAACCACATAAAAACTATCAACAAAAGTATAGTTACCTACGATGACTTGCAGCTTTGGGATCCATGTTTTGCATTGCATTGTGTTGTGACCGGGAATGACAATCGTGAAGCCATCAAATGGTTCAGTAGGTATCTTTATTTTCTCCACCATCTCTGCATCAATGAATTTATGGGTGGCTCCTCCATCTACAAAAACTGAAGTTCTTTGTCTTTGTACCACACCCTTGCATCGGATAGTATGATAGCGAGGTACTGCTGAAAGTACTGCCGAAAGTACTGCCATTCTTGCTTTGTCTGGTGAAAGCTAATTTTCTTCTTGTCTTTCCTCTTCTACTACTGTCTCATATGCCTCTTCTTGACCTGAAATATGTCCATATTCATCCATGCCCCCACAATACCCCTCATTATCAAAAAATACTTCTATGTATTGAGCCTTTCCTTTAGTACATTTGTGCCCCGGTGTCCATGGTTGGAAGCATGTGAAGCACAATTTCTTTTTGCGAAGTTCATCCCTGTTTAGTCCTTCTTTTTTAATCCTTTCAAATGAATCTCTTTACCAAGGTTTCTTATCATATCCATCCCTTTTCCAAGGTTTCTTTTCAAATTTGTAGCTAGGCTTGGGAGGAAATATTGTTCTAGGAAGCACATTTTGGAGATCCCTAGTCAAGCTCATTGCATCTTTTAATGTAGTTGGCTTGTGGGCTTTGACCAAACCTCTTAAGGGTTCAGCCAAACCTTCAATGAATAGCAATACTAATCTTCCCATAGAGACATCAGCCACCTTGACTGATAATTTTTGAAAGTCCAACATATATTCAGTAGGGGACCCAGTTTGCTTCAATTGAGCTAGTTCTTTGAAAGGCAATTATGGATTTTTTTGTTCAAATCTTTCTAGTACCCTGTCAACAAATTCTCCATATGTTTTAACCTGATTATGACCCAAGGTTTTCAACCCATGAAACCACCATTCATTGGCATCTCCTTCCAAATGCAAAATGGCCATTTTTAATGCATCCTCTTCCAACATAGGATTCAACTGAAAATATACATCCAATTTTTGCACCCAAGTGTTAGCAGAATTTTGAGAAGAACCATCAAAAGTAGGAAGTGACATTTTTCCAATAGCACTATTTAATTCTTTGTTTTGGAATGGACTCCTATTGTCTTCCCTCCTTTTAATTTTTTGTATAGCATCAATGTAGTCACTGAGTGGTACACCTCTTTTACACTCTTCATTCAAATCATTCCAATCGTTTGCTAGTTTCTTATAATCCACCTCAATATTGGACTCTTCTTTGGGTGTGAGAAATTTAGGTGCAGTATGCATTTGTGTGATTTTGAATTCATCGGGTCTATTATGTGGTCTTGTGCTTGAAAAAATATGCTCACTCCCTTTTATCTTTTCCCCTGAATGTGAACCACTGTTATCTCCTATCATCCCTTTGCCTAAAAGTTGGATACCCAACAATTTGAAACTTTTCATCATTTGTCTACTCATCTATAGCATAACCATGGTAATTCCATCAAAACATGGTTTTAAGGCTTCAATAAATTCCTCCTTATGTCTTAATTTTCCCTCCTCTCTACCCATTGTTTTAGAAAAAAACTATTTTTCTGCTACTATCTCTTCTTCAACCAAAACTTCTTCAACTACTGATTCAAAGGGTGGTGGTTTATTTGTTTGGTTTCTTGTTAATACCATCAGGTGCCAATACCATGCTCTGATACCACTTGTAATGTCCCTTTTTCAAAAATTTATGAAAATGCCCAATTTTCCAATTTTTTCCCAATTTCAAACTTTGACTAGTTTTACTGTTTTGGCCTCCAAATTAACCCAAATGCTCCCAAATCTTCTGTAAGTGTGTATGAATGATATTTAGACTTGAATATTAATTTCATGGATGATTTATAACCCTCAAAAGACTTCTGCAAATTTTATTTGTATTCTAGTCAATGTATGGCATTTTAACTAGCAATTTATGCATCAAATCCCCCCTGGGTAAACAATGAAAATGGCCTCCCAAATGCTTCCAAACTCCTTTGAATATCTAAAAATAAGTAGGGGATGTATTAAGGATGTTATTAAGGTCTCATGTGCATCATTAATTGATTATTATCTCTGTTCCAACCCTCTCCCATTCAGCTGCAAAAATCACAAATTCGACCCTTGGGGAAATGACACTATTTCTTCTCCCAATGCAATTAAACTAAGTAAAAATACTTCAAATGCTCAAGCACAGTACATGAAACTTGTAAAACACATCCATGGAAGTATATTAATCATAAATGTATCAGATAATCATCCATTCATTCGAAATCATCAGCATTATCATGCTATACATCAATGTAGTGGGGAAATGAACATTGTTTGCTCATTAATCAACATTTTTGCATACAATCAATGGGTATTTCGACTTGAGACTTTCTGAAAATGAAGAACAGGGTATATGAAGCTATTAAAATCAGAAATATATTATATTAATCTCTCCCAATGAGTACAAATGCTCACAAAAAACGCTCTCCCTCAAGGAGCATGAATATGCTTTCAAAACTGGAAATGGTGGAGAGGAAGTGATGCACTAAACCAAACCATGAACCTTCCTGTAGCTTCTACCTGCAAATTCAAACTCCATTAAAGCACCATGAAATACCTGAGTGGCCTCTTCAAACACCAACTTGGATGGGAATCTTTCACCCTCGAAATTGGCTAAGGCAAGAAACTAGTCATCCACTAGCTCTCTTTTCACAAATGCAATTTTTATCAAATCATCAAAAGGCATTCTCATACTTGATTTCTACATTTTATAACCAAAATTAGCCTTCTAAGGGTTGAAATCCTCTCATTACCTTCTAGAGATTTCCACTTAGGAAATATTCCACATTTGCCACTTGTCTCCTAGTTTCCAACCCACCATCTTCTCCCAATTTCGAGTAGGAGTCTCTTTAGCTTCCCCCAACTCCATGAGCGCCTTCTTGAGCCTATTTTTGGGTTTGACATGTCATAATGGTCAGGTTTAATAAGTTATATATGAATTTTGTCATAGATGTCATAGATGCTTCATCACTGTTGTCATAAGACTAGAGAATCTAGCCCAAGTGTCCACTAGTCTCCAATTCGACTCTTCCTCTTCCATGGAGGTTACTATTCCACCACATTTCGACCTAATATGCTCCATTCCATGTGTATGCCTTACCAACTCACCCAATAATGTTTTCCTTCCCATGGATTCGAAATGCCAAGTGAGATTTGCCATGTGGTGGTGAGAAACCAAGCTAGTGGGGGTCCCACATCCTCCAAATGTCCTCAAAACCATTTGCCACCTATAATTCCTCTTGGATTCATTTATTCAAATTATTTATTAAATACTTGGACTATTCTAATGTGTAAACATTATTCCTTTGCTCCCTTATTACAATTCCCAATGTACCCATTCAACCTAGGGAACTTGGTAGGATTGATGGGGATTGTCTGCTATACAATTATTTGAATGGGGACATTACAGATGCGCCTGGGATATATCTTACATGGTGGAAGACGCAGGTAGTTTGAAAGGACGTAATGCATCTGGGATGCTCCTCGTCTGTATCCTCATGTTTGAAGACGCAGGTTGACCAAGAGAGTCGTAATAAATCTGGGCTATATCCCCGGGGTGGAAGACGAAGATGTCCCTGGGCTGTACCCACTAGATGGGAGACGCAGGTTGAATGAGAGAGAGATGTAATACATCTGGGCTGTATCCATTGGGTGGAAGACGCATATGTTCCTGGGATGTATCAACTGGGTGTATTTGAATCCACATAAGGATTTCTTTAGTCAACACACAACACTGTCATCCTTTTCAAAATCGATGGGTTGCTCCATATAAATATCTTTACTAAGATAAACTTTTGACATCCATCTAATGTACCTCCTATCCAAGGAGAGCAACAAGTTGAAGTATATGTCAAATAGAGTTCGTCTTTGTGATTGGGGCAAAGGTTTCAATGTAGTCAATGTCTTCTTGTTGAGAAAAATCATTAACTACCAAATAAGCCTTGTCACCTACCCAATTTATGAAATTATTATTTTATTGGAAAAATACTTTATGTTAAATTTAATTACAAAGTTTTGTAATTATGACCAAGTTTGGTCAAGGATGAATGTAATTACTAAATTATTATTATCTAATAAATTAAAGTAGGAGACAAACACCCAAGGGAACTGTTAAATGAGTGTTCACTGAACCACTCGGAGGAATGGAAGCTGTTAGAAGGCATGGGACAAATGGAAGCAATTGCACTTCACCACTAGTTGTTGGTTATGGGACAACTACCCCTAAAAATGTGGCATTATCCCCCAGGTGGAGGGAGTGAGCAGGTAGCTCATTAAATGACCAGTTAACAATTGAAAAGGCCTAGGCATCCTACATAAGGAAAATTCGAATTGAGCAGGCAAATCTTACACAATATTTTCTGCAGAAATATTCCTCATGTGCATCAGGTGATGACTGAGAGATTCGAATAGGGAGGCTATGTGAGTGCATTGTAAGTCTGCAAATTATTCTGAGAAGAAGAACCAGAGGTGTTGGTGCAGGTCCCTTTGACTGTTAAGTTTTCAAGACTAGATAACTATTACTACTACAAGTTGAGGTCCTAAGCTTCTAAGTTTCTTCCTTCTAGTGGTTCAGTGAACAGGCTCGGGGGTCCTAAGGCAAGTAACCTGGATGTCTTCAAGAATTGGTTGGGTGGAACAGGCTCCTTGGGTTGTTTGTTTCCCTACAGATTAACCAGGTTTTGTTGTTTCCTATTTTGTTTACAGTTTAATACTTCTGTTTAGTAAAATCATCAAACTTTGTTTTGTAAATGTATTTATTTTTTTTATCTTTGTTTAAGTCTGAATGGTAAGCTTTTTTTAAAGTCTGATTAGAAAATCAACTCTATATTTTTCCACATGCTGTTATTTGCATCGTACTCTAGTATAGAGAAGCAAATTAAATAATAGATGAGAGATAGGCATATTGCCATTTGATTGGATAAATAATTATAGTAAGTGATTTGTTTGCCATTCTGACCTATATCTAAACATAGTAAGAATTTACTGTATAAGCATAGATAGTGTTACAGGATTCTTTTATTATCTCATAAAATATAAATCTAGTTTAATTTCTGTACAGTCATGTATTTTCCTCTTATTTCTATTCAATCCAAAATAGCAAATAAATGCAATTAAAATCTTACATATCATGTTTTCCGAGTAATAGTGTTTCCAATGATTTTTAACAGCTGCTAGAACTGATCATTAAATAGTATTCTTATCTTTACATATACTGAAATTCTTCACTATTTTTCCTGTTTGATTTTATGTATTAATCATTTATTCAGTAGCATCAAAACCTAATACATTGTAAACCCTAACTCTGTATACAAACATCATCTTTTCTATCACAAAGACAAACTGTGGATTTATTTCAAGGCATGATAACATTATAATTATTAAACCCTAACTAGCATTCGAGACTATTAAATTACAATACACTTCATTTGGTAGGATGCATTCCCCGTATCTTTACTTAAATGACAGGTTATAATTCTAGTAAGAAAACATGGATAATTCTTGAAAACATTCGCATTTTTTTACAAGTGAGGAACCAGTTCTTGGTCTTGAACACTTCTGTTTACACAAAGTATTTATACATCAATTATTTATATAACCGAAAGTAAAAGTTGGACAAACCCTAGCATAGGCCGATGACATTTGAAGGTCTTAGGTAGGGTATCCATCATAAACGAAAACTAGAATTTGAAGACAAAACCTTCACACAAACTTCTAATAGTACAAACTACTTCAGAATCACGATTATCCAACAACAAAAATGATGTACGTGCACTTAAGTAAGCAAGCCTTAAACTCTTGGTCAACATTCAAATACTAAAACATTAACACTTTAAAACATTGTTGTTTTGTTAAAAAGACCACAGTCCATCTATTCGTTTACAGAAAACGTTTTCACCATCATAACATTTGTCATTAAAAACACTTTGTTTTTATATCATCATCAACATTTGGGAATCTCATTATTACACAGTAGATCTAGTAGTTTCAAACTACTGTAACAATCAAATGACGAGGGTTTACTCCTGAGAGTTACAATACCAAAAATGAGTCACTTATTCATTAAACTCTTACAATAGACACTGCATCAAAACTGCTAGCTAGCACGATAGTGGAGCTAAGAACATAGTATTACTGTCCACAAAGTTCTTGAAACAAAAACCGTGTCAAATCCAAATACCCAGAACTGTGTCAAACACCATTCACGGACTTCAACTGACAAGATGTCCAATGAGGTAAGGAAACCACCGAAGCTTACCGATGAACACGCAAAAATCCCCCTTCATCTCCAAGAGAATGGTTCTCTGACGAAAGTTAACCTGCCACAAAAACAACACATTGGTTAAACAAGGTTTCCACATTATGTTTGAAGGCTTGTAAAACAAAGAGATGGGTAAGAAAAATTCTTACCTTCGTATCAAGGAGACTTCCTGTAGAAAAGATTGACAAATCCAACATCCAACCCAAAAAAACGAGATGCACAGTTCTGAGAAACAACAACGATTACCACCTATCGAGGTTCAAAACCGGTGCCATTGCTCAATAAAGACCCTAAATAAACACCTCTCAAACTCATATAGTGAAAGAAGTAGCAGGCTCAAACCCTTCAACAAGTAAATTACTGTGACTTTACAAAACCATAGCTCAGCTTCTTAAAAACAGAACTGTCACTTACAGGATGAACACACAGAGGTCACGAGTTCGAATTCGGAGAACCAAACACTAACAAACCCAAAAAATTCTCGACCTGTCGGCCTCTCTCCCGAACCATTACCCAGAAAAATGAATGCCGAGAACACATTCAAAGTTGATGTAGTATGCAAATAGGGTTTTTCATTACAATCTCAAGGTTTCACAAATCAACAGTGGAGATCATTGCCAACCGGGCGTATTGGAATATGGACAACCACCATATTTATTACTCTATTAATTATTACAACCATGAAGTGCCATGTCAATAGTTCAAAGGGTAAGGATAGTTACAGGTAGGACTCATATCACTTGTTTAGCAAACTCTTTCACATATCCATAGCCATGGTAGCATTACACTCGTGTTTCCACTAATTACCACTGTCAGGAGAATTCAATGCCAAGACCAGGACCGGCGTCGTGATACAACCATTCTGTACTCAATATTCATTACGTTGGTAACATCTGCCATGTCACCAACTCGACGTTAATGCATTACATATCAATCCATTGTTTAATAATATCAAAGGTATGTTGAATGAAATTGTTCGTATAGTTTGACTATGGGATACATTCCATAAAACTTCATAGTATTGCACCATCGATTAATTCATATAGTTCTCATATGAGCGATGCATAGAATTCATATTTGACATATTAATCCAATTTGTATTCTCTAGTTAGGATTTGTATATATATATGGTTTTTACATAGTTTAAATTGTTACTAAAATTCAAGTAGAGTTAAATTAAAAGTCTAAATGCATCATAACATTTCATGTGGTAAATTTGTATAGTTTCAAAGCCTACACATAGTCAAGTATCCATAGATCGATGCATATTACACTAATGATTGAATTAGATAGTAGAAGTATCATCATAATATCTAGATTTGTATTCTAGCCTATTTCATAACAAGCCTTCGTCAAAAGCATTTTGTTGAAATATTCATTCTGAGAGAAGTATCGATTGAAAACTATGCTAATGACGTAAGATGATTTCATGTTCATAACATCATATTTTAGAACAGATAAGAGATCCATACCTATAGCAAAGAGTCACATAGAATTTCTTTAAAAACATTGATGACCTTTGGAATTTTTAAATACTCTTAACACTTGTGCTGTCACTTTTTCTCTTACCTGTGAATCTGCGCATGAAGGACGGGTATAAATGCTTTAGCCAACAAAGTGAAGTAAGCCTCGGGGCACCTCGAGGGACCCCTTTCATCATCAATAAGAAACAAGTTGTTAGTAACCTCTCAAAGAACTCCGTCTTAAATAAATATTACAAACAAAATAATTTAGCATCGTAATCATTATAGAAGTATGACATGTCGCTATCTTAAAAATGTCTTTGGTTAAAAGGACACAATAGTTAAGTTTTATTCTACATTAATGATTTTGTTATTTAATATTGTTTTAATAAATATTTATTACTTCCGCATTGCATTTTAATATTAAATGTTGTTTTTAAAAGTTTTAAATTTTTACGAAATTACGGGATGTTACAAACCTTATGTCTTTCAATAGCGCCTTCATATTGGATCCCCTTGTTGTATTTCCCCCTCCACGGGACTAAGAAGTTTCATTCATGGGCTAGATTCCCACTCTTTTTGTAGAGGCAAATCACTCTTGGATATGTATCACAACCTCTCATCTTCATCCTAGGGAGTTTCATTATCTACGAATTTGGTCTTGTAAACCCATCAAAACTTCACTGCACTCTTTCCTTGGGTTAAAAAAACTAAATCTAATGTGTCATTCTTCATCAAAAAATGATACTCATCAGTTATAGAATTCTCCCATTCAGGTCGACCATGTGCATCTACATGTCTCTAGATCACATTCTTCTAGTGCACACGCCATTAGAGCAACACAACCATATTGTTTTTGACTTCTAGTTCTTCTTGAGTCATTGATGTCTCTTACATCAACTCTAACAACATCAACTGTCTTAATCGCCCATCTTGGAAGACAAACCCTTTTTGTTGAGGGAGTTCCTACACGAAGATCACCATTTTTGAATTGAAAAGGGTTCCAAAACTTGTGGTTGATTCTATTGTGGAAGGCCAACTGTAAGTCAATTCAGGTAAAGAAGTCAACAATCATGTGAAGTAGTTACTCAATACAAAATTCCCTAGAAATTTCAAAGAATCATT
Source organism: Larix kaempferi (assembly GCA_027924585.1). NCBI lineage: Eukaryota > Viridiplantae > Streptophyta > Pinopsida > Pinales > Pinaceae > Larix > Larix kaempferi. The sequence goes on along the minus strand of BSBM01000173.1, from coordinate 6,851,038 downwards.
GCTTAACAAACCAAAAGAAGAATTCAAGAATGATACATGAGCTCTTATGATCAAATCCAACATCTCTTATACATATCATTTCATGTTTATGTTGAATATTTTGTACCTAGGAAATTTTTCCCCTAGTGACTTTATGCCTAAGTCACTTAAAAGGAGAAAATAACATGACCATTGCATTAAATGACTTATGATGAGCATTTATTTCACTTTAGAGATTAAAGTGACTTTTGATATATTTAAGTAGTAGTTGAGTGAAATTAATTTATGGAGAGAATTAGAGTGCATTTATCCTCATCCATTGATCTAAACCAATGTGGGACCTTGGATTAGATGTTCATTTAGCTACCCTAATGAAAAACACAAAAAGGCAAGGGAAAGGAATTTTCATTATTCATTATTTCCTTGAGTTTTGGAGAGCAAGAAGAGAGGTTGACTTTCTTAGGGAGAAGAAGGGTGCAACATGAGAGAGAAAGAACTAGCACAAGTTCCAAGGAATTAACTGGCACATAAATCAAAGTGGAGAAGCATGACATTTAATGCAGCAATTTTGTCAGCACAAAAATCAAGAGAGAAACAACATTTATTTTCAGTATGTGGAATGATTTTCGAGGCTTAAGTACATGCATACCATACAACAATTAATATGCAGGTCATACTATTGTTTTATGTGGATGAGATGGATCAGAAATCGAGGAGATAATTTTTGGAACGAGAACCAAGTCATAGACTGAATCTGGGCATGAAATTTGAGGAAGATACAATCTGTAAATTTTGCAGTCTGTACTCAGCTGAGACAACACGAATTTCGAGGCAGGCCATACACAGAATCTGGCCAACTTCAGCACTAAATTCAAGGCAACTTGTTGGTCACTTGGTTGAGATAAGTTGTACTTGAAAACTTTGTATTTCTGTTGTACTTTCAAGAAGAAATAAGAAGAATTCTCCCTCATCAGGTTTTCCCCTTATGGGGGTTTTCCTGGTTAGTTTGCTAAAAAATTCTGAGTCAGTTTTATGGTGTGCAAGCGTTTTTATTTTTCTCTTAAAGTTTAGAAATATTTTCCTAGTGTTTCATCTACAATTGTTCATGTGAAAAACCACTCATATGCAACATTACTGTTCATTGGGTTGGGAATTTAACAATGAGTATTTGACTTGAAACCGGGATTGGGGAATGCACATAAAATTTATAGTTTAACATAGTTAAACAATTGATAGGGATTTGAATTTAGAACAGTTCATCAGTTTCTTTCTTCCATCATTTGGAATGTGAACCTGTGTTATATATCCAAAGGTTCTAAGATGTCTAACTAAGGGTTTTCTTCCACTCCATTTCATAATCAGAGCGGGGCAACTCATGGAACTGGTATGACTTAGAGACAAGCATATTAACCAACTATATGATAAGACGCAACCAAGTGCTAGGTTCAAGGATGACACAAGCTGCCATAAACCTTTCCAAACAGACTTGGCTTATATCTCCCTAACCCCCATCATGATTGACGAGTACCTCTTTGTTTTTCAATGAGCTTGAGGAGGATAACAGATTCTCAGTATAGCTCATCTTCAATGTCTCCAATCCGACATGTTTTACGAACCTAAGAAATGAGGGGTTCGGTGCCATAAGGGTCCTTCAATGTTTAATTTTACGAGTCCAAATAAGGTAAACTCGACAATTTTTCATGTTTAGAGAGTCTGAAATAATCTAAAGAAGACCTCTAATGGTTATTTTTCCTAAAAGTTAGTCTCCTCACCCAAAAAATGTTAAAACAATGTGAGAGAGAACTCTTCTAATCATAGTTGACTAGAGTATTCCTTTTTCGTAACTAGTCTAAATGGTCCAAAAAAGGGATAAACTACCATTGGATAGACATCATTTTAAATCTTTTTATAAGTGTGAAAGAAACAAGTTCACTCTACAATATTTTCATGTTTAAGGAGTCTGAAAAGAGCTTAAAGGAAACTCCAGGGGGGTTCTTTTTTCGTATAACTAGTCTTACAAGGTCGAAAAAGGGATAAACTATCACTCAAAAGACGACTTTTTCATGGTTGATAACCGAGTATGACAAAGGTGAAAAGTAAACTCGGCACAGTTCCTTTTCCATAAATAGTCTAACGAGGACAGATAAAGAGATAAACCTATACTCGATAGACACACATTTTTAACTTAATTTTAATGAGCACGAATATGGTATCAAAAGCACTCAGAATCTTTTTCATGTTTGAATCTAGAGCACAAAAAAGGAAAAAGTAAGCTCAAACCACTTTTCATTTTTTAAACTAGAGCATGAAAAAGTGAAAAGTAAGCTCAAACCACTTTTAATTTTTTAAACTAGAGCATGAAAAATTGAAAAGTAAGCTCAACACCATCTTACTGTTTTTAAAAAGCTCGAAGATAGGTTGGAAGAATGTTCATGATATCTGCTTCATTTTTTAATGAGCTTGCAACAGAAAATGAACTATGCTTAGGATGATTTTCATCGTTTAGCGAGATTAAAACGAAAAGGAAAGTATTCTCGAAAATATTCCCATTGTCGGATGTTTTCCCAACATGATATCTGAAGATTGATACACTGTAATATCCCTAGTTTGGAAGTTTACCCAATTTGGCCAATTTTCAAACCTTGGACTAGTGAAACCCCAAACTGTCCCAAATGATCCCAAATGGTTTGGAATTCTATATGGAGGGACTTAGGAGAATATAGGAAAATATAATACAACCTTTAGACACCCAAACCTCTGTTATAAACATTCATGGTCTGCAATTTTAAGGAGGGAAGGCTTGAGACAAAACTAGTCAATTGGATTAGTGAAAATACCCCCTAGGTCTGCCACTATTTTGCCTTCCAAAAACTGTACGGACTTCCCTAATATTCAGTATGAGAATCGGTTTTGTTATAGTACATTAAGGACAACATGTGTGTAGCACTATATCAGGTTTTAGGGTCGGATAAGTCTCCGAAAGGACAACAGCTTCTAAGGCATATAATTTATGTGAAAATGGTGGACATGTGGGCATGAATTAATGTTGCAAACTATAGTATGAATTGAGGGCTATGAATACAATAATTTGGAAATCCATTTAACTTCCATAAGCAGCTTAAATCATATGTAAGCTCCATAAAATTCTGATATCAAACTGATACAAAACATGCTACAATCACAATGAGAATATAGTGAGAAAACTAGCTTGAATAACAATGTTACTTGGAGAAATAGTACATGAAGTGCTTAGTATTTTGAGTTGTGGCTCTCATGCTATATACATTACAGATTTATGCATCCATTAACAAGTTCATAAGGTCTAAACAACAATCTTCCATTATCTATATGCAACAAAGAGTGCGCTATCTCACTTTACATGAACATTGAGAGAAAGATAGTAGAATGAGAGAAGAGAAGAAATAATGAATATGAACTCGAACTCAGATGGGGGTTGAAACTGCACCAAAAAAAATCCATGAATCTCTGTTGAAAGGTATGAATGGAATCTCCATCAACCAACTTGGATGGGAATCTTGAACCCTCGAAATTGGTTCTAAGAAAGGGAAGATGAACATCCACCATGCAAGGACAAGCTTGAAGCTCTCCCAAATTGCAAAGATGCAAATAAAAATTGACCAAAAGCTAATCCATTTCGACTTGGCCTCCTTTTAATAACTCATTTCCCTCCTTAAAACTCAAACTATCTCCTAATTACTCATGAAATTCGAATTAGTGGGGTTTATGACCCTTCATTGGCCCCACATGACACTTGGCTCATCTTTTGTCTCCAACTCCTCCATGAATTCAAATTGGGGAATCTTTTGGATGCTTTGGAGATGTGTAACTCCTCTCATGCACCCTCTTGGTCTATTTTTAGCTCTTACATTGTCATAGATGTCATAGAATCTGTCAAAAGTGTCTAGGTATCATAGATGTTAGGATATTTAGACACTTAGGAGTTAGTTAAGATCAACTTGTGTAATATATCCGTTAGGAAAAGTGTGTTTCTTTAGTATGCATTTGTAAATATTTAATCCGACGGTCACGATATGTTGTGATCCGATGGCTCAAGTTCTCTTAGATCATACCTAACCTTGATATGTGGCTTAACACTGATTGGTCCATGATCTCTATTTAAAGAGCATGGAGGGTCATTGTTTAGTTGATCGATTATGAGAAGCTCATTTGTAACTTTCTTTATTTGCATAATAAATTGCTCCGTAGAAGCTATTTGGCCGGGGCTGTGGAGTGTTCCCCTCTCAAGGGTTTAAACCACGTCAAAACATCGTTGTATCGATTTGTGATCTGTTTGTGTGAAGTGGTTGCTCTTAGTGTTTGGTCTTTTAGGAGTACCTTGTGTACCCGAACAATAGAATCTATCATAAGGGTCATAATGCTTGTCATAGTTGTCATAGAATATGTCATTACCTATTTTTAGCCCTATGACTCTTCCTCTTCCTTCATGAATGTTACCTCTTCCCTCCAAATCGAATTTGGAGATGGATCCATGTTTAAAGGAGGAATATTCTCTCATGTGGACCCCACATGTCCACTTATGCGCCCCCAAGTCCAACTAGGACCTAATGCCACTTCATTTTGGATCATTTAACATTTATTCCATAATTTATTATTCTATTTTTCCACCATCAATTTAGAATATTGAATTTTCATGAGAAACTATTGACCTTGGTGTTAAATGTCAATATTCTAATTCTTCCATATAACCCTTAGGAATTGGGTAGGCCAACTTAATTATTTATCTGAAAATCATTTAATTGGGGCATGATATGCCCCTAGCGTGATTGATAGAAGTAAGCGACTTAGTTCCAACATTGTTTAGAGAGGCTATTGATTTGATTTCAACATGATGTCCAAAGGTTGAAGACATGCCCCCCAAGCTTTGTTTTTCCCACCTAATATGATTCTTCACTCAATTAAACTCCTGGTTATTAATAGGAATACGTTCACCAAAGACGTAAGAGGAAAAATGATCAAATGGTATAGGTGGATGAAAAGAAGGTTCAAGCACTAAGCATGGTGGAAGACTCAACTCAATGGGAGAGGAATCTATTTCATTTTGTAATGACTTGTTTAATGTTTTAACGAGCTTGACAAAGAAAAGGAATATGCTCGTAAGGAGCTGTTTCATTTTTAAATGAGCTTGACACAGGAAAATAACTCTTCTCATGGGGATCTGTTTCATTTTTTAATGAGCTTGACATAGAATGAGAACTATGCTCATGGATACATGTTTCATTTTTAAACGAGCTTAACAAAGAATGAGAACTATGCCCATGGTCATCTGTTTCATTTTTTAACGAGCTTGACACGGGAATATAACTCTACTCATGGTCATATGTTTCATTTTTTAAAAAGCTTGACACGGGAAAAGAACTCTGCTCATAGTCATTTGTTTCATTTTTGAACGAGCTTGACATAGGAAAAGAACTCTGCTCGTGGTCATCTATTTCATTTTTTAACAAGCTTGACATAGTAAAAGAACTTTGCTCGTAGTCATCTGTTTCATTTTTTAACGATATTAACATAGGAAAATAATTTTGCTTGTGGGGATCTATTTCATTTTTACACAAACTTGAAAAAGAAAACAATTATGCTTGAAGGGACCTGTTTCATTTTTACACAAGCTTGAAACAAAAAGAAAAATATGCTTGGAACTAGTTCCTGCCCAACATGAAATCCAGATGTTGGTAGTGTGCCTCCCATCATAAAAAGATAGGGGAATAACTCCAGCATGATGTCTAGAGGCTAGAGACATGCCCCCCATCCTTAAGGGGAAGAAACCACTAAAACATGCGGAGCATTCAGGGAAGTCTGATGACTGCCAGTCATGTGATGATTAGGTTTAACAAAGGAAAGTTGATCAATGGTCACGATCCTCCCATCATGGGGAAAATACATCGCTCGAAGAGTGGGGACACTACAACTTTCATTGCGTAAACATAATCATGTCCAAGGAGCAGATTTAAATCTAAGGGACCTTGGACTACCATAACATCAATACAGACACTTTCCCCCCCTAAGGTAATAGGTAACCGGGGAAGGATTCTTGAAGGTCCAATAGGTCTTCTATTAAAGTCCAGTATCTGATCAGTGAAATGCACAAGCTTAGGAGAACCTATAGCTTGGCAATGAGTTGAGGATAAAATACTAACAAAAGCTCCTTCATCAACTATAGTGCGAAAGATCTTTTTATCAGCAACTCCTACAGATATCTGGAAAGGAACACCCGAAGGAAGATGAGATTCTGTTAGACTCCTCCAATCAAAGGAAATGACCTCAGTGCTTGGAGGGGGTTCCATCGAAACGGGTAAAATGCCCCCTTTCCTAGAACAGTATGAACTGGCTAAGAAAACATTAATAGTTTTCAGTTCACTCTCAACTAGAAGAGTAGAATGAGACGAAGATTGTTTCATGGTGACTACTTCAGTCTTAGTATTCTCCAATGAAAGAGTGGGATCAAGTGGATATGACATTGACTCGACCACTTCAACTTCATTCTTCAAAGGAAGAGTATGATGAACTACTTGTTCTTCACTCTTTGGGGAAAGAGTGGGACTAATCGAGAATGGAGCTAGATCGACCACTTCATCAACCAATTGGGGGTCAAGAGACAACTTACGATATCCTATTGGAAGGTGTTTCTAAAACACAATAAAGTCTTCCAACAATTGTGAAGCTTTGTCCATGCGTAGAGAAAGGTAAGTAAGGTGCATTCCCTTACATAACAAATCAAGATTCTTGACTTTACCTTTCTGACCCTTAACCATGGAGTCATTGGTCGATGGGATATCATTAATATGATGTCTAGAGGCTGATGATATAGGTTGTTTGGAGGCTTTAGACCACTCTTCTAACACTTTGGAAAGTCCAGGACAATCCTTAAGAAGGTGATCACCCCTGCAAAGCTTTCAAGGGAACTTGGGTCTACGAGGTGTTTTTATAGAATGAGTGCCATTAGAGGCGGCTGATTGATGCTTGGTCTCTTTCTTATTCTTCTTCTTCTTAATCTTCTTCTTCTTCTTCTTCTTCTTCTTCTTCTTCTTATCCTCCTGACTACTAACATCACTGCTTTTATCAGGCGAGGAAGAGGAAGAAGAAGATACATCCAATGTAGAAGGGGAAGGACCAATTTTGGGTTGATACTCTCGCGGTGGAGAGTTAACATTTGAAACATTGGGTACAACCAGAATCACCAGATTGAATAACTATACCAGTAACCCTATGGTTAATCCAGGAAGATTTAAAGTGGCAATAAAGGGAGGACCAATATATCCAACTGGAGGAAAGACAAAAGGTACCCCTTGAAAAGGGGCCTCTTAATTGGTAGCCCTAGAAGAGGTTTCCATATCTCGACTCTCTAAGGCCTTCTAAATACCATGCACAACAAGCTCTACTCAAGCTAAAAGAAACACGCAAACTTGTGAATAAGGGGGATGTAAAACCTGGATCCTCACAGGTGTGTCAAGTTGTCACAACTCGTGATATACTGTAGGGTCCAATAGTTATACTCGGCCCAATTTTTCAGAGCACCAACCAAGGAGGATTGGGACTGTACCCTTGGATGTATAACCCGACTACCTAGAAGTACATGCGTAGTAGATCCCTGAATGGTGTCCTTGGTGTATTGCAACAACAAGACGACCAATGGTTGACTCAGATGGTTTTAGGATCCTAGTGGTGTCTCCCGATATACGCAAGGTACGTGGGATCTCCAATCCGTAGTAGTGTTGTCTAATGCACAACCATTCGACAGGAGCTTTCCTATATATCGTCGAGTAGGTGAAGAACCTTTCTATATACCGTTAAGTACGTGAAAGGTTGTTCGATATATCGACTAGTATGTGGAAGAACTACAAGCACCCGCAATACAGTGCAGGAAAGTAACGACAACTCATACGCTTAAAGACGTCGGAACACATCTCTACCCTATCACTCAAATTTCTAAAAGATTTTAACTTAACTAGTGCTTTATTTTATCTTACGCGGTTAAGTGGATAATGGAGGGATGACTCGACTCAAAACCATGCAATGAATGAGTATGCAATTCTTCTTTCGATGAAGTCCTACTTAAGAGAGGAGAGAGAGAGTTGTTCTTCCCAAATGCATAACCCTATGGAAATGCAATTTTATATTTTTCAATAATGATAGAGAATACAACTATTCTTGCGGAGAAAAAGATTCAAATTCAAAGGTCAAGCAAAATCTAGGGAAAATGATTCCCCAGTATGGTCGTCAATTTCTGTAGAAAAGAATTTGTCCTACGGATAGTTAAAATCTCTCATAGGATTAATAAGGCCCCTAGATACCTACTCAAGATAGAAAGATAACAACTAGACACTAATCCTCCTAAATCTAATCTCATGCATAAGCAAACATAAAGAGGAATAGGGAAGAAAGTAGATGCCGTACTTGTCTTCCAAAGCTTGTCTTTCTTGCTCCAACCTTTAGCTTAATATTCCAAAGCTCCTAGGCTTGATGCAATTTGCAAAATACAACACAAACCACCGTTCTCCAAAGCAATATATGTATACTAAAGATCTAATTGTGAAAAGATAAACAATTTCATGCATTCACCATTCAAGACATGAAAATGGGAGGAATAGGCTAAGTTGTATCAATAGAAAGAAAGACATAAAGAATCCATACAACATATGTTATACATGATATCATGCTTGATCACACCTTCTCCAAGCTCTCCTTCATCACCCTTGCAAGACTCTTAGGATCATAAGTTGGATGTTTCCAAGATCGCCTCCACAAGCTCATGGATGGCTCTCTTCTTATAGGATTTGAGAGGTCAACCACTTAGAAAAGATGATGGATCTAAGTGAGAGAGATGTGGATCAAGGATATAAACCATGCCAAGGAGGGAATTTGAGATGGGATTCGAAGGGGTACTTTACCCCAATAAAATCTCCATGAGATCCAAGATCCAAAATCAAAGGGATAAGCCTAAACTGAGATTTTCGCGCCCCTATAACTGAGAAAAATGTTGTAATTTTCATGCCCCATAACTGAGCAAAGTGCGTAAATATGGAATTATCACTCCTAGGGACACTGGAAGGGCGTGAAAATATCATTAGGAGGCCAAAACGTGGGTTATTTCAAGTGGTTTTCGACCCCTAAGTTGTTGGATTTGCTTCCCAGTGTGACTAGGGAAGGGACCAACATAATGACAAAGGGTCCTAACACTCCTAGGATGCACAAACATCATGTTTCTCATGGTGATAACACATGGTGTGACGATTTGAGGTATAGCAGTTAATAACTCTTGAGAGTTCAATTATCTAAATGAACATTATACAAATACATCAAAATCAATTATATATAAAAATGTATGGAGAATGTCCAAGAGTCTCGAACTCATTCACCTTAAATCGAATATAATGATAATAAGAGAAACCATGTACAATATTGTAGTTCCAGAGCCATTTTTAAAGAGATAGAAGCTTGAAAGGTGCAAACATTGTATTTATAAAACTAAATCAAGGCATGCCTATGTTACCGATTCCAATAAGAGGAAGTGTGGTATGCCTAGAACATAAATGCCCTTTTCATAACAAGAAAAATAAGGCAAAGTTAGTAGAGTTAACAAAAATCCATGAAACAAAGACGAATCTAATGTTAAAACTCTGTAAAATCATAAAATCAATAGCAAAGTACAAGTATAGGAATATAGGATGGGAACTAACCAAAATATGTAAAATATCCCATTGTTGCGAAGTCTCCCTCTAGTGAGGTGAAATCCTCCCAATGGTGAAGACACGAATAGGTATATACTATTGCCAAGCGAAGAAATTATGGTTAGGAATTTCGTTAACTATTAACCAAAAAAAAGTGAAATAAAGTAGTATATGTGCATGATTAGAAATTAATTACCATGAAAGGGTTGGGATTCCACAAGCTGAAGCTAAACAACAAGGAATTACTGGGAAAGGCTTGAAATTCCGTTCGACTGAGTTTGATGATCCATTGTAGCAAACATGAGTCTGTCAAACCCTCTGTTAAGGCAGAGCAAATTCTAGAATGGTTGAAGTGCAGTGGGCCCCAAAATGAATTAACTACTTTACGATTACACAAAACTCAATGTAATCACATATTTTAAGGCTTGTACCCGATGCCAGATGTAATGCATCGATGACACAAGTGTCTGCCTTTGTCCTTTATTATCAAATATCAACTGCTCAACGACCTAAGTTTGGTAAACAGTCAATGACTAGCTTGATACAAATATTTGATTTATTATCAAATATCAGAGTATATAATAGTATGGAAAAATTTAATGAGTGACATAATCAAGATATAGACAAACAATTAAATGGAGTTTCCCTCATATCTATGATATGAGCAAATAATTAAATGGATTAACATTGATATCTATTTATACATTTTGAAATCGCATTAATTAACATAATGCCCAATCATTTAACACATCACACGTTCACCTAAGAACAATGGATGAAACCATCCGCTCGCGGTTTTAAACTTTTTACATAGAATCACTTGGCCTCCTTGGACGAGCGCAGACTGAATACTACTGAAAAAAACAATTTATGGTGTTATGGAGGAATTCTAAGAGAGATTTATGGCTAAGAAAGGATGAAATGACAACACATGGCGTGATTGAGAAATTTTGAGATAGCTTCATGGCTAAGAAAAGATGAAATGACAACACATTGTTAGAAGGGTGAAAATTACTGCAAATATCTGATGGAATGGCAATCCACTAGCACATAAATATTTCTATAGATTTGGTAAGTAATACTATGCAGATGGTATTTTTTTCTTTCAATTTTTAGTATTTCATTTAATGATAAAAAATGGTCTAATCATTAGCTCTAGTCCAATAAATATTAAGAAAAAATGTATTAAAGAAGAAGAAAAATAACATTATTTTAGTTAACCTTAATAAATATGATGTTTTCTAATGGATTGATTTCAAACTAATTGTACAAGGTTGAACATATAGTCTCTATCGTAGGTAGGGACTAAAAAGATACAGGTAGGATCTTCTAATTTGGAGTTAATGATCTCTTCATATTACATCAACTTTATCTTGCTCTTTATTTCCTAGTCGCAACATAATTTTTCCTTGAAATTAGTTATGCTAACTCTTTTAATGGTATTTATATTTTGTAGGGTAGCCTCCTTTATCCCCAAACGATTTAGCCAAGAATCAACATTGTTATGCAACCATCTCTTAGGACTCAAGTGAATTTTACTCGAATTTGAAACAATGCTAGTAAGCCTTTTATACTTAATGTTAATTATCTTATACTTGTAAATGAGATGCTAGGTTATGACTTTGAAATATCTACAACAAAGGAAAACAAAACGAGGGGGGAGATGCACTTTCAAGGAAATAAGAAGACAGAGGCTTTACTTGTGTTATGTCCATTCCGCAATCTAATTGGGTGGAAGAAGCAAGGATATAACGGAAGCAAGATCAAAATGCATCCAAGATAATTCGTCAACTACAAGAGGACCCTAGTGCATTAGATAAATTTGTGTGGAATAATGATTCACTATTGTACTAAGATCGCATATATTTACGTAAGAATTTACAACCCAAATAGAAGGTCCTTTTGGAATTGCACACTTCTCCTATAGGAGGACATTTGTGGTTCTTGAAAATTTACCATGGGATCAAGAAGGATTTTTTCTATGAAGGAATTAAAACCAATGTCCAAAAGTTTGTGGCTGAATGTTTGGTTTTCCAATAGAATAAGGGAGAGACAATCGAGATACCATGTCTTCTACAACCATTAGCCATACCAAGTCAATGTTGGGAAGGAGTATCGATGGATTTTATCACAACTCTACCAAAGACTAAAGGAAAGAATGTCATCATGGTAGTTGTGGATCAAATCACAAAGTATGCTAATTTTTTCTCTATTTATTATCCTTTTAAATTAAGTACAATAGCTGCAACACTTGTGGAAATAGTTCATAGGCTACATGGAATCACAAGATCATTGTGAGTGATAGAAATCCAATTTGCATTCATAATTTTTGGAATGAAATATTTTCTCATTTGGGTACTCAATTGGCTCAGAACTCCTTTTACCATCCTCAATCCGATGGACGAACTAAGATTGTGAATAAATGTCTAGAAGGGTATCATAGCTTTGCATAACCAAACACATTGGGTCAATAGGTTGTCATTGGTAGAGCTGTGGTACAACACATCTTTTCATACATCATTAAAAATGTCACCATTTATGGAACTTTATGGATATCAGCCTATATCCATCACATCGTCCTTGAAAGAGAAAGCTAAGGTTCAAGTAGTGGAGGATCACACAGAGCACCGACAAGAGGTTCTCCAACTATTGAAAGATGACTTGGTTATAACACAAAATAGGATGAAACAACAAGTAGATCAAAATCATATTGAAAGGAAATATGAAATAGGGGACTAGGTATTTTTAAGGATAAAACCATACAAACACATGTCCCTCAAGCAACAAAAGAAGGGAAATAAATTATCAGTAAGGTAATTATTGGGCATGGCGCAAGTTGGTACAATTTTGATGAAGTACAGTTTTGGCAGTAGCGTAGTTTGGACTGCGAAGTTCAAGTGGCACATTTTTGTCAATAGCACAGTTCGGATTGCGAAGTTCAATTGGCGTAGTGGGGAGTGAGAAGTCTAAGAACAATGCAGTTTTGCTGATGCATAGCGCCAGCGCAGCAGGTAATTTGGGCAAAGAATATAAGTAAAGGTCGAGTAGATGAAAGTGACCTTCTTTGGGTAAGTGACTCCATGATTCCCGGGAGTTGGGTAAGGAGCAGCGTGGAAGCAGGTGAAAGCGACCTGTCAGTTAGAGTGGCAGAAACTGTTAGAAGCAAAGCCACGGGTCGACAGCGACAAGAAAGCCAGAGGAGCGGAAAGGGACACGCCACTATGCAGTTAGAACCGTTACATGAGGACTACGGTTGTCAGAAGGGAGTAAGAGCCAAGAGTGGCCCAACAAAGCGGCAAGAGGCGAGTGGAACAGTTGTCGACTACGACAGGTCGGGTTGGCGGGGTAACCGCACCATTTTTTGTTACTATAGGGTTTTTGGCCCATATGCATTGTAAAGACATGACCTAAGGGCATGATCTATAAAAAGGGGCATTTTTGTAAGGGAAGGGTTGATTTTCGAAGGGAATTTTTGGATATCTAAGTTGTTTTGTTGATCTCTGTTGAGAGACTAAGCATTGTAAAGAGGCTTTGCAGCTATGTGTGCAGAGACCCACTGAAAAGAGAAAGAGGCTCTGCAGCTGTGTGCGCAGAGACCCACTAAAAAGAGAAAGAGGCTCTGCAGCTGTGTGCGCAGAGACCTGTTGTAGAGAGAAGAGTCTGTAGTTGAGTGCGCAAACTAGAACTGTTGAACCCTTCCCATTAATATAATCAACAATTCCCATGGATGTAGCTCCCATCTGGGGGGTGAACCACGTAAGTACCGTGTTGTGTGATTGGATATGTGTGTTTGCTTTGTTTATGGTTAAGTACATGCTTGTGGTTATATGTATCTTCACTTTTATATGTATTTTCCACATGAAGGAGTGATGAGAATAATATGTTAAGTGTTGAACATATATGCTTGAATGTTGAATGTGCAAGTAATTTTGAATGTGATGAATGCACAAATTTTTTGGGTAAACACTAAGTCATCGAAGTCTGTGTTAAGTGCGATTCCCTAGAAGTGCAGTATTGAACTGCATGGTTGCATTGTATTTCACCGTATTGCATGAGTTCGCGAAGTGAACAGTCCCTTATGTTGAATGCATCATCACACTAAGCAAGCGAAGTCTTTTAAGGTGTGTGATTGTTGAGAAGCAGCGCATGCTGGAGTTGCGTTGTCCTATTGTTCCAATGGTTGTTTCGAAGTGTGCAGTCCCCGTGTGTGCTATAGCATAAGTGATAACCGCGAAGTAGGTGAAACTTCGCGCAATCCCCCAGTCTGTTAACCACGCATCACCTGATTGCAAAAACCTGATTCTGTAATCCCCCATAAACTTCACCTCGGGTGAGACCTCAGCTTGTTCGCAGGCTGTTGCCGAAAGGGCCGGTGAAAAAGGGTTTTGTTGGACCACAACTGCGCAGAACCCAGGTCAATACAAGAAAGTTAAAGAACGAGGTAAAGAGCCCAACAAATGGTTCCATTGCCACACTTGAACTGGTGATGTGTTCCAAATATTGGAATCCCGAGAGAACATAAATACAGAACTGGGTGGCTAATACAGAAAAGGAGTTTGCAAGAAAGGAGAACAAACATCCGCGTTTCTCTGGCGAAGAAAGGTTGCAGAGATACCTATATTCTGATATTTATGAAATTATCTTCGCATCCTTCAACAATGATCTATATAAGTGGTTGTCAAGACTAGCAAAACAGAAAATTTGCTATTAGGGAGGAGAACCTACGGCATGGACTCCAGAACTGGTTCAGAGACTTAAAGTGGTGGATAGCCCGATCTCAAGAGCAGTAGAATTCTGGCTAGATAGCATACTAGAAGGCTACGTTACAGAATTTGTTGTGGACACGCTGAAGTGTTACAGCGTAGTAGAAGCAGAGTTCTTCAAAGGATTCAGAGTTAAGTACCTGAACAATCTCAGTCTATACATTAAAATGTTGTTAGTAGAGAAAGGTGTCTTAAGAATGCAATAAGATCCCTAGAAGTTTTGAGTCTGTAATGTTCAGTAATAAAGACAGTGATACTGAAGAAAATATTCACACATTACGAAGTGGTAAAGGATACAAGTCTAGTACCGAGAAGAGGCCTAATGAACATGAACTTCGCATCTCTATAGAAACTAAGTTACGAGTTGAGATTGATAGCGAAACATAACCTTGAGTAAATACCTATCAACCCATCACCCTGCAGAATCCTCCAGTTGATGATAGAAATACTGCTAACCCACAGAACATCAGTAGTAGTAACATCCAAAGATCAAGTACTCAGAACATTCCGAGCAGTAATATACCTAACACATCACAGAACACTACGCCTACTAGAAGAAGAATGACAGACGACATCAAGCTATCAATATTCAAAGGAACAGGTCTAGAAGACCCTGAGCAACATTGGTTTTTGTGTGAAGCCGTGTGGAATGTTAAGAAAGTACATGATGATGCTATAAGACAAGCAAAGTTAGTTACCACATTCAGGGACAGAGCCTTGACATGGTTTATGAAGTATTCTGTTGGAGAAAATAGGACTCTTGTGGATATTAGAACTGCGCTCCTCAGAGAATTTAAAAAACCTAAGTCAGAATCGCAGTGTATCACAGAGCTTAAAGAAATTAAACAGAAATCGACTGAGTCAGTGTGGGAATTTGATCAGAAGTTCAAAGTAATGTTAGATCAAGTTAGCTTCGACATAGCACCGCAACAACACAAGGAATGGTTCATAGCCGCGCTGTTGCCACACATTAGGTTACCCTTGATGCAATAGAAGGTTGCTTCGCAGACAGAGGCCCTAGAGATTGTGATGAAACTAGAGGCTTCACCAATAGGAGAGACTGGCGTAGGAATGGTTCAGATACAGAACCAACTAGCAAACTTGACGTTACAATTGCAAGACATGAAGAAAGAAAAAGAAATCCGTGAAGAGGTTTGGTGTACAAAATGCAAAGCAGAAGGACACCCAAAAGAACACTGTCTGGTATTTAAAGATTACATCAATAGTGGAGCTCCAAACCCATTGAATCAACAACAAGGACCATGGTGTGATATTTTTCGATGTAGAGGACATCGACCAAAAGATTATTATTTAATTCAGAAGTATGTGCAAACACCTAAGAACCTATACTACACATTCTGTAAATCAGTTGGTCATGATGATTCCAACTGTAGAGCCTATGAACTCATGATAGAAAGAAAGCATGATGTCTATTGAGTTCAAGAAGAAACACAACATAACAATGAAAATGCACAGTATGATCAAGGCGCATATAGAGGACGTGGTGGATTCAGAGGAAGAGGAAGCAACACTAGCCAAGGAAGATGAAGAGGTCAGATAGTATGTTATAACTGCGCTCAACCGAGACATTTATCCAGAGACTGCACGAATGCTTGTACTATCTGTAAATATTGTAAGTCTTTTGATCATGTCATTGAGGCATGCCCTGTTTTGCAAGCAAAAATGAAAGAGAGGAGACATGAAGCGCAAAACTAGAACATATAGATGATCGCAGCTGAGAAAAGGAATATAGATTGCAACATTAATGTTGTGACGCGAAGTGGAGCTACGATAGGTGAAGATCAAAGAGCGGAAGCTTCAATTTATGAGAATCATCAGGCTAAGAAAAATCCTATTGAAGGGACTTGGATAAGGAAAGCAACTGGAAAAACACTTGCTTTTGAGCTGAACAAAGCAAAAGAAGCCTTCATGGAAGCAAGAGAAACCTTCAAAAATCCAGAACCTGTCACTCCACAAACCAAGTTGCGAAGCGAGACTTCACCTGTAAAGGATATGCTAGCTTTGTATGATCATACACGTACTGCAACATACACAATGAGTCCCGTTGTGCAGTTGTTACAGAGCTGCATGAAGCTATTAAAGCATGAGAATGCCTTAGCATAGTTACAGAGCCTCCTGAGTAATTACGAGCAGCGCAATATAGTAAATGAAGCACACAGAGTGGTTCATCATATCAAGAGACATAAAAGAACTGGAAGAGAGATGAGATTGAATGCGCAGATCGGATATTTTGAAATGGATGATATTATCCTTGACTTAGGCTTAGAAGTTAATGTCTTGACGAAGCAGACATGGGAACAAATGGGGAAGCCGAAGTTATCATGGTCACAAATACAGTTGAGGTTAGCCAATCAACAAAAGGTTATACCCTTTCGGAGATTAACAAATGTTCTTGTTGACATTGATGGAGTGCGAAGTAGAGCAGACTTCGAAGTCATTGAGATCGTAGATGATAGCCAACCTTATCATGCACTATTGGGGATCGATTGGGCCATGGATAAACTTGCAATCATCAACCTAAAAAATAAGCAGATGATATTCGAAGGAAAGGATATCAAGGTCATCGCACCTTTAGACCCTTCACAAGGACCTAGATACACTGAGCCATTAACAGAAGAATGCAGAGCTCAAGATCTGGATTGTATCTACAAGATGACATCGAATAAGGAATATTATGTCAACGCAACTAATGATGGAACATTGAGTTGGCGTTGTGACAACTCTTGCATATCAGACTCAGATGCAGGACTGGAGAACTGGCAAAGCAGAATGCATGAATTATCTGCACGAAGATGTGCGCAACTCACGAGATCACTACGCTTGATTGGAACAGAGGTAAGCCCAATACCTACTTACGATGGCTTGACTAACAGCCATACATTTTTTCAAGAATATCTTATATCAGTTTCAGATGAACATAAGATAGCAGCATTCTATATAGCATTGCGCGCTACACTTACCAGATGGTGGGCCGTGCATAAGCAGAATCTGACCACATGGTAAGAATGCAAGCATATGATGGAGATCAGATTTATGGAAGAAATTGAGCTTGTACAAGTCAAATATGATGGACAAACTGATCCACGAGAACATGTAGACCATTGTCTGAAAGCATGGACACATAGACCGCAGAAAGAATGGGTTCATCTGTTTGTACACACACTAGGGAAAATTCCGAAGAACTGGTACACAGAAACAAAACTGCGTAGAGGAACGACATAATGGTCTGTTATGATTAAGAAATTCCAAGCAACTTTTATCTTTGAAGATGAATGTCCAAGTATAAACGAGGCATTACAGGTCATCAAAGAGAAAATATTCAATGACACATCAGAGCTTGTGAATCAGCAACCAGAATGGGCAAGACAGATAGAGCATGCCCTGGAATGTTATAACTTCGCTGTAGATGAAGAAGAAGAGGAAAGCGATGATGACGACCCTCGCAATGTCAATATACCTAAGTTGGAAGGAAAGTGCGAAGTCGAAGGACCCCCATTGGAAATTCCCGATCTAAGTGATTCTGTAAAAACTCGG
Source organism: Larix kaempferi (assembly GCA_027924585.1). Taxonomy (NCBI): domain Eukaryota; kingdom Viridiplantae; phylum Streptophyta; class Pinopsida; order Pinales; family Pinaceae; genus Larix; species Larix kaempferi. Next base: position 6,833,034 of record BSBM01000173.1, on the reverse strand, counting down.
AAAGTGAACATTGGAACCACTGAAGAACCAAAGTTTGCCTCTATAGGAGATTATTAGGACGAAGAGACAGTTGCGTAGATAACAGATCTAATTCACAAATACGAAGACTGATTTCCTACGAAGTTTTCTGAAATGAAGGGAATTTTGGGTGACTTAGGGGTTATGAAAATACCTCTCAAGCCGGATGCAAAACCCATTAAGCAGGGACCTTATTGACTCAATCCAAGGTACAAAGAAAGGGTAAAAACAGAGCTTGATAAGATGCTCGATGCAGGAATCATTGAACTGGTAGAAGAGTCAGAATGGATAAGTCCCATGGTTATCCAGGACAAAAAGACTAAAGGCGAAATCAGGATCTGCGTAGATCTCAGAAAGTTAAATGATGCATCGCTACATGACCCATTTCCTACTCCATTCACAGATGAAGTATTAGACAATGTTGGAGGGAATGAGACATACTCTTTCACTAATGGATTTTTTGGATACCATAAGATCAGAATTGACACCGCAAATAGGCATAAGACCACTTTTGCCACAGAATGGGGCTCATTTCAGTACACAGTTATGCCCTTTGGTCTGAAGAACGCACTTGCCATTTTTTCAAGAGTAGTTGTTGCTGCATTCAAGGATTTCATCCATAAATTTATAGAAGTATATTTTGATGATTGAACAGTATTTGGGTTGTTGAAGAACCATTATGCGAGCTTAAGACTGATGTTAGTGAAGTGTATACAACATCATATCTCCCTAAACCTGAAGAAGAGCATCTTCTGTGTGCCCTATGGAAATCTACTAGGACACATTGTTTGCAAACAGGGGCTGATGGTTGATCCAGCTTAAATCGTAGTTATTGTGAACCTGCCAGTACCTAACTCAGTAAAACAACTACTCACTACATTGGGGCACACAGGCTATTACAGAAATTTCATCAAAGGATATCCGTAGAGAATTGCGCCCAAGGAAACATTGTTGAAGAAAGAAGCAAAGTTCATATGGACTGAAGACTGCCAGAAAGGACTAGACACATTGAAAGAAAGGATGGTAACTATGCCTATCTTAGTCTTTCCGAATTGGAGCAAACAATTTCACATACATGTAGATGCTTCATCCATTGCACTTGGTGTCGTGCTAGCACAACTAGGTGAGGGAGGTATTAACCATCCTATAGCATTCTCAAGCAGGAAGCCGTCCTCAGCATAAAAGAATTATACAACAATAGGAAGAGAAGGTTTAGCTATGGTGTACGCACTGCATAAGTTTAGGCACTATTTGCTAGGTGCGCACTTTTGCATATTCACTGACCATTCAACTTTGAAATACCTGGTCAATAAACCAGTGTTAGGGGGGAGAATCTGTAGATGGTTGTTACTCTTTCAAGAGTATGATTTTGAAATCGTTGTTAAGCCAGCAAGGCTGAACTCAGGACCTGACCATCTTTCTAGAATTGAGTCAAGCGAAGAACCTACAAACTTGGAAGACAATCTACCAGATGCATAGTTGTTTTCTATTCAGATAGCAGATGACTATTATAAGGACATTATAGAATTCTTGACTACAGGATTGGCACCTACAGAGTTTACTACGTCGTAGAAGAATCAACTGGTAGTAAAAGCAGTTGACTTCACCATAATTGCAGGGCAATTATACAAGCTAGGACCTGATGAAGTACTGCGCATATGTGTGCTAGAACATGAGAAAGCGTTGATACTAGTTGAAGCACATTCAGGAGTATCAGGAGGCCACTACGCAGGAAGAGCTACTGCGCAGAAGGTCTTAAGAGCAGGACTATGGTGGCCTACACTCCACAAGGATTCAAAGGAACATTGCCGCATTTGCGATGTTTTCCAGAGAACATGAAAGCCATCTCGCAGAGATGAAATTCCATTGAGACCACAGTTGACATTGCAAGCCTTTGATAAGTGGGCTATTGATTTCGTGGGACCAATCAACCCACCAGGAAAACGAACTGGTTCGAGATACATTATGACAGCTACATATTATCTAACTAGATGGGTAGAGGCAAAACCAGTGAAGGACTATAGTGTAGTTACTACCACGCAGTTCATTTTTGAAAACATCATCACAAGGTTTGGATGTCCAAAGATCTTAATGAGTGATCAGGGAACACACTTCTTGAATAGAACTATTGAATCCCTCACTGAAGAATTCCATATTTACCATCAGAAGAGCATACCATATCATCCACAAGCTAATGGAATTGTTGAAGCATTTAACAAGGTATTGAAAAATGCGCTGACTAAGGTGTGCAATATAAACAGGGATGACTGGGATCTGTGAATACCAACTGTGTTATGGGCATACAGGACAACTTGCAAGAAGTTGACAAGACATACACCTTTCAAGTTAACATATGGATAGGAAGCTGTGATGCCAATGGAATACATAGTACCAAACTTGAGGATTGCAACATTCACAGGCATGGCAGATGAAGAGACAATGGAAGAAAGGCTACTACACTTGGTTGGAATGGAGGAAGATTGCTTCATTGCAGGCTTTCACCAGCAAGTGAAGAAGGACAGAGAAAAAGCATGGCATGATTGCCACATCAAGCACAAATTCTTTCAGGTAAGAGACCTTGTCCTCCTCTATGATAGTAAATTTATCAAGTTTCCTGGAAAATTTAAAATGCACTGGCTAGGGCCATATATTGTTATGCATGTTACTAACGATGGTGCAATTCAGCTAGCCACATTAGAAGGAGAAAACCTACCAGGTCTCATTAATGGAAGTAGAATAAAACCCTACAGGGATAGTCCTACTTCGCCAAGCCCTCAGTGATCAGAAACGAAGAAGATTCTAAGTGTCAAGTGCAGTTGAAATTGGACACAAAGATTGACAAAATAAAGAGTCTGCACACAATTTTGGTAAAATATGAAGTTCCATGAAATATGAACTGCGTAATACACGATGGAAGCGCAGATGCGAAGTGTACACTAGAAGATGCGATGCAAAGCACGAGTTGAATGGAGGATGCAAAATCAGGAAAACCTCTAATCATTCCGCAGGAATGGGCTAAGCAATTGGCGCCCTCCAGCCTGCTGCATCTCCTGCGTATGCCCCACTTTGAGCGAAGTCCCGAATGTACCGCATTGGTGCACACTCTGATATCATGCACGCACCAGGGATTCCTATGGCTTGACCGCAAAATTGACATCAATTTCGACCTCATATACAACATCACTCATCTCAGTAAGTGAGGCGATGATGTTGCAGGGGAGTTAGTGGGCAAAACAAAGGATAAAGAGCTTGCAAAGCAAATGAAAGATGAATACAAATTAGTAAAGGGGAAATGAGGATTTATCACAGACGAGATTAAAGGCAAAGCCACAAAGTTCACTGTCCAGTTGCTCGCAGGCAGGATTTTGCGAAAATGTAGACCGACGGAAGTGCCAGTCGCAGCAGTTCTTCTCGTTGCGAAGGCCAGAGATGGGCACCCATACAATTGGGCTAGTTATCTGTTGAATGAATTTTTGGAGGATGTTCGTGAAACCCAAGAGACGAGCAGCGCATTCCACTACATATGGCTGATGATATTGATTACTTTTATAGGCGGGAAGGAGACACTGTATCAACACAACCTTCCAATGATAACAGGAGATTGTCGAGCTGCGAAGTATGCTAATATGTGGGCAAACGCGCAGCTGGAACGACGTGTAAATAATGAGCAATTCCACACTTACTATGGCCAATTGTGCGATGTAATACTGCGCACTCTGCACATTTCAAAAGATACGACCACAAAGTTTCTTTAGAAGATGTTATTTAAAGCTGATCCGCACTCTATTTACATTCAGCCAAGGGCCGAAAAGCAGAATCCAGTATGGTTCCCTATGGATTACGAGTTGGATGCGAAAAGGATCGAGCAAGCCATAGACGACTGGCCACCAGAGTGGAAGGTAGATGCGCCATTAGAAATCCATTCTACATCAGATGAAAGCAACATTAAGGTTCCAATCATTGAAGAGGAAACATAAAAAGACACTACTGAAGTGCCAAAAGGAGAAAAGCGAAAGGATCCTGAAAGTTCAGTACTAGAAAAATGACCAAGGAAGAAAAGTAAGGCAACAAAGAACAACCCAGACGCGCAGTTGCACGAAGGCGACTACGACTACATCGCTCTGCGTGTACACGAGTATCTAGAGGAGGCACTTGCTACAAAATACACTAAGAACGAAGAGGCGCAAGCGCAGTTGAACTAGAACCTCTCAGAGCTCAAACTTATGGTTGCGAAGATAGACCAAGTCCAGTAGGACTTGGTTTGAGAATCTGATTCGGAAGGTAAGACAAGTGAATCTAGTCAACGAAGGAGAAGGCCACCAGCCGTGACGATGAAACCCTTCCTAGTTAGAATGCATCCACTCAACATCATTTTTCGGACTGAGGAGATGGCTGAAGGTGTGAAGGAAGTAGAGCACCTTGACATTAACATTGGCATGATACCTCTGGAGGGGTTACACGATCTGCATTTGCAGGTTGTCGAGGAGATAAGAGATTGAGACATTGTCTCTTACAACCAGAATGTACACCTAGAGGAGAGCTACAAACAACTAGTAGAGGAATGTGTGCAGAAGACCACAAAACTAACCAAGGCGGAGGAAAAGCGAAGAAGGCTGGAAGAGACAGTTGCTACTGTTAGTGCACAAATACCTGAATGTGAAGTGCAACCAGAGTTAGAAGATACAATAGTACATATTGGCAAGGTGGTAAGCGATCTGAAAGCAGAGATGGCAGAGATGTATATCTCCCATAAAGAAGAGGTTGCTAACCTCACAACCCAGCAGCCACCTACTACACCACAAGATATGGGAGAAGGAAGAGTCATAGCACTAAAAGCTTCAGCAAAGACTATCTCTGCCGAAATAGCAGAATGTCAAGATTTGCAGGAAGAAGCTACGAAGGTATGGGCTACACTGCAGGAGGATCTTTCCCTACAATAGATTCAAGATGACTTGCATCAACGCCAAGCAGATTTGGACGTTGTGAATGCGACCATGAAGACCTTGAAGCCTAGGGAGAAAATCCAAAAGTTAGCGCAAGTCAAGAACTTAAGAAAAGAACTGAAAGTTTTGAGGGATAAGGAGACTGAGACATCGACGAGACTACAACCAGTGCAAGAAGAGGCGCTCGCCCTCATTGATGCAATCAAGGAAAAACTGCAGGAACTTCGCACCACGGAGAAGACAGCCCAGGAGTTTGCTTAGGAGGAAGTCTCCAAGGACATGTTGGAGACTGTTAAGGATTTAGAGCAAGAAACAAAGGAAGCAGTTGCAAAACTAAAAGCAACTCTTCAGGGCTTCGCTGAAAAATTGAGCCCTCCAGAGGACAAGGAGCAAGAGCCAAGTGGATCAGAGATGATCCACGAGTAATTATTAGGGGCTTGTTGGGTATAGCCCGAGTTGGCACAATTTTGATGAAGCACAATTTTGGCAGTAGCGTAGTTCAGACTGCGAAGTTCAAGTGGCACAATTTTGTCAATAGCGCAGTTCAGATTGTGAAGTACAATTGGCGCAATGGGAAGTGCGAAGTCTAAGCACGACGTAATTTTGCTGATGCGTAGCGCCAGCGCAGCAGGTAATTTTGGGAAAAGAATACAAGTAAAGGTCGAGTAGATGAAAGTGACCTGTTTTGGGTAAGTGACTCCATGATTCCCAGGAATTGGGTAAGGAGCAATGTGGAAGCAGATGAAAGCAACCTGTCAGTTAGAGTGGTGGAAACAGTTAGAAGCACAGCCACAGGTCGACAACGACAGGAAAGCCATAGGGGCGTAAAGGGACACGCCACTATGAAGTTAGAACTGTTACATGAAGACTGCGGCTATCAGAAGGGTATTAGAGCTAGGAGTGGCCCAGCAAAGCATCTAGAGGCAAGTGGAACAACTGTTGACTACGACAAGCTGGGTTGGCAGGGTAGCCGCACCATTTTTGGTTACTATAGGGTTTTTGGCCCATATGCATTGTAAAGATGTGACCTAAGGGAACGATCTATAAAAGGGGCATTTTTGTAAGGGAAGGGTTGATTTTCGAAGGGGATTTTTGGATATGTAAGTTGTTTTGTTGATCTCTGTTGAGAGACTAAGCATTGTAAAGAGGCTTTGCAGCTGTGTGCGCAGAGACCCACTGAAGAGAGAAAGAGGCTCTGCAGTTGTGTGTGCAGAGACCCACTGAAGAGAGAAAGAGGCTCTGCAGCTGTGTGCGCAGAGACCTATTGTAGAGAGAAGAGTCTGCAGCTGAGTGCGCAAACTAGAACTGTTGAACCCTTCCCAATAATATAATCAATAGTTCCCGTGGATGTAGCTCCCATCCGGGGGGTGAACCACATAAATACCGTGTTGTGTGATTGAATATGTGTGTTTGCTTTGTTTATGGTTAAGTACATGCTTGTGGTTATATGTATCTTCGCTTTTATATGTATTTTCCACATGAAGGAGTGATGAGAATAATATGTTAAGTGTTGAACATATATGCTTGAATGTTGAATGTGCAAGTAATTTTGAATGTGATGAATGCATGAGTTATTTTGGTAAACACTAAGTCAGCGAAGTCTGTGTTAAGTGCGATTCCTTAGAAGTGCAGTACTGAACTGTGTGGTTGCATTGTATTTTCACCGTATTGCATGAGTTTGCGAAGTGCATAGTACCTTATGTTGAATGCATAATCACACTAAGTGAGCGAAGTATTTAAGGTGTGTGATTGTTGAGAAGCAACACAGTCTGGAGTTGCGATGTCCTATTGTTCCAATGGTCGTTTCGAAGTGCGCAGTCCTTGTGTGAGCTATAGCATAAGTGATAACCGTAGAGTAGGTGAAACTTCGCGCAATACCCCAATCTGTTAACCGCGCATCACCTGATTGCAGAAACCTGATTTTGTAATCCCCCATAAACTTCGCCTCGAGTGAGACCTCAGCTTGTTCGTAGGCTGTTGCCGAAAGGGCCGGTGAAAAAGGGTTTTGTTGGACCACAACTGCGCAGAACCTGGGTCAATACAAGAAAGCTAAAGAACGAGGTAAAGAGCCCAACAGTAATATGTCCCTTCTAATGTGTTACAAGGGATTGGAAGTATGGCTTAAAAATTGGAGTTACCTCGATCTTCATGTGTGCATCTAATCTTCCATTTTTATTGCCTAAAAAGGTAATTAGGGACAAGATCCCAATCGATACTATTTTACTAGTTGATGAAAAAGGGAAAATGATACTAGAACCTAAAACAATCCTTGACACACTGATCAAGCAACTGCAAAATCAAGCAATTACTGAGTACCCCATCAACAGGAAGAACTTGCCAATAGAAGAGGTGAAATGGGAAGATGAGCTCTTCACGTAGAAAAATCCACAGTTAACCAAGTGTCAAGGAAAACACTTATTTGAAGGGGAGGGGCATGTTCAACCTTAGATATTGTGACATTACATTTCTATTATATTATTTGTATTGCCTTTATTGTTTGGCTAGGACCTTAATTTTAATTGTAACATTTGTCTTCTATGTATACAAAGGAGACCTAGTTTTAGTAAGGATCTCACCTTGTCTTGTGCATTTGATACATTGTAAAAGGAGGTTTCCTCTTGAAAGAGGCTTCATATCCATCTATTTATTTTACTCTCAAGGAGTTGGATTACTCTCTTTCTCTCTCTAACTTTATGCTATTTGGGGAATTCAATGCATAACACTTGATGTTATCAAAGTTCAAAGTCACTAGAGCCAAGGTGACAAGATCTATAATATTGTGGATAAAGAACTTCTTGTCATTGTCATTTTCCTCTTTATTGGGTAAGATGATTCATGACAAGGGATCAATTGACACACCATTGTCTCTTCCCCTTAGCTCCATGAAAAACCATGATGTGTGAGAAACTCTAGATTGGGATACTAGGGTGAAGGTCACTACTAGTGAGAGCAGTCATTGCTACTACTCAACATTCTCAACACTCATAGGCCACTGGTTTGTTAGGAATTATGATCCAAAAATGTAATAAATAGAAGTTTAGTTTAATAAATGTAAAAGGGCATCTACACACTCACGTGATTATGTGAGGTGTCCCTTAGTTAGTTTTGGTAACGGTAAATTAGTTGTTACTCTTTGGATATTTAAATCCATCGAGTTTTCCATGTGAGGTAATCTTTCGGGATTTAGCCCTCACATCTCTGTGATGTAATTATTTTCCTTCTTCATTAATAAAGTTATGTGTCTAAGGACACTTTGTCAAAGTGGTATCAGAGCATGCGGTTGAAGCTTGGTCTGGTTGAAGCTTGGTCTGGTTGGAAGGTGCTAAAGGTTGTTTGAAGAAGGTAACTTTCAAGGTTTTGGAATAGCGAAATTTTAACCGTAAGTTAATGCTTCCTATTCTTTTGGGCTAAAAAGAATCTCTGCAGAAATTTTTTCTTTTTAGAGTCTCAGAGAGAGTAAAATATTATTATTTTAAGGCACGGTTATTTAAAATTTCGTGGAAGAGAATTAAAAAAAAAAAAGAAGGATGAAATAGCCTAAACAGCTATAGAAAGTGAAGATATCATGTCTAAAGAATATAGAAGATCGTCCTCCATATTTTTTCTTCTGCATTCCTGTGTCTCCCAGCCACAGATTGGCAGCTCATTATAAGTGCTTCGAATAGCGATCCGGTTTTCATTTATTAAATATATCTGCACAGCAAAGCATTTTTTTTTTGAGTCTGTGGACTTCCATCGAAGTTGTAACCTTTTGAACGCCTTGTATTTGCATCCATGACAACCTTAGCAGCTTTCACTGATGAATATCTACTCTGGAAAGTCTCCTGCAAGACCAAATCTGAGACATCTGAATCCAAATCTCCCACAAAAATAGAATAATCTGGGCCTCCATCCAAACGCCTTTCTCCCATGCTAAAAGATGCTCAATTTATTCTGAAAACTTGTTCAGTGCTGGGCATTATCGTCCCATTATAAGTTTGCATCATCTTCTCAGCAGCTGTACGTGATACGAACTCCATAAAGCCATAACCCTCTGACTGTCCAGTATACTTATTACGGATTATCTTGGCAGAAACAAGCTCTCGCGATCCTTTCTTGAACCCCGTGACAGTTACCCGATCAGCATACCTGATATTTAATGCCAGAACGCTGTGTGAAAAAGAACGCTACCATCGCTGTGTGAAGAAGAACGCTACCATTGCTGTGTGAAGAGGAACGCCATTGCTGTGTGAAGAAAAATGCCGGAACGCTGTGTGAAAAAGAACGCTACCATCGTTGTGTGCTACCATTGCTGTGCGAAGAGGAACGCCATTGCTGTGTGAAGGAGAATGCCGGAATCATAGAAACCTGCAACGTACAGCAATAGAGCCACGTGTGCTTGTTGTGGCTTCTTCGGAAGCTTTGAAGAGAGAAAAACAATAGGATGCGTACAGCAATAGGATGTGTACAGATCCTTGCCGTTCTCGCATTGCATGCACTTGGTATACGACAACAAATCGCAGAACAGAAATGAAGAAGAATTATAACGCTCGGCTTTGAATTTGAATCGGGGTTATTTTTTCACTTTTCATTTAATTCAATGTTTATGTAATATTTTGAAAAGTGAATAATTACTATTCATTTTTATTTTTGGAGTTTTTTTTTTATTAAAAAAAAAAAAAAAACAAAGGTGGAGAAATCAATTTTAAAAAAAAAAAAGGAAGTTATTTTTTGAAGTTGATGGGACTGGATCTTGTGACCTCCCACTCAACAATATTGTATCTCTCCAATTCACCTATAAAGATTTGTTATCTTTTGGAGTGATAAGGTGTAATTTTTTATTGGGCATTGGAGTAATACGGAGCATTGTTGGTGTCATAAGGAGTACTTGTATTTTCACTCAAGGTTTGATTAGAGCAAAGTGAAGCTCTATCAAATTCTTTTCTTGAGGCTATAAGTGGGTCAAGGCCAAGCCCCTATAGCTTTCTTTTGAATGGTGTGTGGTGTTTCTTGCAGCATTTCTTTCATGGTGACTCTTGTTGATGAGTAATTTTCTTTTCATGTTGGTGGTGATATTTTTGCATAAAATCTTCCATTGGTGATATAAGGTGATTGTTTATTTCTTCTGGTGATATAAGGTGCTTTCTTTAATGCTTGGAGCTATAAGATTTTCATAATACACATCTTCTGGAGTTACAAGGTGTTTATTATTTTTTTTACAATGTCTAAAGTTATAAGTCTTTTTAATGAATCTGACAAGTTGGAAGGATCGAAAAATTATAAAGTTTGGAGTCGTCATATTCAAAGCACTCTTATTTACAATGAATTGTGGAAGGGTTTCTGTAATGCTAAGCCTACCAAACCAACTAATCATGATCAGCTTGCAAAGTGGGAAGTAAAAGATGAAAATGCCTTAGCATTGATTCACAGTACTGTTTCTGATGATATTTATGTGCATATTGAAAATAGTTCTGATGCGTGGTCAGCTTGGAAGACATTAAAAGATCTATTTGATTCTCAAAGTGAAGCTAAGAAAATTGATCTTCAATTGAAGTTGTTTCAACAAAAATTGTCTTCAGGAGGTGATGTCATGGAGTACATTTCTAGATTAAAAAATATCAAACAAGAAATTTCAAGAGCTGGTTTTGATAAAATTGAAGACAGCATGATGGTGACCATTTTGATCACAGGATTGCCTGAGACATATAAGCATTTTTTGGAAACTTTACAAATTACAAATAAATTGGATAAAATTTCTTTTGATGAACTAAGTGAATTACTTGCCACACATGAAATTTTTTTTGGTAAAACAAAGCAAGCAGGAGAAGATGTTTTGGTTGCGAGTACTAGCAAACAGTCTCCAGGTAATCATCAAAAAGGCCATGATCAGAAAGTTTTTCAAAATTCAAATAGAGGTCGTGGTCAGGGTTTCGGAAGAGGAAGAGGCCGCGGAAGAGGAAGAGGAAGAAATCAAGGAAGAGGTTCTAAAGAATTTGAAAGTACACAGTCACAGTTTTTCGGAAGAGGAAGAGGTTCAGGTAACCAACAGGTCTCTGGAAGAGGAAGAGCTAATAAACAGGTCACATGTTTTCGTTGTAATAGAGTTGGACATTATGCTTCAAACTGTAGAGTTTCATTTGAAAAAATTCTAAAAGAAAGAGAATCTAAAGAATCTTCATCAGCGGCACATTATGCTCATGCAGATGATAGTGAAAATTGTGAATATGTCTTTACAACACTTGGACAATCAGAATCAATGGATTTTGTTCAAGTTCATCAGTTGGAATCAGTGAATTTTGTTCAGTCTTCTTATTGTTTCAAAAATGATTTTGAAGATGCTTGGATTATGGATACAGGGGCTACTCAGCATATGACATATAGGAAAGATTTCTTTTGGAGTTATGAAGATTGTCATTTAAATTCAATTTTTCTTGCAGATGATTCTATTCATTTACCACAAGGAAAAGGAATAGTTAAGGTTGATTTGCCTGGAATTGGAGAAAGATTGATTTCTAATGTTTGGTATGTGCCTACATTAAAGAAAAATTTGTTGTCTTTAGTTGTCATTCGCCAATTAGGACATCAAGTTGTAATGGAAGGTGGTATCCTTTTTGTTAATTCAACAAAGGATGCATACAAAACAGTTATGACAGGTTATGACGACGAAAAGCTTCTTAGGATGAAGGGAACAGTCATTCCTAGGTCAAAGGAACATTTGAAGGAATTTACAGGTTTAGTTGAAACTGATGTTTCACCTATACGATTGTGGCACATTCGTTTTGGGCACTTGAATGTTGATAGTCTTGTACAACTTCAAAAACAAGGAATGGTAAAGGGGTTGCCTACTTTTCGGAAGGAAAATGCAAAGTGTGAAGCTTGCATTTATGGCAAACAGAGAAGGATAGCTTTTTTAAAAAGCACTTGGAGAGCAACAAGGAGATTACAGCTTATTCATAGTGATGTTTGTGGTCCTTTGGAAACTTCACTTGGTGGTTGTAAATATTTTTTGTTGTTTATTGATGATTTTAGCAGAATGGTTTGGGTGTATTTTTTGAAGGAAAAATCAGAAGTGTTTGAAAAGTTTCAGTCATTTCAAAATTTGGTTGAAACAGCAACAAAGGAAAAGATTGCTACTTTGAGAACTGATAATGGTGGTGAGTTTACATCAAATCATTTTTTGACTTATTGTCAGGAAAAAGGGATTAAAAGACAGTTGACCAATTTTTATACTCCACAGCAAAATGGAATATCAGAAAGGATGAATCAGACTTTATTGGGCATGGCTAGAGCAATGTTATTTTTCAAAGGGTTGAAATCATGTTATTGGGCAGAAGCAGTTCATACAGCAGTTTATTTGAGGAATAGATCTCCTTCATCATCACTTGATGGAATAACTCCTTTTGAGGCTTGGTATGGATTCAAACCTATGGTCAAACATTTGAGAGTTTTTGGTTCAGTTTGTTATGCACTTGTCCCAAAAGAAAAACGAAAGAAGTTAGAGTCTAGAAGTGTTAAGTGCATGTTGATTGGTTATTCTCATGAGAAAAAGGGGTATAGGCTTCTGTCAGATGGAAAGTTTATTGTCAGCAGGGATGTGATTTTTGATGAAACTGAAAGTTTAAGTGTAGAAGAGGTTGAGAAACAACTTAGTCACTTAGAGGAAAAAGTAACTAAGGAACAATTAAGGATGCAACACTTAAATAAGACAAGGAATGAACAATGGTTTGATCTCACTTCAGAAGTACAGGATGATGAACAGGTTGAAGATACTTTGAATTCTTCACAAGTTAACTTGGATGATTCAAATCAAGTTAACATTGAAAAGAAGAAACCAAAATGGGCAACTAAGTTACTTCAGGATGTTAAGTCTGATGAAAAAGGCAAAACAGGTACAAGGAGTTCTAATACGGGTTCAGAAAATTTTGCTCTTTCAGTTGTTGAACCAACTACTTTTAATGAAGCAGTTGAGTATGATGAATGGAAAATGGCCATGCAAAGTGAGTATGATGCAGTAATGAAGAATCAGACTTGGAAAATAGTTGATTGTCCACATGATGTTAAACCCATTGGTTGTAAGTGGGTTTACAGAATTAAGTACAAAGCAAATGGAGATATTGATAAATATAAGGCAAGATTGGTGGCAAAGGGTTTTGCTCAGAAAGAAAACGATGATCTACAAGAGGATGTTTATATGACTCAACCTCCTGGTTTTCAGGTTCCAGGGAAAGAAAATCAAGTTTGTAAACTAGTTAAGGCATTGTATGGATTGAAACAGGCTCCCAGAGCTTGGTATGCAAAAATGGATGCCTACCTACAGAAAGTTGGTTTTCTTCGTAGTGAGTCAGATGATACTTTGTATGTTAGAATCCAGGAAAACAACTTAGTCATTTTGGTTATGTATGTTGATGATTTGCTCATAACAGGTAACAATAATGATCATATATTTCAGGTTAAGAAAGAACTTCAAACAGGTTTTGAAATGACAGACTTGGGTTTACTTCATTACTATCTTGGAGTTGAAGTAAAGCAGCAGGAAGGGAGTATATTTATTTCTCAAACTAAGTACATATTTGGATTATTGAAGAAGTTTGGAATGGAGGAATGTAAACCAGCGATTACTCCCATGGAGCAAAATTTAAAACTTTCTAAGTTTGAAGGGGGGAAACTTGTAAATTGTACTGGATATAGATAGTTAATTGGATGTTTCATTTACTTGATGAATACTCGTCCTGATCTATCTTATGCAGTTAGCATACTTTCTAGATATATGCAGGAACCTAGAGAAAGTCATTGGAATGCAGCAAAAAGGGTGTTAAGGTATCTTCAAGGAACAAAGGATTTTGGACTTGAGTTTAAAAGAAACAAAAATTTCAAGCTTGTTGGCTATTCAGATGCGGATTTTGCTAGAGATGTTGATGACAAGGCATCTACTTCAGGTTACTTAATGAATATGGGATCAGCTGCAGTGGCATGGAGTTGTAAAAAGCAGGATACAATTGCAAATTCTACAGCAGAAGCAGAATATATTTCAGCTTGGGAAGCTGCTTGTGAGATAGTTTGGTTAAGAAGGATTTTGCAAGACCTCAAAGTTGATCAGAAAGAAGCAACTTCATTATTTATTGATAATCAGTCAGCAATCAAGTTAGCTAAAAATCCTGTTTTTCATTCAAAAACTAAGCATATGGATACTAAGTATCATTACATTCGGGCTCTCGTCGTCAAACAAATCATCAAGCCAAAGTATTGTCCATCAGAAGATCAAACTGCAGATATTTTTACAAAATCTCTTGGAAGGGTCAAATTTGATAAGTTTAGAAATGAACTTGGTATTTGTTCAAAAGAATTTTTGGATCAAAGGGGGGATTGTTAGGAATTATGATCCAAAAATGTAATAAATAGAAGTTTAGTTTAATAAATGTAAAAGGGCATCTACACACTCACGTGATTATGTGAGGTGTCCCTTAGTTAGTTTTGGTAACGGTAAATTAGTTGTTACTCTTTGGATATTTAAATCCATCGAGTTTTCCATGTGAGGTAATCTTTCGGGATTTAGCCCTCACATCTCTGTGATGTAATTATTTTCCTTCTTCATTAATAAAGTTATGTGTCTGAGGACACTTTGTCATGGTTGAATTAACCCTTTATGGCCTCCTCTACCTAAGTGAGCTTCAAGTGCCACAAAAATATGGCAATGTAGTTGAGAAACACCATGGGGGATGAGGGTTAGTGGAAGTGCATGATCCAAATCATGGTGCCATTGTATCCTATGGGGTGTTCATCACCCATGTTCAATATTCTTATCTTGATGCCCTAGCAATAGAGGGTGACCATTGTGGACCCCTGGCTAAAGTGGCATCATGTCTCCTTCCAATAACATAACATGTGAAGAGTAGGGTTGAAATATGGTATTGCTCTTGCATGTTGATGTAAAAATTTATGATGCCTAAATGTTTTAGGTGCCCTGCACATTACGTTTACACAAATTTATGGCTTATCAATTTTCATCACAATATGAGGTATAATTTTACATTTAGATAAAAAATGGATGGCATGAAGCATTTTAAGCTAAGGTTGACTAGCATGTCAAGATTGTTGGCCCTCTACCTCGACCCTTGATAAATAATCGTTGAAGCATAAGAAGAAATTGCAAATCCACCAATATTAAAGTTTAGTGATATGAGATTTCACCTTCTTATGCATTTGAAACCTTTTGAGGCTTGTAGTTCATCTTAAAAGTTTCATCAAATATATCTCACTAAAGGCTCTTCAATGCTTGAACTTGATTGATCATACATATACAATGGATCTAGGTATAAAGTGGTTACAAACCCATCAATGGTCCTAGCAAGTGGTAAGAACTTTGAAATTACTCTTTAGGTTTGAATGCAAGGAGGAAATCTTATTCACAACCAAAGGGTGATAGAACCTCTCAAACCTAACTAACTCAAATAGTAATGGAATTAAAATATTTTGTTATTGGTTTTAAGGGTCATTAGATATACAAGGGAAGGGGGGCATCATGCTCTTCTCAAACTCAAAAGGTTATTGGGTATGGAGAATGGAAGTAACTTTGGAATTTCACATACATACATATCAAGTCTTGTTTTTGGTAAATCTTTTAAGCTTAGTAATAGGAAACTTCTATATACAACTTTTACATATACAACTCCTACATTAGCTTCTGCATGTAGAAGGAAATAAGTATAATATTTGCATGTAGAAGGAAATAAGTATAATATTAACAGGGTAATGTGGGTCTTAAATGAATTTATAATTGTCTCATTGCCTTGGTATAGTTATTTCCCACCTATTCTAAAATTGCAAAAATATATACACGAGTAGACCAAAATAACATAATTATGCCACTAATGCCATGAATGTTTAATATGTAAAACACAAAACCATTCCACTACTTCTATGTTAACAAATGGAAAACAAATAGACTAGCAATAATTGACAAAAGGTAAAATTATGTAATAAGATAATAGCATGGACGCTCTAGTCATTAGGGATTATCTCCTATCTCCTAGCTTCATTACTTTGCCATCATTTCCACGTTGTGCTCCTTTAATAATGAGATGTTCGTTTGCAAGTTCAAAGAGGTATACAAAGTGAAGAAGTCGAGAGAGAAAATAAAAGACAATGAGTAGGAAGGGGCATTCTTTTTCACATAGGGAACTACTAATGCTATCCATGGCATCAAATTCAAATTGAGAAAAGAATTTAAGAACATATACAAGGCAATTGGAGTGGATAAACGAACAATAGTGACTCCTCAAAATCTATTCAATGTTCGCCATAAATGTATTATTGACAATGACGGAAAAAGATACAAAAGATACACACTGAGAGGATGGAGCATGTATGGGCCAAGTGATTTGTGGTTGACACCAGCAAGTTCGCAATTTTACTATACTTATGTTTGAACTTATAAATAAAATGGATGTATGACTAAGTGATTTATGGTTGACATTAGCAAGTTGGTAGATCCACTTTACTTATTTTTAAAAATGACTTTCGATTAAATATACATTGTTAAATTCACAATTTTACAAATTTTGAAATAAAAAGATATCAACTTTAAAAATTCTTAAAATTTATATAAAAAAAAAGGTTTTAAAGAACATATAGTTTCAATATTATGGTCATAGACTAAGACCTAAAATTGTTTTTGATTGGCTAAGAGTTTGTCTTTCTTAGACATAGGAAATGGGTTAACGACCCAAGAGCCATATACATTTGGCAGGAGTTGAAGTCTACCCCCTTACAGATCACTAGTGGGTTATTTCAAGTGACGTGGTTTTCCTTCAATAACAATGACAAGCCAACTCGCATGTTTGGATAGTAGCCCATGACGGTTGTCCTGACTGCTAGTTTGACAACTAAGTTATGATAGGTTTTGTCATCTTCAAAAAAACAATATAATTTCAACACTAGCAAGAAATAAATATTATTACCATTAAGATGACAAGGTATTTTGATTGAATTTCCCTTTGATAATGGTATAGTCAAACTATGGCAGGGTGAAAGGATTCACAAGAATGTTAGGGCAAAGATTGGGTTCGATGACCTCCAACTTATACCAAAAGCTTTCTTATCTTGTTCTAAGATAAGAGGACCTTCATTTTGTGTTAAACAATAACTATATAATTATATAATGCAATCTTGTTGTTTTTGTGTTAAACAATAACTATATAATGCATGAAGAAGAAACAACAACATCCTTCTATACTGGTTAATGATGTAGATGCATAACAACGTATCCATTATGGATTTCTTTTTGGAGACTTATTCTTATGCCTTTCTCATATGACATGTAAAGTTGGCTTAATATCTAACCATCTTTTATAATGGATTTTTAAGATTTAACAATTTAAGGATTTGTGATTTTCTATTTATTTAGAATTTTTTAAGGATTTGTGATTTTTTATTTATTTAGAATTTTTTAAGGATTTGTGATTTTCTATTTCTTTAGAATTGATTCATTTTTAATTTAATATATAGCAAGTTTTCATAATGTATTTTAAGATTTAATATGTTTTGATTTGTTTGCTTTGAATAAAGTTATTTAACAAGAACTTCGAGGTCATAATGTCTCCGACCAAAGCTAAAGCTATAGAAAAAAACCTAGAAGAAAAGCAAATGCGCTTAACAACTAGCCTATTTATTTTATTCCATTAATTTTGAAGGTAAGTTGATTAATGAACTTTACTAATCAATTTATAAATAGATTCAAAAATGCATTTTCAATAATGAAGAATTTCCATTTAACCAAATATCATATAATTCAATGATAATAAACTAGAAAAATCAATTATTAAATCTGATTTTTTGTTCAATTTACTTAGATTGTATGTGTGCATTTAGTCAATCAATATGGTTGATTAAGAAACCTCTTCCACATTCCAAATAGAATAAATAGATGCATTTTACTAATATTAGATTGTATATGTGCATTTAGTCAATCAATGTGGCTAATTAAGAAACCTCTTTCACATTCCAAATAGAATAAATAAATATATTTTACAAATAATTCCACATTCCAAATAGAATAAATAGATACATTTTACCAATAATATAAATTTTTTAGTCCTTCACCAAAATATTCTTTCTCCTCAATTTGTCAATTTGTCTTCTTGTAGAACTGAAGTTCTTTCTACCCAATCTATCTTTTTTTTGAACTTGCAAATCACAACCAGGAACTTGGATGTTGAGACCTCCACTTTCATATATTTTTGTCCTTTTGTGAGCTTCCTTGAATATAAAATATTAGGTCTTTCTCTCGTCTCCTTGGCTTGTCCAAACTATTTTACAATGTCTCCTCATGAATTTGCATATATGTTTCACCTCTTTGAATATATTAGCTAAAAACAATATTGTAAAAATATGCAAGAACCAAAAATTTATTTCCTAGGAAATAAAGTATTGAAGAACAAAAATTGAAAATGCAAATGCACGAGGGCCCAGTTTTCTCCAGTTCAGAATAAGTAGTAATTATATTTAATGCGCATTTGTAAGTTGTGATTCTCAGTCCACTATGAATTGTAATCTCATTAAACCAATCTTAATTTCTGTTGATAAAATCACATCAATATCTTGCAAATATCAGAGCTCAAGATCTTGCAATTATCAGAGTTATGTATGGTAATATTTACAAAAATAGGCATACTTGACTGTAAAAGCAAGAACAATTAAAATAATAAATAGATACATGTGTGAATGCCTACTCCTCTCCCATCACTCACATGATTTCAACATGACTAGCAATTATATTTCCTAGAAAGCAATTACTGGATAGAATGTATGTCCAAACAACAAGAGCACCTAGCCAATATTATAGTTTGTGCAAATGTTATGCAAGAAAACAAAGATTGTACTATAACAATGGCACATAAAATTGCAGAAGTATGTATTTGAAATTGTTCAGAATCATAGCCTCTACCATAAACTGGACCACTTATAGTGACATTTATGAAAATGCAACAAAATGGAACTAGTGTTTGTGGTTTTAGGACCAAACAAGGACAATGGCCCAAAACATAAAGAGAAACAACTGCCAAACCAAAGTCAACATGAATTTAAATTTTAATAAAGCATCAAATCCAAGTGTCAAGAGTGATCAAAGGCTCATTACGAAAATTGTCTCAGCAAAATATGAGATTAAGTGCCTCAACCAACGATAAAATATAAACTATGTTCTTTGCCTAACCCGTCTTCCATTGGATTCACTCCCATCTTCATATTGTTGTGTACCCATGCTTGAATGTTTCTCAACCCTTGCAAAGCTTTCCAAAATATCAGATAGAACATATGAGCAACTTTCGTTCAAGTAATCAAATCCCTCAGATTGTATAAACAACTAGAAGTGAAGGAGAAAGATGAGAGAATGAAGTCAAACCGACTAACAAACACCCAAATTCATGTATCAAACGCAAGAAGAAACTACTATATTGATTCGGACACTCACCTTTCAGGCGCCCAATCTTAAGCTGGAAGCACTAATGCTACTATGCTAGTGCTAAAGTAGTTGCAACTGTGTCTATGTTATTTTCATCATATATCTTTGCTTCTAATAACAACCTGAGCCTATCCGAGCCATAACAATCTACTGCTACAAGCAAATGTTGGGCCCTTAGGGTTGAATCAATTGGTGAGGTTGATCCAATCAGGCCAGACAAATAAGGAAGGGTATATTGATTCTCGATATATGAAATGCAGCATTGCCTACACCTCAGAAAGTGAGGATTCTAGCCGTGCAACCCGGGGATGCTTTCCTTAGATCTCTTGGTTCAAAAAAGTAGTCGAAACCCCTTGTCCAAACCTGGACAAGCTGTTGAGCATGGACCACTGACTCAATACACAATGTCAAATTCGGTATAAGTTGTAGAGAATGGACCACCTACTCAATACACAATGCCGAATTCGATGTAGACAAGGAATGACTCTTACACAAGTTTCGATATGTACCCTGCAATCAACCACATTAAACACCAGAGTAATGAACTCAGCAGTTGAGCGCTAGATCACCCCACCATTAAATGTAGCTAACATCACCCCCACGGCCCATGCTTGAGGTGCATTCCACTAGGTAGATGATCCAGATTTATGTGGGAACGAAACAAAAGATAGGATATACAGAATCATATACAGAGATATATTGCAAATAACACAGTGCTACAGTAAACACATATTCTATTAAATAGCGGAAATAGAACAGACTGTAAAATACAATAGCTAGAATGGTGGTAGCTATCTCTGAGAAGAGATGTGGCCGCTATGCTCATTCGTGCCAAGATGAATACAAAGAGAGGCCAAAAGGGCCTATTTATCATAAGCATGAGGGAAAGAATCCCAAACATCCAAAAACCTAACCCTAGAAGATGAACTGTCATAAAGTTTGTGGCCCCAAGGTGGTTAGTTGAACAGTCAACTTCCCGGGGTCATAACTTTTGCATACGATCTCCGTTTGGGGCGCTTGGTAGCTCGTTGGAAAGGTCTATCCGAGATTTACAACTTTCGACTGGGCCCAAATGTGCGCCGTTTGCAACCATTTGGTCCCCCAAATCACCAAAAAATGTCGTTTAGGGCCTCAAAATGGCTCCGGAAGTTCAGGACTCGAAAAACTGCTAAAAATAGTAATTTACCAAAATTGCCAGAAGACTATTTTGAGCCAGTTGGAAGAAGTGGGCCGCCACCGATATCCACCTGGATCAATCCTCCCTCCTTAGGAAGCAATGGTCTCCATTGCGTTAACTCCCTTATCATATGTCGAGCTATGTGTCGAGTTGAGCTCTTGGTGTGACATTTGCTGAAGTGGAAAGGTTGCCTTACTTTGACATCTTCAGAGGGTTGTAATTGTTGTTGATGGATGCGTTGGAGCTGTTCAACAGTTTTGGTTGTTGTGGTATCCTTGGTATGCACCAGTGTGGATGGTTTCTTTTTGGAGGGCCCCCTTGAATGCGTGGCCTTGCACTGTAGAGGTACCCGAATAGGCGATGCTGCACTAACTTTGTGTTTTTCTTGTTTTTGCTGAGTAGAAGGATAATCTGCAGAGGTTGTAGATGTCTCCACGATCTGATGTTCACCTTTAGTGACAATTGCGAATAGGGAAAATTTCCCAGTGTGGGAGATTATCTTCTTTCCCTGCTCGTCAACTATCTCTGGTATCCGATAGAGTTGTCCTCCCAAAGTGACAATGACACTGCGAGGTCGTGATTCATATACAGCATGACGCTTCCACATATATGGTTGTCCTAAAAGAACATCACATACTTCAAGTGGGGCCACATCACACAATACCTCATCTTTGAAAGGCTTGATGCCATATGGTAGGAGACATTGGTGACTGACACGGATCCTTCATCCTTGGCTTAGCCATCCGATGGTGTATGGTTATGGGTGTGGCATTATTGGTAGCTCCAATCTCTTGATGACTTCTTCTGAGATCAGGTTCTTCTGGTTGCCGCTGTCCACAACAAAGTGTAGGGGAATTCCCTTCACCCACATCTGTGAGTGGAAAAGGCGCTCCTCTGCCTCCGACTCTTCAGGCTCCTCTGGCTGAATCTGTGTGGTGGCAACAACGGCACTGGGTTCTGCATCAATGATCTGCTTCCCTTTTCGCGCAGCTGTGAAATTAGGTTCTGAGTCAGAATCGGAACTGGGATCTGATTCTGAAGCTTTGATCTCAGCCACCAATGACTGTTTTGAGCGACAATCATCAGTGTTGTGCCAGGGGCTTTTATGGAACTCGCACCACTTCCCGGTGTCCTTCTTTGTCTTTTCTTTACCCTTCTTCGCCTGTGGTTGGGACTGGTTGTCCTTTTCCTGCCCCGTGCTCTGCGAGCTAGAGTTTCCCTTGCCCTGCTTCTGCGCAAGTCCGAAGTCACGCTTGTTCTTTTGCTGAAATTTCTGCTCAATTTTGACAGCATATCGATAGGCGGATCCGAGTGAAAAGATTTCCAGGAAATCCATCTCTGTTCGGATGTACCGGTGTAGGCCACTGCGATATTTCAGTACTAGGTGCCGCTCGGAGTCCTTGATACCTAGCTTTGTGCGCAAGGTATGAAATTTGTTGGTGTACTCCGACACCGTTTGGTCCCTCTCTTGATGCAGAATGGTCCATTTTGTGTACTGGTCATCATAGTTTCCAACAGGGTAATATTGTTCCTTGACGGCATCTATAAAAGAGGCCCAAGTGGGATTGGAATATTCAAACAATCCAGACTCGTCTGATGAGTTTTGCTCACAATAAGTTTCCCACCAATTTTTGACATGGGGGACGGCCTTGAGGAGTGCAAAGACGATCTTTTCCCTATCGGAAAAATTGTGGACAGAGAAATACCCTTCTAGTAGATTCAACCATTTATCTAGGGCATCGGCATCGATTTGGCCTTCAAATAAAGGGATATCAAAATTAACTTGTACCTTGAAGGGAGTCATATCTCCGAAATGGCTGCTTGTTGAGGGTGCATTTGCCGCTGTTGGCATGTGTTGAAGGATTTGGGCGAAATTATCCATCATCTCGTTCCTCTGTCGCGCGAGGGATTCCTTGAGCAACAACTTGATAGGATCTACTGCTTCGTCGTATCTCTTTTCTTCCGCCATGGGAGGCTGTTTGGGGCGGCGAGAGTGGTCTTCCCCAAGTGAAACTAGTTCGAGACCCAACTCTCTGTATCCTGACCTCGTCGGGGACATGCACCGAGAAACAATCAAAGAGCAGACTGCTCTGATACCACTGATCCGGATTTATGTGGGAACGAAACAAAAGATAGCATATACAGAATCATATATAGAGATATATTGCAAATAACACAGTGCTACAGTAAACACATATTCTATTAAATAGCGGAAATAGAACAGACTGTAAAATACAATAGCTAGAATGGTGGTAGCTATCTCTGAGAAGAGATGTGGCCGCTATGCTCATTTGTGCCAAGATGAATACAAAGAGAGGCCAAAAGGGCCTATTTATCATAAGCATGAGGGAAAGAATCCCAAACATCCAAAAACCTAACCCTAGAAGATGAATCGTCATAAAGTTTGCGGCCCCAAGGTGGTTAGTTGAACAGTCAACTTCCCGGGGTCATAACTTTTGCATACGATCTCCGTTTGGGGCGCTCGGTAGCCCGTTGGAAAGGTCTATCCAAGATTTACAACTTTCGACTGGGCCCAAATGTGTGCTATTGACAACCATTTGGTCCCCCAAATTGCCAAAAAATGTTGTTTAGGGCCTCAAAATGGCTCCGGAAGTTCAGGACCCGAAAAACTACTAAAAATAGTAATTTACCAAAGTTGCCAGAAGACTGTTTTGAGCCAGTTGGAAGAAGTGGGCCGCCACCGATATCCACCTGGATCAGTAGACATCAGTCGTTACGGTGCCAATTAGATATAAGATAAATTTATAATTTTTAAAATTGTTTAATTTTTATTTTACAATTAATCTTAAACATTAGCTTATGCAAAAATTTCCACCTATACGGACAAAATAATCGCTCAGAGTGATTCATACATTTCCTCCGCTTGGCACATAACAATTTTATAATTTGAATTTATATATAATTAAAATATATCAACTCACAATAAAAAATTAATATATTACCAAAATAAATTCAAATTTAAAAATAATTAAACAATTCCATTTAAAATACATTAAAACAATTAATTTTATGTTTAATTATTATTATTTTTTGCACATTTTAAGTTGCATGACATAGAAACAGAATTTTCTTTAATAATAAAAAAAAAATAAATTAATACAAAGTTAAAAGACTTTGATTTTTGAATGAAAAGTATATATCCTCCCATGGCAAGGAGTAATAATGTGTGATGAAAACTAAAACCTGAAAATTAATGAATATGAAAATGAAAAGACAAGAACATCATTAATTAACCCTTTCGATTTTGTCACTAGTTTCGTTATTTTTCGGGGTCTTGACTCTTGAGTCTAAATTTCCATAACTTTAGTTATCTTTAAAACCTATGAAACTTTAATCTTACTTTTGATTTTGTTATAGAATTTGATTCTTTTAATTTTGTTGTGTTATCACTCCAGGAAACTCTTCTAGGTTGTAGCTCGAAGATGCCTGATAACTTAATCTTATTCTCAATGATGGATGGATAATTGGATCAAGATGGAATGACCAACTCACTAAATTCCTTACTCAAGACAATCGAGGCATATCAAGGGTTACAAGGGTTTCAAAAGCTATAATCAGATAGGTAGTTTAATCAAGATGAATGAAGAAACCAACTCTATCAACCAGAACATATATATATATAAAATACATATGATGGGTTAATAAAACTAGTAATTATTACTTATGATCCTTGCTTACAAATCAGTAGGTAAGATGACAGTCACCAATGGATTATATAAACACAGCTAAAGAATATAATTCAACTCATAAGCATAGAATAGGTATGAAAAAGAGAAGTCCGATTAACAACAGTGAAAGAAGCTTATATCTCAATATATAAAAGAAAGTGTCTCCTCACAAAATACAGTAAAGTAGAGTATCCAAAATCGAACCTCTTACTTCTTCTCAAGTCTCAGGCTTTATAGCCTTTACAAGATAGTTCTAGATCCTAAAAAAACTGGATCTGATTTACTAAAAATAGACTGTCAAAAACAGATTACAATAAACTAGGAAAAGATCCTATTTTAATGGTCAAACTTTATCGTGATAATCTTCATAGTCTTCGACAGTTGTAGTGATCTTAAGATGCTGATAGAGGGGATTGAAAATGCTACTTGGCAGACAGTTCATCTTTTTACTAAAAATAGGCAAGAAGCCTTACCACTTCCACTTTTCTGGCACCTTCCAAAACTGAACAGAACCTTAATATTTATACCTCTGATCTTTATCTTGCATTAGAAACCATCTTCGAGGTATCTGGATTTGAGAATCTCGGATCTGTGCAAAAATAACAGCTTTCTGAATTATTTTGCATTTTCGGTGGCTAGAAGGGCTAGAATTTAATTCTGTTAGCTACCGAAAGCTCTGCTTTTGGTGGCTAATGAACAATTTGACATGTTCGCCTAAGCCACCGAAAGCTCTGTTTGGTTTAGCCTGTAAACTTCACAAAAATGTACGGTCTTGCATCTTTTGATCTTTATTTTTGTTTATTGAGATCTTCTGCACCCTGAAGTCACGAGACAAGAGAAGTTAAGGTGTTGTACAGCCTCTTCTTTTGACATGTCCTGTTGTGCTACTTCTGCAACACCTGACATTACAGCATTCATTTCTCAACAGTTCAATTGCTAGTCCTCATTGATTTCCTAAGATGTTCGAATGGAACTCTCATTAGTTGAAGCTCCAGCCTTAATGACCCTGAAAAATGATCTTTTAAACGTGCTGGAAGAGTGGGTCTAGAGCTGCGGGTACTGCATCACCATTTGCTAATACTTCATTTTTATCTTGTAAGTCTCCCTTGTATATATACCAGAAAAATGCTTAACCTTCTTCAGCTTAGATTTGTTCTCAGCACACTAAGTTAGAGCAGGAGCACAGTCCCTATTTTGCAAGCATTCCACAACCATAAACAAATTGATATCCATAAGATCCTGTGCATTGCATCTTGCTATCTGCATTCATCATTTTGTTTCCTTGAGATGTTGTTACTGTATATATATATACTGCGCTGCCACATTTTGGGTGTTAACCCTCAATCGATCACTATTCTCCATCGTTGGTTCCCGTCTCTATTTTCTGTGCAAAATCACAAATAAAACCATTCTTTCTGTAATCTGAAAACCTCTAAAAATAATGTTGTCACAGTGCTGAGTACTCAATGGCGGTCGTAGCATATGACAACATGTTCACTGCACGGGTTGACTTGCTAAACAGATCATTCAATGAGAGAGTAGAAATGGGCATTTTGCGCTTGATTTGTCAACTAGATATGACAAGAGGGACCATCCCGTGAATTCCTCTTTCAAATAACTTGGGCCTGTCGACTTGTCATGCTGGTAACTATCACTATTTGCAAAACTGGCAGATGCGCATGTATACATCAAAACTCTGCATGATACACTTACACAATTTGATAATCGACGGCTGTTGATGAGGAGAATGGGATAAGAGCTTCAGCGTTTAGTGCTGGGTTTGGTATAGCGACATATGGCATAACTAGTGATTTTAGTTTTAATGTTGATTGACTCGTGGGCTGGCCTATGTGTCGACTTAGCTTAGGTTTAGAACGCTTGTGGCTTATGGCTTGAATCATGGCTTGGTGCGCTAGGCTTGATCATAGGATTAGACTTAGGATAGTGTATAATATAACCTAGATTTAAACCACTTAAAGCACACATCACCTCTTATTTTATTTGATAACAATAACAATTACAAATCCAAAGAAAGATAAAAAAAATAGGATTTAAGAAAAACTGCTTTGGAATGCAGGTAAAAATGATCAATGAGAGCTTTGATGATGAATTGGAGTATGACACTTGGCCAAAAGATCTAAGAAAATGACAAATCAAATAGAGAGTAATGATGTTGCTCTAAAAAATACGATTGCATTTTGGTCGCTAACCTGTTGTACATAACTTTAGTAATCTTTAAAACCTATAGATTTTTGCTTTTAATTTTGTCGTACTCACTTATGATGGGATATATATTTAGATAAATTTTAAATCAATATTTTTTACTTCGAGTAAGTGATAAAAAATCATTGCGACAAATATTTATATAAATTTTAAATTAATATTTTTCGGATAAAATATTTTTTGTTTAATTGATTATGGTTTGACATAGCTTGTATTATTAGTTTACATAATTGGTATTAGGTTAAGGTGGAGATGACATAAACTAGGGGATGTATTTCAATGGATTAACTTTATTTAGCGCTAGACATTAGACAAGTTTGTGAGGACATGTTGCATGTTAGGTCAAACTACGTGAGCTTTCATTGGTATACCAACTCACTATAAGCATCAACATGCTAGTTGATGAATACACTTTTATTTATTTATTTTTATTTTTTTAATTTACATTTGTAAAATTAAAAATAACAAAACTATACTTAAAAATTTACATCTCTAAAATTAAAAATAATCAAGTGTTGGTTGATGGATACATTTTTATTTTTTATTCAATTAATAATAAGAAAATAGTTTTTTTCTTTTATATATATATATATATTTTTTTTTTCTTTTTGTTTTTTTGGTTTAAAAAGTCCACATTCATAAAATTAAAAATAACAAACTAATTTAAACATCATCAAATTTATATTTGTGTCCAGAGGCGCTCTACAGCCGAGTATGGGGGAGATCGAGTAACAAAATAATACAAAGTAAACAAAAAAAGAATAATACAAAGTAAAAAGTAATAAATATTATGTTGGCCATAAACAAAAAAGAATAATACAAAGTAAAAAGTAATAAATATTATGTCGGCCATAAACAAAAAAGAATAATACAAAGTAAAAAGTAAATATAAGACTTAAACGAGAGACTTTAGAGCTTAGGATTATGTGGTAAATATTATGTCGGCCATAAACAAAAAAAAATACAAAATAAAAAGTAAATATGATACTTAAACTAGAGACTTTACTTTTTACTTTTAATACAAAGTAAAAAGTAAATATGAGACTTTAGAGGTAACACAATAATACAAAGTAAACAAAAAATAATAATACAGAGTAAAAAGTAATAAATATTATGTCTGCCCTAAACAAAAAAGAATAATACAAATTAAAAAGTAAATATGAGACTTAAACTAGAGACTTTAGAGCTTAGGATTAGGTGGCTCAGGTATTGCACTCAAGGAGCTATTCAAGGAGAGGTCTGCACCTCGGGAGATTTGATCCCTCTCGGTGCTTGATAGAGCCTAGGATTTGGATCTAAGTTGGTTAATAAGAAAAATGAGTTGTAATGCAACGTAGTCTTTGCCTTTTGCATGGTTAATATGTCTATTGTTGTCGTCATTGTTTTGTATTGTAATGAAACCAAATATCATCTTTGTATGTGACTACACAATTGTTGTTATTATACAAGAAAATTGTAAACATTAGTATCATCGAAAGAGGGAACCTTGTGCTTAACAATGTCACATATTTTAACTCCATAGTGAAATTTCATTTTTTTCCTTCTCATCATCATTGTTGCATGTATAAGATATTTGGTATGCCTTTTTACATGCTCATAAGTGTGATTTGCAACAATGAGAATATCCCTCACACACATCTGTAGGGAAGTAGACACAAAAGCAGATGAACTTTCCAAAGCGGGGTTGCTGCTTGATGTGGGCGCTAGAGCAGCTTGGGAGATTGACAATGACCGGATCAAGGAGATAGATCCAGGACCCTTCTTGCATTAGTATCTATACAAGGGTATTCCTATACGCATAGACCATATCATAGGAATGGTCTTTTTTTATATGTTGATAGTAAGCCGCACAAAAATGATGTAATCATGGACAACTTATGTGCAAATATGAACTGCACAATATGATAAAAGATAAATGTATGGCGCATGTGCCTCATAAACAATATGGTTCAGAATTAATAATTTTTTGGACCATAATTTTTATTTTTATTTTTTTTGGAAAAAAAAGAGAATATCCATCAAATACTCAATCATAATAAATCAAAGGTAGATAAATAAGTCCCATAAATATATTGTTCATAATAATGTTCTTTGCCATGTCTCATAAAGGCTATCGGAATAATTAAAGAAATTCTAAGATTATTAAAGGTAGGAAATTAAGGATGTTTCATAGGTTTTAAGATTCTATAACAAAATCAAAAGTAAGATTAAAGTTTCATAGGTTTTAAAGATAACTAAAGTTATGGAAATTTAGACTCAAGAGTCAAGACCCCGAAAAATAACGAAACTAGTGACAAAATCGAAAGGGTTAATTAATGATGTTCTTGTCTTTTCATTTTCATATTCATTAATTTTCACACATTCAAAGTCATGGTCTTTGACATGTACGAATAAAGATAAAATAATTTGGTTGGCCTATTTGAAGCCCTACCTTACTACATGGATTAAAACCTTAATAATCAATAAAATTTCATAAACGTTTTATTTTGTAGACATATGGGATACTGCTGATAGGTCTATTACTCGGATAATGCGTACAATGAGAATGGGAATGAAAGAGAAGAGAAGAAGAAGAATGTTGCTAGTGGCTACAAAATAGTGATGCTTTGGGCAAATCTTCAGTTTCTTATGACTTTTTGCCTTTTTTTTTTAAATGAACATTCAATTCTTAAAAAGATAAAGTCCTTATATTTATAGGTTGCTAGAAACAAGTAGTGATCTCAATGATTAGGTTAATAAGGTACTCTTAGGCATCCAATGAGAGCCTTCCTTTTAAAAAAAGAAATTGCCCTTTTCCCCATTTGGATTAGTGATTTATGATGTTGGTTTTGGAGGCCTTGTATTTTGGCTTTCTCATGTTGGGATAAGGTTTTGTGATGCAAGGGAATCGGGCCCTAATCCCAGTCGAAGATAGATGGTTGAAGTCATCTAGAGGAGAGTCAACAACCTCTAGACAAAGGGAAAATGGGCAGTTGAAGCCTAGAAATTCAAGAGAAGACTAGTTGGAAGATTGGTTGAGATGTGGAAAAGGTCGATGAGACGACGTCGACGACAGGTCAGCAGGTCGAGGGAAATTAATGGCAGGTCGAGCCAATAGAGATGTGAAACAGTCGAAGACCATGATGACTAGCAGTTGAAGAAGAAATCAGGATGAGGTCAACGTGAAAGCAAAGAAAGTCGGAGGATTGATTGACAAAAAAAGGACTGACGAGAATCGATCAAACCACATAAAGCTGAAAGGGTCGAGAGTCGATCGACCGAGGGAGCCGAGGCACAAAAAGACAGGTAGTTGTTGGACTAGCTAGAGTAGTTATTGCAGGAGTTATGGTGGTTGTTGGATTCGCCATATGGCAAGGTATGCCAAGAAGGTTCTAGGTGAGGCATCGAATGCTCATAATTGTAGAAGAGAAGCGTCCAGAGGCTTTAAGAAGAAGATTGAGAAGAAAATGAGGTGGTGAAAGAGGAAGAGGCAGTCACCGACTGTAGCACATTACCAGACCAAATGAAAAGATTTTTTACTCTGAATTTGTAATCAACCTTTGTAAATTGGTTTATGAGAATTAATAAAAGACATTATTGGTGTCCTAAACTTCTATTGTGTTTGTTTATGGTTTGCACTTTGATCTATAGGTTGTTTGAAATCGTGCTTGGATCATTTGGTATCAGAGTAGGAGTGTCATGCATATAGAAGGAAACAACTCCAATTGCGGTTGGGTAGATTTGCAAGGGGTGGTAGAGAGGTGTAATTTAGTCAGTAGATTGAAGGAGTAATGGCTTAGAGAGGCGTAAACATTCGTGTAAGAGGACAAAGGCAACATGCAAGCATGACTATTGACTGTAAAACATTCGAGGAATGTGTTAAGACCATGGGAACTCTGAAGAATGAGTTGGTTACTATAAAGGTCGCCCGAAAGAAGGGATTCATGCTAAAACCCTTGACCACAATGATGAGGAGGTTGCAGAAGGAGAAGTTGTTGAGGAAGCAGATTAAGAGCTAGAAGACAGACAACTGAAAGTCTTGTCAAATATGAAGGGTAGGTCCAAGATGGAAGTGACCACCTATTCAGGGATTCTAAACCCTGAAGAATTAATAGATTGGGTAAGAGAAATGGAAAAATACTTTGATATGGAGCATATTGATGACCCCAAAAGGGTGAAAGTGGCTTGTTTGAAGTTGAAGGGTCATGCCTCATTGTGGTGGGACAATGTACATGCTGACAGAGTAAATAAAGGGAAAGACATGATTAAGACTTGGGACAGAAGGGTTTCCAATTTGAAGGACAAGTTCCTTCCCACTAATTATGTGAATACCTTGTTCAGAAAGTTGCAGAACTCGAGACAAATAGTTGACTATCCAAGAATTCATTGAGGAATTCTATAAATTGTCTATTAGGTCAGGATAGATAGATGAAGGTGAAGAGGTTGTGGCTAGATATGTGAATGGACTGAAGTATGTCGTTCGTGGTGAATTAAGCATTTATAGGTTTAGAATAGTTAGAGAGGCCTACTAATTGGCCTTGAAAACATAAGAGAAACTCACTAGGAAAACCTCTACAGCTAAAGGGAATAATACTATTAGAGGTGGTGGAAAATCTGCTTCCACTAGAGGGAAAACTAGTGGGGCAAAGAAAGAAGAAAATAATGAAGTAAGGAGAGATGAGGGTACTACAAGAAACCCTATAGTAGAGTACATAAAGGGCTAGAGAAAATCCCATAGGTAGAGGTATATCTACAAGGAGAGGAGATTTTGGAGGAAGGGATGCTGGCATACCAAGAGTCATTCGATACAAGTGTAAAGAAGCCAGCCATAAGGCATATGAATACCCAAAAAAATAGCATATAGCAGGTCGATAGGAGGCTAAAGGTCGAGGGACTAACAAAGCTGAAGATAGGACTGGTTCGACTGCTAAAATTGGTTCAAATGAAACCAAACTAGAGGGAGGCCAAAATTTGATGACGAGACAGATGTTGTTATAGCCTGCTTGATAGGAGGAGAAGGAACCAATGCAAAGGAAGTCTATCTTCCGAAATGCCATCAAAATTAAAGATAGATGTTGTTCCAGAATAGTCGACGAAGGTAGTACTAAGAATCTAGTCTCAACTAAAGTCATTGAGAAGTTGGGTCTAAAGTGCCGACTCCACCCAAATTCCTTTAGAGTGTCATGGCTACAGAAGGGACACGATGTTACGGTGTCTAGACAATGTCTGATAAATTTTAAAATTGGTAATTTTTATGATAGTGTGTTATGTGATGTGGTACCCATGGATGCTTGTCATCTGTTCTTGGGGAGACCATGGTAGCATGACATGAATATGATATATTATGGCCATGAGAACATTGTTTTAGTGTGGAAAGATGGAAAGAAGACCAAAATGATTCCCTGAGAAGAAGATAGATGTAATAAGGGAAGTGAATTATTGGGAGAAGAGGGTGCTGATGTGTTCAACTAAGGAATTCATGAAGGAGGAAAAGAAGCAACAATATTGTTTCGTACCTATTCCCAAGGGACTGATATTGGAAACTCCAAGGGAAAACATTATGACTGAAGTTTGAAGCATGTTGACTAAGTTTAAGGGGATATCGGTCGATGAGATGCCGTCGGGGTTTCCGTCGACGAGAAGCATATCCCATCAAATCAACTTGATACCAGGATCAAGTCTGTCAAACAAAGTGTCACATAGGATGACATTGGTGAAGAATATGGAACTGAAGCAACAGGTCCATTAATTGTTGGACAGAGGGATGATGAGAGAAAGCTTGATCCCAAGTGCAATACCAACCGTACTAGCACCAAAGAAGGGAGGAGAATGGATGGTGTGCACTAACTCAAGGGCCATCAACAAGATTACAATCAAGTATAAATTTCCATTGCCAAGGATGGATGACTTGATCAACAACTTGAGTGGAGCTAGGTACTTTACCAAGATTGAATTGAAGAGTGGATATCACCAGATTAGGATCAAAGAATGATATGAATGGAATATATCCTTCAAGATGAAGGAAGGATCGTATGAATGGTTGGTTATACCATTTGTATTGGCCAATGCACCTAGTACATTCATGACACTAATGAATGAAGTGTTAAAACCTTTATTGGGAAAGTTTGTGATTGTCTACTTTCATGACATACTGATATATAACACAACTAAAGAAGAGCATTTGAGTCACCTAAGGAAAGTATTACAGAAGCTGCTTAAGAAGAAGTTGTTGGTGAATTTGCAAAAGTGTTCCTTCATGAAAGGGGATTTAGTTTATCTGGGATTCATCATTTCCCACCAAGGATTGAAGATGGACCCTGAAAAAGTCAAATTTATTTTGGAGTGGCCTATGCCGAGGAATCTCACTGAGGTAAGAAGTTTCCATGGACTTGCTATCTTTTACAGGAAGTTCATTAGAGATTTTAGTCAAATATGTCCACCATTGACGTCGTGCATGAAAAAAGGTGAATTTAAGTGGACTGAAGCAGCCCGATGAACATTTGAGAAG
Organism: Larix kaempferi; assembly: GCA_027924585.1. Lineage (NCBI taxonomy): Eukaryota > Viridiplantae > Streptophyta > Pinopsida > Pinales > Pinaceae > Larix > Larix kaempferi. The sequence continues at coordinate 6,800,060 of BSBM01000173.1, read as the reverse complement.
TTAAAACAGAAGGTGATGGAGTGAATAGTATTGGCTCTCCCAGATTTTGAATGAAGCCAAGCATAAATATTCGGTCTACAACCAGGAGTTCTATGTCGTTGTTCAGGCGTTGAAGAAATGGAGACATTGCCTATTGCCCAAGGAATTTGTATTGTTCACCGACCACTATGATTTAAGGTATTTGAAAACTTAGACCAAGTTAAATCAAAGGAATATGAAGTGGGTTAAGTTCCTACAAAGTTACACCTTTGTGTTGAGACATAAGTTGGGGAAGTCGAATAAGGTTGCCAACGCACTAAGTCGAAGAGTCACATTGTTGGGCCCAACGAATGTCCAGTCGAATAGGTTAGAGTCGATGAAAGATGACTATGAAGTTGATCAGGATTTTGGAAAGGCATGGAAGGCATGTCGAGAACCATGGAGTCTCGACGGAACTCCATTCTTAGATTATTTCATCTAAAAAGGACACATGTTCAAGCGTCATCAATTATGCTTTCCCAAAGGATCGGTTGGGGAGAATTTGATAAGGGAATTGCATAGTGGTGGACTAGGAGGTCAGTTTGGCATCGACAAGATGAAAGCATTGGTTATTGGATAGGATTGGCGTAGGCTGTGAAGAAATGGATACAACATTGTAGAATTTGTCAGCATGCCAAAGAAAGAATTCAGAGGACAGGACTGTATACACCATTGCATGTACCAATATTACCATGGAATTTGTGTTGGTATTGCCGAAGACGCAACAAGGTAACGACTCCATACTTGTGGTAGTCGACATTTTTTGAAAATGACAGACTTTATTCCTTTAAAGAAGACAAGTGATGCCACATGTATTGTTGTTTTGTTTTTCAAAGAAATCGTGAGATTGCATGGGTTACCAAAAGAATAACTTCAGAAAGAGATACTAAGCTTATGGGTCATTTATGGAGAACCATGTGGAAGAAGTTGAATACTAGGTTGCAGTTCAGTTCTACGTAGCCTCCATAGACTTATGAACGGACCAAAGTCATGAATAGGAGTTTGCAAAATTTGTTGAGATGTTTGACTGTTGATCGACCAAAACAATGGGAGAATGTGTTAGTGTAGGAGGATTTTGCATACAATAACTCTGTGAACAGGTTGACTGGGTTGAGTCCATTCCAGATCGTGCAAGGGAGGAGCTTGCATGGGGTGACCGACTTAATGAAGTTGCCAACTAGAATGAAAAATCGTTTGCTAACCACATGAAGAAAGTGCATGAAAAGGTGAGAAAGCAGTTGGAAAAAATCAATGTTGGCTACAAGCTGAGGGCTGACCGGAAGAGATGACTACAACATTCAAAGAGGGAGACCTGCCCTATGCGCATCTCTAGAAGGAAATGTTCCCAAGGGGAACATATAACAAGTTGAAGTTGAAGAAAATTGGACCGTGTAATATATTTAAAAATATTTAAGATAATGCTTAGATGTAAGAGCTACCAGAGGAGTTGGACATTTCCTCGATGTTTAATGTCTCCGATTTGAATAAATATGAAGCGAGGTCGACAAGTGGAGTAAAATTGACCATTCACTGGAAAGAGAAAATGCTAGAATGACGAGCATAAGAAGTTGTTGAAGTGCTCGATGAGCAAGAAATTGGTTAAATAAGAAACCAATAGAAGAAATAATATTTAGTCAGTTGGAAAGACTGGATTCTAGAGGAAGCCACATGAATTTTAGAAGAAGAATTTGAAAGGTTGAATAAACGAGGTGAATTTATTTCGAACCTATGGATATTAATGTAGGGGCATCGGGACCTAAGGCTCCCAGTCGGAGATAGATGACTGAAGTCATTTGGAGGAGGGTCAACGACCTCCAGATGAAGGGAAAATGGGAAGTTGAAGCCCAGGAAGTCTAGAGAAGACTAGTCGAAAAATTGGCCGAGATGCAGAAAAGGTCAACAACATGTAAGAAGGTTGGGGGGAATTGAAGATAGGTCGAGCCGATAGAGATATGAAATAGTCGAATACCAAGCCGATTAATAATTGAAGAAGAAGTCAGGATGAGGCCTATGCAGAAGCAGAGAAATTCAGAGGATTGTCCGACATAAAAAGGAAACGTAGAGAATCAGCCGGACAACAGAAAGTTGAAAGGGTTGAGAGAAAATCGATCAAGGGAGTCGAGGAATAGAAATCCAGGTAGTTGTTGGAGTAGTTCTTGCAGGAGTTATGGTGGCTGTTGGATTTTCCAGATGAAAATTTATGCCAAGAAGGTTGCAGGTGAGGCATTGAATGCTCATAATTGCATAAGGGAAGCGCCCAGAGGCTTGCAGAATAAAATTGAGCATGAAATGAGGCGGTGAAAGAGGAAGAGGCATTCACCGACTGTAGCACATCACCAAACTGATTGAACAAAGTTTCGACCCTAAATTTGTAATCAAACTTTGTAAATAGATTTATGAGAATTAATAAAAGAGATTATTGTCGTCCTAAACTTCTATTGTGTCTATATATGTGTGCTTTTTCCTGTGCACTTTGATATGTAGGCCAATTGAAATCGTGCTTACATGCATTTGAGACCCTAAACCCCTACCTTTTGGATTTAACTAAAATCAATGGGTCAACTTTTCTCAAGCTTATTAATCATAAGAAGCAACAACTTACAATACTTGGGATTCAAATGATGGTGTTCCACCATGTTCAACTCATTATAAGCCCTCTCTTGTCTCTTCAAAACCTTCAACGTCATGACTATGAGACTCATGATGGATAATCTCTCAAATAATATGGATGAAAGCACTTGTAATCATTCTAAGGTAAGATCGAAGGCTAATCACATCTCGTCATATCAAATATTTAAAGGACATTGCTTCCATGCCCTCAGTTTATATTAGAGGATTTATTGCATCCATTTCATAAGTTACTTAAGGCCTCTTCAATCCTTGTTTCCCCTCCCCCTTGAATTGGGATGCTTGGCCTCGACCCTGCTATCGTTGAGCACCGCATTGATACTTGTCCTGGTGTCGCCCCTATCCACCAAAAGCAACGACCGAGACACCCATCCAAAATTCCAACAGTAAAGGCCGAAATTGAAAAATTGCACCAAGTTGGGTTTATTTATCCCATCGCATACACCACATGGGTGTCCAACCCGGTGCCGGTTAACAAAAAAAAGGCATCATTAGAGTCTGCACTGATTTTTAGGACTTGAATCTAGCCTTCCCTAAAGACAAATTTCCTACGCCTTTCGTTGAACAACTGATCGATGCATGTGCGGGCCATGAAGTTCTATCCTTTTAGGATGGTTTCTCCGGCTACAATTGGATTCAGATCCGCAAAGAAGATCAGTATAAGATCGCGTTCACCACTCTACGAGGCACCTTTTCCTATCAAGTTATGCCTTTTGGCCTTGAAAATGTTGGAGCCAGTTTTCAGCGGGCCATGACCTTTTGTTTTCATGACTTGGTTCACATTATCCTTGTCTACTTGGATGATCTCACTGATCGATCCAAGAAACATTAAGACCACCTGGACGATCTCCGTCAAGTCTTTTTGCATTGTCGCAAGTATACCATTCGCTTGACCCCCCTCAAGTGTGTGTTTTACGTTCCTATCGGCCGATTATTGGGATTCATTGTCTCCCATAATGGGATCACCATTGATCCTTTGAAGGTTCAAGCCATTCTCGATCTTCCACCTCCACACATGTTGCGCCAATTACAAAGCCTTCAAGGCAAGGCCAATTTTCTTCGTTGCTTCATCTCTGACTATGCTACGAAAGTCCATGGTTTCGTATGCTTGCTTTGGACGAATGTCCCATTCGTTTGGGATGAACAAGCACAAGCAGCTTTTGACGCATTGAAACAATCCCTCACTTCCGCTCCCTTGATTTCACCACCAGATTTCTCGAAGGATTTTATGCTTTACGTATCAGCATCCGAATATTTCATTTTAGGAGTTTTAGTTCAGGAAGACAGTGCTCTCCAAGAGCACGTCATATACTCTATGAGTCAGACCTTTTCTATTCCATCACCATGTTACCCCCATGAGGAAAAAATGGCCCTTACTGTCATCTTCTCGGTTCATAAATTACACCATTATATTCTTATTATCCAAACTATAGTTGTGGCCAACTCTAACCCCATGGTCTATCTCTTGAGCCATTTCCTCATCCACGGTCGAGTGGCTAAGTGGATCGTTATCCTCCAAGAGTACGACCTTGAATTTGTTACACCCAAGATTACTAAGGCATTCGCCTTGGCACAAATCATGACCGACCTACCCTCTTCGTCGGTGTCACCTTTGATCATGATCGACTTGTCGTATGAAAATTTGTTCACCATTTCGTCATATGACCCGTGGTACAGAGACATCCTCGTGACTATATGCATGCAGAAATTTCTCCCTCACCTCAGTCGCCATGATCGATGTTGCGTTCACCATCAAGCTTCATGATACCTCCTATCGGTGATGTCCTTTATCGACATGGTGTCGACACCATTTTATGTCAATGTCTCGTACATTTCGAGGCTTTGCAGGTTTTGAATGATTATCATAGTGGCGTCTGCAGTGGTCATTTCTATGGAATGGCTATTGCCCAAAAGGTTATACGTGTCGATTATTTTTGGTCGACCCTTTTTACCGATTGCATCACGACAATTAAAGTACTTTTGTGAAGAACCCGCAACAATTAATTAATGAAAATACACGAGATAGCAGAAATAATAGAACTCGGAATCGCTTTTATTGATCGCAGGCCACTTCGAGGGGGCAACCTCCTTTGAGCAAGCTCAATACAAATAACTTCATGGCACCTTCATTGGTCTCAACACAAAATTATATACTAAGTCTAGGCGCGCATACCATGGGTCAATACCATGTGTCAATACAAACCATGGGCCAATACAAACTATGGATCAACAATTACTATAGGACGACTTACAAAGCATATGCGTCCAACAACAATAAGACAAACTATGGATCAACAAATACTACCGAATGAATTACAAAGCATATGCGTCCAACAACAATATACTAACAAAGTAAATAGAAGGGCTGACATGGGTTCCTAGCATCCCCTCTCCCTTAGAAAAAGCTTTGTCCTCAAAGCTTTAGATGTGGAAATTGATGCAAAATCTGAAGGAGTGGTTCCCCTGTAGCATCCTCGGGTTGCATTCTGGGCCACTGACGCCTTGTGAGTTTCAGGGAGGGTCGCTTGGAAGGCCTTAGACGAAGAAGAACCATATAAGCTGCACGAAAAGTGCGCTCAGAACAGTGCTGATCGGCTTGTTGTTTCAGTCGAATTCTTGCCATGTGAAGATTGTCCTGCAAAATGAGAAGAATCTGGTCACGGTTTCGAAGAACCGAGTCAATTGCTTGAATTGGGGACCTGCTGAGGGTGTATGGAAGAAGAATTGGCGGTGCCTATCCATAGAATACTTCATAGGGTGTCCTTTTAGATGTGGTATTGTACCATTGGAGTGCTTCTAGGAAATCCATAGAAATAGTTGTCCAAATATGTGTAGGGATGGGAAAGGGTTCGAGCAGTCCTAAAAGGAGTGCCGTTTCACCCTTGTTGACCTGGAAAGTATCACAGTCAGCCACCATCTGTTAAATTGCATTTTCAGTCCCTGCCAAAAGAAGTTACATTGTTCCCGGTCATACATTTTGATTAACCCAAAGTGCCCTGCTGATGAAGAAGCATGGATTTCATAGAAGAGGTAGCCCTCTTGAACAGATTGCAACCAATTTGGAACAAGCAGAGAAATAGCTATAAGAGAAACTGGGTCATCAAATGTGCGAGAAGGAGCATCTGCCACCATATTGTCCTTACCCTTCTTGTAAGTGATCGCATAGGCATAACCCATGAGTTGGATAACCCATTTCAGGTGTGCTGGGGAGGAGACCCGTTGTTCCAGGAAATTTTCCAGACTCTGGAGATCAGTCTTGATGCATAAATAATTCCATAATAGGTATGGCTGCCACTTTTGTACTGCATGCAAAATAGCCATCATTTCCTACTGAGATGTAGATGCGGCTAAATTCTTACGGGAAAGGTCTCTTGAAGGCGACAAGCCCATTGGTTCAGCAAGGACACCTGCATATCTATCCAAGGAAGTAGGGGAGACCATTGATGGGTGCATCTGAATAGAATGGAGTTTAGCGATGACACCATGTGAATTCGTCTTAAGTATCTTTTCCAAGCGATGTGAACTGATGATGCAGAGAGACCCTTAAATTTGTGTTGTTTTCCATTGACTAAAAATTGCATCCAAAGTTCAGCAAAATTCCATAATATGGGGCCAAGTGTGCATAACCATTGAACGCCCAAAACCACATCACATCCGCCTAGGGACAAGGAAAACTAGTAGCAGCAGTTTCAATAGAAATAAATAATAATAAACTAAATCTAAACTAAACTAAACTAGCATGTGCATTTTGAATTAAAGAACAAGAACAAGAAAGATAAAAAATAATTTTTGTATTGACAATGGGGCAAGCAAATGCTTGCAAGAACAATACCTCCAAGTGATGAAGGTTGTTTGAATGGCTCCAATGGTGAGCAGCTCCAATCTCCAATGGGTCCTTTCTCCAAGGTTGCTACAATGGCCAAAACTCAAGGGAGATTTTGGCAGCATGAGGATAGGAATATGGATGGATGTGAAATGAGGAGCCCTTACCACCTTTTTATAGGTTTTGGTGGTGGGGAATACCATTTGTGGTTTTGTGGAAACCAAATGGTATTGACCAACATGGTTTAGGTACTTTTCCCTCCTTTTTTCTTTTTTGAATAAAATTAATATTTTTATTCCCTTTTTAATATTTTGGGAATTTTGGACCCTTTTTGAGGGTTTTTTATGCTATTTAGGAAAAATAATCTTTTTGAGTGGGAAAAAGGGGTGTACCAAGGTCTTTTGGTGACCTTTTGTTGGCTTCAGAGGCTCAGATGGTGGAAAAGTGGACAAATGGGTCATGTGAATAAGGGAATGAGCTAGTGAGCACTTTTTAGGTGTTAACAGATTGCCCCTTGATGTGTGAGGGCAGGAGCTCATCGTATGGCCGATAGACATCATAGTTCTTTTGTCTTTTTTCTGGGGTTTTGGGGAGAAGAAGAGACCGATTGGAGACTGGATCTGTGACCCTTGGAAGCTGCAAAAAATAAACAAATATTACATGGCCTCAATATGAATGAAGGATAATCTCTGATAATGGACGAGGCGGGCATACCCATGCTCGTATCAAGACATATACATAACAATTAGTCCCAAGAAGGGGGATCTAATACATAAAAAATATACTGGTACATCATAATGGTCCATAGGGTACATTATTTTGGGATGTACTCATGATCATGACATGGCTGATCTCAATAACTGATACACTGGAACAACTGATGAACTGCTGAAACTGAAGGTGTCCAACATCTGTAAGGACTTAATGACTATGAGCCATCTCTGGGAAGTATATGTAACTGTATACTCAAGGGAGTATAAAACTGGTGTACATCTGAATACTATCTCCATGCGCAACCCGAATATCTATAGAAAAAGTGTAACTGGGTGTATCCATAGGTAGACTCTCAAATGTGGAGGAGTCGGGAGGTATCCGGGGTCTTCGACTAATAACTGAACGGACTGATGCCCTGTGCGAGTCTCAACGATGCGATCAAGGTGTTTGAAGTCGAGCATGTGAGAAACAACCATTTGGAGTGGCGCCGAGGACTCTTCTCGAAATGATTTGTAGGCACTCATCATAAGTGGTGATGAGTCCAAGACACAGGGACCTCTAGGTCTATCCTCTGGAATAAATTTGGTTGTCGTCGACAGAGGGAGACCAGCAACTAACAAGGAAATGATGTTTCCTTGATAGGAGCGCGAGGTGTAGAACTGAAGTGTGGTAGTACTGATGGTAGGACTGACATACTTGTGGGGATGGGAAGTAACTGGGGTCATATAGTGGGTAGACTCAAACTTCCTTTGTTCAGAGCATGATGACATGGTTGACCTGGCAGCGTAGGGAACTGACTTGTAGGTGTGGGAATCATTGCTTTTAGGGACTGAAGGGTATGAGTTGACTCTGGGGGGGAATCAAGTTGATGGGTGCTGTCGAGGGGTTCTCAGGGTGACATACCGCAGAATACTCTGAACAAAGGCGACCGAAAATGGGGAAGCTGCCATATGAGTAGACGTGATCTGTTGTGGCACCGAGAAGCACCATTGGGTCCTTCTTCATAGTTTTAATGAGCTCCAAGAAGGGATAAAAGTGTGCTCTGAAATGGTACTGTCCTGTGGATTTTGTGAGCCCAGGACTGTTCGTGCTCATTGGTGCTTTCATTTTTAAGGAGTCTGAAAACGATAAGAAGACTCTGCAGTGGTTATGACTACTGTCCTGTTGGTTTTACGAGCCCAGGATGGTGGTTGCTCGTGGTCGCTTTCATGTTTATAGAGTCTAAAAGCGGTAAGTGGACTCCATTGGTGTTCTTTTTCGTAAGTTTAGTCTCCAAGGCCCGAAAAAGCATAAAATGATGCGGATGGAGAACTCTTCTAGCCGATGTGACTAGAGTATACCTTTTTCGTAATTAGTCTATGAGGTCCAGAAAAGGGGTAAACTTATACCAGGTAGACACCATTTCAGATACGTTTAGCAAGCATGAAAGGAAGCAAGATGGCTCGGCGATCTTTTCATTGTTTTAGGAGTCAGAAAAGAGCTTAACAGAAACTCCCTAAGTGCCTTTTTCGTAAAAAGGGATTGCTCGGCCCGAAAAAGGGATAAAATTATACCAAACAAAAAAGGATTGATGGGAGCGAGAAAAGGTCTCAAGCATCATCATGAGTGCGGAAAAATGAATCCGGTGACATAAAGATTGTCAAACAGGGGCAACGGCCAATGTGGCAGGCAAACCGAGGTGATGGGTGACATTTTTAAAGAATGTCTGAAAAGTATGGGCGTGAGAGCGAGAAATGATCTCAAGCATCATCATAAGCGTGGGAAACTGAATCCGGCGATATAAAGATTGTCAAAAATGGAGAACGGCGGATGTGGCACGCAAACCGAGGTGACGAGGGGGCATGGAAAAAATGCCAAAAAAATATGGATGTGAGAGCGAGAAATGATCTCAAGCATCATCACGAGCGCGAAAAACTGAATCCGACGATATAAGACTCGTTAAAAATGGACGACGACTGATGTGGTACGCAAACCGAGGCAACGAGGGGGCATGGAAAAAATGCCCAAAAAATCTAGGCGTGAGAGCGAGAAATGATCTCAAGCATCATCATAAGCGTGGGAAACTGAATTCGGTGATATAAAGATTGTCAAAAAATGGAGAATAGTGGATGTGGCACGTAAACCGAGGTGACGAGGGGGGCATGGAAGAAATGCCCAAAAAATCTAGGCGTGAGAGTGAGAAATGATTTCAAGCATCATCACGAGCGCGGAAAACTGAATCCGGCGATATAAGCCATGACAAAAATGGACGATGGCCGATATGGCACGCAAATCGAGGCAACGAGGGCACCCAAAAAATGGTAAAAAAATGGAGCTGGTGAAAACTGGAAAAGGAAAGAACTGTCATGAAGTTCTTCAGTGGACAGTGGTGTCCATTTGGTATTATGGGTAAAATCCTTTGAGGTACAACTCGTTGCGTGGGTTGGGGAGGGGGTTGCCTTCTGAATCGGTCAGAATGTATGCCCCTTGTCCGAGGCAAGAGTGTATGAGATATGGGCCTTGCTACATGGACACAAACTTTCCTTTCCCGGTTTTGTCATGAGCCTGATCGTAGGCGAGGACAAGGTCCCCTTCGGAAAAAGTTCTTGGGTGGACATGTTTGTCATAATTCAATTTGGATCGGTTCTTGGCTGCTTCCATGTTTTGAAGGGTCGTGCGCCGATCTTCATCGGCCTGCTCCAGGAGTAGTAAGCATTGCTCAATCGGGGCAGTGTCCGGTAGGAGTTCAACGGCCATATGTAAGGTTGGAATTTGGCACTCAATGGGGAGGACAGATTCGACACCGTGAACTAAATGGAAAGGGGTAAAACCGGTGGCGGTTTTAGTTGATGTGCGGTATGCCCATAGTGCGGGGAAGAGCATGTGGTGCCAATTTGACTTGTGTTTGTCTATAGTGCGCTGGAGGATGGTTTTCAAAATTTTGTTTATCGCTTCGACTTGGCCATTTCCCTGGGGGTAGTAGGCAGAAGAGAAATGGTGTTCAAATTTCAGTAAGGTGGATAGTTCTTTCCAGACGGCGTCTTCGAAGTGAGAGTCGTGGTCTGATACAAGTTGCTTTGGCACTCCAAAACGTGCGATAACGTGGTTGAGAAAGAAACGTGCAGCGGTTTCGACTGTGCAATTGTAAGTTGGCATTGCCTCCACCAACTTGGTAAAATAATCGACGGCCACAATAATATGTTTGTGACCGCTGGATGACATGGGATTGCAATCAAGGAAGTCAATGGCCCACTTGCAGAATGGTCCGGCAGTAACGACTGGATGAAGGGGGGCGGGTGGGGTTCTTGCTTTAGGGGCAAAAAGTTGACAATTTTGGCAATGTTTGACTGTGGTGATGCAATCAGTGAATAATGACGGCCAAAAGTAACCTGCACGAATGATCTTTTGGGCGGTGGCCATGTCGGAGAAATGGCCTCCACAGGCACCGCTATGACAATCATTGAGGACTTGTTCTGTCTCACTATGGGATAGGCAACGTCGTAGGATGGTATCAACGCCGTGTCGATAAAGCACATCCCCTAACAAGAGGTATCGGGGGGCGTGGTGACGTATCCGACAGCGTCCGTCACGATCGATGTGGGGTCGAAATTTCTGCGTGCGGAGGTAAACTAGGATGTCACCGTACCATGGGTCGTCAGACGAAATAATGAATATGTGATCATCAATCAGATCCGTTTGGATAGCGGGTGATGATGAAGAGGATGGGAGGTCAGTGATCAGATGGGCAAGCGTGAGGGCTTTGGTGCTCTTGGGAGTTTTGAAAGTTGGGTCATATTCCTGGAGGATAATGACCCATTTAGCAACACGGCCTTGTAGGAGCCGCCGGTTTAGGAGATAGACCATAGGGTTGGAGTCGGGGACGACTGTGGTATGACCGAGCAGAATGTAGTGTCGTAATTTTTGGACGGAAAAGACTACAGCTAGGGCTAATCTTTCCTCGTATGGGTAACGTAGGGGTGGGCCAGACAGGGTCTGGCTGACATAATAAATGACATGTTCTTGGTGAGAGGCATCTTCTTGGACCAAGACTCCGGACACGGCATGTTCAGATGCCGAGATGTAAAGGGTAAAGTCCTGAGAAAAATCTGGAGGGGAGATCAAGGGGGCTTGTGTGAGAGCTTTCTTGAGGGCTTCGAATGTAGTGTCTGCTTGCTCATCCCAAACGAAGGGTATGTGGGTGCGAAGTAGGCGTAAGAAACCGTGAACTTTGGTGGCATAATCAGGCACGAAGCGACGAAGGAAATTGGACCGCCCCTGCAAACTCTGGAGTTGCCGAAGCGTGCGTGGAGAGGGAAGGTCTAAGATGGATTTGACTTTCAGGGGATCAACAATAATTCCATCTTGGGAAACAATGAAACCCAACAAACGGCCTGTAGGAATGCAAAAGACACACTTGTGTGGGTTCAAGTGGATTTTATATTTGCGACAACGCAGGAAAACTTGTCGGAGGTCGTTAAGGTGGTCGGATCATTTCCGGGAACGAGCTGTCAGGTCATCAAGATAGACCCGCAGGATATGGACCAAGTCGTGAAAACAATAGGTCATGGCCCACTGGAAGGTGGCGCCGGCATTTTTGAGGCCGAAAGGCATGACACGATAGGCGAAGGTGCCCCATGGGGTAGTAAAGGCAGTCTTGTACTGATCCTCCTTACGGATCTAAATCTGGTTGTATCCGGAAAAGCCGTCCATGAAAGATAGGACTTCATGTCCCGCACACACGTCAATGAGCTGGTCAATGAATGGCGTGGGGAAATTGTCTTTGGGACAAGCGCGGTTTAAATCACGGAAGTCAGTGCATACTCTAAGGGTGCCTTGTTTTTTGTTGACGGGAACGGGATTTGAAACCCATGTGGTATAAGGAATAGGATAAATGAATCCTGCTTCGCGAAGTTTCTCAACCTCGGCTTTAACAGCGGGGAGCTTGGAAGGATGAATGGGTCGCTGTTTCTGACGAACGGGGGGAACATCAGGCCATGTGTCAATGTGGTGCTCTATAATGGCGGGGTCAAGACCAGGCATTTCGGTATAGGACCAGGCAAAGACATCACGAAATTCTTGAAAAAGTTTTTTGTATGCCCGAGTTTCCGCTTGGGTGCAAGATGCACCCAGTGAGATGAGCTAAGGTTTCCCAGGTGTGGTGGAAATGTCAATTTGTATTGTGGGGGAAATGTTGGACATGTTCCCTTCTTCGAAGGCATCCGGTGCTGGGATGGGGTCTTTTAACCAATCGACCTTAGTGGGTATGAAATCTTTCGATTCGACGGATAGCTGGTCAGATGCCATGGATGTAGACGCCTCTGGGAGGAAATAGGAGCGATGATGCATATCGTCCCAAGGGTAGTCGGGTGCAGTGAGTGTTTCCAAAATTTGCTCGTCAGTATTGAAGTAGTCAGACCACAAATCAAGGGGTTCTGGTTTGAAAGTGGTAGTCGAAGAGATCATATAAATGGTGTTAATCTCTCCGGATGAGGATGATACGGGAGGGAAGATCTCCTCAATGGTGGTGGGTGCCGTCTCAAGGTCCAAAGTGTTCATCTCGTAGAGAGCTGCTCTGTAATATGGGATGTCAGGACAGTTATGTGAGTAGTGGCCGTAAATACCGCATATCGCACATGGGTGGTTGGTACGCAGTGATTTATCACGAGGCATGGGGTTTGGATCTAGTTTGACCACCGGGATGTTGGGGTCGTCGTCCAACATTTGCATGTGTTCCTGCAATGCAGGTAACTGTGAACACTGATGGGTTGGATGGCCTAACTCATCACACAACGAGCATTTTGGAGGAGCAAGGAATATGGGGGGAGGTTTAACTACCTTGGGTGGGGGTACCGCAGTGTATGGTTGTGGGCCTCTGCCCCCAGTGGGCCTGATGAGTGGAGGGGGATTCGTCGATGACGAAGGAGTATTGATACCGGGAGGTGGTTGGGTAGAAGTAACAATGGGTTGGACAGGTTGCAGGATGACATTTGGTGTCGGCGGTGGAACGGGAGGCGAAATATACCACACGGGTAATCCCAACGTTAACCCGGGTAGACTAAGGGTAGCCATAACCGGGGCGCTTACTACACCCGAAGGAGGAAATAGAAAGGGGATTGTGTGGATGGGTGTAACACCGATGTGACTAGGGACCAATGGTGGTTTAGGGAACAAGGGTGGTTGATTACCGGGTGTTTGTGTATTCTGTGAAAGAGTACAGAGGTTTGCAACGTGGGTCTCCGGTGACGGTGGTGGAATTGCCTGGAATGTAGAGGTCATTGGCGCCTCGGAGTAAAGTCCGGGTCCTACTGAGGAAATGAATGAGGTAGTTGCACCACAAACAGGTTGTTCAACCATGGGGAGAACATTTTCAGGTGTGGTGGGTGCCTTGGGATCGTAATAGGTGAGCTGGTCGACCTTGACCACGCGTCCCTCATGGGGGAACTGCATGGTGCGAAATACGGATGAGGCAACAGCCCGCATGGCATACATGTAGTTGTGACTAAGTAAAAGTTTATAGTCTAGTTGGTCATTGATGACCTCAATGTCAATGAGCACGGTTTTACCCGCCAGCTGGACAGGGACATTGGCTAAAAGACCTTGGGGTTGAGGCGAACGGCCGTCGTAGGCTTGTAATGCAGTGGTGGACTGCTGGAGAGTAGGGGATCCCAACTTCTGCCAAACGAATGTGGACATGACGCATGTGGAGGCCCCTTCATCGATTATGCACCGATGGATGACAAGATTCCAAACAGAAACAGAAACTTGGAATGCTAAAGAGGAAGGCAGGCGTGGTTCAGACTGGTCTGAATCGAATGCGATCAACTGTGAATCATTGGGGTCAATGGCGCCAATGGCGGAGAGCAAAGTCTTGTGTTGCGAAGGACAGTTTTTCAAAACTTCTAAAGCCGACATGGTTGCAGGAGACTGGGCTAAGTCGTCGACAATGTTGTAATTCGACATAGCGCGAGCATTGGGATTACTGTTGATGCGACGAAGTGGGAAGCGAGGTGCTTTGGAAGCACCATCAAGTGGATCCGGAGGTATATGTAATGTTTGATCTGTGGGATTAACGTTAGTGTTCTTGTCGACGGGAGGGGCTTCAGAAGTGGAGCCATATTGGTTCCGACGAGTTTGGAGGTTGGCATCGGCAGTCGACATCATCAACAAATGGTGAGTACCTGAATCGAACATGGGTTGATCAGGGGCTGCATAAGTGATTTATTGTGGTGGAACGTTGCCCTGAGGGGGAACTAACGGCTGAGTGTTCACTACACGATGGTTTGGAAAGGGGTTTTGCAGCACCAAGGGCTGATGTTGAGGTGGTGGAGGGTTGGGTGGCGGTTGAGGAGCCGCTTGCCCTTGACGATGTGCATCGTTGGTCCAGAGTTGCCGAGCTCGCTCCAAATGTGCGCAAGAATGCGTGTAATGACCATAGACCCTGTAGATAGAACAAGGGTGGTTTGTTCTGAGGTTATTATTTCTAGGTTTCTTGGGATTTCGATCCGGATTGCGGTTGGGAGGAGCAGCATGGTTATTCTGCGGAGGATTGGGAGGTGGAGGACCTTGCTGATGTTGTTGGTTATTACCGCGGTTACGACCTCTACCACGGTTCTGTTGCGCACCTTGGTTGCGCTGGTTGTTTTGGTTCTGGGGATGGTTGTGCTGTGTGTACACTTGCCCTTGAGCAGTGGGAGGATTTTGGTTAGCCGCAGGTGTGGGAGCAGGTTGTGGTGGATAATACACCGGTGGGGTTGGAGGTGGTCCAGTGACCTGCTGGGGTTGTTGGTAACCCTGAGCTATTGGAGGTGTTGGGTTAGCTGCCACAGCTTGCTGTGGATAGTACACTGGTTGAGGTGCAGCTGGGGTGGCGTATGCAGGTGGTGCATGACCAAAACACTGAGGTGGACATGAAGGTCCATGGGTATGTTGGTGATGTGCCATGGGAGCATATGAACTGGTTGCTCCAGACTGAGATGTAGCCCGCGAAAGGTCGGGACCATGGCTAGGATGTGCAATGGAAAAGGGTTGGGGATGCGAGGCCATACGACCAATGATGCCATCAGCGGCATTGGATGCCCCCGGTGCATCATGTTGGGATGACTTGCCCCGAGGGGCGTCTGGTATAATGGTATACAGATAACCCGATTGGGCGTAAATGAGATCAAACTGTTGGGCTTTGAGGATGGCCTCTTCTTCAGACTGGGGTCTTTCGAATGCCACATCCTTCGCAATGAGAGGGAGGAGGGATTTTAGAAACCAATCTAGGAAGATATGGTCGTCTAACTTCATTTTGCAGAGGCTTTGGCTTCGACGCCACTCATGAATGTGGTCAGTGATGTGGGTGGCCGTGTTCTGTCTGCAAGACAGTAGGATCTCGACGCCCGCATCATAGCGGACAGGTAACTGAAAGAACTGTAGGAAGGTCGAGGCAAGGGAGGTAAAGGTGGCATGCATCCCATGGGGCTGCTCGATATAGCACTTGGCTGCAGAGCCAGTGAAGGTGCGCTGTAATAGACGGAGGCGGACAGAGTCATCCACTATGGAGTTGGAGGAACACCATAGATAGAAGCACATGATATGGTTCTGGGGGTCCTCACCTGCCTTGCCCTCAAACTTAGGGATGTCGGAGGGGAGTTTGGTGGACATGTGAGGCCACGCAGGATCGTGTCTGATAGGGTCATTGGTGAGCCTGGCTAAGTCTGGCAAGTTCAGACTCGCCATGTACGGTAAGCTAGCAGATGTAGTGACTAGGACTGGGACATGCCTAGTCATGGTGGTATGATGTAGGGGTCCAGTAGTGCCTAAAGGTATGCTAGGTATTGCAGGTATGTGTCCTCCAATAGGTGTGGTCTTGTATGGGCCAGCGCTTCCAAGTGCAACATGGGTTACACTTGGGTTAGGAATAGTAGTGGTGATTCCCGGAATCTGGGTTGTGGAACTGAGAGGGGGTGTGACCCCTATATTCGGCATACCCATAACAGGTGGTGGCCCTGTGTTGGGAATTCCTATAACAGGAGGTGGCCCTGTGTTGGGCATTCCTAAATGTGGAGTATTCGCCATATTAGGCATACCTAGGGGGCTGGGTGTTGCCATGGATGGCACCGCAGTAGAAGGGTCTGTAGATGTCTCTCCTATGGTGCTGGTAAAGAGTGGGTCAAAAGGTGTTCCAGCCATAAGGTTGGTTGGGAATAACGTGGTGGGGTTTTCGGATTCTGCATCTAAATCAAATGTGAAGTGAGGCGTGTCAGAATCGGATGACTGTCTACTTGACCGACGATGTGTCAATTCGAGGGATAAGGCTCGGCGTCGGTGATGTGGCGAGCCAAGTAGACTGAACTTTGGGAGTTCGCCCTGTAGACAACAAGAGCGTCTAAAATTCTGAATGGTGAGAAAATAAGTTTTTGTGGAAAAAAATGGTAATGTATAAAAAAACTCAAAACCCTAATGCAACCAAGGGTGCAAGAAGGGGAGTGAAAATGAAGGCTCTCAGGCCAAAAAATCAACCTCAAAAAAGGCACTTATTCTAGCAGCTGTGCTATAATAAGTGGAGGAATGCAAAAAATGGTCAGAGTACCAACATGCAAACAGCTTCTAGAAAAAATAGGTGTAACTAGACCAAAGGTTGGTTGAATCATGCAAACACATAACTAAAAGTATTGTGAATCAACAAACTATATTCTCTGCAAGGTGATGAAATCCAAGTCAGACAATATTGAGTGTTAAGTCCACGGCTAGATATCCCCCTACTGGGAGGGACACCGGACAATCAATCCTAAAGAATGGCTACTAGGATACTCCGTTCATGACACGTCGAGAAAAGGTAAATCTGCCGTTTGGTCCTTGATCGCAATACCCCTATACAGGGATATCCCGAAAAATGCGAATGGTAGCCCTTCGGTTACTGAATGGATTTCGGTATTCCACTCAGGCTTCCAGAACCATCCTCGCGACTTCAACCCTCCTAGGGGAGAGGCCTTCCCATAAACCGGTTGTGACCGTGCCAATAAATACTAGGAGATTTTAGCTCCCTAAAGGACAACAACTATGTTTCAGATGTAATAACTGAGGGGTGTTATTGGAACACCTATCCCCTCAATACTACCTAGCTACAAAGTTCTTTTAGTGTTCCCCAAGTGGGGTTTAAAAGTGGGTTGAAATTAGGGTAAGTTTTAAGGCTCAGTTTAAAATTAGTGTTTGATTGGGTGCACGTGTAGTATTTTAAACTGAAATTGAAAAAAGTAAATGCTAAGTATTCAAAAAACAAAGGATTTTTTGAAATCAAAAGCAAATTTTATGACTTTTTCAATAAATGGAAATTAAATGCTTGTCAATGACTATTCGAAAAACAAAGGATCTTTCAAACAGGAAATCAAATTTAATAACTTCTTTTCTAAATAAATGGATTTCGTTTTCAATAATTGCTATGGGCAAAATATTAAAGAAGCAAACAGCAAAAATTTTAATCTAGATAAAATGCAATCAAATCCTTCTTTCAATTTCTGAAAATATTTAAAAAGATTTTTTCACATGGGCATTCTAAATAGTCAAAAATTTTCTATGGTTGTAAAATGTGCAGAATTTCTAATACTGGAAAATGTGCTATGTGGGCAGAAAGTACAGTAAGAAATTAATTTTTTAAACGATTCGGCCGCATGAAAAAAAATTAGCATCGCGGGTTCTGACAGAAAAGCCGCGATGAACCACGTGGGTTTCTGTCGTACAGTTGCGATGGGCAGCACGGGTTTTGACTGCGAAGCCGCGATGTGCAGCGCGGGTTTTGATCGCGAAGCAGCGATGTGCAGCGCGGGATTTCGTCACACAGTCGCGATGTGCAGCGCGGAAAAGGTCCGCGAAGCCGCGATGTGCAGCGCGCTAAATGGCCGTGAAGCCGCAGTGAACTGCGCGGAAAAAAGCCGCGCAGTCGCGATGAGCCGCGCGACTGTTGGGCAAAAAGACGCGAGGCGAAAGCCGTACGCGGATGCCAAAAAACGACGCCGAAAATTAAGAATTTCGAGCTGTTAATGGCTAAAAAATGGGCCAAGATCTAGAACAGCAATGGATCTGCTGTCTAGGGCTGCCGATCTATGAATTAAACTAACAAATACTATCAAAAAGTAAGATTTAAAGCAAAAGTGAGATCTAAAGATTCAAAAAACAGCGGAGTCGCCAAAAACTGTTGGCTTGGTTTTGCAACCAAGCTTAGTGCTATGGGCACCTGCTAACTAGTAGCAGCAGTTTCAATAGAAATAAATAACAATAAACTAAATCTAAACTAAACTAAACTAGCATGTGCATTTTGAATTAAAGAACAAGAACAAGAAAGATAAAAAATAATTTTTGTATTGACAATGGGGCAAGCAAATGCTTGCAAGAACAATACCTCCAAGTGATGAAGGTTGTTTGAATGGCTCCAATGGTGAGTAGCTCCAATCTCCAATGGGTCCTTTCTCCAAGGTTGCTACAATGGCCAAAACTCAAGGGAGATTTTGGCAGCATGAGGATAGAAATATGAATGGATGTGAAATGAGGAGCCCCTACCACCTTTTTATAGGTTTTGGTGGTGGGGAATACCATTTGTGGTTTTGTGGAAACCAAATGGTATTGACCAACATGGTTTAGGTACTTTTCTCTCCTTTTTCCTTTTTTGAATAAAATTAATATTTTTATTCCCTGTTTAATATTTTGGGAATTTTGGACCATTTTTGAGGGTTTTTTTATGCTTTTTAGGAAAAATAATCTTTTTGAGTGGGAAAAAGGGGTGTACCAAGGTCTTTTGGTGACCTTTTGTTGGCTTCAGAGGCTCAAATGGTGGAAAAGTGGACAAATGGGTCATGTGAATAAGGGAATGAGCTAGTGAGAACTTTTTGGGTGTTAATAGATTGCCCCCTGATTTGTGAGGGCAGGAGCTCATCGTATAGCTAATAGACATCATAGTTCTTTTGTCTTTTTTCTGGGGTTGTAGGGAGGAGAAGAGACCGATTGGAGACTGGATCCGCGTCCCATGGAAGCTGCAAAAAATAAACAAATATTACATTGCCTCAATATGAATGAGGGATAATCTCTGATAATGGACGAGGCGGGCATACCCATCCTCGTATCAAGACATATACATAACAATTAGTCCCAAGAAGGGGGATCTAATACATAAAAAATTTACTGGTACATCATAATGGTCCAGAGGGTACATTATTTTGGGATGTACTCTTGATCATGACATGACTGATCTCAATAACTGATACACTGGATAACTGATGAATTGCTGGAATTGAAGGTGTCCAACATCTGTAGGGACGTAATGACTGTGAGACATCTCTGGGAAGTATATGTAACTGTATACTCGAGGGAGTATAAAACCGGTGTACATCTGAATACTGTCGCCATGCGCAACCCGGATATCTATAGAAAAATTGTAACCTGGTTGTATCCATAGGTAGACTCTCAAATGTGGAGGAGTCGGGAGGTATCCGGGGTCTTCGACTAATAACTGAGCGGACCAATACCCTGTGCGATTCTCAACGATGCGATCAAGGTGTTGAAGTCAAGCATGTGAGAAACAACCATTGGGAGAAGCGCTGAGGACTCTTCTCGGAATGATTCGTAGGCACTCATCATAAATGGTGATGAGTCCAAGACACAGGGACCTCTAGGTCTATCCTCTGGAATAAATTTGGTTGTCGTCGACAGAGGGAGACCGGCAACTAACAAGGCAATGATGTTTCCTTGATAGGAGCGCGAGGTGTAGAACTGAAGTGTGGTAGTACTGATGGTAGGACTGACATACTTGTGGGGATGGGAAGTAACTGGGGTCCTGTAGTGGGTAGACTCAAACTTCCTTTGTTCAAAGCATGATGACATGGTTGACCTGGCAGCATAGGGAACTGACTTGTAGGTGTTTGTATCATTGCTGTTAGGGACTGAAGGGTATGTATTGACTCTGGGGGGGGTCAAGCTGATGGGTGCTGTCGAGGGATTCTCAGGGTGACATACTGCAGAATACTCTGAACAAAGGCGTCCAAAATGGGGAAGCTGCCATATGAGTAGACGTGATCTGTTGTGGCACCGAGAAGCACCATTGGGTCCTTCTTCGTAGTTTTAATGAGCTCCAAGAAGGTATAAAAGTGTGCTCTGAAATGGTACTGTCCTGTGGATTTTGTGAGCCCAGGACTGTTCGTGCTCATTGGTGCTTTCATTTTTAAGGAGTCTGAAAATGATAAGAAGACTCTGCAGTGGTTGTGAGTACTGTCCTATTGGTTTTACGAGCCCAGGATGGTGATTGCTCGTGGTCGCTTTCATGTTTTAGAGATTCTGAAAGCGGTAAGTGGACTCCATTGGTGTTCTTTTTCGTAAGTTAGTCTCCAAGGCCCGAAAAAGCATAAAATGATGCAAATGGAGAACTCTTCTAGCCGATGTGACTAGAGTATTCCTTTTTCGTAATTAGTCTACAAGGTCTGGAAAAGGGGTAAACTTATACCAGGTAGACGCCCTTTCAGATACATTTAGCGAGCATGAAAGGAAGCAAGGTTGCTCGGCAATCTTTTCATTGTTTTAGGAGTCAGAAAAGAACTTAACAGAAACTCCCTAAGTGCCTTTTTCGTAAAAGGGATTGCTCGTCCTGAAATAGGGGTAAAATTATACTGAACAAAAAGAGATTGATGAGAGTGAGAAAAGGTCTCAAGCATCATCATGGGTGTGGAAAACTGAATCCGGTGACATAAAGATTGTCAAAAAGGGGCAACGGCCAATGTGGCACGCAAACCGAGGTGATGGGTGGCATTTTTAAGAAATGCCTAAAAAATCAGGAGGTGAGAGCGAGAAATGATCTCAAGCATCATCACGAGCGCCGAAAACTGAATCCGATGATATAAGGCTTGTAAAAAATGGACGACGACCGATGTGGCGCGCAAACCGAGGCAACAAGGGGGCATGGTAAAAATGCCCTAAAAATCTGGGCATGAGAGCGAGAAATGATCTCAAGCATCATCACGAGCGCGGAAAATTGAATCCGGCGATATAAGACTCGTAAAAAACGGAGGTCATAAGGACTTCGGAATGGTCAAAGCAAATAGCTAGGTTAAAAAATTGCTACAGATAAAGGTGAGCCCACCAAGCCAATGATGCAGTGGTGGGGAGAAATGATGACCCACGGGGGGAAATACTATGTGTATAAAATCAACTGAAATATACAAGTGACACGTGAACTCAAAAATGGTTGAGATCACGAATATGAAAAAGTGAGCAGGGTTAATGACCTGCCCCCATGCTATGTGCATGGGGTTTGTGATTGTGGATCACATATGTGTTGGTTTGAACGATGGGCTCATTGAGGTGTTGAGATAGAGATGATGGGGAAGGTTCAAAATGATTGATCATGCCCCCTATCCTGGGGTCGAGGTAATCTATTATGCCCCCTAACTCAGAGGTGTCAATGTGGTGTAGATGTTGTCTCAGAGAGAGATCAATAGGGCATTGAGTAACTGCTGGCGGGGTGTTATAGCATGAGGCTTTGGGCTGTGGTGGCATACTGAAGTGATGATACGATGATGGGGGATTACCTTTGTGGGGTGGATGCCCCCAGTATCTCCGACGAGAATCACGATGATGATGAGTAAGCAAGGTTTTGGGCCTGCCCCCATGCTGTGGACATGTGGTTTCCTCGTCGATTTGAAAGGGTTGAACATGTGTGTCAAAGGGATAACCAGAAGGGGCTGACCAGACATAGGGGTATCCAGTGGAAACCGTGTAAATGGTGCTAATTTCTTCCAAGGAGGAAGATGGTGGGGGATGAATTTCCTCAATTGTGGGGGGCACCGTCTCAAGGTCCAAATTATTCATCTCGTAGAGAGCTGCTCTGTAATCTGGGATATCAGGACAGTGATGTGAGTAATGGCTGTAAATACCACATATCGCACAAGGGTGGTTGGTACGCAGTGATTTATCATGAGGCTTGGTTTTTGGGTCGATTTTGACAACCGGGATGTTGGGGTCGTCGTCAAGCATTTGCATGTGTTCCTGTAATGCGGGTAATTGTGGACATTGATGAGTTGGATGGCCTAACTCATCACACAACGAGCATTTAGGAGGAGCACGAAACACGGGGGGAGGTTTAACTGCTTTGGGAGGAGGTACCGCAGTGTATGGTTGTGGGCCTCTTCCCCAAGTGGACTTGATAAGAGGAGGGGGATTCATAGAAGATGAAGGGGTAGTGACACCGGGAGGTGGTTGATTCTGGATGTTTGCTACATCAGGGGGTGGACGGTTAGAAGTATCAATGGGTTGCACCGGTTGCAGGATGACATTTGGTGTCAGCGGTGGAACGGGAGGCGAAATATACCACACGGGTAATCCCAATGTTAACCCGGGTAGACTAAGGGTAGCCATAACCAGGGCGCTTACTACACCCGAAGGAGGAAATAGAAAGGGGATTGTGTGGATGGGTGTAACCCCAATGTGACTAGGGACCAATGGTGGTTTGGGTAACAAGGAGGGTTGATTACCGGGTGTTTGTGAAAGGGTGCAGAGGTTAGCGACGTGGGTCTCTAGTGACGGTGGTGGAATGGCCTAGAATGTAGAGGTCATCGGCGCCTCGGAGTAAAGTCCGAGTCCTACTGAGGAAATAAATGAGGTAGTTGCACCACAAACAGGTTGTTCAACCATGGGGAGAACATTTTCAGGTGTGGCGGGGGCCTTGGGATCGTAGTAGGTGAGTTGGTCGACCTTGACCACGCGTCCCTCATGGGGGAACTGCATGGTACGAAAAATGGATGAGGCAACCGCCCGCATGGCATACATGTAGTTGTGACCAAGTAAGAGGTTATAGTCGAGTTGGGAATTGATGACCTCAATGTCAATAAGCACGGTTTTACTCGCCAGCTGGACAGGGACATTGGATAAAAGACCTTGGGGTTGTGCCGAACGGCCGTCATAGGCTCGCAACGCAGTGGTGGACTGTTGGAGAGTAGGGGATCCAAACTTCGGCCAAACGAATGTGTACATGACGCATGTAGAGGCCCCTTCATCGATAATGCACCAATGGATAACAAGATTCCGAATAGAAACAGAAACTTGGAATGCTAAAGAGGAAGGCAGGCGTGGTTCAGACTGGTCTGAATCGAATGCAATCAGCTGTGAATCATTGGGGTCAATGGCGCCAATGGCAGAGAGTAAAGTCTTGCGCTTTGAAGGACAGTTTTTCAAAACTTCTAAAGCCGACATGGCTGCAGGAGACTGGGCTAAGTCGTCGACAATGTTGTAATTCGACGCAGCGCGAGCATTGGGATTACTGTTGATGCGACGAAGTGGGAAGTGAGGTGCTTTAGAAGCGCCATCAAGTGGAGCCGGAGGTATACGTAACGTTTGATCTGTGGGATTAACGTTAGTGTTCTTGTCGGCGGGAGGGGCTTCAGAAGTGGAGCCATATTGGTTCCGGCGGGTTTGGAGGTTGGCATCGGCAGTTGACATCATCAACAAATGGTGAGTACCTGAATCGAACATGGGTTGATCAGGGGCTGCATAAGTGATATGTTGTGTTGGCACGTTGCCCTGAGGGGGAGCTAATGGATGAGTGTTCACTACACCCTGGTTTGGAAAGGGGTTTTGCAGCACCAAGGGTTGATGTTGAGGTGGTGGAGGATTGGGTGGCGGTTGAGG
Organism: Larix kaempferi; assembly: GCA_027924585.1. NCBI lineage: Eukaryota > Viridiplantae > Streptophyta > Pinopsida > Pinales > Pinaceae > Larix > Larix kaempferi. Next base: position 6,776,251 of record BSBM01000173.1, on the reverse strand, counting down.
AGCCGCTTTCCCTTGACGATGGGCATCGTCGGTCCAGAGTTGCCGAGCTCGCTCCAAATGTGGGCAAGAATGCGTGTAAGGACCATAGACCCCGCAGATAGAATAGGGGTGGTTTGTTCTGAGGTTATTATTTCTAAGGTGCTTAGGATTCCGATCCGGATTGCGGTTGGGAGGAGCAGCATGGTTATTCTGCGGAGGATTGGGAGGTGGAGGACCTTGCTGATGTTGTTGGTTATTACCGCGGTTACGACTTCTACCATGGTTCTATTGCGCACCTTGGTTGCGCTGGTTGTTTTGGTTCTGGGGTTGGTTGTGCTGTGTGTACACTTGTCCTTGAGCAGTGGGAGGATTTTGGTTAGCCGCAGGTGCGGGAGCAGGTTGTGGTGGATAATACACCGGTGGGGTTGGAGGTGGTCCAGTGACCTGCTGGGGTTGTTGGTAACCCTAAGCTATTGGAGGTGTTGGGTTAGCTGCCACAGCTTGATGTGGATGGTACACTGGTTGAGGTGCAGCTGGGGTGGCGTATGCAGGTGTTGCATGACCAAAGCACTGAGGTGGACATGAAGGTCCATGGGTATGGTGGTGTTGTGCCATGGGAGCGTATGAACTGGTTGCTCCAAACTGAGATGTAGCCCGCGAAAGGTCGGGACCATGACTAGGATGTGCAATGGAAAAGGGTTGGGGATGCGAGGCCATACGACCAATGATGCCATCAGCGGCATGGGATGCCCCCGGCGCATCATGTTGGGATGACTCGCCCCGAGGGGCGTCTGGTATAATGGTATACAGGTAACCCGATTGGGCGTAAATGAGATCAAACTATTGGGCTTTGAGGATGGCCTCTTCTTCAGACTGGGGTCTTTCGGATGCCACATCCTTCGCAATGAGAGAGAGGAGGGATTTTAGAAACCAATCTAGGAAGATACGGTCATCTAACTTGATTTTGCAGAGGCTTCGACGTCGACGCCACTCATGAATGTGGTCAGTGATGTGGGTGGCCGTGTTCTGTCTGCAAGACAGTAGGATCTCGACGCCCGCATCATAGCGGACAGGTAACTGAAAGAACTGCAGGAAGGTCGAGGCAAGGGAGGTAAAGGTGGCATGCGTCCCATGGGGCTGCTCGATATACCACTTGGCTGCAGAGCCAGTGAAGGTGCGCTGTAATAGACGGAGGCGGACAGAGTCGTCTACTATAGAGTTGGAGGAACACCATAGATGGAAGGACATGATATGGTTCTGGGGATCCTCACCTGCCTTGCCCTCAAACTTAGGGATGTCGGAGGGGAGTTTGGTGGACATGTGAGGCCACGCAGGATCGTGTCTGATAGGGTCATTGGTGAGCCTGGCTAAGTCTGGCAAGTTCAGACTCGCCATGTACGGTAAGCTAGCAGATGTAGTGACTGGGACTGGGACATGCCTAGTCATGGTGGTATGATGTAGGGGTCCAGTAGCGCCTAAAGGTATGCTAGGTATTGCAGGTATGTGTCCTCCAATAGGTGTGGTCTGGTATGGGCCAGCGCTTCCAAGTGCAACATCGGTTACACTTGGGTTAGGAATAGTAGTGGTGATTCCCGGAATCTGGGTTGTGGAACTGAGAGGGGGTGTGACCCCTATATTCGGCATACCCATAACAGGTGGTGGCCTTGTGTTGGGAATTCCTATAATAAGAGGTGGCCCTGTGTTGGGCATTCCTAAATGTGGAGTATCCACCATATTAGGCATACCTAGGGGGCTGGGTGTTGCCATGGATGGCACCGCAGTAGAAGGGTCTGTAGACGTCTCTCCTATGGTGCTGGTAAAGAGTGGGTCAAAAGGTGTTCCAACCATAAGGTTGGTTGGAAATAACGCGGTGGGGTTTTCGGATTCTGCCTCTAAATCAAATGTGAAGTGAGGCGTGTCAGAATCGGATGACTGTCTAGTTGACCGACGATGTGTCGATTCAAGGGATAAGGCTCGGCGTCGGTGACGTGGCGAGCCAAGTAGACTGAACTCTGGGAGTTCGCCCTGTAGATGACAAGAGCGTCTAAAATTCTCAATGGTGAGAAAATAAGTTTTTGTGGAAAAAAATGGTAATGTATAAAAAACTCAAAACCCTAATGCAACCAAGGGTGCAAGAAGGGGAGTGAAAATGAAGGCTCTCAGGCCAAAAAATCAACCTCAAAAAAGGCACTTATTCTAGCAGCTATGCTACAATAAGTGGAGGGATGCAAAAAATGGTCAGAGTACCAACATGCAAACAGCTTCTAGAAAAAATAGGTGTAACTAGACCAAAGGTGGGTTGAATCATGCAAACACCTAACTAAAAGTATTGTGAATCAACAAACTATATTCTCTGCATGGTGATGAAATCCAAGTCAGAAAATATTGAGTGTTAAGTCCACGGCTAGATATCCCCCTACCGGGAGGGACACCGGGTAATAAATCCTAAAGAATGGCTACTAGGATACTCCGTTCATGACACGTCGAGAAAAGGTAAATCTGCCGTTTGGTCCTTGATCGCAATTCCCCTATACAGGGATATCCCGAGAACTGCGAATGGTAGCCCTTCGGTTACTGAATGGATTTCGGTATTTCACTCAGGCTTTCGGAACCATCCTCGCGACTTCAACCCTCCTAGGGGAGAGGCCTTCCCATAAACCGGTTGTGACTGTGCCAATAAATACTAAGAGATTTTATCTCCCTAAAGGACAACAACTATGTCTCAGATGTAATAACTGAGGGGTGTTATTGGAACACCTATCCCCTCAATACTACCTAGCTACAAAGTTCTTTTAGTGTTCCCCAAGTGGGGTTTAAAAGTGGGTTGAAATTAGGGTAAGTTTTAAGGCTCAGTCTAAAATTAGTGTTTGATTGGGTGCACGTGTGGTATTTTAAACTGAAATTGAAAAAAGTAAATGCTAAGTATTCAAAAAACAAAGGATTTTTTGAAATCAAAAGCAAATTTTATGACTTTTTCAATAAATGGAAATTAAATGCTTGTCAATGACTATTCGAAAAACAAAGGACCTTTCAAACAGGAAAGCAAATAATATAACTTCTTTTCGAAATAAATGGATTTCGTTTTCAATAATTGCTATGGGCAAAATATTAAAGAAGCAAACAGCAAAAATTTTAATCTAGATAAAATGCAATCAAATCCTTCTTTCAATTTCTGAAAATATTTAAAAAGATTTTTCTTTTTTTCACATGGGCATTCTAAATAGTCAAAATTTTTCTATGCCTGTAAAATATGCAGAATTTCTAATACTGGAAAATGTGCTATGTGGGCAGAAAGTACAATAAGAAATTAATTTTTTAAACGATTCGGCCGAATGAAAAAATTAGCATCGCGGGTTCTGACAGAAAAGCCGCGATGGACCGCACGGGTTTCTGTCGCACAGTCGCGATGGGCAGCCCAGGTTTTGACCGCGAAGCCGCGATGTGCAGCGCGGGATTTCGTCACACAGTCGTGATGTGCAGCGCAGAAAAGGTCCGCGAAGCCGCGATGTTTAGCGCGCTAAATGGCTGCGAAGCCGCGGTGAACCGCGCGGAAAAAAGCCGCGCAGTCGCGATGAGCCGCGGGACTGTTGGGCAAAAAGCCGCGAGGCGAAAACCATACACGAATGCCGAAAAACGACACCAAAAATTGAGAATTTCGGGCTGTTAATGGCTAAAAAATGGGCCAAGATCTAGAACAGCAATGGATCTGCTGTCTAGGGTGGCAGATCTATGAATTAAACTAACAAATACTATCAAAAAGTAAGATTTAAAGCAAAAGTGAGATCTAAAGATTCAAAAAACAGCGGAGTCGCCAAAAACTGTTGGCTTGGTTTTGCAACCAAGCTTAGTGCTATGGGCACCTGCTAACTAGTAGCAGCAGTTTCAATAGAAATAAATAACAATAAACTAAATCTAAACTAAACTAAACTAGCATGTGCATTTTGAATTAAAGAACAAGAACAAGAAAGATAAAAAATAATTTTTGTATTGACAATGGGGCAAGCAAATGCTTGCAAGAACAATACCTCCAATTGATGAAGGTAGTTTGAATGGCTCCATCCATCCAGTTGGATCAATACTGCATGATAGATCCATCCAGTTGGATCAATACCATTGAAGCAAGGAAATTCAAGCTTCAGACCACGCAAATTGCTGGAAGAAGAGAACCCATTGGCTGCAGAAGATTCTTGTTGTCGGTTATTGTTCATGGCTGAATGCTGAAGATGGAGGCTGAGAAATTTTCATCCAGAACTTGGAGTTTGGTTTGGATGGTTGCAAGTGCTTCCTCCATGGTTTTTGCTCCTGCGCGGGTGACAACCATAACCAGGAGTTTTTTGTTTTGTTTTTGGAATGGATAGAAAAACACAAACAAAAGCTTATTTAGTAAAGGGAAAGTTGGATTTGGGAAAAACTTAGAGGGGTAATTGGGGTTTGACTACGTTTGGGACACTTTCTAATGGATAGGGAAGCAAAAAATGGGGATTTCAGAAGCGGGGTGAAAGAATGAGAAAATTTGTCAAAGAGGGACAAAGAAGCAGAAATAGGGAATGAACGCGGTGGCAAAATTTGGAGGCGAGTGGGTGAAAATTGAAGAAGTTATGGCAAACCCTAAAAATAGACAAATGTGGGATTTCTGGCTTTGGGAAGTGGAATTTGGGATAGGGTCCTCAGGAATGAAATATGCAGAATGAGATTGCAGGGGTGTCATTGAAGTTTCAGGGAAAACAGAGTTAAAACAAGTTTTTTTTTTCTTCCCAGAATGGATCTGAAATGACTTTTGGAATGGATCAGAAACGGCGGGATCTAGAACGACTCAAAATGGATCTGAAACGAATTTTAGAATGGATCTGAACCAACTTTCAGAATGGATTTGCAACAGCGCGGAAGTGATCGACAACAGATGGATCTGCAATGGCGCGGATGTGATCGACAATAGTTCAACTGAAAATAAATATGGACCCCAGGTATGTTCGGCTTCCTATCGGTTCAGGGGATTCACTCGGCCACCAATGCTGTCTGACGGCTTGTGTCTTGCGGCAGTACCACTCACTCCACGGCTCAGGTAAAACTGATAACCGCTTTGCCACAAATGACAGCTCTTGGTTTACCTCACGGGTGGGAACTAGTCAATCAGGTAGGGGTCAGTGCGCTTTTTGTTGGCAGGTCCTCTCAATGGGCCAACTACTTTGGGGTTCCTGTGGTACTCCTCACAATGATTTTTAGGGTTTATGTCCAAGTACTTCCCACAGTTAAGTGGATAGGGATTATTCCCAGATCCGGAGCTGCAAAAGATGCAAAATTTTTTTTTTGGCAGAGATTTCACCCAACGAGCCCAAGAAAGTGCTCTGATACCAGATGTGAAGAACCTGCAACAATTAATTAATGGAAATACACGAGATAGAAGAAATAATAGAACCCAGAATCACTTTTATTGATCGCAGACCACTTCGAGGGGTAAACCTCCTTTGAGCAAGCTCAATACAAATAACTTCACGGTACCTTCATTGGTCCCAACACAAACTTATATACTAAGTCTGGGCGCCAATACCATGGGTCAATATCATGTGTCAATACAAACCATGGGCCAATACAAACTATGGATCAACAATTACTACGGGACGACTTACAAAGCATATGCGTCCAACAACAATAAGACAAACTATGGATCAACAAATACTACCGGATGACTTACAAAGCATATGTGTCCAACAACAATATACTAACAAAGTAAATAGAAGGGTTGACATGGGTTCCTAACAACATTGTTGCAATTTCCAACTCTTTTCCCCTAAGGCAAGGACTCCTCTCGCCCCACTCCATCTGGTTATTACAGTCAGCTGCTTATGCAAATGGGCCATCAACTTTATGGAGTGTAATCCGACCTCGAACAATGTCCATAAGTACACCATTGTGGCCATTGACTACTTCACCAAGTGGGCCTAGGCCATGCAAACATTTAACTTCCAAGCTGAGACCGTGGCACGTTTCTTTTTCAACGATGTCATTACGTGTTTCGGGGTCCCAAAATAGCTTGTATCTAACCATGAAAAACATTTCAAAGATGCCATCTGGAAGGAATTGTCCACACACTTGAAGTTCGAACATCAATACACATCCTCCTATTACCCTCATGGGAACGACCAAGTCGAGGTTGACAATAAGATTATGAAAAAGATCCTTCAACGCACGGTGGGAAAGCATAAGTCCAATTGACACCACATGTTCTTTCTAGCAATTTGGGCCTACTGCACCTCTACCAAGACCACGACGGGTTTCACCCCGTTTCATTTAGTCCATGGTGTTGAGTCTATTCTCCCCATTGAGTGTCAGATTCCCACCTTACATATCGTTGTCGAACTTCTCCTAGATACCTCACCCCTTGAGAATCTCTTACTCTTGTTGGAAAAGGCAGATGAAGATCGTCGGGTAGCCTTACAGATGATCGAGGCTGTCAAACATTTTTCCAAATCCCATTATGGTATTTGCATTCATCCCCATACCTTCAAAGAGGACAACCTTGTGCTCATTTATGACTAAGCCCGTGACAAACATGGAAAAGGGAAGTTCGAATACTTGTGGCAAGGCCCCTACATTGTTAAAACTTGTCTCGGCAAGGGGGAATATGTCCTCATCGATTCCGACGGATGCCTCTTGACCAATCCTCGTAATGGGTTGTACCTCAAGACGTTCTACCCCTAACCTTACCGAACACATTAGTGTGAGTTGTACAATTTTCTTTCTTTTTTATTTTCCACTTCTTACCTTTTGAGCCTTACGGTTTGCTTCCCTGATTGATACTAGATGGATCCCATTCCTCTGGTGTATGTCTATTTTGTTGACGGTGCAAGTCGATGGTCTCCTAACCATTCCTCGACGGCTTAGGTGTTATACTCCCCTTCACACGAGTTGATCCACCTCGACGGAGTGTGTATTGGCGCTGCCAACAATAACCAGGTTGAGTACCATGCCGTGACCGATCTCTTGACTGTTGACCTCCAAATGGGCATAAGTCACCTTCGTGTGTTTTTAGACTCCCAACTCCTTATCGCCCAAATCAACAAATGTTACTAGGTACACTATCCTTTCCTTTTTAGAAAGTTCATGCGCACTGAACAATTGATCAGACACTTTGCATTCATTACATTCACACATGTCCCACGAAGTCAAAATAGTGTTGCAGACCAAATGGCTAATGAAATTCTAGAATGGCACATAAATCACAGCGTATAGGAAGTAAATCATCAACATGCATCATCATATCATTTTGCATTCACATGTACATACGCATCATATAGATATCAACATCACACCAATGACTGATCATCATAACACATAAAAAAAGGGTGCATCCATGTGCATATAGAGGTATATATATCAAAATGTCATAGTGTTTACATCATCATCTAGGCATAACTGCATCAAGGAGCCCCAACAACTTCCTCGTCATAAAAATACAATACGAGTACCAAAAATTCCCCATGCTCATCGTATTGGAGGGCAGTTCCATCAACTACCTACTAGTCATTCGAGTCCTCTGCCTCGTCATCCTCCTCCTCCTCCTCCTCCTCCTCCTCTGACTCAATATCCTCATCGATCCCCGCTCGAAGCGACTCCAAAGTCACCGAGGCACTCCGTTGACGGCGATGTCCACTACCGAGAGGGTTAATACCCTCTACTCTACCCCTCCGCCTTTGGTATCCCACTGGGGGAATCGGTCCCACATATGCACACACATGAGAAAGTCATTAGTATCATCATCATATGAAAACTTCTATTTGCCATCTATTCTATGAAGTACAAAAACATGGCACTGTAAAACCAAATGCATACATACCATCTGGTCCCTAAGCTTGACCGAGAGGCCGCGACAGCTCTGCATCCCCTCTATAATCCATCCCTACATAGGGATAGTACTCAATCACCACCGAAAACTGCTGGAACTGTGTAAAGAGCTCTCGTGTGAAGAACCGACCCACCAGTCCTCCACCCCCACGAGTCATCATCTCCCCCCACCCCTGCATGCTCGGCTCAGTGGGACCACCGTCATGTACTGCCACATGCGATTGCAAATTTAGTACTTGCTCGAAGAAGAACGAACAAATGAATGAGGGGAAACACAAATGCCCTCCCCCACAACTCACCTTGTTCAACTCCCACCCAATCGCCATCAGATACATCTGTCCCCACCCAAAGTATCTCCCCGCCAGTGACTGCTCCATTAGCATCATCTGACCTCCTAATAACTTGAGGGACGATTTGGACCCTAGTACCCCTACTATCACAGCCGCTACAACCCGCATCTCCAGGATTTCTATGTTGCAAATCAGTATAGCATTGTCATGCACATAGGAAGATGCGTAGCAGTGATGCTCTAATAGGTCCTCCATTGAAACATCACTCGAATTCCTTGGTTGAGTTTCAGCAATAGAACCCAACCACAGGAGCCCAGCCAAGAAATACACATTTGTAAGGGTAACCTCTATTTGCTCCCCTTGTATAAAAAACAACTCCGCATCGACATCCCAAAACACAATCAGTTTGTTCAGTGGTAGCTTCGCCGAATGCATAAGGGGAACTTTGGAAAATTTCAGCAACCCACATCGGGCCAACGTATCCTATACATCCTGATCATCATTGATGTCATCCAGTAGTAACCCAAGACATCTTGCAAACCCACAACAAAACCCTCAGTCAGTATCGCGTGAAGTAAAAAATCCCCTCTAGGTCCAAAGCGCATATGTCGAGCAAAAAATCACACCCCAAGCGTGCCTTTTTGCTCGATAAGCGCATCCTAGAGTGTGATTTTCTCCTCGAAAAGCATGCTCTAGGAGCGTGCCTGCCTGGACCACAGGCGTGCTCAGAGCACACTTTTCCCCTTGAAAAGCACGCTCCAGAAGGGCGCCTGTTCGGACCACAGGCACGCTTGAAGCACATTTTTCCCTTCGAAAAGCGCGCTCTGGCACAACCGTGCCCTAGCCCAACTTACTTGGGTCCCATAGAGGCTCAAAACCAAAAAATCAACCATGAAAATTGACAAGAATTTCCTCAAGGCTTACCTGGAAGTTGCAGAAGTCTATTTCGTCGATTAGATCGAGATAAATCAGTAGTTGTTTTTCTGGGCCCCTCCACACTCCTCCAACTCTCAATAGTGAAAATGACATGTGGAAGGTGGGATCCCCCTAATTTATGGCCCATTTTGGCCTCTTTTTCTCCCTATGAGCCTTCTAGAGTCATCCGACCTCTGATTTTTTGCGTCGTTTGCGCCGCTGGATTCAGAATTCCATGCCCATGATGATGCTTGAGGTTATTTCTCGCTCTCACCCCCCCTTTTTCAGCTGTCTTTCAGTAGTCCCTCTGCCTCGATTTACGTTCCATCGGTACGACAATGTCTCTCGGAATTTTTTGCCTGTTTTATTTATCGCATCCTATTCATGAGCCATCCACTCCCTCCATTCTACAGTCATTGCATTGTTTTTTTGCCATTCATTTACCCGCGAGGAGGCCCCATCAGTGTTCCACCTTCCTCCTTTTGGTCCACTCATACCTATCCCCTGCTTTGAACACTTCCTCCTTGCTTGGATTTCACATCTATCCGGTATAATTTTATCCCTTTTTCGGGCCGCATAGATTATTTACGAAAAAGGCACTTAGGGAGTTTTCGTTAAGCTCTTTTCTGACTCCTTAAAGAATGAAAAGATCACCTAGCAATCTTGCTTCCTTTCATGCTTGTTAAAGTATCTAAAAGGGTGTATATCCTGTATATGTTTAACCCTTTTCCTAACCGGTTGGACTAATTACAAAAAATGAATACTCTAGTCCCTTCGGCTAGAAGAGTTCTCCATTGCATATTTTTATGCTTTTTTCGGGCTTTGGGGACTAATATACAAAAAAGAACACCCTTGGAGTCTTCTTATTGCTTTCAAACTCTCCAAAATTGAAAGCACCCACGAGCATCCACTGTCTTGGGATTGTAAAAATCCACATGACAATATCATCTCGAGCACACTTCTATTCCTTCTTCGAGATCCTTAAACCATGAAAAAGGCCCAAATGGTGCTTCTCGGTGCCCCCTGCAGATCACATATGGTCCCCCATTATGGCAGCATTCCCCAGTATGGTCACCTTTGTTCAAAGTATTATGCGATGTGTCACCCTTAGAGTCCCCCAATATCACCTATTAGTTCCCCCCTCTGAGTGTCTCCCATTCCAGTCATAGTCCCTGATCCCTTAAGCTATGCCCCCCTTCCTCCATGGATAGTTTCATATGCTTCCAGGTCATCCATGACGTCATACTCTGAGCAAAGGAAGTTTGAGTCCCATCACTCCTCGACCCTCGTATCCCCCAACAATGTCTCAATATCATCTCCAGTTCCATCACATCTTGAGCGTATACCTCGCGCTCCTATCAAGGAAACCTCATTGCCTTGGTAGTTACAGGTCTCCCTTTGTTGACGCCAACACATATATTCTAGAGGATTGACGTACAAGTCCCTGTACCTTGGCCTCATCTCCATCAATGGTGAGTTCCTACGGACCGTTTGAGAGGAGTCTTTAGTTCCTCTTAAAATGGTTGTTTCTCACATTCTCGACTCCAGCTCCATCATCGCACCATTGAGATTCGTACAGGGTAATGGTCCCTTCAATTATTGGTCAAAGACCCCGAATTTCCCCTGACTCTAGCACATTGGTGAGTCTCTTTGGAAGCTTCCAGTTGTATGTTCCCATGGACATCTGGGTTGTGTTGGCGACATTGTTTGGAATCCCTTCAGTTATATGCTTCCTAGAGTATCTCGTTCAGATGCAGTTCAGTGTACCTCTGAGATTCTGACTTCCAGTCGTTGAGTCCATCTAGTTGTTGGACCCGTTCAGATCCAGTAGAGCATCAATTATTGTGATACCACATTCAAGATTAATGCCATTGTTTCCATGTATCAGTTCTCCAAATCAGTTATGGTTGGACCATGAGTACATTCCAGATATCGGTCCCCACTAGACCATTATGGTGTACACAACAATTATATATGTATTGTTCAGGTCCCCTTTTAGCCTCACCATTATTATTTGTATATCTTGAGACATTGATACGAGCATGGGTATGCCCGCCTCGTCCATATATTTGAGATCATATGTCCCTTATCCATTATTGAGGAGTTGTATTTGCAGTTATAGCCCTTGCAGTTTGTATGAAGCACCTATTTCGCTCTTTGACCAATCTCTGTTCTCTGCCACCATAATGCTCACTACCTTGGAAAAAGTTAGTACCTATGATGTCTATCGGCCATACAATAAGCTCCTGCCCTCGCACATCAGGGGGCAATCTGTTAACACAAAAAATTTGACCACCTAGCTCATCCCCCTAGTCACATAGTCCATTTATCCCCTTTTCCTACATATTTGGCCTCCAAAAACCCAAAGTCCCTAAGTTGGTAAGCAAATGGGTAAAAAATCATTATTTCCCTACAAAATTAATTAAATTCCTCCAAAAAAGATCAAAATCCCCAAAAAATAAAATAAAAGAAAAAGAAAAAGGGAAAAATATTCAAAATAAAAGAAAAAGGAGGGAAACCATCAAATACCACAGGACAATATACCACCATCCAAAATTGCTATAAAAAGGTGGTGGAGGCCCCCCATTTATCATACATTCACTCTTCCCTACCGACACTTTGTCGAAATTCCTACTGAAACCCTAGCGTCCCTTTGAGCTTGTGTTTCCCAATTCTAGTTGAGTTTTGGCTACCCATGAGCATTCGGTGGAGAGCAAGAGACATTGGAGACCCGGAGCACCATCACTTCTACGGCTGCAAGGGCCCACATATTCTCACCATATTGAGGTAACCCATGTTGTAAATATCTGTTTACTATAATACAAAAGCATTTTTTTATTCACGGGAGTTGAATATTTTAGTTTAGATTTCATTTTATTGCAGTAACTTTTAGCATTTTAACTTTCTATTGTTTTTATTTGCATGCACATCACATCACATTCACAAACTATTACTAAGAAGCTCACGACCCTTAGTAAGTGTACTTTTGCACTAGCTAGTGTGAATAACCTAACTACAATGGGGGAAATGTATTTTGCATTGGTAGAGAATCTGTCACCTAACCAAAACAAATAGGCAATTTAATACAATATATCGGTATTCAATTGGCCATCAAAAGTCATGACATGGGGATGCTCTTCCACATGCGATTTTCGGGACATCAATCCAATTGTCTCGAAACCCATTGTTAAATCGCTCTTTATGTTGGCTATAATGTGGACAATGTTCGGCATGTGCATATCCTCCATGAGTTCGCCACCTTGACATGTGTAGAGCCTCGATGATTTTACGACATTGTTGTATTTATATTGGGGCTAATACCTAATTTATTCTCATTGTGTTGTAATTTACTTGTCCTAAGGTAGACCAACATTTGAGCCATTGGGAGATTGCCATTGTGTGGAGGGCATGCCAAATTTTTTTATCCCATCATCATTTTAATGTCACCATGATAATTTACTGCTTCAATCTATGGAAATGATGTTACCATATATGTTTGAAAGGGATTCAAAGATCAATTTTCTACATGTAATATGTTTTATAAGTTAGGTAGGTTTTTACGGTCTAGAGCCAGTCGGTAATGAACCTCGCGGACAACCAAGCTAACCTTTGTTCCAACGCCCGCTACCGAGACGATTTCTTTATGCCCATCAAATAACCCCAAGATGCTAATCCACGAGAAACAATACGAGGAATGTGAAATAACTTTATTTCTTTCTTTGTCGAACAAGACCTACCAACATGACATTCATCTTCATTTTTAACGTGTGCGAGTTTCATTCCAAGGCAATAATTGAATAGTTGATAACGAATCCACACCTATGTTTTAGAGATTAATGAAAATAGGAAAGCCAATGAAAATGTCCATCATAATTATCTTTTGGGAGTTGGAAGTAGAGAATGGGTTGAGCTCATGTGGATGAGGGAAGGCACTATAGATGGATCCCTCGACAATGTTGTTAGTTTTACATTCAAGTTCTACAATAAATGCCATATAGATCAAATGAGACATGCAACTTTTCAAGCATTCAATTGTAAACTTATCTAACATAGGGTCATTGTTTTATGCAACCCATGTTATATCATTGAAAAAGAATCTACAAGCTTTATCTTCAAACCCATTATACAATGTTTCTTAAATTGCATCTTATAATTGCTTAATAGCAATATAATGTAGATTGAGCAAAGGTTCCAAGTCACTTATAACAAACCCTAAGTGGGAGGGGGAAAAAAAGGAGTAGGATGAGAGGATGATTTTAGCCTTTCCCTACCCCTTGAGAACATGAATAAGAGCAAATAATATAGAGCAAGATTACTTGAATAAATCAATTTGATTTCGAATGATGCAAAAATAGTTGCAATGGCTTTTATCATACTGATTAATTGCTCTCATAACATTTATTGTAGAGCCCAAATTCATTCATTCATTCCCAATGTATCCCACAATTTATGTTGGGGATTGGATTGTTGTGGAGAAAGTATGCCTTTTTTTTATAGGTAAGCACTCATGTTTGATAGGCAATCGAAATCGACTTGCAACAATAACATAATTTTTGTGGTAAATTTTGTAAATATAAACTTTGTTAAAATTTAAAAATGTCTCAACGTTTTGAGTAGACAAATTAATAAATAATTATAAAAACCAATTAAATAATTAATAAAATAAATAATTAAAGATAAGAATAATATTAGAAGAAGATAGATTAGGCATTAGGAAAATAAATCAATATACAATAAAATTATAAATAAATAAAGTAATGGAAGATTAAAAGGCCACAATCTAACATTAAATCAAATAATGGGAATGTAAATGCGTGTGTGTGTGTATATATATATATATATATATATTATTTAAGAATACAACGGATGAGAAAATCTGGATAAGATTAGAAATAACAATTGAAAAGTGAAATAATTATTAGAAATAAAATAAAATTAATGAATGAATAATATTAAAGGCAATATAAGAAGTTAAAAAATTATTGAAGGTTATTTTTAGAGTGAAAGAGATAAAAATGATGACAAGATAGATTTTTTTAAAGAGAAATAATGAGGGATTAATGAAGATGAGAAATAGATGTTATGTTCATGAAGAGGTAGGAGAGGGTTCATTAATGAAGACGATGGATGATGGGTTTCTGAGAGTGGTTGAATTTTTAATATTTTTCTCAATTTCTAGGGCTTCTCGAATGATTTGAGAGGAGTAGTGGGGTGTAGGGGTAAGGATTTTGGTGTCATTGAAGAAAATGAGGTGTTTGGTGTCATGGGAATGCTTTACAATTTGAGTTAGTAAGATGATTATGATGGGCATCAATGATATGTTCTCTGAGGTGAGTTTTGATCAATTTGTCAATTTGGCCTATATAGGATTTGCAACAAGAACATGGAATCTGATAAACATCTTGAGATAAAAGATGGTCAAATTTGTCTTTGATGCTTCTAGAAAACTACTCAAGAGTTTTGTGAGGTTCAAAATAAGTGATGATATTCTTTTTTGATAAGATGAAATATGATTAGTGATTCCATGAATGCAACGGAGCGAAATTTGGCCTCGGGGAGAAAAAAATGAGGAGGGGTTCTTGGTTTTTGGATGGAGAACTTGATGAAAAACTCTGTTCATATGGGAGATAGAATAGCCATTGGCTTAGAGGACAATAGGGAGGATGGATCTTTCTTTGTGAAGGTGATGGGGGTCAAAAATTTGGATGGCTTTGGATATACGAATTTTAAGAACAACATATTTTTTAGCATGATTGTGGTGGGATTAGACGTGACAATATCTATTGGTATGAGCCATTTTTCAATAAACTTGCTGGAAGCGGAACCATCAAGTTGTTGAAGGACTAGAACATCTAGGAATGAAAGCGAGTTATCACGTTGGGTTTCCATGGTAAAATTGATTTGGGGAGATAAGCAATTAATACGGTTAAAGAATGATGCAAGGGATGAATAGTGGCCATGGGGTCAAATGACGAAGGGGTCATCCATGAAACCAAACCAACTTTTGGGTTTCAGATGGAAGCTATTGAGGGTCAATGTTTCAAAGTGTTCCATGAAGTCGCTTACCACTATGAGAGATAGGGATGATCCCATTGTCGTGCTTTTAGTTTGTTCATAGAATTTATATTATAATTTATTATAAAATAATAAATTCAAATAATTCATGTGATTAATGCCAAGGCAATGCAGATTGTTTGTGATCACTACCAATGACATTGATTAATATTATCCATTAATAAACATAACAATCAACAATTAACAAAATCACTTTGTGTTTGTCAATATTTTTGTTTAATTTATCAAAAAATGATAAAAAAATCACATTTTATATTGAAATAAGAATACAAAACGCATTCTTCAGGTGCCATGGCACAATTTACTTAGAGTTTATAGGTACCAAAAAAGTATGCAAATGACCATAAAGGCCCAGTCTAGAGTATTATGGCCACTATGTCCCTAAATGAGCATAAAAAACTTATTTTCACAAATCTTGAGGGCTGACATATATAATAATAGAAAGGAAAAAAGCTCTTAAAAAGTAATGTAAGAACAACTAAATGGTCTACAACTATTCATCTAAAATATGAAAGGAACTTTAATAACAATTACCATAAGTTCATCATGGTAATGTAAGAGACCCCATCCAAGTGTTCTTCTAGCGATCAAAATCCCAAGTCCTCTTGGATCCCTTGCTTTAACAGTAGATGAACTTGAATGTTCGTCTCCTTGTAGATATGAGTGAAGGAAGTCCACATAAACTCTCTAGATATCTCCTTAAGCTCGATGGATAAAATTTAAGGGGACACATATAATTTTTTTTAAAAGAATTCATCAATTTGATACCATCAACGAATATCCAAAAACTTGTAGTCTTTCAATATATACCTCTATCCTAGGAAACCATCAAGAGTGATTGAAGGGCCATATACTTTGCAAGGTTATTTGTGAATGTGAATGCATGCCTTGAGTTTGATGAAATGACCAAGAATAAGATAACTCCCAGGCCATAGCGGTTCTTGACCCCCTGGCATGCTCCATCAAAAAAACCCCAAGGAGAGGTCTTGTTGACATAAATTCCACTAAATTGATTAGGGATTCTCTGGGATATGTATCCCTTAATGATCTAGGAAATACTTAAAATTTGAATTAAAACTTGCAAGGTAGGGAATTGCCTATTTTCAAAGAGCATGGAGTTTCTAGTTGTCCAAATTCCCCAAAGTACTAAAAAAGAATAGAATGCTTGTTCTCAAGATACGGTCTTTTAAACCATGTTAATAGGTAAATTTCCAAACCATAGATCTAGTAGTCCTAAGTGATGACATATGTCCCTTTAGACTTGTACTATAAAAGGATATAATGTATGGAAAATTGCACGATATTCTTTTTGTTGCATATGCGGAGCATACATATACCAGGCCCCTAGGTCTGGCTTTTTTTAAATGAATCCCAAGTTAATACTTAATTGTTTAAGGCTAACCACAAAAGAATAATTGTTTCTTTGGATCCATGACTTTTTAGATCTTGGACCACCACTACTTTTTCTCTCTCTGCCCTTTTAATCTCAATTCAATTATCCCAACCGAGTTATTTAATGACCACTAGTTTTATTTTTAGCCTAGCCTAAGCTATCAACTTCATTCCTGAGCCTAATATGACCTCTTTTCAAAGCCACTCTGAACCTCCTCCATCTTACAACAAAATCACCATCAATCCCCAAAAGGGTTGTAGACTTCCACCCGTGATGCCACATATTTTTTGGTACCTTCATCTGCAATTCGGTGTAAAAAGAAGTATCCAATAACGATAAATGTAAAATGAGATCTACTAGTAATATTATGTCCAATTCACAAACCCAATATAGCATCAACCCCTAATCTAATAAGTCTCCCATTTCCTACCTTTCAAGCAAGATGACTACCAATAATTGGAAAGGTTAGAACTGAGGCTTTCCATTGATTAGAGGTATTCCTAATTGACTTCCAGTCACTTCTATTCCAATCTATCATGGAGCCAAGAGCAATATAATTTTGTACAATTATTCTCCTCCACGGGCTTGTAGTATTGATAAGGTTCCACAAGCTTCTCGTTGCCAATGCTATACCAAAGAGCTAGTTATGTTTTATCCCCCAACCACCATCCTCTTTTTGTTGTGCTAATATCCTCCACTTTGCAAGATGTAGACCTCCTTGATAAGCTTGACCTTTCCAAAGGAATTTGAAACAAGTCCTTCAAATCTTCATCATAACTCTCTTTAGAATGTGTGCTAGAAGATTCTAATAAACAAGAATGGCTTCCAATATTGATTTTACTAAGGTCAATCTACCACCTGGAGAGAGCTACCTATTACACTAAAAATTAATCATCTTTTCAATCTTACCTAACAACTAATGCCAATATTTCCCATAGGGGTAGAGCAATTGCTAATGAGTATTGAGTTGAGAAGTTGTAAATGCAAGGTCACAAGTTCAAATTCTTGTGGGTACTTACTTACCAAAAAAAAAACACTAATGCTAATCTTGCTTAACATAACCATTAGGTTTCATGATGAATCGTATTTATTTTAGTCCTCTGTCCAAATCCAAACGAGAGAAGGTGAAAAGTTGCAATAGTTTTTGTCATGTCTCCTCCTCAACAACTCTAAAGATAATTGAAGACTCGTGCACATTTATTTCCATCCCAATGGTTTTATTGTATAGTTGCAATATTTCCTTTAAATTTAGCCCTTCATTCTCAAATCCATTAGCAAATAGCAGGACATCATCAACAAATAGTAAATGAGTCAGATACTCCTTGCCCCCATTTCTTAAGAGGCATTGACTTATGTTTGACAATGGGTGTGACCACTAGTTGAACCCACTTATACCTCCAAATTTGAGGTGTTTAGGGTTTTCATCAAATCATTCCCCTTTGCATCATTGTGGCATAACAATGTTTGAATACTTGGGAGGACCTGTTATCGCAAGAGCCATATTCAAAATATTCACAAACCTTTTGTGGGGATGTCTGAGTAATCCACTAGTTAGATGTATTCAGAAAAATGGTCTAGAGTTTCCACCCTAGAGTCACCATCCAAACCCCTTAATCAAATTTGGAAATTACCTCATAAACCATTTTTTTCAAGCAAGAAAATTCGTACTTTTACTATCCATAGAATCAAAAAGTACATACCAATATGTTGAACACCCCATTTATACAAAATTACATCCCAAAAATATCCACAGTCTCCCACAAGAAGAGTCTATTTGTCTACTACATAATGACAGTTCCATCACAAAACATAACCACTATTCAATCGCACAAATTCCCCAAAAGGATAATAGACAAAGACAATTTTAACAACAAATTAATCACAACCACCATAGTCTCACGGTAACTAATAAATAAAATCTTCATGAATCAGAGATTCTTCCACAAATTCCTCCCAGTGAAATATGCCTTTAGTCTCATCAAGAGCCTCCTTTGAAAGTGAATCTGTAATGGTGTTTTGTTCTCTGTAGATGTTTTTAATGTTCATATCGTAGAATGAAGCTACGAGCAATTATGTTCTCCTACGCCACTGATAAAGGGAGATGACCTGAAGAGAGCATAGATTATTCGCCCAATTCACAATTACCAAAGATTCACCATAAATTTTCAAAGTATCAATATCGAGAGAGGAAGCAAAGCTATCAAGGCACCAGAGAGCTATTAGTTCCACTTTGGTGTTTGAACCCATCCCACAATTCATCTTCATCCTAAAATGATGCTCCTTATTAATTTTCAGAAAAATGCCAACACCACATTTGCCATCTTGGGCATCCCCATAAAAAAATCATGTAGCAACAACAGAAGTAGGGAGTGTAATTACCTTTCTCATTTTCTTCATTTTCACCTTCGATGAAATATAATCTTTATACATGCTAATAATTCTTAGGCAACTTGCATATATGTTCACCGGTTTATCTTCAAAAATTGCATAATTCCTAGTCTACCATATATCCCAGTAGATGAAGGCTGGCATAAGCTTATGTCCATATTATTTTTATACCACTGTGGGAATTTTTATTCAATAGAGTCATGTCCCCAAGCTTCTGAGATATTAAGGGACTCACATATAGTTTCCCAAAGCTACAAACTATAAGAACAATTAACAAATATATGAAAAATAGTTTCACTTTCAGTCCTGCAGAGAAAAAAAAATCGGTCCCAACCACCTCCTATGTCCCATCTCAATAAGCAGTTCTCAAATGATAACCATAATAAACATTTCAGTTTCATTGGTAAAACCCACTTCTAGAGTTTTCCAAACCACCATTAGGAACATCATATGAGGAATTGCTCACAATTTCAGAATATTCAGACTTTGCATATACCTATCCCATAGACTGATTCACAGCCCATACCAGTTCATCCTTATATGAATTTAATATAATACCTGCCATATTCATATTTCAAATATATAGAGACCATTCTTCAACCCAAATGCTACCCAGTCCAATATCCTCTGCAATCATCCAATCGGAATTAGAATGTGGAAGCCATATGGGTCTTTGTATATGAGCAAATGTAATAAAACCCAATTCTGCAAGATAGTCAAGGAGGAAGGGAGACAAGTTGTAATTATCCTTAATCCCAATAACATGGTTAATCCCCACTAATATATTAGAACCCAAACCAACCTTCTAAGCCGACACACTACTAATCCAAGGGAAAGCCTTGATAAATCCACACTAGAAATATGAAACGTTCCCGACACTTTTATTGGGATTCCTAATCCATGCTAAGGTGTTCCCTTTAAGATACTTTCCGTGTAGGACTTCACACCACAAACCATTTCCAAAAATACCACGCCGCAAAATTTTCATGCTCACGGCAATAATATCCCATCCATCCATGTTTTTTGGTTTGGATAGTCTTTCCCAACTAGCGAGATGAATCATGCCACCAACACCATTACCAAGCCATGATAAGTTAAAAACCATTCTTGTAATCATTTTGATTATAGTCTGTGGTACCTATGCCAATGAAAACCAACACATCAGAATACCAAATAAAACAACTTTAAGTAGAGTCAGCCTTCCACCCAAAGATAACATCCTGCAAGTCCAATTACTAATCTTCTTTTCAAATTTTTTAACCAGCCAGAGCCAATCCTTAATCCTGTACCAATTGGGTTTTAGAAAATAACCCAAGTTTTTGAAGCCTTCAGCCAAATTTGTCACCCGATAAGGAAGAAAATATGCAATTTGTCTTAGAGCATCCTCATCAACCTTATATTTGATAAAGGCCGACTTGGAGGTACTAACCTCCATACCAGATGTTGCACAAAATATATGTATAAATGTGTAATAATAAATAACAAATAATAAATGTGTAATAAAAACATATGGAGAAATTTTAATTCCCTTCAATTTACCCTCAGATCTTGCAGCATTTATCAATCTATTGAGCCTTCAATTACCAATAGAAACAAGAGAGGAGAAATGAAATCCTCCATTCTAGACTGTTCCTCCATCTGCAAGATTTCTTCCCCCATAATATCAAAGAAAGAGTTCCACTAGCCAACCATCTGGCCCTGAATTCTTATCTTTTGAAAATTGTTTTAGAACCCCTTTAGTTTTCGCTAAAGTTACAGGATCCCTAATGGTAGAACCTTCTTCACTGGAAAAACAAGCAGGGAGATAACTGATCACCTTCATTTGAGCAACAATATTACTGGAACCAAAATCTTTGAAATGATTACAAAAGTGTGATTTAGCAGCAGCATCCAAATCTTTTGAGAATGAATAAGGTTACCTCCTGAATCCTTCAGATCCCAAATGGATGTAATATTTCTCCTATAAGAAGAATAATTGTGGAAAAATCAAGTGTTATTATCTCATAGATCTACCCAAATTGTAACATCCCTACCATGTAACTTACTCAATTTTGCCAAATTCGAACCTTGGACTAGTGAACCCAAACTACTCCAAAAGCACCCAAATGATTTCGAATTCTGTATGGAGGGGCTTCAGAGGTCTTAAGACACCCTAATGCAACTATTAGACACTGATACATTCATTATATACATTCAAGGCTTGCATTTCTCAAGGGGGAAAGAAGGGGAAAAGCACTAGTGAATTCGATGGTTAAAAACCCCACTAGTCTATGATCATTTTGGCTTCCCAAACACTGTACGAACTTCCCTATTTTCTGAAAAAATACTTGCCTTTGATAAAGGACCTCAGGGAAAACCAAAATGCAACATTAATCTGATTCTAAGATCTGCTATCACTCCCATAAAATGGAATGTTGTGAGACATAGAAATTGTGTGGAAATTGTCAACAATAGACATTAAATTTGTTGCACAATATTTAATCAAAATCCCAAGGGTTCTGCACATAGTGTTTTGTTCATCAACATTACATCATAAGCATCTCGAAACATCAGCCAAAACTAAGAGAAATTCTAATGTAAAACATATACAAACTACTCCAAAAACTCCATGTGAAGATAGAGGGGAAACTAGCTCAAATCAATAGTTTACTTGGAATTTTTACATGAAAGGCATGGAATTTTGAGCTATGGCTCCAATGTCCAGCTCATTACAGTGATATACATCATATAACATAACCATGGAGTCAATAAATCATCCTCCACAAAGTCTACACAACTATGAGTGCACCATCAACAGTAGAACATGGACATTGAGAGAAGATTGAGAGAAGAGATAGCGGAGAAAGAAATAGTAGACGAACTCGAACTGAAGGGGTCTCAAACTTGCATCAAAACACCTTCATCAAGATATGATAAAAGGTCTGAATGACCTCTCCTCCAACCAAATTAGATAGAGATATTTCACCATCGAAATTGGTTCAATAGCAGGGAGGATGAACATCCACCGTGCACGGACAAGCTAAGCTCTCCAAGAGTGCAAATGAGAAATTACCAAAAGTTGCTCCCCTTCCTCATCCTCCTCTTTTATTAACCTCAAGTGGACTCAAGAGCTCGAATTCCCTCCAAGAGACTTCACTCAACTCAAATTAGTGATAGATTCTCTCATGAGACACTTGTCCACTTCTTCGTTGCATTCCTCTTTCCCTAATTCGAATTGGGAATCTTGGCTGACCATAACTCCCTCTATGCACCCTCTTGGTGGCTATTTTTATCCCTGATATGTCATGTGTCATAGGTTTACAAGCATGTATGAATTTTTTATATTTCTCATAGATTCCTTCATCATTGTTGTCATAGATGCCATGGAATCTAGCTACAAGTGTCACAATGCCTCTTCCTCTTCCTTGGGAGTTACTCCTCCACTCCAGTTCGACCTTCCAAGATTCTTGCCATGAATATTGCCTCTTCATCTCCCCCAAGTACGTTACCCTCCACCTTGGACTCGAATTGGTGAGAGAATGATGCCAAGTGTAGTGGGGAATCTTGCCACATGTGAGCCTCACACCCTCTTATGCGCCCTCATGATCAAATGCCATCTCATTTTTCTTTTATTATTATTTATTTTTCCCAATTAATGTGAATTTGTAAGTCTAAGGTCTATTTGGGGTCTTGTAGCTCCCTTATTCCAAGTTTTAATGCTTCCACCCCAACCTAGGGAACTAGTAGGTTAGTGGAAATTTTCCTCCATGAAAATTTATTTGGATGGGGACATTACACAAATAGCTATACTCTTAACCTCCATGACATTTCCTCCTGTTGAAGCAGTAAGGCCTTCTTTTCCTCAAGATCCAATGGTGGAGATGGACATCACCAAGGGTTTACTGGTGGAAGTGAGAATATTATGGGGTGATAAGGTTATTTGGTAGAGGCTATGTTATCTCCATATTATGTTTCAATGCCATTATTTCCGGGAGACTGGCCATCTTAAAGAAAAATATCTCTATGTGCTCTTAGGGGTGGTTGAGGTATCAACCGGTGAAGACTAGGATAGTGATGATGATTCTTTATTGTCGCGGTCCTCACCTGCACTAGAGGAGGGTTCTGCAAAATTAATAGGCATGTCTCTTTCTGACTCACCTAATCAGTATGAAGGTGTTTCAAAAGCATAACTAAATTTTTATCTCTTTGTGGAAAAGGAATTAGAAAATCGAAAACCTTGTAATGATGGTTTAGGGTTTGTCGAACTTGAAACTCAGTTGGTCTCTAAGGAAATTATGGCTAAAAATAATTCAATTATATATGAAGTCAGAGATGGGATTAATGGTCTAGTGGGGGAATCCTCTCCTCGCTATGTAGGTTTGGGCTCAGTTAATGGTCTGGAACCCTTATTGACAATGGATTTACCATTACCAAGTGTCTCCAAAGGTCCCCCAAATTTGTTGGATAAAAATTATGTTATTATTATGGATGCCACTGTGGGGGATACTACTTTGTGTCCTACAACAACCTATGGCCAATGTCCGCAAGGATCCAACATTGACTCAAATCCCCCTTCCTTACTATCTTCTCAGGGTTCGGTTGAATTGCCTCTGGTTTCTTCAAACCCACTTGTTTATAGTACTGTGGAGCTACAGAATTATGTTTCCTCTTCTATGTTTATTGTAGTTAAGACCCCTATTTAGGTATTTTCTAACCAACTTTCCTCGAGCCCTAATGTTACTCCTGTGACTTCTATTCGACACCAGAATGTTACCATCCGTAACAAGAAGAAAAAGGGAAAAAATAATGTGTTGGGTTCTTCATTGGGGTCCTCTGTGGTGAACAATGATTCAAGTGTTCCCTATATCCCCCTATCCAAGAGACTCTCGGAGGCTATTGATGAAAAGTCTTCTATTATGAACCTATAGAATTCCTGAGCCCTTAGAGCAGGTCATCCCAGTCTAGGGGGTGATTAATATCTATTCTCTCCTTCAATATTAGAGGGGTTGGGGGAGCTGCGAAGGTCAGGGCTCTCTCCAGACTTTTTAAAAATACTAACCCATGCATTATTTTGGTACAAGAAATAATGTGCGGTGAGACTCAGGCAGTTGAAGTATTTTCAAAATTTTTACCACGTGGATATGTACTATGGACTCCAGTGGTTTATCGAGTGGCATTTTGTCGTGTATGAATCCTCATATTTGTGAGTTTAAACCATTCAAAACCCGTGGGGGCATTCTGCTTGAAGGTAGGTTTAGAGAGAACAACCAACAATTAGCTATCTTAAATTGTTATGGCCCTTATAGAGATAGGGAACTATTTTGGGATTCTTCGGACCATTGTGGCTTGCTAAGGATTCCTAATCTGATCCTTGTAGGAGATCTTAATTTTACTCTGTTAGCTACCGAGATATAGGGTCAGTCTACTCGTTTGGATACTCTTGTAGACTACTTTACCAATCTTTTTCAAAATTCCAATTTGATTGATGCTCTTCCGATGAAATTGGAGCCTACTTGGAGTAATGGTAGAAGTGGTCACTCTGGTATAAGTAAGAGACTTGACAGATTCTTAATATGAGGATCTATCCTTCTCTTTTCAGAGATTTAGAACTTGATCGTCTAGAACAACTATTTTAGATCATTTCACTATCATTCTTCTAATTGATGGGGTAAAATCATCACATAACTACCCCTTTAAATTCAACAATATGTGGCTTAAGGATACGGATTTATGTTCGATGGTTAGAAATAGTTGGAATTCCTTCTTGATCCAAAAGGAGGCTAGTCCTATGGATAGTTTGCTATTAAAGCTTAAATGCCTCAAGAAGGAGTTTGTTGTGTGGGGGAAAGATCGGAAGAGGAAAGCTTGTGAAGACCTTCTCAACATTGAAAAATTGATGGATGAGATTCTAAAGTCAAATCCATCTGGTATATTTATCGAGGAGGAGAAAGTGGAATTACAGACACTACTCGCTTCTCAACTCCAAACAACATTTTTTTATCTAGCTGAATGAAGCGTCCCAAGAAATTGGCTAACCCTTTCAAAATATTCTTCGTCTAGAGTTCAATAGGAAACCCGGGAAGCAGAAGCCGCAAATGTCTTGTCGTCATTTTTCTTTCTCAGAATCGAAAGATGTATGCCACTCTTCAGGAATTTGGAGCCCTACTTAATCAACCATATTTAGCCCAAAACCTTAGGAACATCCTCCGCTTTTGGAAAAACAAAACATAGCCAACCATTGGTCAACATGTTGATTCTAGGAGCATAACCAAACTCTGGTAGCCAGTTTGAATTAACCCATTCAATTAGCTCCAGGCGATTTGCTTTTGAGTACTCAATACGATCGACCACAAGACGACTTGAAAACACCTCTACATGTTCCATGTTCATGTCCCCACCCAAAACAAATTAAACACCTCTACATGTTCCATGTTCATGTCCCCACCCAAAACAAATTGTTCCAGGCTTGCTTTTACCTTGTAATTTTTTATTTTCCTCCTAAGTCATGCCCTAGTGCTAGACAATTTCGACCGTTGAAACCTTGGACCATTCGACAACAATTGTTTCGCACCCACTATAGAGTCATGACCATTGTCATGGGACGATCCCTGCCCTAAATTTTTCTTCGTCTGATAAATAGAAGCCTCACACTGCTTGGGGTAAGGGCCTCGGCCTGACGCAACACCATCAAAGACAAAACCACACGATTAGGGCAAAGAGAAACCCCCGAACTCGGATGATTAGACAACCATCGGTTGGAGCGGTCACGCTTTGGGGAAAGCAATACCGACAAGTCTTCATTTGAAATCACATTAGTGGATCCCCCAACACACGCCATGTGTAGTTTGGACATTATCACAGAAGAACCACACACAACCCAAAAAGTAAAGGAAATTCGGTCGAAAGGGAAGTGTAGGGAATAAAAAAAAGTAGAAGCCCAAAACAACCAAGATGATCATGGAATGAAGCTAGAAAACTTTAAAAACTGCAACGAAAAAACACTAATATTAACATTCCCACTTTTTTTCTTGTATCACATCAGATAATTTTATTATTATTATTTTTTAAATTCATAAAATAATTTTTATTTTAATTATATAGATATATATATATCTTAAAAGTTAAGTTATCTTGGATTTCCATTCAAAAATTTAGTTTTAGTTTTTTAATGTTTTTCATAGTTTTTAAAGTTTTTTTTTATATTTTGAATAATTAATAATTAAAGTTTTTTAATAATTAATTAATAATTGCTTACTAGTAATTTTAGTTTTAAAAATAAGTTTTTAGTTTTTTTAATATTTTTAATAATTAATAATTGTATGGTAGTTTTTTTATTATTAATTATTTTAAATTTTAAAATTAGTTTCTTATTTTTTATAATGCGTTTTTGTAATTATATATTTTTTTAGATATTAATAAAAAGGATTAGTTTTAGTTTTTAAGTTTTAAAAATGACTAATTAATTAGTTTTTATTTTTAAGTTTTAAAAATTAGTTTTATTTTTTATAATTAATTAGTTTTTATTTTTAAGTTTTAAAAATTAGTTTTTATTTTTTATAATTAATTAGTTTTTATTTTTAAGTTTTAAAAATTAGTTTTTATTTTTTATAATTAATTAGTTTTTATTTTTAAGTTTTAAAAATTAGTTTTTATTTTTTATAATTAATTAGTTTTTATTTTTAAGTTTTAAAAATTAGTTTTTATTTTTTAAAATTATTAGGTGTGACTACATTGATTTTGTTTAGGCATTAATAAATTGTATAATCAAAATTTGGAGTCCAATTTTTCTAGAATTTTATGATTAGTTTAGTTCTCTCATTGAAACTTAACTCTTATAATTAAAATTTGGATTTCAAAATTCTAAGAATTTCATGATAGGAGATGTATTTAAGTTTTTTTTGTTTTTTTTTTTTTTTAGAGAAAAATTTCTATACTATATATTAAAAGTATAAATATTAATATCAAATTACAAAGCCCAAGCCGGACCAAAAACGATCATGTGGATCAACCCACCAAGGCAACAAAACCACAAGGAAACCCTACCAAAAAAACTTGCAGGCCAAATGGATCATTCAAAACAAAGTTCGATGTCCCGGTTGAGGAACGTCCCCAAACAAGGCATAAACAACAAGGAAACAAAAAGAAGGAATATAACTGACAAAGGGAAAAATATGTACAGAAAATAGGCCTAAGAAAGGAACCCAACTAAAACTCATAACAAAACAAAAAGAGTATATACAAGAATAAGGCCGCAAAAATATAACTAAATGCATGAGAGGTATAAGTCCTCTCTGCAAACATGAAGCATATGCATTTAAGGTTTATAAAAGACAAAGTACAATGTATGTAAAAAATGAGAGGACATGTAATAATGATGAGGGACACTTATGTACTTATTATCAATAATACATTACACAAAAATGATAATATTCATTATCATTAATGAAACCTCTAGTACAAAACCACATTTCATATTAATTTTTATTTTTATTTTTAAATTTAAATTAATATTTTGTCACTTCATAGCTTTTAGCCAATCATAAAATAAAAATTACAAATTTTAAATTTAGTAATTTTGTCATCTCTTAGTGTAGTATCTAGGCAATCCTCGTGGATATTTCTCATTCTGCCTGGATCCCATGAGAGATCGGCCCTCACAGCCATTGTTGTTCCTTTGACTGACTTGCATAGGAAGGACAAGTTCATATGTCCACTTATTCCCACCACTTACCTCGAGAACCTTGAAGAGCTCCAGTTATCTAACCTCTTAGAATATCAATGTTGTGAAAAAAAATTGGAAGCATCAGGAAAAGCTTTGGTAAATGTAAAACTCATCATCATCTCCATTTTCTGTTCTGTCAAACTAATTTGTTCTGTCAAACTAATTTTATGTGAACCAAATCAAAACAAAGCAAATGAATCAATGAATATGTTTTAATCTTTCAAAAGAATAAAAGAATACATACAAAGGCACCTGTGCCTAAATCTACTTTACACCCCTCTTTTCTCTGTGTATTTACGAGTGCCTTCTCTATGTATTTACAAGGGCCATTTAAACAGAAGGATGACAAAGATGATCATGCTAATGCCTTGCAAGATTTGGTAGTGGGATCCCACATAGCCGGCAGCAGAAACTCCCGCCCATTAACTCCATGGGCATTGTAGCTTGCTCCCGTTGTTTTATCCACCAAAAGCTCCCTAGGGAAGCCCGAATATGACCCCTTTCCATATATTCCTGAACACGCAGACACAACCTCTAATAATGCGGCAACATCCCCTTGGAAGTAGCCGGTGTTAAATGGATTAGTGGTCGCTCCTGCCAGAACGGTGGCGATGTTGTTGGTCATCCCATCAATGCCCATGTCACCGTTTGGTGCCACTAGAGGACGAGTCTAAGGTCCTTAGATGGGCTGATGAAATGTCCAGGCGCACTGTCTAGGGCATTGACTTGCAAAGTTCCCAACCCACATGTATGGCAGAAGCTGTTGATGCTTCTCCATCTTTCGGCTTTTTGTTGATTGCTGATTCGATAATAGATTGAGATTGCCATGGAATCCGCAGGAACTCATGCAGAAACCCTCCATAGTAACATTCTCGGACGTAAGAAATAAATACACAACATTGGCATTTCCAGCATTGTTCTTTGGCAAGGACAAAGGCAGAGCACCCGAATTAATGACAACTTCAACCGAAGAAGCCATGTTAGTTCTCTTGAGTGACTAACCAAGTGAATAATCTTGGTCCACCTTCTGCTTTCCAAGCATTATGACACTTTTGTCGGGCGTCCTCATACTTCTCGGTGGTCTTCCACCAGGTGGATGCAGAGGGATGCTTTGCTTTGATCCCCTCTAACGTCTTTACCCCAAGAGATTGCAGAAAATCCCCCACAATGGAGCATTGTACGGGGTGAATTTCCCATACCAAATCAAATGGAAAAGGATTATCCCACTTGTAGAGAGAGCAAAGGACCATCATGGTAAGTCAAAACAACAGATCAACAAGTTTCCTAGACTGTCCAGCAGCAGCTGAGGATGAATATAAAATCGCTATACACACCGCCATACTCAACATCGCAGTCAGTCGAGGCCATGAAATATAAGCAACCATTTTAAGGCAAGCTAATCAAATACCTTGTAGCACTTACTATCTATCAGACAACGAACGGATTCTGTTGGTTTCTTTTTGGACAGACCCGGGTTTTAATGAAGCGCAGCAACAAAACCCCTTGGCGCACTGGCCCTCTCGGCAACGAGCTGCGCAGCAACTCGAGGTCTCACCCGAAGTGGCTATGGGGGGCTAAGGAATCAGATTTCCTTAACCTAGGCGACGCGGAGACTGCTCTCTCTCTTCCTTGATGATTCCTCAAAGCGGAATATCTTACTCTTCCGCAGACCTCTCAGCGCAACTGCGCTGAACTCTCTCTCTCGACAGCCTAGCTGTGCGGTATCTTCACTCCTGCGCACAAGGCGATTATCCTCTGCATCGCTACTCTATCGTTTCTTCTTGCACGCCCAGCGCAGTAACGCATTCCTCTATCGCTGCAGCGACAACGTTCTACAGATCCCTTCGACACTTGACGATTATAGTTACCAAGGAGGCTTTGAGAACTTACTTAACATACTCATAAAGAGAATGCAATATTCATGTATACACAGACAGTGAACTAAAACATGCAATCACTCAACACAGCATCATAACACGAGAATTATGAAGTTCACCTCCACGGGGAAACCACGTCCACGGGAGCCTCTTATATTAATCAAGAGTGGGTAGAATTACACAATATGCTGTGCACACAGCTGCAGCCTTAGATCTTTCCAGGAAACTCCACGCACACAGCTGGGAGCCCTTCTCTCGATCTAGTCTCTTCCTCTACAGAGATTACAATAGTTCAGACATCGACTCAGACTGTCTGCAACTCAGGGATTAGCTTCACGGCTATCCAGTCTAAATCTTGTCTCCTAACAACACAGTAGAAGACTTACTAACTAGCTAGCTTATCTCAAACAGCTAACCTGCGTCTCAACATCTAATGGCTAGCTAACTAACGTCTAACCTTTACAATTACACATATATATAGGTGGCCATGACGGTCGCACCTTTACAAAGCTGTGGGCCTTTCCCAGCAGTAATCCCCAAAAACCCTAACCACGGACATGGCTAGGTGTACTATAGGCACCGCTTGCAGTCACGTCGCCGCTTCCTGCAGGTTCCGTGACTTCCGGCGCCGATTGCGGGCATGGGCGCCGCTTCATCGTTCACTGTTCCTTGTCCTTCATCTTCAATGCTTTGGTCTGTTGCTCTTCCTTGATCAGAACAACCATAACTTCTGTACTTAGCCTTAAATGAGGGTAGCTGAGCCCTCTACTCCATCGCTTCATTTATTGTGGTAGCTGAGCTTTCTACTCGACCACATTCATTCTCCTTTGACGTGTGCGCGCGAGCTCCGCGAGTTCCGGTTCGTAATCTGCGCTAAGCTCATCCATCTGGCACTGTATTGCGCACCTTTTCCTTCTGCCCAAAAATTGGTGTTTATTTAAAACTAGCACTTTCCCTTCAACACTTGTGCTTTTTCCTCAAAATTCACAGCTTTACCGTAGCTGCGGCCTAGGCTCCAACAGATTCAAACTCTCTTATAACACTCACAAAAAGGCTCTGAAACTCCAATGGCAAGTTGTGAAAGAAATAGGTAATGAATGAGGAACTAAAAAGAGGGACGAGATATAAGTAGGGTAAGTTTGTTGAAGTGAGACGCAGTTACCCAAATGTGAAAGCGATTGATAGAGGGGCGCCCTGTTGGAATGCTTTATTATTTAGCGTGTTGTAGTCTGCTAACTGCAACTTCCAACTGCATTCCTCCCCAATGTCCCATTCCATTCACGCTCACGACATCGTCCACTACTAGTAACAATTATCTGGGCACCTCTCCTGATGCTTGGTAACACGTTTCGACTTTACTGTGAATTCAATATGAACGTAATGTATCCCCTTCCCTGGTACATTAAACTTAACCATGCCTGAGAAAGTAACAATAGATTATTAATATCAAATATCAATGAAATTGTACAGTAAATATCAAACATCTAGAAAGTAGCAGCGTCACTTCTTCTTTTTAGTCCAACAGAATACAAAATGCCCAAAAGAAGAATAATTACAGATATAGCAATACCATGAAGATGGTCTTCCAAACTTCCAGAGTCAAAACACTAGGATTCAGACTTCTTCTTTTCAGTCCAATAGAAAATAAAATGCCCAAAAGAATAATAACAATAGATATAACAATACCATGAAGATGGTACTTCAAGCTTCCACCAGATATGAACTTGTAGACCAGAAAGAGGCCCATGCGATCAATGAAGTAACCTAACAAAGGAACCACGTGACGATTCTTCAAGTTGCCTGCAATGTGAAGTTCTCTGCAGAATGCCTTATCTGATTCCTTGTCACCATAGTCCAGCCTTTTCACAACAATCAGTTTCCCAAACCTTAGCCTGCCTCTGTAAACGTAGCTGTGAGCTCCCCTCCCCACCACTTTATCTATATCCATTAAAAAAATCTCACAATCAAGATAACACCAAACAAGAAGAAAGTGAACAAAATTTATAGAGGAACTTGATTTGATTTGTATGTACATTGATATTAGATCAGAAAATATCTTGAGAGAAGTCAGATGTAGCCAAGTGAATCTCTTCATAATCAAATATAGTCAAGCCTCCAAAAGAATGCCTTGGTTGGCTGGCATTGTCATAAAAGGCAGGGGAATCAATAGACCATAACTGGACTTACTTCCTATTCAACAAAACATAACCCGACCTATTTATTAAACAATAAATCACTAGGAAAACTTAACTAAACGTCACACTACCTGCTCTTTATATGGCTGCTTTCCTCACACTACGTTCGTTGGGTGTTTCCCGTTGTCTGTTGTATCTCCTGATCTAAAACAAAGTTATCCCTCCTCAATAGAATCAATCTCTTGTGATCATAGAGGAAGCGCTTCGCAAGCAATTGATGAGCAGTACCCTGGGGAGCCGAGGTATTCCCATTCTGAATTCGATATCCATCATGAGTAACGTATCGACTTTATCATGCATGGAAGTCACATTGATGTTGAGGGATTCAAAAAAGGGTTCCGAGGAATGAAATCTTCATCCATCGGGTTCCCGGAGAACTCGCTCCGCGCCTAAACTCACTTCTTTTCAGAATTCAATAATTGAAACCATATTTAACCCATGCAAAGCGATCCTCCTTTAACAATTATAATTGCCTATACTGGCCCTGGAATTGCAATTATAATTAATCACAATACAAAATACAGATGTCCCGATAAAGATGCGTTTCAATAACCCTAGATGTCGATAAATTTGCAGAAGATAACACATCGAAAAAGCTTTCGAGGCAGATGAAAGCCAAAGTCATAACAAGATTGAGCCACATAGATTCGCGTTTCTTTTTTCGTTTGATTTTATAAAAATCCAATTTTATTCCATGGAAACATTGAGATAGCGTGTCAGGCTACGTAGGTGACGAGAGGGGTGATGATACAGATGTTGATAGTCATGCATAACACGAAATGCTTTTAATGGAGGGGGGTGTGTCATTTCTGTATGCCATGCCGCGACCTTGGACAATTATTTTTACGAGAAGTGGCAAAGAGATGGAGGCTTGGTTCGATAGTGTTTTTAACTGTTTGTTTGGAAAAATACATGGATCAGTTATATTGGTTTGTCAAGTTATGAATGAAGTTTTTTTTTCGGATTCAGTGTATGTTTAAGAAGGTTTTATTATAATATTTTGGTATTTTTTTTTCCTTAAGACTTTGATTGGGTTCAAAATTCAAATAAGATGGATCAATTGCATTTTGTGTGCTTGAATATCATTGGACTCTTGTTGTTTTTCTTGATAGCCATTACTTCATATTACAAGCACAATCATTCAGAGATTAAAAGTAACTTAATGCAATTCAAGCACAAGTAACCAAAATTTATGTTATTTAAATACAATCAAGCACAATCATTTAAACAATTGCCACTCATATTAAAAAATTCAAGTTGTCATCATATCAACAATGGATAAATATACAAGTTATCGAGCATTAAAGAATGTTGCCCGCAAATTTAGCCCTTAAATAGACAATTCTAAATATTTGTTGTGTGGATTTAGGAAGAATTTGAACTTGAAGATTAAAATTTGTGTTCTTATTTTTTATTTATCTTTTATCTTCTTTAATAGGGAGACATCGTCCCTTTTGTATTCCTTGGTTTTTCTTCCCGGATTTGAGTAATTTTGTCCCAATCCCACATGTCTTTTGAGAATAGATTAATTCCAAAGGGTATTTCCAACTATATTTTAGTCACACTTGGATGAATATTCTTCCATATTTTAACAAGACACTATGCAAAGTCCTACTAAATAAGAAGATATTCATCTTCTCTCTACCCACCCACCATTGTTCCTATCACTTTTGTGAAGAATTCCAAGCCCTACATTGTTGCTTCAATACTTCTTTGGATGGAATTTAGGGTAATAGTAGACTTATCAACAAAATTAGTATTGAGAAAAAGTAAATAACATTAGGAAGAATAGACACACTAATGTCTTATTGCTATCCTAATCAAGAATTGTTTCTTCCAGGATGATAAGCTTAAAGAGAATATCACCTGTTACAGGAACAAAAAGATACTTCAACACCGTTTTAGATGAATCCTAAGGATCAATAAACTTATTAACAAAATGAACAGTAAGAAACTGTTTATCATCATGAATAAAAAACATAAACCCAATCCAACATATAAACAAAAATTGCACAGGAAATATCCACTAAACAAGAAAATGTTAAAATGAAATATTATGACCACCAACTAACAAAACAAATATTGCTATGTATAGGGAAGTGAGTAATGTTATCCTACAATTTATGGGTCAAATTAGGATCAATAAATGGTGCACTTGGATTGGTCATACAAATTGTATACACACCTGGATCAACCCCTCTTAAGTTACAGACTTATGTTGTCGTGGCATCTGATAGTTACATTGGGCCTCCATGGAACCAATCTCAACCAAAACACATACCAATGCCACTCATAAATCAAAGTAATAAGAAACAAATCCCCTTCAAGATGGCTTGGGAATTGATTATCCATAAATCCCAAGAATTGACATTAACAAGGTCAATCATTGACATTGGTAACAAAGAACGTAAGGATTGACCTTCAGAGTGAATGCCACATGCTACATCATTATAATTCCAATCTGAATTACACCATCGTTCTCCTTCAAACGATATGCAAAGATGAAAGATACTTCATACGTCTCATTTTGAAAAAGGAAGAGGCATGCCTTCATTCTCTATCCTTTCCACACTGAAAATTGCAATCCTCAATCCTTGCACTCTTCCTACCAAATGAAAATACCAACTATATTTATTTTACTACGCCTTCATTTTGGTATGACAAATTAACGTACAATTCATTTTATCTGCCATCTATTACATGGGTTTCTATTTATTGCTTATTAATACTTGCAAGAGAGTTTTCCTTTCAATTTCATGGACTACTATCCCTACCATAAATTAATTAGACTTGCTTTCAAACACATAAATTTATATTGTCTAAGTACACGCAACTTTCTCTCATTTTACGACATATTGAATTTCTTCTCAGCTTTTCATTTCTCCATTTTGAGGTATGCTAGCTATTATTATATTTTAAATTTATAATATAATATCCATTTTCAATATATATATATATATCAAAGGTCAAATTATCATGGCTTTTCCATTGAAAACTAAATAAGTAAAAAAAAATAAAAATAAAAATACCACTGCGTAAATTTTGAATGCGATTCGCGAGTTAAAAGATTCGAGAGCATGGCAGGGAAAGACACAACGGTGTTACGGTGAGGTGATGATTTCGAATAAAAGTTCGAGGTGTTATCCTCGT
Organism: Larix kaempferi; assembly: GCA_027924585.1. Taxonomy (NCBI): domain Eukaryota; kingdom Viridiplantae; phylum Streptophyta; class Pinopsida; order Pinales; family Pinaceae; genus Larix; species Larix kaempferi. The sequence continues at coordinate 6,741,446 of BSBM01000173.1, read as the reverse complement.
ACTACCCATATTCCAATTTCTCTTACTGTTGGTGCGGGTTCTGTCATTTTAATTATTGCTGGTGCCAGTTCTGTCATTTTAAAATTTGAATAAAAAGTATAAAGTTTTATTCAACCTTGCTCTGCACGCAATGTTGAAGTTTTGAATGGTTGGTGTATCCGGAAAAGCATCAGACGACACACAGCTTTGGATTTTGTTACTTCCTTCCCGAAGAAATTCTTTCACGAGAATCGATTGCGACAGACATAATAATATGCATAGAACCATTTCACTGCAAGCCCAACAGCTACTGTTCAAGGACATTGGGCTTCTGTAAGCAGAGTCCTTCAAATCCACAGTACACAAAGGATTCGATTTGCTGTAATATTTTATCTGATCGGTTTTTGTTTGTCAAAGCCGGGCGATATGCGGGGATTGATGCTTCTGATGCTGCTCGGCTTTTATTTATTACTCTGGTAAGTTGAAGTTCCTGGTTTTCATTTGAGCTTATTCATAATTAGCCCCTGGGTGGTCACATGAGAGACTTGGGTGGGTGCAGTGGTGGTGTCAGAGCCGGGGAATTGCAGGCGAGCACGCCGCCGAGAGGATGGAATTCATACGATTCTTTCTCTTGGATTATCTCGGAGGATGAATTTATGGATAACGCACAGATCATGGCTGATGAATTGCTCCGCTTCGGATACCAGGTAACCACAAACCCTTCTCTTATGGCGGGCGGGCGGGCAGTCATTTGTTTGGTGTTGAAAAAGGTGGGTGGGAGCTAACATGGAAGAGGCTGCAGTATGCGGTCGTGGATTTCTTGTGGTACAGGAAACGGGAAAAGGGAGCGTCTGTCAGTTCTCCTGGGCATGATTTAATAGACGAATGGGGGCGCCCTGTTCCAGACCCTGCACGGTGGCCCTCCACTGCTGGGGGCCGAGGCTTCAAGCCCATTGCCGATTCTGTCCATCAGCTGGGGCTCAAGTTCGGTATCCACGTCATGCGCGGCATCAGCAGCCAGGCCGTCCGAGCCAACACCCCCATTTTGGGATCTCTGGTTAGTTTTTCTAGTTTTCCTCCCTTAATTTAATTTTATTAATTTATTAATATTGAAGCTTTCGCAGTTCAAAATATGAAATGTTGTTTTTGGGCTTATCTGCATAGATAAGTATAATTCATGACCAATATCGGCTATTCTGACTACCCATGTCATTTTTGGGCTTCACCCATATTGGCCATTCTGATTACTGCTCATGAGATATGACCGATATTGATCATTCTGACTTATATTTATTGTCTCAGTCATCTGATTAATGCTCATGGGATATGACCCATATTGGTCATCTGACTAATCTTTATGGGATATGGCTTGTGCATTGACTAATGATCATGGGGTATGGGTCGCTGTGCTCACCGCATCATTCAGACATCGTTAGGTTCAGTTGCCAGGTCTGATGGGTATCTATTACACCAAATTCGCCTTGCACTTCCACCCAGCCCGCCTTATCTCTTTTTAGGCAGACTACAGTGAGAATACCAACCTGGTGAATGGGTTAATAGTCCATCAACCTAACCAAGGCCCTTTTGGAAACTCTCTTTCAATTTAATTTACTTCTCGTGTTTGACTTCTTAAACATGAAATGGGAGAGTGAAGAAGGAATTGCAATGAAAGAAATAATTGTTGTGCAGGGACTGCCATACGAAGAGAATGGGCGGACGTTTAGAGCGAGAGACATAGCATTGACTAGGGACAAATGTGGGTGGATGCCTGCATGCTTCATGGGCATCAACACCAAGATGGGTGCAGGAAGAGCTTTTCTCCGCTCCCTCTATTCTCAGTATGCCGACTGGGATGTTGATTTTGGTACCTTATCTTCTTTTACTTTGTTTAACAAACATCTACTCTACTCTAACCTTCTTGTAATTTCAGTCTTCAGAGAGGTACTATATATGTGTATAGTCAATGGAAGGATGATAGTAGTGAATACAGTTTCTTGCTTTCTTTCTGCAGTAAAGCACGATTGCATTTTTGGAGATGATCTGAATGTGAATGAGATCACCACAGTTTCTGAGGTACTCCACTTTATTCTTGTTTCTTGTAAAAATGACCATCTAAAAATCAGTGTGTCATATCCCTTGTTGAGGATTTCGTTCCATATTAATTTCACTATCTATCCATGACTATCTCCATGAATGCAAGGGCTTTAAATTACAAGTCACTAGATTACATTATATTATTGAACTGCCAGAGCATTTTTTGCATAGGAAGAAACTAACATAATCTAAAGTATTGTTTATCTCTTTACAATTCCCATACTTCAAGTGTAATCTCAACAGTATAACATTTTTTTATAGGATGACACTATCAGTCTAAGCATTTTTTGCATAGGAAGAAACTAACATAATCTAAAGTATTGTTTATCTCTTTACAATTCCCATACTTAAAGTGTAATCTCAACAGTATAACATTTTTTTATAGGATGACACTATCAGTCTAAAGAATTTTATGTCATTTTTAACACTTCAAATGTATATCAGTAGGAAAAATACTAGTATAACTTTGGCATGCCTTACTCATTGAGAAACATTGTTGCATCTACTTTGCTTCGTATTAGAATTGCCAAAATTCATCTACTTTCAAAAGATTACCTTGATGATGCAAATTTGGAGATTGCATATCTCAAGTTCCAACACCGGTTATTTGTGTGAGCTCAGATATGATTCCTCAAACTTTGCAACACCATTGCGTGGAGACACACAAACACAAAGAGTTAATGGTCCACCCCTACTCCTACTTGGGCTATAGAATGCACCTTTCTTTTCTTTGTGCAGTGAAAAGATATATACTCCTTTAAATTTGAAACCATAATAAAAGCATCATGTTGCCTTTTCTTTTTCTAATTCCATTTTTATGGTTAAAAACTTGAAAGTTATTATTATTAATGACCATTTACCCAGTATTCATCCACAAGATTCCATCACATTGATCTTGACTTTGACCCTAGCACATTATTTCAGTTAGAAGTTCCTTCGATCCATTTATCTACGAACTTATGTATTTATGATAGGGAATTCTTAATGTGCCTCCTAAACACCTTGGCTAGCCTTGGAACTCTTGATCTACTAACATTATATATATATATATATATATATATGATTTTAAGCAGAACGGAATAAAGATTTATATTAAAATGCTGAAAGAAGCAGCCATAATAATACAAAGAGTTTCACTCTGCTGCTGAGCGGATTTAGAAATATACAGTCTGTTACCAAAATTCCCTCATCCCAAAACTTAAACAATAGAGTACTGTCTATAGCAGCAAAATTTCTAGTACTATAGAGGCATACATACTGACCCAGTAAAAACAACAGAAGAAATACATAAAAACAGTGAAATAGGAGGAGATGCAGACTGAAATTTCAACACGGTGAAGCCTCATCCTTCTTGCCTGCTTGACTCAAGTTCTATTATTTCATTCTCTGGCTGAAGCACGGAGCCCTCCTCCTCTGGAGCCCTTGAAGCCTGCCGGGAGTTGTGCTGAAGACTGCCCTGTACCAGCATAATGCGCATCTCAGCTGCATCCTCAACCAACCTATCCACTTCACCTCCCTGAACTCTGATGCTCCCTTCCATATCATCAATTTTGGTTTCCAATAGTGATATGTTGTATGAAGTTTGGGGCATGGTCTTGAGGATACCTTCCAATTGATCTTGCAAATGTCGCATTGCTTTCTTCAAATCCCTAATTGCATTGTCAATGCCACAGAGATCAAAATTCCAAGACGCCATGGATGTATTTGGACAAGCATGAAGCTTGAATACACACGAAATCCCCAATGTCTTACCTCGAAGAAAACATGCTAGAGATGCCTCCATGCTCCCCAAAGGAGCTGGGCCTGAGACCAAAGGATGAGATGATGAAACAACTCTCACAATGAATAGAAAGCCTTTGCAGCCAGAACAGGACTAATACTAGTATTAACCAAAGCTCAAGCCGAAAAGAGACCCAAACCCATGGGAAAATATTTGGTCAGAGGTATCCCACAAGCCTCCGACGAAAGCGAGACCTGAGATGAGCGCGGATGGGCCTAGCCTAGGTCTCTATGTTTAGTTATCAATTCCCATGGTTATATATATATATTATAGTATTACCATAATCATTCAAAAAACATCATAAATATATATCTAAAGGATATATAGCACCTTAGTTTCCATCCATCGTTATGAGGATTGTGTTTGGTGTTACAACTTAGTTTTCATTTATCTATTCATTTATCTTAGATTGATGATGATGGTGGTTGTTTTAGTAGTGAAGATTTGGGGCATTGAAACTCAATTTAACAATTTGTATTTTAAGACTGTCGCAAAATTAAAGTAAGACAAACATGATATGAGATCTTCAAGGATCTAGATATGTGTCAAGTGAACAAAATTACCTTCTATATTCAAATCTCGGTTTATTGATTATGTACATAAAATATTTTAGTGAAATTTTCTCCTAAACTATAATTTTCATCATATTTCCAAGTGCCCCATTCTCTTTCATCTTCCCAGTCCTGGGAACTGTGTGAACTGTGTTTCGTATAGAATGAGTATGCATTAAGATAGAGCTAAAGGCATGCGAACAAATGATTTTAAGGAAACTAATGGAATGTTTTGTTCTGTTAGATTCTTAAAGAGCTTGGACGTCCAATTCTATACTCTCTTTCACCAGGGACACATGCGACACCAGATATGGCTAGGAAGATTAATGGCCTAGTTAACATGTATAGAGTGACCGCGGATGATTGGGACTCATGGAGAGATGTAAAATCACACTTTGATGTGTCAAGGTGACAACTGGATTCTTTGTATTTTGTTATTATATAAAATTGCATGAAAGATCAATCTGATTTTTAGTTTTACATTCTCCATATATTTGAGATTTTGAATTTACATATAAGTTAATCAGTCACTTTGTTGTTGCTGTAAATGTAGGGATTTTGCAGCAGGTGGTTTAATAGGAGCACAAGGATTACATGGACAATCGTGGCCAGACTTGGACATGCTTCCGTTGGGGTGGTTAACTGATCCAGGTAGACGTTATTTTCACATAAGAGAGTATTTGCTTTTGGACCCAGTAATCTTATTTTGATCATTAATTTATTTTCAATCTACTTTCATAGAAGATCCATAGTACTTTTTCAAACCTAACTTGTTTTTCATGCTAAATATTTTATCTGGCCTACTTTAACATGGATTTTATCTTATTAGGTGTAAATCAAGGTCCACATCGCTCTTGTGCTCTTACTATTGAGGAACAAAAATCTCAGGTTAATCGATATAAACAATTTTAAATCACTGATATGCTTAATTTGGTTGACCTTCATAAAAATAAACAGAGTTATGTCCGATTCAATATCTTTGTTGCAGATGACGTTATGGTCCATAGCAAAATCTCCACTAATGTTTGGTGGTGACTTGAGGAACATTGATGGTGTAACAAGGAGTCTTATCACACATCCTACTTTGTTGGCTATAAATGCCTATAGCACTAATAATAAAGAGGTATGCTTAACGTTATTAATGTTGTTTTGCATTTTGATTATAATTATGACACATGGTTAGACTTCGTAAATTAAGGACAAGTTATTAGACTGCTACTGTAAATAATTCCTCACTTTCTTTGTGTAATTGTATTAACAAAATTTCTTTTCAGTTTTCGGGCATCAGTTTTGTTAGAGGGAGTACTCACACCGAAGTAAAGGCAAGTCAGGGTTCCTTTAAATCCATCTCTCAACAGCTACTAAGGCTTTCAAACTGCCAAAGGGGGAATGCAAAGAATTGGGCCATTGAAACTGAGAATGAAAATATGAATAAAGTTTGTTGGAATGATGGCTTGGCTAGGACATCCAAGCCACGAATGTGCCTACATTTGAGAGCTCGACCCAATGCATCATTGTAAGCCATAATCATTAAGGGTTGTTTTAATGGTAGATTTTTTTTGTTTTTGCTTTACAATCTTTCGTTTTGAACATGTTCTTATATTTTCTATTTATATGCTGAACCTTCAAAATATTGCATTTGAACATGAATAATCTATAAATTTACCATTTAATAAGGGCATAATACTAATTTATAATGTGCAACCTAGGGATTGGAACATTATAATGTATGGAGGGCATAATCTGAGACGAAATTACAAGCAGAACAATGGAGGACAATCTTATGTGTTAGCATCTCTCTTAGAGGAAGTATGTTTAGATTCTTCCCCAAATAAGGCATCTACATTTGGCCATGTAAAAAGCAATTACTTTGCTCCATGTAATTACCATGAAAGCCAGGTACTGTATTAAAACTTCATTGGAATGGCTTTAGTAATTTCAATGTATCTTACATCTTTCTTTTCATATTAAGCATTTTGGGATTTCATGACAGGATTGGGAGTTGACACCTGACGGGGCCCTTTTTAATGGTTATACTGGCCTTTGTGCACGTGTTTCTAAAGTGGAAGGTGATTTCTCTCTGACTATGAATAAGAAGAAAAGTTCCTCTGTTATATGTTTTTTCATGAAAATAAATGCTAACATTGTATATTAAAATTGCTTTGTCATGAAGCCATGAATGAAGTAGACGAGGCACGTGCTTGGATAGCAAATGGTTCAACAGGTTTGTTGCAAACTTGCACATGCCTTTCTTTTGTTGTACTTTTATTCTCCCAGAATGATTATATATATCCCGATATCGTCTTGCATCTATAAAAAGAACATAGGAAAGGCTCATTAACAGAGTGGTTGATTGAGTTTCATTTTATTTACACTATTCGATTAGTGTTGGGACTTTTCGAAATTCATTCGTTTATGTTGCTATTGGTAGAAAGCTTGTTAAGATATAATAATATATACTTTTTTAGAGGAAATGTCTGGACGATATTTGAAAAACAAGACTTATTTTTGTTTGTTTCACATGAAATACTTACAGGAGAAATTTACATTGCTTTTTTCAATTTGGGTCCCAACAGACTTACAATATCTACAGTGTTGAAGGATGTCTTAAACATGGCTCAGATAAGAGATAATGTGGGCAAGGATACAGGTATAGACAACGAACATCGGCTTGAAAGTAAATGTTCGGGTTTTGATGTTTGGAAGAACCAAGATCTTGGAGTAGTAACAGATAAACTAGTTTCAGATGTTGAAAGCCATGCTTGTGCTTTATTCATTTTAAAATGTACTTAGTTTTTTAAATTTAAGTTGTGTTCATACATCCAATTTATATGCCATTAGGAGAGTTGTATATATGAAATCATGCCCATACGCTGTAAATAAAGTTGGCATGATAAATGCAAAGCTACAAAATTTTGTATGTTGTTTAAGTAGTTTTCTCAATTGTATCTTTCACATCCTATGTCTTGCTTAGTCTTGATACAAACTATTGACATAACACTCTAACAGCAATAGCTTTACCTTTGCTACTTCCCTTTGGTATTGTATTGTTGGAATCAAAACCTTGGATATTTTTTATTATATGTAGGTACTATTTATGATTTAATTGTAATCACTGCTAAAATTGAGGAAGATAGCGTTAAGAAGATAATACATCCTATATATGTATGTCATGAACTTTATGGAAATGAAAGTATATACAAAGAATCGTTTGAGTAATATATTTATAAAATATATAATCAAAATCACATATTACAAAATATAAACAAAGTGATAGAAGTCAACAAAAGAACAATCATGTGATTATGATATTATATACACAGCTACAAATAGACTCTTATGATGATAATGAGGATTTTAACATATTCATGTTAGGTTACGATATATACACACAATAACCTTAAATTTTATAAAGAATATGAATTTTATAAAGGATATGATACAAATAGAACTTTCTACATCACAAAGCAAATGTAATAGGTGTTGAACGCAAAACTCTCTACATGAAAGATAAGTTTATATACGGACTATACAGTGCATAGATTGTTTATAAATTAAGAAGAGAACGCAAATCTAGTATCTAAAATTAGATTAACTTATAAGCATGATCATACTTGAGGCGATTTAGAGGTGTTGTAGAACAACTTCTAGCTCAGTAGTATGATCTCTTTATAAGCAGATAAGCAAGCAGTAACAAAGTTAATGCTACATAAAATTAAACTATGAGCCGACGATTAAACAAACAAGATTTATGCTTTGACTAAAATTAAACAATATCAAACAATATGAATATCTGTAAACACAAACAGATCGTAAGCCTCATAGTGGCTTTCCAGAAGTTTTCAAACCCATCTCAACAGTGTGCCAAACCAATCAACTTATTGGTCACCGGCTTCAGAAAATGAGCTAAACTTGAACATCTAAATAGTCTGCAAGTCTGAGAAGCAAAATGAAAATATAAACTGGAAATTCTAAACCAAATTATGAACATTAAAATGACGTACCACTAGAGTGGGCCTCCTCTAGTTGCAGTCTTAGGACTCACGCAGAGATGAACACCGAACTAGATATCAAATGCTTAATGACAATGGTAACAAAGTTTTTTTTACACTCGTATATTCTGAAGCTAGCTTACTATTCCAACAGTGGACTATCTATATATACAAGTGAAGAGCATCTAAGCTCTTAATGAAAAATCTTAACATCTGTTTCCATACTTCATTACATAACCGGTGTATTAACCAGATCACTGTATATTAAAATAATGCATTTGTAATATACCTACCTTGCCTTAATAATTATTGGCTTCAATGTAAATATTGTGTATATGCAATGTGTGTTTTCCCTTGTGTGGAGCTCAAGGCCAAGGCCCCACTAGTGGGTGCTTAAGGTTTGTTTGCATAGGCAAGTATTTGACATTTGAACTATTCATGTGCTACTAAGCCATAAGATATGGTAATTGATGTAAATGTTTAATATTGCAATAAAATACCAAGGACACTAGTTAAGTGAGACAACTAATGAGAAGGGGCTATGGTATCCACTAGGGAGAGGTGAGGGGGTTGTGGAATGGGAACACATGCTGCCACCTATACATAGAAACCGATTTGATTCCCTATACTGACATGGAATTTAGCTACAGAAGATGGGAAGGAAGGTCGGTTGAGAAAGGGGATGGGGGATAAAAATGACCCTGAGATCTGAAAGTGGGGTTCTGCCTATTCGCTCTTGAAGCATTCGATCACCTAAGAATCCGAGAACCCTATGTGGCTATGCCATGGTGAACCAAAACTTCATACTCATCCCAAAATGCAGAGCCCAGCCGGGGAAATAGAGAAAGAAAACACGATTTCTGTGAGAGCTGAAATTGCAGAGCCGAATGCCATAGAAAACCCTGCGTGAATGCATTATTTGTTGATAGAACATTTGACAGTAAACCCTAAGGCGAATTACAAAGCGTTAGCAGCTTGAGGAAGTCGTGGGATGATTGGAATATGCGGGCAGAGAGTCAAGTTGCGGGACAGAGCTTAGTCCACAGCCCTGTGAAGAGCCTAGCTTGTTTAACAGAGGTAGAAGGTCAGATTTAGGGTTGGAATGCTTGATAAACACAATGAAGGCTGTAATCTAATAGAACGAAAAGTTGGACCCTTCTATGCCCACCTTGAATAGCACTGGAAGGGAAAGAGCCTTAATCAGGGATTGTGTAGCAGAGAAGAGGGCTTTCCTTGTGTTGGGTGAGGTAGATAATGTGGGTGCCATGTCTGCTGAGTGTTGAGATGCCTGTAGTTTTGTGGTTGAACTCACTGGCTTAGCAATATCCTCCCTGTTGCCCCTGTATGCTTGATAAATCCAACTGTAGGTTGGCTTAGCATTGAAGTGGACCTTAATTATTAGAGACCCTAGTTAGCTCTCCTTAGTGGATACACAACCAGCTCGGGGGTGGTCTCTCAGTTGAAAGAGTATAGGCTGGACAGAGACCTAACTGTAGGTTGGCTTAGCATTGAAGTGGACCTTAATTATTAGAGACCCTAGTTAGCCCTCCTTAGTGGATACACAGCCAACTTGGGGGTGGTCTCTCAGCTGAAAGAGTATAGGCTGGACAGAGACCTAAGTGTTAGGATATTCCTATACTCCATTCTAGTCCTACCAGCATTTTCAGTCTTGCATGCATTTTGCATGCATTGTATGCATCTGCATGCTGCCCAGTCATCAGGTTGACACCTCCAACACCTAGTCCCTAGTCTTCCAGCACTCGAGAGCTTATTTCCACTCAGATTAAGCCCTCCTAGCCAGTGATGCGCCCACATCTCACCATCCACTTGACAAAGGCACCCTTCTTCACCTACTAGTCCAGTTGTCTTCAGTTAACTGAGTTCTCCCCTTGATTTTAGGCTTGATTCACTCTTAATTGACCTTACCACTTCGATGGACCTCCAGTGTGACTAGACTGTTCAAATTGACTTCAGTTAGCTCCTTCTGCACCCTGCACTGAGCCTCCTTCATTCAGTTAGTGTCTCCATGTGCCAGTTACACTCAGTTACACCTACCACACTCAGTTAGACTCAGTTTGACTGACGGTTGATAGTTACTTGTGCATTGATGACACCACTGATGATGAGATAGACTTCTAGTTGTGCTCCGATGACACTCCAGTGATCTTTTGATCACTCCATGAAGGCTAATTCGAATTGCCACCATGGCATTCGAATCCTCATGCATTGTACTACTTATTTGTCCATATTGTGATTAATTAATTAGTGTGTGTGAAGTTATTTTGCTTCTATTCGAGTTCTACTGTATTATTATTCTGTTGCTCATTTTACTTCCTTGACCACTCTTAATCTTATTCCTAAATTATTTCATTGTGAGGTATACATCAACTCTTAGATCTGCTGTGAGGATTTTCACATGGTATCAGAGCATGTTGAGAGTATTGTTTATCTCCATTCTTGAGAGTTTTTTGCAGGTTATTATCAAGATTTCGAGTGCAGCAGTTGCAGCAGTTTCTGCATCTTTTGCAGCAGTAGCAGTTGCAGATATTTCTATTGTTTTTGTAGGTCTTCTACAACTTCTATGTATTCAGAAGAAATCTATCCTCCTCCATTCAACTATGATCTTCTTTCTCCATTCAACTATGATGAATGGAAATCAAAGATGATAGCACATTTGAAGAGAAATGGTCTCTTTGATTATTGTTTTGAAAGAGAGTTAGAATCCTTTGAAGAAGAGATTGATTGGTTAAATAAATGTGACCATGTCCGTGCAACCATGATGTTTGCTATGCTTCGATGCATGGTACACCAATACATTGATGTTGAATCTCCAAAAGAGCTATGGGCCCACCTGGATGAAAGATTTGGCAGACATAATGAAGGAATTGGTCCAAACCCTTTCGAGAACAAGAAAAGTGATGCATTCGCCCTCCTTGATGATCTCATTGATCATGAACCAGTATCAAACATATCTCATATTGAAGTTGTCCACAAAGAAGAAAAACTTACAGATTCTACACCCATGCTCCAAATTTCTTCTATTTCGAATTATGTGCCAGCTCACACTTTAGAAATTGCAGAAGGTCCTAAATCCTCTCTTGCACCAGAGTTTGTTGGTTTGCATTATGATCACATGAATGTTTCGGAGGTAAAATCAACCATTGGAGGTAATGCATTCGCTCTCCTTGATCACTCACCTCTTATGTTCTTCTATAAGATCATTATTTCATGCTTTCAGAAGGTTATTGAAGATTATGGCCATTGCCATTCGTTTGGGATAATTTCTCATGCATTTATTGGTTTTGATCTCACCTCTAATGGTTCAAAGGAGATCTCAAGAAACCATGCTTCAAGTCTTGGATCTAATTTGGATTCTAAGCAATCACTACTTGAAATAATTTGTCCTGCATATGATGGTTTTGATCTCACCTTTGTTGGTTCAAAGGAGATCTCAAGAAACTATTCTTCAAGTCTTGAATCTGATTTGGATTTCAAGCAATCATGTGATGGTTCTTTTTGGCATAATCTCACCCATGATGGTTCGAAGGAGAAGACAAAAGATTATCTGCATATTCATATATTTGATCCTACCTCAGCTGATTCGAATCACAGGCTCAAGGATCATCCTCACACTTTTGGATTTGTTCTCATCACATTCGATTTGAAGAGCAAGTACAAGCACATGCTTTCTGAGCATGATCTGTTAGGATATTCCTATACTCCATCCTAGTCCCACCAGTATTTTGATCATTTACATTTTCAGTCATGCATGCACCTTTTAGGGTTTGCATGCATTCTAGGGTTTGCATGCATTTTGCATGCATCCCAGTCATCAGTCCAGCACCTAGCCCTCAGTTAGCCAGCCCCTAGGAGCTTCTCACTATTCAGTTTTAGCCCTCCAGTTGCTTAGTGCGCCCTTCTTCCTTGATTTTAGGGAGCAACTCGCCCTTCTTCACCTACCAGTCCAGTTGTCACTCAGTTACACTCAGTTACAGTCAGTTACACTCAGTTACATTGAGTTACAGTCAGTTACACTCAGTTACATTGAGTTACAGTCAGTTACACTCAGTTACACTCAGTTACACACAGTTACATTGAGTTACACTCAGTTACACCTACCAGAGTTAGTTTGACTGATGGTTGACAGTTACTTGAGCATTGATGACTCCACTGATGATGATGAAGACTTCCAGTTGCGCTCCGATGATCATGAGGACACCTAGTTGTGCTCCGATGACACTCCAGTGATCCTTTGATCACTCCATGAAGGCTAATTCGAATTGCCACCTTAGGCATTCGAATTCCTCATGCATTGTATTATTTATATGTCCATTTGTGATTAATAATTAAGTATGACCGAAGTATTATTGCTTCTATCTGAGTTCTACTGTACCATATTATTCTGTTGCTCATTATACTGCATGTATCATTCTTCTTCTATTTTCTTGCTTAATCATAATTATTCTCTTGTGAGATACATCATCTCTTAGATCTGCTGTGAGGATTTTCACATGGTATCAGAGCATGTTGAGAGTATTGTTTATCTCCATTCTTGAGAGTTTTTTGCAGGTTATTACCAAGATTTCGAGTTCAGCAGTTGCAGCAGTTTCTGCATTTTTGCAGCAGTAGCAGTTGCAGTTATTCTATATTGTTTTTGCAGGTCTTCTACAACTTCAATGAATTTAGAAGAAATTACTCCTCTTTCTCCATTCAACTATGATGAATGGAAACCAAGAATGATAGCATATTTGAAGAGCCATGATCTCTTTGATTGCTATTTTGAAAGAGAGTTCGAATCCTCTACAAAGAAGATTAAATGGTTGAATAAAGGTGACATGCACATTGGAAGAATGAAGCTTACTATGACTGATTACATATTGTACCCGACCATCTTTGATATTGAAACTCCAAAAGAGTTATGGGCTCATCTGGATGAAAGATTCGGCAAAAAGAATGATGGATTTGGTCCAAATCCCTTCAAAAGCAAGCAAGTTGATGCATTCGCTCCACTTGATGGTCTCTCAGATCATGATGCATTCGCTCCTCCTGATGGTCTCTCAGATCATGTTGCATTCGCTCCCCTTGATGATCTATCAGATCATGAACCAGTATCATCTCATATTGAAGTTGTTGACAAAGAACTTGCAGATTCTCCGCTCATGCTCAAACTTTCTTCTCTTTCTGTGCCAGCTCACACTCTAGATATTGCAGAAGGTCCTAAATCCTGTCTTGCACCAGAGTTTGTTGGTTTGCATCATGATCACATGATTATTTCGGAGGTAACATCAGCTATTGGAGGTAATGCATTCGCTCCTCTTCAGCAAACATCTCTTATTTACTACTATATGATCATTAGCACATGCTTTCAGAAGGTTATTGAAGAATATGGCCATTGCCACCCGCTTGAGATAATTTCTCATGCATCATATGATAGTTTTGATCTCACCCCTGCTGGTTCAAAGGAGATCTCAAGAAACTGTTTTGAAAGTCTTAAATCTGATTTTGATTTCAAGCAAACATGTAATAGTTCTTTTTGGCATAATCTCACCCATGGTGGTTCTAAGGAGAAGACAAAGGACTATATGCACATTCAAAAATTTGATCCTACCTCAGCTGATTCGAATCACAGGTTCAAGGATCATTCTAATACTGTTGGATTTGTTCTCATCACATTCGATCTGAAGAGGAAGTACAAGCACATGCTTTTTGAGCATGATCCACTTCTTCCCAAGAAGAAGATACCTCCAGACATATGACCAAGCATCACACATGCTTGAGTTTGGAGCTTTTATTTTTATGTGTGCCTTACAGTCTATTTTTTGAGGAGGGAGTATGTTTCCCATGAAATTTTCCCACTTCCTTGGTTTATTGATTGTTATTATTCATTGTATTGGGTGACCTTTGGTCTTAGTTACCAGGGCCCAGGATGGATTAAGGGGGGGGTGTTAGGATATTCCTATACTCCATCCTAGTCCCACCAGTATTTTGATCATTTACATTTTCAGTCATGCATGCACCTTTTAGGGTTTGCATGCATTCTAGGGTTTGCATGCATTTTGCATGCATCCCAGTCATCAGTCCAGCACCTAGCCCTCAGTTAGCCAGCCCCTAGGAGCTTCTCACTATTCAGTTTTAGCCCTCCAGTTGCTTAGTGCGCCCTTCTTCCTTGATTTTAGGGAGCAACTCGCCCTTCTTCACCTACCAGTCCAGTTGTCACTCAGTTACACTCAGTTACAGTCAGTTACACTCAGTTACATTGAGTTACAGTCAGTTACACTCAGTTACATTGAGTTACAGTCAGTTACACTCAGTTACACACAGTTACATTGAGTTACACTCAGTTACACCTACCAGAGTTAGTTTGACTGATGGTTGACAGTTACTTGAGCATTGATGACTCCACTGATGATGATGAAGACTTCCAGTTGCGCTCCGATGATCATGAGGACACCTAGTTGTGCTCCGATGACACTCCAGTGATCCTTTGATCACTCCATGAAGGCTAATTCGAATTGCCACCTTAGGCATTCGAATTCCTCATGCATTGTATTATTTATATGTCCATTTGTGATTAATAATTAAGTATGACCGAAGTATTATTGCTTCTATCTAAGTTCTACTGTACCATATTATTCTGTTGCTCATTATACTGCATGTATCACTCTTCTTCTATTTTCTTGCTTAATCATAATTATTCTCTTGTGAGATACATCATCTCTTAGATCTGCTGTGAGGATTTTCACATGATCCACTTCTTCCCAAGAAGAAGATACCTCCAGACATATGACCAAGCATCACACCTGCTTGAGTTTGGAGCATTTATTTTTTGTGTGTGCCTTACAGTCTATTTTGAGGGGGGATATTTTTCCCATGAGGTTTTCCCCATTTCCTCCGTTTATTGACTGTTATTATTCATTTGTATTGGGTGACCTTTGGTCTCAGTTACCAGGGCCCAAGATGGATTAAGGGGGGGTGTTAGGATATTCCTATACTCCATCTTAGTCCTACCAGTATTTTCATCCTTTGCATTTTCAGTGTTGCATGCATTCGCATGCTGCCTAGTCATCAGGTTGACACCTCCAGCACCTAGTCCCTAGTCTTCCAGCACTCAGGAGCTTATTTCCACTCAGATTAAGCCCTCTTAGCCAGTGATGCGCCCACATCTCACCATCCACTTGGCAAAGGCGCCCTTCTTCACCTACCAGTCCAGTTGTCTTCAGTTAACTGAGTTCTCCCCTTGATTTTAGGCTTGACTCACTCTTAACTGACCTTACCACTCCGATGGACCTCCAGTGTGACCAGACTGCTCATTCTGACTTCAGTTAGCTCCTTATGCGCCCTCCACTGAGCCTCCTTCATTTAGTTAGTGTCTCCATGTGCCAGTTACACTTAGTTACACCTACCACACTCAGTTAGACTCAGTTTGACTGACGGTTGACAGTTATTTGTGCATTGATGACTCCACTGATGATGATATAAACTTCTAGTTGTGCTCCGATGACACTCCAGTGATATTTTGATCACTCCATGAAGGCTAATTCGAATTGCCACCTTATCATTCGAATTCTCATGCATTGTACTATTTATTTGTCCATATTGTGATTAATTAATTAGTGTGTGAAGTTATTTTGCTTCTATTCGAGTTCTACTGTATTATTATTTTGTTGCTCATTTTACTACATTGACCACTCTTAATCTTATTCCTAAATTATTTGATTGTGAGGTATACATCAGCTCTTAGATCTGCTGTGAGGATTTTCACACTAAGGTTGGGTGGAACGTTGCTCTCACTTAGCCAGTTGCTTGGGCAACTTCAAGATCCAAAGATAAGTGTTTCGGTGGAGTGAATGTTGATATTTCATGTGTTATATTATGCTTGTTTTGTTCAAGTTGTTAAATGAATGTTTATATGAATGTGAGCAATAGGTATACTATGTATAAGCCTGAGTAGAAGGCCGAGTTCATGTTGGATGCCTCATTCATTTGCATGAGTTTAATGCATTATAAATTTTGCATGTGGGAGATGTATTGGTTAAACCTAGTTTCATGCACCTTATGTATGGTTATGCATGTCATGCCCTACATTACTGAATGGATGATTTCATGAATTTTCTCATTAGGAGGATAGGTATAATCCTGGGTATGAGCTTGAATGCATGATTGAATGTATGTTGGAATACTTCATTGTTTACATGAATGATATGCATGGCTAAACCCTACAGGTGGTTGAGATGTTAACTAGCTTAGTTCATTAGATATGTTTGTTTATGCAATGTGTTCACCCTTCAAAGGGATGGTTGAACTTCACCTAGTCTTGGGGAGGAAAGGGGGTAACCCTAATGTGTTTCAGGACCCCTCTGTAGGTCAGGTGAAGGAAGAAGTCATGGCAGGAAGGAGGTAGAAACCTTGCAGAAGGATAAGTCACTTTGGTGGGGGTTATGAACACAATTTCAGTTGGGAAATTGGCATGGTTGGAGTGCTTAGATGGGGTGGGGATTACACCATTGGATAGATCTCTCCAAGAGCTTTCCAATGGTACCAACCTTGTCCCATTTGGACCAAGGATGAGGGAGTTACGCCCCTTATAAGTTTGCAGGAGCAGAGGAGGTGCTTCCGCAATTCCGCATCCACAATGCAGATTGCGGACGTTGGAAAATAACGTTGGATTTGGAATTCCGCAATGAGAAATTGTGGAATGCGGAAGGGAGAAAATATTCGGAAATTGGAATTGGACTTCCGCATTCCCGCATTCCGCAATGCAGATTGTGGAATGCGGAAGGAGGAATTTTCTGGAGGATGGAATTTGGGCTTCCGCATTCCCGCATTTCGCAATGCGGATTGCAGAATGCGGAAAGAAAAATTGTCGGAAGGATCATTTTGTGAATGCCACATTCCGAATCCCACAATGTGGATTGCGGAATTTGGATTGCAGATCAACGACCATTGCGGCTGTGTGAAAATGGATGAATTTGGAAGAAAAAAAGAAATAGAAGGATCTCTCGTGGCCTCTGAAGGCCACCGGGGAGGTCAAGGGATGTTACAACATTAAACTTAAAACTAAATTCATTGCCACTTCAACAAATTGTCTTAGCAATATCCCCGAAGGTATTCAACAAAACCCCAAAAATCTCTCTTTTCAATAACCATCGGATGAGGAGGCTGCCACGACCTAGGTTTTAGATGCATGAGTTTTAGTCTTCAACCACACGAACTCTAGTCAATAACTGCTTCCAATACGTAGACGTGGAGTACCTATTCATATCCTTTGCAAAATACTTCATAAAATGATAATATCAACTTTTAAATATTAATTTTTATCATTTAAATAAGAATTAACTCTTAGGACTCACACATAACATTTAGGAAAGGTTATGGTATGAGGATGGGTTATTTTAGAGTAGAAAATATGGAAATATGTACATATATAGGGCTAAAATGAGTAAATAATTTGTCAATTTTGAGGCTCATCATCACCCCCGAACTGATTCAATTGTATGCCATCATACAATTCATCTTCTTGTTCTCCAAGGTGCACTGAAGTCCAACTGTAGGCTGGATACCCATAATTATCCTTAGCATGATATTCCAGATTTCTATCAATTTCTCTCCATTGGAAAACTTCCTCTTGATCATTCCATTGAAATGTTGCTCTATATCTCCCAGAAGAACACCACAACAAATGATAGTGGAATTTTAACCCTATCCATTGATTCCCATGCCTGTTTATTGAATTGATGTATAGATCTGCACGTGCCAATTCCATATGGAGATGAGGATAACCTGTAGGGTTCTGATTTTGTAATGGATTTGGGAGATGAACCCAAATATTTCTCAACACAAATAATGTGCAAAGGGAGTATGCCCCAACAATGTTTGTATAAATTTGAATAGCCTCTTGGCGATTCATGCTGATATGCATAGGGTCCCTAGGATCCTGCAAAAGTTCCTGGTAGTCTGCTATTATCACAAAAGGAAAAGGGTATTATTTTCGAACAAACAAGTCTAAATTGAATTCAT
Organism: Larix kaempferi; assembly: GCA_027924585.1. Classification (NCBI taxonomy): domain Eukaryota; kingdom Viridiplantae; phylum Streptophyta; class Pinopsida; order Pinales; family Pinaceae; genus Larix; species Larix kaempferi. The sequence continues at coordinate 6,723,033 of BSBM01000173.1, read as the reverse complement.
CCCGAGTGTGAGATTCCATTTCTTTTTATACTGAATCAATCCATAAATGAAAAATGCTAATGCTCTTAAATGGACATCACCGATATATGGATTACGATTCCATCTCAATGCATTAGGTAACAAGAAATTATTAAGATACAGTTCTACTAGCAAATTCTGTTAATGCACTGTGCACTCACAGAATACATCAAGGAAGTCTTGAGGGGTAGAGATATCATATGTTTTTCCTGATGCTAGTTGTGAGAGTCGAAATCTTACCCATATGTCCATTAACTGCATGGAATGAATTCGAGGAGGCATTCAACAAGATGAAGCCTCCAATCCTAATGAACAGGCATCCTGTAACTTTCCTTCTGTTTTTTTTTTCAATTTATCCTTGTAGCTTTGAATTTGGTCCTTCCATATGTTTACTTGTTGAAAATATACTGAGAAACAACGTTCTTTTAACCTATTCATGTCTTATTATCGAGTCTCTATGTCAGCAATATCTAGATTTAATAGTTCAGCACCACTCCCCCAACTAGGTGAATCTGGTTGTACTTTAATAAAAGCATGTACAACATTTAAAATAGTATTTACAATTGGTTTAGCTTCAAGGAGTATGTTGATAGAATTTGTTTTCTAGGCTTTTTCAATGCTCATTTTTTAACTTTCAAGCATCTAATTTTAGCTTTGAGCTTCTTATTTTCTTCTACCAATTTAGAATACTTTTTCCTTCCCATCTTATGCTTCTTTCCATAAGAAATCTCAGGATCCCGATCTTGTATCTCTATGGCCATAATCATAGGTATCGGGGATGAATTAGGCGATGAAGGAGTTGTACTAAATCCTTCAATTTTTGATGGTGATATAACTACACGGGCAGAGGGTTCCCCAATTTGAAATCCCGTGGTAGTGAAGTTGGGTATTGGAATTCTAACCTATCAAGCATCCTCCAGACTAATTCCTTCTTCAGTGGATGATTGGGTCCTAAGAATTGAGGCCAAATTGGTAGGACTCTAGCACAGGGTTTTCTACTGACTCTTATTTGACTCATCTTGAATTGAGAGTTTGCTTGGAGTGGTTACAAGCCTGTGGCCCATACTACAATTGTAGGTGAAACTATCAAAGGATAATTGAAATGCTAAGATAGGCTATGAGAATGGCAGAGTTTTGCAAAGGGAAGTATAATAACAATGGCAGATAAGTGAGATGATAGTGGCAATGAAAGGGTAGGTAACAGTGATGAAATAGAGTGCTAAATAGAAATTCCAATTTAAACAACAAAACTTGATGCTCAAAAGCATATTACCTTATAGTTTGCAAGGATATTTGATGCCTCTATTATGAAATCTTCATTTGATAATCCTTGATCAAATTTTGTACTACACAAAATGCTTTGAAGTCTTCGATTCTTTGGTTCACAAAAATACTTGGATTCCTTCCAACTTTCGGTGATTGGATTCCTTAGCCAAATCTGTAGGAATGATGTCAGAAACATCTTGAACCTTGTCATAAAAGTTACATAAGGATATCACAATAATTCTCAATATATCACAATCAATACTTGTGATCAACATTTTCATGCTTGGTCCACATAGATTATTTTGCTCTGAATATTGTTGTAACCCTATAATTCTGCATACTTATTTTTTAAAAACACATGATCAAAATTATTAACGCCAAAACTAAAGTAGAGTTTTTTTTTATATCTTTTTTTCTTTTCTTTTTTCTCTTTTCATCATTTTTTTTCTTGATGATATCCGTCATAAAACTGGTTTTCAAATACCAACAAGTCCAATAGTGCCTAGAAACCAGGTTTTCACCATTGATTTTTTTCTCTTGATGATATCCCCCGTTGAACCGGTTTTCAAATACCATCAAGTTCAATAGTGCATGCAAACCAGGTTTTTACTATTGATTTTTTTAAACACAAGGTGTAGATATATACAAATATGTACAATGCAATGATATAAAAGTTCTTAAGAAGAAACAATAGGAGGTGAGAGCTCCACCCGCTTCACTACCTCAAATTCAGATTGATGTACCATTTCTTTGATAAATTCCTCCTTGGACAATGGTTTCCTATACAAATGTAGTCGATGACCATTTACCATAAATGGAATTCTTTCGTCATCGATTGTTCGCACCTTTACAGATCCATTATCATAAACTGTATCAATTTCATAAGGTCCCATCCAACGAACACAAAATTTTCCTTTAAAATCCTTATATCGAGAATCAAACAAGAGTGCCCAATCACCTTCTTGGAATCTTTTCGTTTTGATGAACTTATCATGCCATTTTTCTCTTTGTTTCTAAATGAGAGCAGTTTGTTGTATAACATCTTATCGTAGTTCATCAAGCTCATTTAACTGGTCTAGGCTATGTTCTTGGGCCTCCATAAGATTTATGTTCACTTCTAGTGTTGTCCGCAATGTTTGAATCTCAAATTCAATTGGAAGAACTACATGTTTTCCATATACTAAATCGTATGGGGAGAATCTTGTAGTGTTGCGCCATGTTGTCCTATATGCCCATAATGCCTTTGGTAGTTTCTCAACCCAATCCTTCCGATGGAGCTTCACAGTCTTTGTAAGAGTAGTTTCCAATACTTTATTAGTGACCTCCACTTGACTGTTAGCTTGGGGATGGTAAGGAGTATATTTCCAGTGCTTGATTTTATATTTCTCTGTGATTAATTGTATCAATTTTGAAGCAAACTGTGCTCCATTGTCTGTGACAATCTCTCTTGGTACTCCAAAACGTACAAATATCTCTTCATACAGGAAATCAACAATAGCTTGTTCTGTTTCCCAGGGAAGAGATTTATCTTCAACCCACTTAGTTACATAAACAATACACATTAAGATCTACTTCTTTTGTCGTGAAGGTGGGTTGATGGGGCCAACAAAATCAAGGGCCCACTTTTCAAAGGGCTCTATCATAATCCTAGGTTGTAACGAAATCCCATCAGATTGACCTGGTCTGCCCATGTGTTGACATATGTCACAACTTCGAACATACTTCTTAGCATCCCGAAATATGGTTGGCCAATAATATCCCAAATGCATCACCTTATTGGCAGTTCATTTATCAGCGAAATTCCCTCTGCATGGGTTGTTATAGCAAGATTTTAATATGTCAAAGACCTCATCTTCTCGCACACAACGTCGAATAACATGATCTGGTCTTGTGCATAAAATTTGGCCTTGCATCCAAGAGTACATGGCACTCGGTTAGATCACTTTCTGTCTTTCTCTTAGAGAGAGATGCAGTGGAATCTTTCCCGTGACTAAGTAGGTAGAAATGTCTGCAAACCATGACGAGTTAATTGATAATGCAAATAAATGTTCATCAGGAAATGAGTCTTCTACCATACTGCTATCCTCTTCATTTGAAATTTGGGAAAGAAAGTTAGCTATCACATTTTCTCTTCTTGGTCTATCTTGCACAGTAATGTCAAATTTATGGACTAAAAGCAACCATCGGGTCACTCTTCCATTAGTAATCGGTTTATTCATAAGATATCTAATGGTATCATGATACGTATGTATGCATACTAGATAACCAATTATATAATGTTGGAATTTGTTAATAGCATGAACAACTACAATAAACTCTTTTTCAGTTACCGTATAGTTAAGTTCTGTAGGAGCAAGGTTCTTGCTGACATAGTAAATGGCATATGGTTTATGATCCTCAAGCTTCCCAAGAATTGCTCCAATAATTGTGTTTGACGCATCTGTTGAAATATGAAAAGGAAGGGCCCAATTTGGACCTTGCAAAATTGGAGAGGTAGATAACTTCTCCTTCAAGGTTTCAAAGGCAACTTGACATGAGTTAGTCCAATTAAATTCAATATCTTTCGAAAGTTGAGAGAGTAATGGAAAGGAAACCCTAGTAAAATTTTAAATAAATTGTCGATAATACCCTGCATGACCTAGAAAAATTCGAACCTCCTTCTGTGTGGTTGGCACTGGTAATTTAGAGATTACCTCTATTTTCGCTGGATCAACCCTAATACCAGAGGGAGATATGTGGTTCCTTAGAACAATCCCCTCAGTTAGTAACATATAACATTTTTCATGATTAAGAGAGAGATTAGTTTCTTGACTAAGAGGGACATCTTACTAAAACTTTTTCTAAATTAGCCATGGATTCCTCAAAAGAATTACCGTACATAGTAAAGTCGCCCATATAAACTTCGACACAGTCATGGGCCAAATAAGAGAAAATACCTAAGACAACTCTTTGAAAGGTAGCAGGAGCATTGCACAGTCCAAAAGGTAATACACGATAAGCATATGTACCCCAAGGATAGGTAAATGTAGTTTTCTCTTGATCTCTAGGTGCAATTCGTATTTGGTTATACCCACTAAATCCATTGAGAAAAGAAAATAACTTCTTCCCTGCTAAGGTGTCTAATACATGTTCGATAAAGGGTAAATGAAAATGATCTTTAAGAGTGGCTTTATTCAGTTCTCGATAATCAATACAAACACGCCACTTTTTGTTTTTGTTTGGCACAATAATCAAGGGAGATACCCATTTGTTGTATGAGATAGGAAAGATACAATTAACATTAAGTAACTTTTGTAATTCGGTTTTCACGATCTCTCAAAGTACTCGATTCATTCTTTTTTGTGGTTGTCTCATTGGTCAGGATTCATCCTTAATATATATGTGATGAGTACAGAGACTAGGATGAATACCCTTCATATCAGTATACTCCCAAACAAATGCAATTTGAGGTTTTTGTAAGAGTTCAACTAAATGTTCTTGTTGGGAAGATTCAAGATTAGATTGATATTTAGCTTTTTTCCTGGAGAGATTTCAATTGGCTTACTATGCATTTCAGTCATAGCATTCATGGAAAATTGTAAGGGGGGGATTTGTTGAGTAAATTTCGTCAAGGTGTAAGTTTCTTGAGAATGGATATCAAGCAGGTGATTATAACCAGGTAGAACCAACTCCTCCGATAAACTAGAATATGTTATGACATTACAAATAAGATCATCCTCAGTTTCTATTTTGAAGTTAGAGCTTTGTTCAAGAGTTAAGATAGGTTGAATGATCTCATCATCATTTTCCTCAAACCATGAGGGAGCCTATGAATCTATAGAAGGTTTGGCTGGTGGATAAAGAGTGAGTTGTTTGGTAGAATTTCCTTAATAAATAGTCATATTTCCAGACCGACATCCAATATATGCATCGGCAGTAGCTAGTGACGGTCGACCTAAGATTAAAGAATACCCACATAGACTTGTTTTAGGTTGTAATACCATAAAATCCATTGGATATTCCCAAGAGTCTATTGATATGATTATATCTTCTAAAATCCCTTCCAATTTAAGTATTGATCTATTAGCAAGCTAAAGCATAATAGGGGTAGGTTGTATGCTAGTCAATTGAAGTTTTTGCACAGTTTCCTTTGTCATAACATTAATAGCAGCCCCTAAATCTATCAAAGTGTAAGGAATATAAATTTTACCAATATTAACATTAACAATTGGACTTCTTGGATCTAGATATTTCATCATGAAAGTTATACCTAACATTAAATCAACCAAGTTCTCAATTACATGAACAGTCAGAGGGTCTTTTTCTTTTCTTCCAAGTTTCTTTAAATATAATTCTCAAATAGATTTGGTATAAATTAGAACATCCTTTATAACTTGTACTAAAGGAATTCTAACACTCAATTTCGATAATTCTCCAAGAAAGTCGAATTCAGAATTCTCTATAGGTTTTTCTAATTTTAGCCTTTCTAGATAAGGAGAAGGAGTCACTATCAACTCAGAAGATTGAGATTGAGTGGTCTCTTTAGGTGTAACTTTAACTGGTAATGTATGATCCACTTGATTAGGAGAAGAGTCATCTTCATCATCTTGTTCTTGGATGATGGGAGTGGTTTGTCTAAGTGTTGTTGCTGATCGTAATTGTATATCGTGGCATTCTAATGGAGAAATACTATATGTTGGAAATCTTGGAAATATAGGAAAACCAGGGTAAGCTGGCACCTCTGCATTGTAAACATGTTAAGTCACTTTATTATTAGGGTTTGGAACTGGTTGAGAAGGAAGTTGAGTTCTTTGAAAATCTTGATTGGTAGGTAACTGAAGTTGTCACCGATGTTGAAGGGGTTGTTGTTGTTGAGGGGTATATGATTGTGGTTGTTGCATATTTCCATATGGTGCAAATCCTTGCCAACCTTGTTGCCAAGGTTGTTGTTGTTGTTGTTGTTTAGGCCACATTTTCCAGAACATGTGTGGATACCATCCTTGTGGTGGAGGTGGTACAGTAGGATAATGAGCATTATTATAATAAGAAGGATCTTTTGTTTCCATTGGTTGTTGAGGTGTCCATGGTATTTTTGGGCCAACAAAACCGTAGCGGCTCAGTTTTCTCACTAGTCCCCTTATAAACAACTTTAATATTAGGTAATGAAGGACACTTATTAGTCTCATGGTTTTGGGTGCAATTGGCACAAGTTTCTATATTATCAAGTGGACACTCATTTAAGGGGTGCTTTTTGCGGCATCTAGAACAAACGATTGCCAATGACAACCCTTTTCCTTTTTTCTGTCTAATTCTTAGAGTATCCAATTGAGAACTAAGGGAACTAAGTATATCAGTTTTAAAATCATCTAGAAGATTCCCTATTTCAGCTATAGTAATATTGTTTCTAGAAGTTCTACTATTGCGGGAAAGATTTTCCTTAATACCCTTACCATGTTTAGAATGTCCTCGAGAAAATCATCGACATATTTCATAGAAATCCTCCCAAGTCAACTGAGAAATATCCCTTGCTCCCATTAAATTAAGTGCATCCAAACACTCATCTCAAATACGTCACAAAGAAAAATGGTCCTTAATGGTTCAACATTCAATTGATGTTGTTTAGAGCTTTGAAGGTTATACTGAAATTGTTCTAAATAGTCTTCTAAACTCTCATCCTCCCTTTGATTCATTTAAAAATTTCTTCCCTGAGATCCCTTGCTTTATAATAATCTTGATATTTTTGAAGAAATGCATTTCTCATATGTTTAAATGCATTTCTCATATGTTCCCAAGTTCGAATAGAGTTACCTCCAAGTCCCATGTACCAACGAAGTGCTGATTCCTTGAGAGTGGCTGGGAATAATTTAAGTTTTTGGGCATCTAAACAGTAGTCATAACTTCAGCAAAGGACATTGTATTTGAAAAGGAAGGTATATGGATCATCACCAACCAACCCATGAAAGTTTGGTGAACAGAAGTTGGAATGTTTTTCATTTGAATAATTCCTTCACCATCCTGGATAGGAAATTCAAAAGTGATGGGTTCTTGTGAAGGATCATGTAGAGGATTATTCTCTCCTTCTTGTTCCACCATATTACAAGTATTTCCTACGACTGATTGTTCAAAATTGGGAGAATCAAACTCAGGATTAAGGTTTCCAAAATTGTTGACAAATTCAGTAGTAAGAGGATTTGTGTGTGTCGTATATACTATACCAGCTTTTATTTCTACCTCAGGAGTTAAAATTGGAATGCCTACCTGGTGGTACTCTTAAATTTTGTTGAGAGCTTTGTCTTCTTATAAGACTTTGGGAAAAGGGTGGTCCCGTGACAAGGGGATTGACTGTGGCTAGAAATAAGGGGGAATCTACCCTGTTTAACTCTTGTCCTTCAATAGTTTGTTGACAACTTGTGTAGCTTTTACCACTTTGCGAAGTCGTCCTTTGGAATCTCTAGGTCTATTCATTCATTCTTTGGTTTTAACTTGTTTGGTCAAAAGAAATTAGATCCCAACACAATTACTATAAAGTTACAGAGTGCCACACCTGTTGATGGGTGATATTTAGATACAAGTTTTTCTTAAAAATATTTTCTAACTATTCTAATATATCTTTATAGAACTAATGCCACCAAAGGTTCTTACTCCTTAGTGTCTCCCTGGACAAGCTTTGAGATTTAATTAGTTCATTTAATATTGTCAACTTGAGGTGCATTTAGGCTTACGAGACACTAACACTATATGTGCGGAGCAATTTTCTAAGTTTGTCTAATTATAAGTTTCTAATTATTCTAAGTCTAAAATTACAAATAATTAAAAATAGCTAAAAAATTAATTATATTTTTTAAGTTATAAATTAAGTGATACCCCTGAGGTAAGATTGGTTTATATTATTAAACTATAATATAAAGGTTATTCATAAAGTGAATATTATAACTTTGAGTATGATACACATATCTATGATTGCAAAAGTAAAGTTCTAATAAAATTTACAAGGAAATATCAAATAAAATAATAAAATAATAAAATTTACAAATGAAATATAAAATAAAATAAAGAAATTATGCTTTACTAAAAAGACAAGTTAAAAAGTATATCACTTTCACATATATTATAATACATCTTATATGTATGTCACAAACTTTATGGAAGCGAAGGTATATACAAAGAATCGTTAGTAATATATTGGTAAAAGATATAATCAAAATCATATATTACAAAATATAAAAGTGATAAAAGTCAATAAAATAACAAGGTCACTAGAAGCTAAGCTAAGTTTCAAGTCCTTGCCTTAAATTTAAGGTATAAAGTATAATAAATTGAAATAACTTTAAATGTGTTGTGTATATAGTAACTTAAACTTAAATGTGTTGTGTATATAATAAAATTTAGATGAATATGGTTCCACTACTTTGTCCTTTGTATGTTATGTAAGGAGATGGATATTTAAATTTTGTTTTGATTATTTTCCATCAACATTCAATATCATGATGGACATCTCAGATCCCAAATTAATGGATTGAAATCCCCTTCAAAATCAAACATAGAAAGCAGTTTCAAAAGTATAGGATTTGATAACTAAAAGATAAGATCCAAAAGTAATGCTAGATTTTCTGCTGCCAAGTGCCCTACCAATTATCGAATACTCTGCCTGTAAATATGGAATTGAATTTGGACCCATCTCTCCAAAATAAAATTGAGATAAAATGCTTTATAGGTTGATCTTGATTTAAATATATTGCATAGCAATTCCTATATTTAAAGATATTGCATAACAACTCCTATCTACAACTCACATGCGTTCTTATAAGATACTCTGCAACCTGCGAACTATATACTTGAGTTGCATCATTATCATAATTGATCGAATGACGAGGTTGCATAATTTGAAGAGTGAACCTGAAGCTTGGAAAATGACGATTAATATGCTGACTTATGTCTTGAAATCAGATTGCTCAAGATAATCTTTGCACGAATTTGCACTGAAGCTAGCCAATTTTATAGATATCATTTGACACAGATTCTAAGTTTAAGAGAAGATAAGAAATCTCACGAGAAATATAAGACTGGGGATAAATAGTGCAAGGCTTAAAAGACAAAGTAGTATTCAAACAAATAAACAAACTTCATGAGAAATATAAGACCGGGGATAAATAGTGCAAGGCTTAAAAGACAAAGTAGTATTCAAACAAATAAACAAACTTCAAACTTATTAGTGCATTAGTGTTCACAATGTTACACAAAACCATTAGATTTAAAATATATATTTTTAGCCTCTCCAACTAGAATTTGCCTTGAATTTGCATATTTCTTATCACATAATTTCATGCTAAAAATTGTACCTTCACACACTGACGCCTACTGATGTCCTCCCTTCAAAAGTAATTTTGTTAGTTAAATATATTATATATATATTTTTATTTTGCTTAAAAGACAAAGTAGATGTACATTTACTCGATAGAAAATGTACAGAATCTAAAGAGTCAGATAGAAAATGTAAGTTACGTTTACATTTACTACTTATAAAAATCTAGTCATATCATGCACAATATACTTATAAAAATCTAGTCATATCATGCACAATAGCTGACCTACATAGTTATATCATAACCAATAATATCAATTAAGTATTACATGAAGTAATAACTCACAGTTGTAAATTAAGTCAAGTATTCTGAGTTAAAACAAAATATTAATGAAACTGTGGTGAAACAATAGGCTAAGTTAAAAGTAATGAAGGAAATATCAATATTATGTTAAACTCGATGGAATACAATAGATAAGGGGGCGTTATGGTAATTGAAATCCTCAGTATTTGCACCTCTTTTGGAGTAGTAGAGTCTATAAAAGCATTTTTTCCTGGAGTTACTTTTGGGATTTCTATGTTAGAGGGAACAACACGCTGAATGTGCAACTCATTTGGATCTTCTCTATGGATGTTACCCTTCTCAGAGCACTGTGGCATATATACTGGAAGTGTTTTTTTTTCCCCGATGGAAGATAAAAAGAAAGCTATAAGCCTTAAATTGTGATGAGAAGGAACATACATCCAATTTTTCTGGATGGCTAGTTGACCTTATAAATATTGAAATTCCAGTTGTGCTAGATGGTGCATACCCATGTGTTTCAAAAGCAGCCCAAAAGAAGCCCAATATGTAACTTCAACTGTAGAGTGTGGCACTCCTGTTCAATAGTCCTTTTCTACTCGTCAGGTGGGAGATGGTACAATTTGAAGAGATTGGAGATTTTGATCCTTCAACTTCACAAGTTTTATCACAATGTTCCTGTGTTGCATCCACTCACTCTTGGGATAGGGATCCAATAAAAAATATATTTTGTATTTATGGCATTGATCTTAAAACAGAGGTAGGTTATCACTTTGCACCAAGTGGGAAACCATATCTAGATAATTGGATCATCATAGATATTATTTATGAAATTGAAGGGGGGACTTTGTAGTCCAGATCAGGAAATCTTGTGAATGGAAATTATGGAGAAGCAAGTGGAGACACCATTGTTCCATATAATCATTATCATGGTGCAATACATGGTTGGGACCTCAAGTGAATATAACCAGGACACTGCAGTCAGCAAATGATGGATCTGATGTACAAGAACAATTAAATGTAGAGCGTCAACCTAGTAAAGAGATTATTCCAAACTTGAAAATGTATAATCATATCAAACACATCACCTTTTTTGAAGATGGCGCAAGCATTCCAGGGAAGAGAACAAAAATTTGGGAACTTGATAAAGTGAACCACATGAATCTTGTTCGATCACCAGTGATATTGAGATAACTTTGGTTGGAGATGTGGCATAGTACTCATCCTAATGCAAAAGCAAAATTTGCCACAAAAGTTAAACGGGGGCCGCTGAGGGATGAGGATTGCTACTGGGACTATGCAAAAGAATGATGTGCTATACCAGATCATTGTGAATGTAGGTAAGTAGATAATGAAAGGGTTTTAGTTGGAATGACAATATCGGTTTGCAACAACCCCCCCCCCCCCCAAAAAAAAAAAAAAAAAAATTTGATGAAAAAATAATTCATTATTCATCGATTTTCATTTTGTTTTTGTTTCCTTGGGAGCGAAAAACCATCTATCCATCAAGGTTCCATTCTCATGATGGTATGCATCTCATTCTAGTTTTCCTGATGCATACCTCATGAATTTCAAAGTGATGAGGTTAGGTGCAAGCAACTACCCCCATACCTAACATCTAAGCAAATCCCAAAGGTTCAATTGTGTGTTCTATGTTAATTTCAATCGACGGTCAATCAGGTTGGGTTGTTGATAGTTTCCAACAGTTATGGACATGTCCATGACCTTCCTACAACAATAAAGGCATCATCTCCAGGTCTGGTATATTTTGGGCATGATCTAGGCTTGTTAATACTTTAAAGGAAAGATTTTTGGGCATTTAATTGTCAAAAGAATATGGTTTATTTGTAGCCACAGGAAACATATCGGAGATGATTTCATCCCACAATAGTAAAACAATAATAAGCAAAAGAATAATAATGAATTGTTTGGACCGTTCTGAAGCTTATAGAAACAAACTGTAGCAACAAAGAATGTTAATGATTGCCACTTTACAGTTCCTACAATAACACACAACCTCTTTAACTTGTACCAAAATTTGCTTCCTGAGAAATGAGGCTTAAGCCTCTTCAATAGAGTGCTTTCCATGTATTGGATATCATTAGGTAAGGCTGGATCTCAAGGAATAAAAGCTAATAGCCATGAGCCTGATAATTTGGTTTCTAAAGAACATCACATTCAACTTGGCAGTCCATCTAGGCAATCTAGAAGGGTGGTCATTGATGCACAACAAACATTTCATGAAGTCAAGGCGATTTATTGAGTTTATTTCCAGGTTTACAATCCATAAAATGACAAGTTCTCATTTACATAGATATATAGATAGAACGTACCTCACATTTTCGGTTAAGTGACAATCTAGATAAACTTATATGGATGGCTGCTTCCCACAAAACTTACACTCCAAAATTGGGTTACACTAATAGGTCTCAATGGAATTTTACATTGGTGGTGGAAGGGTATATGGAAGACAAAGTGCCCTCACAAGGACAAATTATTCATGTGGTGTGTTATTTAGGAAAGTACCGAAATGGGACAGGATGAACAGAAGGATGGAGGGTCCGGGCTGGTGCTCACTATGCAGAGGCGAAGAAAAAGACATCACTCACCTATTTATAAATTGCTCGTTTAGTTCACAAGTGTGGGGAGAGTGTAAGCGCAGGCTCACAATTAATACGAACTGGGAAGGTGAAAATGTATAAGATGCATGGAAGTCATGGAATGTTGCACCACCGACTGCAAATTCCCCTCATCTAAGAGGGAACTTAAGTTCGCCTCTCTTTCTAAAAGATGGGAATGCAAATATAAAACATCTCCTGAATAATATTCTCGGTTGGGTGGTCTTCTTAATAGAAGAGACATTTGTCGAAATTAACTGTCTTGTAAAATAACAAAGTCTTAAAACCCTTGTTTACCAAGGCTAAGAAAAAAAATCATTCCACAAATATGTGCCATAGTCTTCACCATTACAACCAAGTAGATAGAGGGTCAAATGCTTAATCATTTTCTAATAAATGAATACTAAATGAATCAAGAAGAATAGTTGAGACTTTAAATTTAAATTACAAGTTCTCCTCAAACTAGAACCGAGATTAACCCCAAATCTATGCCAAGGAGAAACCCTAAGAAATTAAAATTCAAGCCCCATCGAGAAACGCCACTTCCAATTATTGGGACTTATTCACAGATGTAGGAGAATCATTATCTATTATCTAGATTTAGCCTGTCAGAACCCAGGAAAGAATGTGGACCATGCTCCACCTACTCCTGCCTCTTTACGACACACTCATTTGTCTTTAATGGATCCTGGTAAGTACACTCATTTTGTTTTGATATTTGCATTGATATTTTAGGCGTTTCTTTGGAAATGACCAATACCTAAATGGAAGATAAGTTGATAGCAAAAAATGACATGGGTATATTGAATTGATTGTTCGTTGTTCGGTCAACAATGGTGAAAACAGTTGTGGGTGTGATGATGGTGTTTACCTGTATCACAGTAGTTTCTCTGCGTGCTCTTCATGATCGCAAGCATAGAAAAATGCTGGTAGGGGCAGCGGGGATGATCGTCACCGCGGTTATGTATGCTTCTCCACTTTCCATCATAGTAAGTATATTTTATGGCGTTATTACATTTAGCAGCAGAATTTACAAGGACTTATTGTGATATTTGAATCAAATACGTTTTGATGACTACCCCATTCTTTAACGTGGACATAAATTGGTCATACGGACAAAGAGTGTGGAGTTTATGCCCTTCCATTTCTCCTTATTTGCATTTATTAACAGTTGTTTATGGATGACTTATTTCCTTTTCAACAAAGACCTCAGCATGGCGGTAACAAGAAAATACAACAACCTTTTCTATATATTTTGTTACATTTTTCAAGATATCGTGATTAAAAATATCTGTACAACCTGAGTTTAATCATACTTTCTTGTGGTCAATGCAGTGTCCAAATATAGTTGGTGTACCAGTGGGAATATGGCAGATGGTGTTGTATTGTATTTATAGGAAGCAACCAGTTCTTGAAGACAATAGAGTACTGGATCCATAGATTGGATTGAAAGAGAACGCCAATGCAGACAAAACGAATTCTAACAGGTCGACAGAGCGTGGAAATGCAGACGGACTTCCGTGAAAATAACACAGCAACTGCTGAGACATGAATTTGATTAGGCAAAAGTACAATTGTTTTAAAACATGGTGGAGGGAGTTTGAAAATAATCTATGGGAGTGGTGTTGTTTTGTAATCAGAAATTATTTTAAGAAGTCATAATACATTTAGTAGCATTTTATCATTTTGCTTGTCACTGTACATCGCCTTACTATTACTCTGGTCATTAAGTATTTCCATAAAGTACTTCCAGAAAATGTATGGCAAACTGGATGAATGACTTGATACATGTGGCTCTTTTGGTCACACCGACGACATGCAGACCACAGACAGATTAAAAATTCACCCTCCCAGGACCTGCTACCCCATCATTTGACCCTCTGCGCTTTGGGCGATGCTTATATTGCTCTGCTCCACAGGTTGTTTGGTGATAGAGTTTTGTTCATAAAATATTATTATAAAACAAATTATATTACATTAAATATGTAAATATGCACAAACGCCACAGAATTTTCTCAGAATGCTGCAATAGTGTTGGCTTCAAGGACTCAGTAACTCCGAAAACAGTCGTGAAGCCGACCTTCCAAACACCAAAATAATCATTTTTCTCAGACAAAAAGCACTCTTCCGAGGCAACAACAAAGACATATACTACAATTTGGGTTTTCTTGCAGTAACCCAAACTGCGTGTTACAACTATTTTCAATTTCAATATTTATATACATAAATTATCTTAGCAGTGTCAGAAATCCAGAGAAAACAAAAAATTATAAAAGAAATCAAAGCCCACTGAGAAAAATCCTAAAGTTAACAAATTTCTATTTCTGGAAGCAAAAATTCAGTTAGAAAACAACATCAAGACAGAAAGCCGAAGAAAATCCTATAAATTAAAATTCCATCATCCGTGCATCTCCAAACCGAAAGAACAAATCTTGAAAACCTTACTTGAAAAAGAGTTGTCAATTTTTTCGGACTTCCTTGAGGCAGAACGGAAAAGAAAAAGAGGATCCGTGGCCTGCTTAAGCCATGTTCAGGAGAGGTTCGAAGCGCCTACGCCGTTGGTAGTGAAATTTACGAGATCAACAAGCAACCCAACATGGTTTAACTATATCGCTTGCCCCTTGGAATGATCGCTAACCTTGCCCCTTGATTGGGAGACGAGTTACAGGCTAAGGTTGAAGACATCTGATTAACATCCTATAACAGTCATGAAAACAAACAAGATAAGAATAACGCATCACAGAAGGGCAGGAATAGAAATTGGTGGAGCAATGAAACAACTGCTTGCATACTTGGCAAATTACATCCTCTAATGACCAACAGACGATTAATGGAGCTATGAAACAACTGCTTTCATAAATGGTAAATTATATACGCTAATGACTAACGGACTGATTTGGAAACGAGAGGAATATATCAAAGTAAATGCGAGTCTTGAATACAATAGACATGGTCAAGAATGCACAGCCTCGCATGTATCTAAAATTATATTAACTTATAAGCATGTATTTAACTTATAAGCATGTATTGAACTTTGGTTTTCATTGATGTCAACGAATGTCAAAGAGGATGTCAACTGATTCAGATTGAGTCATTGATGTCAATTGAAGTTAAGTGGATTCAACATTCCCATGTTAGCTTGAAGAAGTATAGTAAAGCCACATTGAAGAAATATATGCGCAAGCAAGATGGTGAAGGATATAGATGTCAATGTGAAGAAGTATATCTAGAAGTTGCATCCAGTATGAAGAAGTGTGTCCAGGAGTACATCATGCATATCGAGTTTGAAGAAGTACATAAGGCACATCTACTTGAGCAGGTCACAAGTCCATCCAATCATAGTCCTTCAAGGCACAAGCTAAAGGGTTGGTTGGACAGAAGGATGAAGAGTGCGCAAAAAAGACAAAGAATACATGGGACAAAGTCTAGTCTGTGCAAGAAACTCAATAGAAGATTCAAGAGTCCGTAAGAAAGTCAAGTGGAGTGCGCAAGCAACGTGGAACACAAGATGGTTGAACAACTCTACAAGTTCTGAAAGCGCGCAAGTCATCACCAATCAGAAGACACTTTCAGTTGATAAAGCGCGCACAAGTTAAAAGAAGGGTGTAGAAGTTGATGTCAGCATATGCACAAATTTCACATCCAATGACATAGAAAATGCTCAAGTCCCACAAGTGATGGTACCGCAAGGGTCAAAGTCCCACCAAGTCGAAGATCGTGTATGTGCAAGTTCCGTAAAGCATTGATACATCAAGTGTGCAAGACCCAAAAGTGATGGTACATCAAGGGTGAAAGTCCCACCAAGTTGAGGAACATGTATGCTCAGAACCCACAAAGGAAGGACACATCAGCGTCTTAGAACATGACATGTGGAAGAAGCACAATCTGCGAAGAAAGGAAGAAGGAATGCCACAACCAACTTGTGGGCATACAATGCATGCATAACATGTATAAAAAGGGAAGCAAGTTGTAGATTTGAAGAAATCTTGATGGCAAGGTCAGAGAGCTTCTAGTGGAAGATACAAATTTATATTTGGGGCATCAAGGGGTCAAGGAACATAACAATATGATCTAGCGAAGAGCAGAGTGCGCACAAGCAAATGAATGATTGAACTAATGGTGCGTATAATGATAATGTAGATCTGTGACGATTGCGCAAAGACAGAAAAGAAGAATGGAGAAGATGCGCAAGTGTGTAAGCAATGAATGATAGCATCACAAGCAACACACAGATAGTCACAAATGTTTTGGAAGAAAGAAGCGTAGAGGCAGAACAAAAGTATATCAGAAGATGCACATAAGTTCAGTTGATGCACGAAGGTTGAATTGAAGTGTGCGAAGCAGAGAAGTCCAAATGATGCGCGATGACAGAAAAACAATAGAGTCTAGTATGTGCGTCATGATGAGGATGATCTGAGGCAAGTGTGTTAAACTGAAAGGACGAACCATAAGATGCACACCATGTTGTATATTGTCTAAAAGACTGTGGCACTTAAACCGAACGGACACATTTAAGTAAGTGCGCAGTTTCATTTGATACCAGTGCGCAATCTCATATCATCAAGCTATCAATTGAATCACAATACCAGTTGGTTAGTACAATTGCGTAGTAGCAAAATGGCACAAATAATTAGTGGCACAAACTGCAGTAGATGAAGTAGCACACGAAATATGAAGTGAGTCATCAGTAGAAGTAAAGTTTGAGTGGAATGAGAAGTAAAGTGATGTATGCAGAGAAGTGACAGCAATATGATTTCATACAGAAGGTGCACACAACAGAATGAACAACAAAAGATTAGAAGTGTGCGAGAGTTGGAAGTTTAGTAAGGAAAAATATTATTTTTGATATTTGGGCGGTAAGACAGGGAAAGGAACAAGGAGTCGTAACCTCCTTCTAGTTGGTGCTGGAGAACACAAGGAGTTGGTGCTTCCTTCATGTCAGTGCCTATAAAATCAGGGCATCGGTGCCTCCTTCCAGTTGGTGCTGGTAAACACAGGAAGTCGGTGCTTCCTTGAATGTAATATTTTCATTACAAAAGATCATTATGTGGTTTTCTCCCATTTGGGTTTCCACGTCAAACTCCTATGTGTTCATTGTTCTTTGTCTTGGTGCATATATGGATAAATGATTTTATATATATTGGATACATAACTAAAGATCAAGATTAAGTTAAGACTAATCTGTTAATGAAGGTAAAAATTGTTGATAACTGCACTAATACTGATTCACCCCCTCTCAGTATTAAATTGATTCTAACAACATGATCATACTTGAGATGATTCAGAGGTGTTGTAGAACAAATTCTAACTCATTAGTATGGTCTCTTTATAAGCATATCAACAAGCAGTAACAAAGTTAATGCTACAGAAAATTAAACTATGAACTGACGGCTAAACAAACAAGATTTATGCTTTGCCTAAAATTAAACAATATCCGACAATGTGAATATATCTGAACACAAGTAGATCGTAAGCCTCACAATGGATTTCCAAAAGTTTTTAAACCCAACTCAACAGTGTGCCAAACCAATCAATTTATTGGTCATGGCTTTCAGAAAATGAGCTAAACTTGAACATCTAAATAGTCTGCAAGTCTGAGAAGCAAGATGAAAATATAAACTGGAAATTCTAAACTAAATTATGAACAGTAAAATGATGTACCACCAGAGTAGGCCCCCTCCAATTGCAGTCTTAGGACTCACCCAGAAATGAACACCGAACTAGATATCGAATGCTTAATAACAATGGTAATAGAGTTTTTTTTACACGCATATATTTTCAAGCTAGCTAACTATTCCAACAGTAGCTAACTATTCCAACAGTTGACTGTCTACATATACAAGTGAAGAGCATCTAAGATCTTAATGAAAAAACTTAACATTTGTTTCCATACTTTTCCAGCAGAACATTTGTTTCCATACTTAATTACATAACCAATGTATTATCCAGATCACAGTATATTAAAATAATGCATTAAACTTAAAAATAAATTCATTGCCACTTCAACAAACTATCTTCCCTGGAGGTACCCCAAAATTTCTCTTTTCAATAAACCATCGGATGAGTAGGCTAGCGCGACCTAGGTTCTAGATGCATGAATTTCAGTCTTCAGCCACACGAACTCTGGTCAATAACTGCTTACAATACGTAGACTTGGAGTACCTATTCAAAACCTTTGCAAAACACTTCATAAAATGATAATATCAACTTTTAAATACTAATTTTTATCTTTTAAATAAGAATTAACTATTAATACTCACACATAACATTCAGGAAAGGTTACAATATGAGGATGGGGTATTTTAGAGGTAGAAATCATGGAAATGTTTACATATATAGGGCTAAAATGAGTAAATAATTTGTCATTCAGGAAAGGTTACAATATGAGGATGGGGTATTTTAGAGGTAGAAATCATGGAAATGTTTACATATATAGGGCTAAAATGAGTAAATAATTTGTCAATTTTGAGGCTCATCAAATAGTAGAAAGCATGTTTTATAAGCCACCAATAGATTTATTACAACGAATTGCTTTAACCTTTGAATTGATATAAAATTAAATGTAAACCAGATAAATCAAGAGATTAGATTGTGAAATTCAGATCTATACTAAGTGTACTTTAAAAGTGCAAGATGAGAGTATGAACATTAACCAACATGTGAAAATTTTCTTTTAGATCTGAAATAACAATTAACATGTTACCAATTTGTCAAATCCTTGGAGATATTTGAAATGAATTGAAAACTGGATTGAAAGCAAGATATTTAATTTTCTTATTTCAGATCTGTAATTGCTATGTTTAAATTGGCAATATGAGAGTTGGAATCAATAACCAATATATGTGGAACTACCCTCAAATTCAAATCTGAAATCTGAAATTGGTTGTTGATGCAAATTTATGAGTGGATGTGTCCTTGTTAACCAGCAAAATAGATTTACAAAAGTAGAATGCTTTAAGCCTTGAACTGATATGAAAATGGAGGGCAAAATTAGATTAAAGCAAGACAATTAATTACTTAGTATTATTAAACCATTAGTTCAATAAATCAGCATTCAAAATGGTGTTTTAAATCCTGATCTAAAGTTGGTTTTACCAATAGTATATAGCAAATTTATTTAAGACAATTTCCAGATCCAAAATAACAATTAAAGAGCTATTTCCAACTTGTGAAATATGTATCTTTTAAGCCAATTACCAAGTTTGCAACAACATGAAATTTTAGGCTTTAATTATATATAAAATTATTGAATAATGAAGGCTAAAACAAGAGAATCTGAAAAAATAGTTTGCTTGCTAAACTTGAACCTTCAACCCAACAAATTGATCTCCATAGATGATTTAAATTTAGGTTTTAGAGCAGGAAATAAATACTGAAAACAAGGCATAATTGCATTATATATTTTTAACCATGAATTATAGCAACTCTGCCATGAAGATAGTGTATTTTAGGGTTGATTTTTTGTATAAAAGAAATAGAAAATTCCAAATCTAGGACCATAAATTAAAAGCGTGTTTAAATTTTAAATGGCATATAATTGGGACTAGTGCCTAGTAACTTGAAAGAGCAAGCAAATGGGGTCTAATGACATCTAATAGAAGCTTTGGTGATTAAAAAATAGATATAGTTGATTTTCTTGAACCCTACTATATTCTCTAATTGTTTAATCAAATTTTGAAATTTTCTTCGGGAAAATTCAATATTAAAAATTTCCAATAATTCTACATCAATAGCTATCAAAGAAAACTGAGTAATGTACAATTAGATAAAAAAAAGTAAGTAAATTATTAACAATCAAATGACAAACATTTAAAGTAAAAGGGAAAGATCTCACTCAATTATAATCCAAGATCAACAATTGAAGAAAACATCTCATGAATATAGCATTAAGTGCCAAGATTCTCCAATAGATATTTTCAATAAAACATCCACAATGTTAGAGATATGTGCATCTCAGGATGTCCTTCATGTGTGATGCCTATCATAAAGGTACATTATCAGTATAGGCATCAGGGTATGGAAAAGGGTGATATAGACTCTACCATGTGTCACGGATCCAGTGGTGGAGACATGCGGAGATTTCAATGACTTTTGCCTTACGCATGCAAGATTTTTTAATGCAGTGTTATTTTCCATGCAAAAGTGGGATTTTTGCATGCACTCATATTAGGGTTTTGGAAACCCTAATCAAGCCGTGAGTTAATAAAAGGAGGCAAGGGGAAATGGGAAAAGGTTACTCAAGCAGTTTATTCACAAATTGAAGAGAGAGAGAGTGGGGGGGCGAATCAATGCATGTAGAGGGGTGCATTCTTGACAGGAGGGGCACATTCTCTGAGGAGAGAGTGGGTAGGTGAGAGAGATATTAGGGAACACTTGATCTGAGGTACTGAGGAGCATCATTACTATGCAATGAGTTCATCTACACAAAGAGATCTCAATGCATGAGCTAGGGAGCATTCCTGAGGAGAGGGGCGCGCTTTTAGAGGGAGAGAGGGGCGCAAATTTGAGCAGAGATATAGAACTATTCATATGGATCAAAAGTTGGATCCATTGGAGGTAGATTCAACTTCCGAGATAGACTAGATTCATCAGTTGTGAGATCAAATATTGATCATTCAATGAGGGGCACATTTCCTGAGCAGAGGGGCACATTTCTTTGAGGAGGCCGAGCTCTGAGACAAAGCTCACCAAATCTGAGAGAGGGCATCACCGAGATAATGATCCTGAGGCAGAAGGGAAAGATGCCCTAATCATATAGTAGTTCAAAGACAATTACAGTCAGAGCATAGGGGCACATTCAGTTGAGGGGGACATTCATTTAGAGTGAAGGGCATAGTCAACCAGAGGGGTGCATCACCCATCCTTCCATCAGATTAGACTTGTATAGCTTGTGTGGATAAGAGATAAGTCCATATTCGATTACTCTATTGTATCGATTGTAATTGCTTAAAATTGTAAAAGTTGCTTCCATCTCTCACTGGTTTTCTCGCAAGGGTTTTTCCAGGGTCTTTGACCAACAATATATGTGTCCTTTGTTTATGTGTGACTGCTATATTTGTTAAGTTGTAAATAGATTTCATGTGCTTCAAGTTATAAGTAATTGTATTGTTGCTACTTTCTCTGGGATTGAGAAGCTGGGTTTTAGTATATGCATGTGTCTTATTGAGACTTAAGGATGAGTTGGGATCTGAGATTTTCAGAGTGAGTAGCGATCTCTGGAAAATATACATGGTATTAGATCCTTGTTGAAGATCAGAGCAATCACATACCAGATATGCAAGTATTCATACCAGATATGAAAGGGCACATATCATAGCTATTAGATCCATGAGGTGAGAAGTTATATATGAGATAGATCTATCAGATCTGTGCAAGTAGATGCCAGATTTGTGACTTAGAGGGTTTCTTGGTTCATCGACATATTCTTGTTTCAGTTTTCAGTTGATCAAATATTATGGATACTTGTTTGAGGGTTGATGATCAGTTGGATGGGGCCTCACATTTCACTACATGGAAGGCCATAATTGTTTTCCTTATAAAGAAAAGTGAGTTGTGGGACATTGTGGAGAAAAAAACTGCAAAACCTGCGACAGTACCAACATATGCAATGACAAAAGAAGCCTATGAGAAGAAGAACATTAAATCACAGAGAATCCTCTTGATGCAATCAAGGACCATGTGATCCCGCATATCATAGGTAAGGACAATGTGTATGAGATGTGGGATGCCTTAACCAAGTTGTACTAGAGCTCCAATAAGAATAAGAAGATGGTACTATGAGAGAAACTAAAGAGAATTAAGATGATAAGAACTGAGAACATGACCACCTATCTTACCCATATTAATCAGGTAAGAGATGAGTTGGGAGCAGTTGGGGAGAAGATTGAGGATAATGAGTTTGTACAATAGGCCCTAAATGGTGTGACCAAGCCATGTGAAATGTTTGTTGAGTCTATCATGGCAAGTGAAAATATTCCCAAGTGGGATCGTCTTTAGATGATTTCACACAAGAAGAGACCCATAGAGGATATCTTTAGGGTAGCTGTTCTACTACACTCGATGAGGAGGATGTGGTGCTTGCAACAAAAGGAACGCAGAGATTCAAGAAGGGTGATCAGAAGAAATACCTAAGCAAGGTAAAGTGTTTTTCCCGCCATGAGTATGGCCAATATGCAGGCCATTTCCCTCATAAAAAGAAGGGAAAGAAGGAAAAGGATGGACATGTAGTAGCAACAAAGGAGTTGGATGAGTTTACTGCCAGGGTCGAGAGAGATTTCTCTCTTAGTTCTTTTATGTCAAGCTGTGACAACAATCAACCCTAGATTGAGGTTGATGAGAGATGGATGGTTGACAGTAGGTACTGCAGTCATATGACAAGGATGTGATATGCATTCATCACACTAAATACTATCCCATCTTAGCATTTACAAGATGTTGAGGGGTCGGTGGATACGGTTAGAGGGTTGGGACGAGTACGGTTCCTTCTAGAGTTTGGAGAACTCGTGGAGGTATCAAGAGTTCTCTACATTCTAGGTAAAAAAAAATTCAGTTTTGGCCTTGGAGGATGCAGGTTATGTTGTATTGTTTCAGAGGGAGCATATATTCGTTTATCGAGTGGGAGTAGATAACGTTCATCTTGTGTTGATGGGTCATCATATTGGTATGGAGTATGTAGTTCGGGGCTATCCCACTTCAAGAGAATCTGGGTGTATTTCAGAGTCCTCATCTGAGTCTGAGATAGACAGAGAGAGATATGCTCCTAGGATTGATGAGGCACCGAGGAGTCAGTCCTTATATCACAGATATGAGCGAGAAGCTCATACCAATACTAGCTAGAGATTGAGTTGGTACAAGATGATTGAGATGGATAAAATTCAGGAGCGAGATGAAAAATCTCAAAGCATGGGAGTCAAGTATAGGCCAGTGGATCCACTATTGATCAATTTTAGAGGGATTTTTGAGCAGAGTTTCAGAGGGAGTCTAGAACATGGATCAGTGTCAGAGACAGAGAGAGAGCAAGAGGCTTCTCTCAAGATGACATTGATGGAAGTGGATCACGGGTTATCTTATCATAGTGCAGCAGTGGTAGCTAGTTTATAGGGAGCAGTTGTAGCGACAGGGGATTTGATGGATCCAGGTATTTGCAGGATTTCCCTCGATAAGAGGGAGTGTTAGAGATATGTGTATCTCGGGATGTCCTTCATGTGGTGATTCCTAGCATGAAGGTACATTATTAGTATAGGAATCAGGTTAGGGTAGAGGGTGAGATACACTCTACCAGGTGTCATGGATCTAGTGGTGGAGACATGCATAGATTTCAGTGACTTTTTCCTTACACTTGCAAAATTCTGCATGCAATATTTTTTAATGCACAATGTTATTTTCCATGCAAAAGTGAGATTTTTGCATGCACTCATATTATGGTTTTAGAAACCCTAATCAGACTGTGATTTAATAAGTTAATAAAAGGAGGCAAGGGAAATGGGAAAATTTTACTTGAATAGTTTCTTCAGATATTGAAGAGAGAGAGAGTGAGGGTGAACCAGTGCATGGAAAGGGGTGCATTCTTGAGAGGAGGGGCACATTCTCTGAGGAAGGATTGGGTATATATGAGAGAGATCAGGGTACACTTGATTTGAGGTATTGAGGAGCATCATTACTGTGCAATGAGTTCATCTACAGAGAGAGAGATAAGTGTATGAGCTAG
This sequence comes from Larix kaempferi, assembly GCA_027924585.1. Lineage (NCBI taxonomy): Eukaryota > Viridiplantae > Streptophyta > Pinopsida > Pinales > Pinaceae > Larix > Larix kaempferi. The sequence goes on along the minus strand of BSBM01000173.1, from coordinate 6,698,842 downwards.
GGCGCAATCTTGAGGAGATAGGCGCACTTCTAGAGGGAGAGAGGGGCACAGATCTGAGCAGATATTTAGCACCATTTATCTAGATCAGAGGATGGATCCATTGGAGGCAGAGTCAACTTTTGAGACAGACCAGATTCATCAGTTGTGAGATCAAATATTGATCATTCAGTGAGGGGTGCATTTCTTTGAGGAGGGCGAGCTCTGATATATATCTCACTAGATCTGAGAGAGGGAATCATTGAGAAAGTGATACTGAGCCAGAAGTGAAAGAGGCCCTAATCAGATAAAAGTTCAGATACAATTATAGTTAGAGCAGAGGGGAACATTCAGTTGAGGGGCATATTCATTCAGAGTTAAGGGTGCAGTCATCTAGAGGGTTGCATCACCCATCCTTCCATTAAATCATACTTGCAGAGCCTGTGTGGCTCAGAGATAAGTCCATGTTGGATTACTTTATTGTATCGATTATAATTGCTTAAGATTATAAAAGTTGCTTTCATCTCTCACTGGTTTTCTCGTAAGGGTTTTTCTAGGGTCTTTGACCAAAAATATCCGTGTCCTATTTTTTATGTGTGATGGATATATTTTTTAAGTTGTAAATATATCTCATGTGCTTCAAGTTATAAGTAATTGTATTATTGATACTTTATTTGGGATTGAGAAGCTGGGTTTTAGTATATGCATGTGCCTTATTGAGACTTAGGGCCGAGTTGGGATCTGAGATTTTCAGAGTGAGTAGTGATCTCTGAAAAATATACACACAAGCCTCAACCCAAGAGAACTAAGTAATAGAAAAGATTTTTCTTCACAACTTCTAGCCAAACTTACAAGAAGAGGAGTTTTTCTTATATAAAGAAGCTCTGAACATCCTTCTAAAAAATAATAATATCCAAGAAAAACATTATATCTAATCCAAGAATCCACAAAGAACTATTATCTCCTCAACTAACTAGAGATATATAGTCAACAATGCATAAAATAATTATAACCTTGCCAAATATAATCTAACCACCACATCAAGTTCCACCAAGTGAGATGCACCCTCCTCAAGTCAAGAATATGTGGCACGTGTGGAACAAACATGTAAAGTTCTCCATAGGACATGGTCAAAATCCATCCAAATTTCCATGAAAAAAAAGTGCTAACAAACTTGTCTAAACAAGGATGCACCTAAAACAAGTGAACACCTGGAGCAAAGAGGACTACACATGTGGTATCTAGGTCTCTCTAGTTAACACGTCAACCTTAAAACCGTCAAATGCTTATCATGCGTGGGAGAGAATAAAATCATTTTGTCACTAGGAGAATTTACTCAAGTGAAACATCCCCTCTCCGGGCCTTTACACATGGGGAATTAGAGATTGACCCCTCAATGTGTGAGTTAGAATAAGGAAAAACATGTGTTTAATGAATTTTGAGTGGTACTATTGTAATAGCTTAATGACTCATTTAATTTTTAACCGTTTACTAAGTTTGACCATGGTATAGACACCATTAGCCCAAATTACATGTGAAACTCAATGTGTTTCCTAGGGCCTAAGTTAGAGATAAATGATGAGGTGAATGTTGTACTAGGGAAAATGGGAATTTTATGAGATAGCCTTTGTAGTCATATAGCATGAATGAGGAGAGGTATTTTACATAACTTTCTTAAGCTAGGAATAATTCAAGAATAATTCACTTGATTGCACATGTGCCTTTAGAGGGACTGCCTAGCATGAGTTACCATTCCTTGAGCCTTTTTTACCTTTTTATTCCCTTATTTTATCTTTTTATTTGTTTATCCGAAATGGATCGATATATAATGTGTCACCTATTTGGAGCTTTTGGGGTCGGAAGATTGGATGAATTGGATTCTAGGGCCCATTTTATGGGCATGTCTCATTTCGTAGATTTGGGGTTTGTAACCTTTTGAGGCCTATTTGACAGTCTAAACGACATTCTTTGGGGTTAGAACATCCCATCGCTTTTCCATGCACCTTCATATTATTCTTCACTCAAACCTTTCCAACGGTCCAAAAATTGCCTCAAACATAGTCTGTATGAAGAATTTATGCCTCCTACAAATTGACCTATCCAGTTGACCACCTTGGTATCGATTGGATTCCATGTCAGCTCTCATTTCTCGCACATGTGGAGCTATTCCTGTGTGGAATTTGAATAAAATTCTAGAAGGTCCAAAATTCTAACCCTAATCATGTGTTGGGGCATACAAACCCTAAAATTAACCCTAGAGTGCTATTGGGCTATGTTAAATACCGATTTGTTAGGAGAAGAAGGGATTCCATTCTTTTGATGTATTGTATTGTTCCATAGTTGAGCAACAACACATGAGTGGATATTATAGAAAAATATAGGAGATAGGAGATCCTGTAGTAGCCATTCTAGATGTAGAGTCATATGTAACTCCATAGAGAGTATCATTTCCTTTGTATTTGCATTTTGACATAAAGAGCAAGGTATAGTCCTCATTTGTGGCTGAGTTTTTCCGCATAATGGGTTTTCCCAGGGTATATATTGTGTTATTGTGTGGACTGTGTACTTATTTGATCTATTTATTCTTGTTCCAGTTCCAATTATTTAACATTCAATAAAAATAAGCTAATGAAAAAGAACTAAGTTGTAAGATCCTTTGTGATGAACTGTTCCAGTGGAATATCCACGACAGTTTACAAATCATTTGAATTTGCTCCATAATTTTTTTTTAATTTGATCAAGGGACTTAGGGAATAAATATTTTTGGCACGGTGGCACAACTAAGATGTGTAATATGACATAAGGTTGCTTCTAATTTATACATGGGAAATGCTAGACCTAGTAACATGGCATATGATAATCTAGTCACAAAATGGGACATGTTGAAATTAATGGAAGTGTGTTGAAATGATAAATAATAAAAAATGGTTGGGAGAAATATTGGAAATGATATGACGCATACATAATATCCACCTAAGCTACTAGGGAGACACTCTAACCAACAAAATGCCACACTTATCTAAAGATAAATTATGAATACACCATGTAATCAATTAGCAAGATAACAATTTAAAGTGTTATGAGCCATTGTAGAGTAATGCCTTAATAACCATCTCAACGAGAACATTTTCTACAATGCATGGAACACAAAACTAGTACCTTTTCCTAGGTCATTAATCAAAGCAACATCAAAGTGCAAGTTGCAACAAACATCATACCAATGCAAAAATGTCTATTGATGTTGTTTGATACGAAATTAAAATATGATCCAAAAGGTGGTATTCTAATTTAATTTCATAAACTTTATGGTAATACATGTAAAAACAACACTGATGTGAAGAAAAAGCTCTAAATTTCTATGCATTCTTGACATGCCAATATAGTTGTTAGCATAGTTGTAGACTAACCCCACCTTAAATAAAAAAGAAAACATACCATTGATATGTACACCACATATGGTTTCCCACTCAATGTTCCATCCTCAGCACATTGGCCCTGTTGGGGCTGCTTTTTCATTAACTCCCTTCTGCCTCCACATACCCCAACTGGAATCCCTCCTCATATAATATTCCCAAGTGTTGTAAGGACTTGGGTAATACTGAAATACTCTTGGGTTCCTTCATATATTATCCTAAATCTTGTCATAACCTCATCAAATACCATGAGGTATACATCTATGATCTTGTAACCCCCCCTCAATCCCTGTAAAAACTCTTGTTAAGAGAAATGCAATCAAAGTGCCATATACAGGTTTGAGAATCACAACAACAATTTCTCCTTTGTTCTCATTAAAAAGTTTCTCTACAACATTTATGTCATTGAAGGGTGTTGTAATAGTTTCATATTTATATAGTAGAGCATGTATTTTGATTCAAGCCCAATTAAAGAAAGCTGTAGTGCTTCAAAGATTTCAGAAAGAGTATTTGGTTGATCTAGTGCATGAAGAAAACTATGTAGTTGTTTAATCCAAAACTTATTTAAATTCAACATCTCATGGATTGGTTAATAGTTGTGGATCTAGATAAACCACAAGAAACTTCTAACCAGTGCAACAAAATGAAATATGTGGAGATGATTCCACAATCAAAATTTTGCTGGAAATTTTAAATTGCTATTATAGTAACTAGAAGATGTAATTTTATTAATTAGTCTACTTGCTTTACTCTCTGGCGTTTTTTTTGCTAGAAATTTTAAATTGAGATTCTGCAAATTTTTTATATATTTTGTTGGAGATTTTAAATTGTGATTCCATAAGTCAAATATATAATTCTATTATGTCCTGCGAGAATTACTAGTCAACGCGCATTAAAGCTTAATTTTGTGCATTCTAATGTTTTTTAATAGTTTGCTAGAAGATTCGATTTCAATGTTTTAAAATCTCGTCCATAAAATTTTCGACATCTTTTTGAAATATTAGTTTATAAATCTCAAAATAGTAAAAATTATGCGAAGGATTTTCTTTTTTAAATGCTGACAATTTCATTAAATTTGGACTTATTTCTAGTCTAAATTGGATTGTTAAAATGGTTAAGCCACATTTACATGAGGTTTGGTACTATAAAAAATACACATTCGAGCTACCTTCTATCTTATACTATCAAACCTCATAAAATTATGCATTAACCTCGTTAAAAAACCAACCTAGACTAGAAAGAAGTCCAAATTTAATGAAATTGGAGAAGGAGCATGGGTCCAAATTTAACAAAATTGGAGAAGGAGCATGTTAGTTTTGGTAGCTTGTAGGTACTCCTGCATCAAGTTCCTAGGTGGAGAGGTCCAAGGACGAGTGGGTCTCATTAATGGCATAAAGTGTCTTTATATTTTTAAAGTGAGATGTACTTTATAAAACCGAGTTGTACTTTATAAAGTGACTTTATGATATAAAGTGCACTTTTTATTGTTTTAGGGTGAACGTGACTTTTTGAAAAGAAAAATGTTTTTATATAGTTTCACTTAAGTGATTTAAGTGAACTTGAGATTAAAGCACAACCATTGATCTTGTGGCCAATATTTAATCTGGGCCCTAGAAGTTGAAAAGACAAAGGGAGTTACCCTATTTTAATTATAAAAGTAATTTATGAGACCTTTGGAACTCATTCCAAAGAGATTATTCATTTGGAGTCATACGAATTCCAAGAGAGGAGCTTGGTGAGAAGAGTGAGAAGCTCATTTGCAAGAGAGATATTATTAAACAAAGTGAAATGAGGAAGGAAGAGGCAGTCTACTAGCAAGCATTCCAAGGAGGGAATAAGGTAGTGAGAAGGGCATGCATTCCCAAAAAGGAAGAGACTGATAGCTTGAGTGGGGGTGCACTTCCCAAGAGGATTGGGCTGGCACAATTCCCAAGAAAGTTTGCAGCATTAAAGAGAGGCTGTTCAACAATTTTTTGACAGACTCTATTGCTCATAAATACAGGCCATATTGTTGATAGAAACTAAACATACAACAGAGTTGGAGGCACGGATTTTGAGGATGGGTATAGAGCACAAAAATCGAGGTCATTAATTGCTGAGGTAAAAATGTTCAGTCTACATTTTAAATTTCTTTTTTGGCTACTGTTTGAGTGACTGTTTCAATCTGTACTATTGTACAGACTGATAGTCAATACAGTCAAGGGAAGCACAAAATTGAAAGTGCCACGTGGCACATTTGTCAAGTTAAAAAAAATCATTCATTGTTGCTGTAATTTTAAGTTGTACTTATGATATTTATCTGAGAAAGGTCAATAAAATTCTCTCTTGTGGACTGGTTTTCTCCTTTGGGGTTTTTCCAGGGTCTCTTTGACCAAAATTGACCATGTCTCAATTTTATAATAGTTTGTTGTTTTTTTACCTTGTTTTTTGTTGCTAAATGAGCTTAATTAATAGTATATCAGTCTACAATACATTTGTATTTAATACTTGAGAAAAGTACATGGGTTTTGATTATTGTGAAGTTTGATATCAGTGGTTTATTAAGTGTTTGACGAAATCTGTGAGTGAACTTGTGCACATATTTTGATATTTTCTACAGAGCATGGGCCCTTTTCTACACATTATAAATTTGATCGAGGAGGAGAAGGAGCATGGGTACTTCCTCACAATTTTGTAGTTTGAATGAAGAGGAGTGTTACCGGTTGAACTAGTAGGGCTAGCCTTCGATGACAAATATGAGGGAAAGTGACCACTGTCACCTCAGTCAATTCCCTAACTTCTCCGGGGAGTCAGAACATCCAAGGGGAAGAGCCCTTATGTGATTTGCATGACACCTTAGGACAAGAGAAAAATATGTCTTCTTTGACAACAATCTTTGTGACCAGTGCCTTAGATGATAACTCTAAAAGAACGAAGAAGACATACTATTTAATCATAATGTAAAAGGTGTAATTCCAACAGTCTAATTTCCTCTATGAGAGTGGAACAACAGTTATGTCAGACTTGTTAAGAAATGTATTGAAGGAAAAAGCATTATCATCCACTAAGAATATCACCTTCAAACTTCCATTTGTACACCATAAACCATAATGACCACATGATTATAGAAGCATGTAATGGTGATATACAAACACTCTAGTGGTAACTTTAAGACAATCAATTAGGTATGTCAGAAGTAGATACAATTACAACCATAAGACACTTGTCAAAGGAAAAATCATCAACCATCAAGACAATAATAAAGATAGGATCAAATGCATAACACTCTTACATTCATCAAATCAGAAAATATGTCAGTGTAGCAGCATGTACATAAACCAAGATTTAACTTAAGAGATAGGAACAATGATACATGCCTAGGGAACAAACTTATCACCCAATGTTGTATGTAAATGTTAATATGACATCAAAGATAACCACTTACAAGATAAAAATCAATACAAAGTTTCTTAAAAACCAACTCTTACATTATCCACCAGTTATCCTCCAATGTTCACCCACTTATTTGCAATCATATCAACATAACAACAGTGTGGTTAATGATTAGAAATCATAGAAATCACTAAAGAATAAACGTAATCACTTGCACCTCTACTCAGATATCTTTGTTGCATTTGTTTACTAACTAAATGGCGTATCATAAATGCATATATCAGATATGTATTAGCAGTAGCAAGATTATCACTGTATGTAAAATGATAAGGAGAGAAACATGCATAATATCACCTATTTATCAAACCACTTCCTTCTCCAATAGTCATGCATTCGGGTTGTAAGGATATCATACTGTATGTAACACTGATTTCAGACCTTTATGGTGTGAAATTTAGTTCACACCAAGACTTGATCAAGAAATTACAACTCTCACAAGTAATTCTCACACAACTAGTCAAGAACATTGAAAAACACTCACATATGATGCAAACATAATTACTCTCCTGAATAATAATACATCATCCAACCTTGGGAAAGTAATAGGCTGTCAATATATATAATTACATCAGATATTTGAATGCATAAGGATGCCATTCGAATCCTCACAAAATCAGACTTACTAAAATTATGCAAAACCCCCTAGGTGGCAAGTGTGTTCTCCAAGTCACTCCAAAGGATCACGAATTTCTGATTTAGTGATCAGATAGTGATGTGTGATGGAAAATAATTCCAAATCCAGAATTTGGAAGGAATAAACATCATGGAGGATGAGTTGGCCAAAAAACAATTATGACTAGTCAACTAGCTTTTACCTTTCACCAAAAAGTGGTAAAAAGCAGTAAAAGAAGCTAATGCGCCTTTCTATTCTAGTATTAGCTAAAAATAGCCAGAATATTATCCAGTATATCAAGGAATGAGCTCTAGTGGGTTTAGGAAGCTTTTGGTCCACACAATGGTGACTTGTGGTCCACACAATGGTTTTAGGCCAACTACTTAGTCTAATACATAGGAATTAATCAAAAAATGATTAATTAATGGTACTATGGTAATAAATGACATAGATGGGTTTTAAATATTCCAACACCCCCCCATAAGTCTGACTTTATGTTCTAAAAATCAGAAGTAAAAACTAGGGCCCAGTAACAAGACATGGTTACCTTGTAGAATACTTCCTTGTCCATGAAACAAGGAAAGAAGGAAAGCCTCATGGGAAAAACCTCCCCTAAAAAATGGACATAATCAAAATTGAAAGATTACTGGTCAATCCTTCTCTCCACCACATGTTCAACCATCCCAAGTAGTGATCTCAGATAGCTGAAAGTCTTCTCAGTAAAAGCTTTGGTGAAGATGTCTGCAGTTTGCTCACTTGTTGGGAAATACTGCAAATTAATGATCTGGTCATGCACTAAACTCCTGATGTAGTGAATATGGATCTCAGTATGCTTGGTCCTCTATCTCTATACTGTATCACTTGATACCCTTATATCACTCTGATTGTCACAAAATATGACCGTAGGAGTACTAAAGGAGATCTCAAACTCTGAAAGAATACCCTGCAACCACACACATTAAGTAGCAGCATTCACTGCTCCTCTGTACTCGGCCTCTGCTGAAGATAGTACAATTGCACTCTATTTCTTGATAGACCAGCAAACATGACCACCTCTAAGCATGAACACAAATCCATATGTGGAATTTATGTCAAGGCTATCACTAGCCCAATCTGAGTCAGTAAAGCCAAGAAGATCTAGGCTAGAATCTGCAACATAGTGAATACCATCAGTCTTGGTGCCTTGCACATAATGCAAGATTCTTTTTGCATCTCTCCAATGAAGCACATGTGGCTGCTCCATGTACCTTGAATCCACACTCACTGCATATGCAAGATCAGGTTGAGTATGAGTCAAGTATAACAAGCTGCCAACAAGTTGCTTATACAAGGTGTTGTCCACCAATGGTGTAGATTCTGCTTCTTCAAGTCTAGCTCTTGAAAGGAAAGGAGTCTTTGAAGGCTTGCAATCAACCATATTGAACTTATTTATCAGGTCAGATTCATATTTGTACTGAGATACCTTAGTTCCATTCTCAGTTTGAGAAATATCAAGCCCCAAAAATTGCTTAAGAATTCCCAAGTCAGTCATGGAAACATCTTGATGCAAAGCAGTCTTTAATGAATCAATTTGATCAGTAGATCTACCTGTGATTAGTAGGTCATCAACATATAACACAATAATCAAAATTGAGCCATCAATAAGCTTCATGTAAACATTTGGATCATATTTTCATCTAGCAAAAGATTGTGACAAGAGAAAGTTGTCCATTTTGGCATACCAAGCCCCGGGGGCTTTCTTAAGCCCATATAAGGACTTCCTCAACCTGCACACATATTTAGGATCATATGTATAGAATTATAGCTGCTGCATATAAATATCTTCCTCAATATCTCCATGGAGGAAGGCACTTTTGACATCCATGTGATGTACTTCCCAGTGCTTGGCAGCAACAATTGCCAAAACTAGTCTTATCAAATCCTTTTGTGCAACTGGTGCAAAATTCTCATTGTAGTCAAGGACATGGACTTGGGATAATCCCTTTTCCACTAGACTAGCCTTATATTTCATTGCTGCACCATAATATACACACTTGGTCTTGAATATCCACTTACACCTTACCAATTTTCTGCCTGGGGGAGCTTGACTAGCTCCCATGTCTCATTCTTTTGCAGTGAATGAAACACCTCATCCATAGAATCCTGCCATCTTGGGTCATGTGAGGCTTCCTCATAAGTCCAAGTATTAGAATCCACCATCAAATAACATCTCTCATATAAGTAAGGATCATTCACATTGAGAGCATTCTCAAATTGTGATATAGTCCTTCTTGTGTCCTGAGGATTTCCCACTAGTTCACCAGTTGCTTGAAGAGTCTTAACATCCCAATTTGGCCTTGTTGGTGAATTAGGATATGTAATAAAATGGTCTTCATCATCATAAATATCATAATAAAAAAATTTAAGAGGAACTTCACTTACATCTTCAGGTGGTGGTGTGGATGGCTCTCCAATTTCAACATTCTGAGAGGGATCTTCTTCGAATTGAACACTTATTTCAATGAAGGATTTTTGAGTTGCCATGTTCATAAAATTGTAGCCTTTGGATTCCTATAAATATCCAACAAAAATACATGTTTGGCTTTGGGTCTGCATAGCCCTCCTCTTCTCAAGTGGAATTCTATCCCAAGCCTTGGAGCCAAAAATCCTGAAATGAGAAATATCAGGTTTGTGCCCAGTCCAAGCCTCAAAAGGAGTGATTCCTTTTAGTGCTTTGTGAGGCACTCTATTCTGAATATATGTGGCACAATTTATTACCTCATCCCAAAGCCTTGGAGATAAATACTTTTCCTCAAGCATGCATGTGGCCATCTCCTTCAGTGATCTGTTCTTCCTCTCAGCAACACCATTCTGCTGAGCTGTGTAGGGAACAGTGTGTTGCATCCGTATGCCTGAAGAGGCACAAAATTGCTGAAAATCAGATTTGATGTACTCCTCACCATTATTAGATCTAAGGATCTTCATATGTCTACCAGACTGGTTTTCTACTGAAACCTTGAAAAGCTTGAACAGACCGAACACTTCAGACTTTAACTTGATGAAATAAATCCAACAGTACCTAGTAAAGTCATCTATGAAGGTAAGGATGTATTTGGAATGGTTCAAATAATCATGGGGGAATGGACTTGAGATGCCACTGTGAATAAGCTCCAGGGGTGCTGAGGTTCGCTCAGTTTTGGCTGTTTCAAACTTATGCTCAGGGTGTTTTCCTAGAATGCATCTTTGATAGACACCTTTAGAAAACTCGATAATGGGCAGTCCTATGACCATTTATTTCTCATGGAGTTGGGAAAGATATTTATAATTTAGGTGACAAATATTTCATGCCATAATTTGCTTGACTCATTGGCATGGGTTAATAGAGCAGAAGGTGAGGGGAATGGCACAAAATTAGAAAACCTATAGAATTTTGAGCTATTGTCAGCAGAACCTAAGGCAACAATTCGACATGTTGACATTTCACAGATTTCAACATCATTAGGTGTGAATATCACCTTTTTGGGTGATCTTGTGTGAGTCATTTGGTATACTGACAAAATGTTAGCAGCAAGTCCTGGAACATACAAAACATTAGTGAATGTACCAAAATCTAGATCAATGATGCCTTTACCTTTGCTTGAAGTTTCAGAATCATCACCCAACACAAGGGTTAGACCACTGGAAGAGTCAAGAGATGAGAAGCTCTCTCTTGTGGACACCATGTACCTTGAAGCTCCAAAATCAATGATGAATGATGTAGGATTTGATGTGCTTTCCATCAGTGCATGCACTCGCTCCTTATCTTCATAATTTTTTCCTCCATCCTTCCTCCTTGCACTCTCGGGAGGAGGAATATTGGCTTTCTCCAGGAGTTGAGCCATTTGATCAATGGTATTCTTCATGCAGGAGCTTTCAGGATGGAATCCCCTACTGCAATAGTTACACTTTGCCTTCTCATTCTTCTTGTTTGGATTTCTCTTGAAATTTGAGCTTGAGGAGTCTTCATGGAATTTCTGCTTGTCCTTTCTCTGATCAGTGGGTTTCTTGAAATTGCCCTTCTTCGTGCCTTTCAAACTCCTTGAATCTCCAATAGTCAAACAATGATATTTTGATGGATTTTTTATGGATCCCATCATGACTAGCTTGTCTTGTTCTTGTGTAAGAGACTCCATGAATTCTGAGAGTGTAGGACTCTTTCAATTTCGAACTGCCTTCCTTGTGGAGTGGAAGGTCAAAAAAAAGAATGAGTAATTAGGGCCAAGCTTGGAGAGAATGGCCAAGATTAGTTGCTCATCCCTTTTATCAATTCCACATTTATTCAACTGTAGAATAAGTGACTCGAACGTTGAGAAAAAATCCAGGAGGTTCTCAAAATTATGTGCACTCAATGAAACAAGTTCATTATCCAGTTGGTGGCCTCTTAATTCATCTGTCTTGCCAAACAATTCTTGAAGCTTTAACCAAACTTAATTGGGTGAGGTAAGACCATCTAGATGGAATAAAATAACCCTGGATGTAGTGAGACACAAGAGACCATAGGCTTCATCACTTCAATTATGCCACTTTGATTTCTCAATTGCTAAGGTTGGTGATCCACATCGCAGTTGGAATTATTTTCAAATGCTAACTTTGACACATCTTCGGCTAGTCATCGATGTCGACACAACTTCGAAAATTTACGGCTTCGACACGACTTCGACAACTCCGCGAATTCGACAAGTTCTGCGACCTCACAGTTTTGCGATGTCGACATGTAGCGTTGACCTGCGACTGTCAAACTTCGACAGACTGTCTCTCTGTCTTCCAGTCGACTGTAACGTTTGAACTTCCGAACCGTTCTAAATTATTTTGTAATTGAACGTAATGGGAAGGCACCCAAGTGTCTTAACATTCTATATAAGCATGTATAATATTGTAACATACATCAATCGATGATCTCATATCCAATAATAGAGAAGATCAGTTCGCATTCCTGCATATTGCCTATGTATATTTGTGTTCTGTCTATGTAGTGTATTCCTGCTTTGTGCATTCTAATTATTAATCTTCCTCCATAACAGAGCCGACTCATTCAGTCAAACTGTTGTCCCCCTCACGCTTCCTGGTCACGTGTGGATCATTGGTCTCAGAGCATAGTCAATCAGAGCTCTGAGCTTTGTTCATGCTTAAGTTTGCGTAGAAACTTCCAGCGAAGTTACCGACTTATGCCTGTTCAAACACGCTCGCAATATCAACAATCCAAGCAGACACTACCTCCAGAAATGGTAGAAGAAACATATGATAGACATGCAGCCGATGAGACATCACAACTTATTGAGCAAGCGCTGACTCGACAATGGACTGAAATGTTTGCCCAATTCAATGAAATTCTCACGCGGTTTGCTTCGACATCCAGAGTATTTTCAACGAGGATTCACTCTGACAAAATCATCCCCTTCAAAGTGAAAATGAATTTGGACATACCGAATCTTGAAGTCAAGATTGACGTGGAATCCGTCGACAATTGGGTACAACAATTGGAATCCTATTACTCTGTGAATCAACTCTTAGAATCTGACAAGATCACCATTGAACCATTAAATATGTCAACATCTGTGCATTGTTGGTGGGAGAACCTCTTGACAAATATGGAGAAAAGCGGAGACTCCATTGACACATGGGATAAATTTTTTGAATACATCCAAAAGGAATTTTACCCACCCAAGTACCTTGAGAAGTAGTATAATAAGTGGCAGCAGCTAAGGAAATGGAAAGACCAATCAGTACAGAGTTACATGGATGAGTTCTATCGACTCATGGCTAGACTTGGCGTCCAAGAAGAAGAGAAATTGCTTGTTCTGAAGTACATCAGTGGATTGTCCCAATACATTTAGCATGAGATGGAATTTCTGACTGTCAATACGCTCACAGATGCATTCCACTATTCCAACAAACTTGAAACTAAGCAAAAGGGAAAAGCACGCTTCACAACAAAGCCGACATTAGGATGACCACCCGACAAGAAGACATCAGCTGACTTCGACAAGTCAAAATCTTCTCAGCTGACCCTGCCAAAGCCAGATCACAGCAAAAATCCTTTTCAGAAAAGGGAACGTAGCAAACAACCGCCGACCGAAAAATGGTGCGATTACCACCACTCATCCTTGCATGATACGTCTGAATGCAAAGCTCGGAAGATATTTTTGGAAAACGTGTTGACATCCGACGTGTTCGACAAGATGGTGGAAGAATTTGATCTAGATGCAATGACCCTTCTGACATCGACATCGACCACTCTAGCAGCCTCGAATATCATCGATGAGGACAAACGAGAGTGCATGTTCCATACACGGATATGGGTTCAGCACAATACATTACATTTGATTGTGGAAAATGGTAGCTAGAAGAACTTCATTTCTGAAGATCTCGTAAAGAACCTAGGTCTTGTCATCACTCCGCATCCTCAGCCCTTACAACATCGTTTGGATGAAGGATGGACAGGAACTACGGATTACCCAATAATGCAAGCTTGCCTACTTTATAAAGCCTTTTGAAGATGAAGTACTCTGCGACATAGCACCACTCTCCGTAGCTGACGCCCTGTTTGGGAAACCTTACCTATGGGATCGCCATGGAAGTTACCTGTTACAACTGCAGAAGGTGATTGTCGAAATTCAAAATTGATGGTACGGCATACCCGAGCGACGACCTACACCAACGGTCTCAATGATATCTGTTAAAAAGACAAAGAATCTCATCAATCATGCTCAGAAGTTCGCGTTAATCATGATCAAACCACAACATTCTAGGAAGACTGTAGTGACGATTCGACTCACCGACCAATGCAGCTCCTGACAGAAGCAGTTGATCCACAACGTTCTCAATGAGTATCGGAGTTTATTCCAAGATCCATACAGAGTACCTTGACATTTCCAGGTAAAACACTCCATTGAAATTTCTCCTGGTTCTTATTTTCCTAACGCATCTGTTTACATAAGATCCATTCTAGAAAATGAAGAGATTCGCAGACAAATCTGAGATTTGATCGACAAAGGTCATATCCAACCTAACTCCTCTCCTTGCGGAATTCCATTCGTCCTCCTTCCAAAGAAAGACAGGACTTGGCACATGTGCATCGACTACAGGGCACTCAACAAAATTTTGGTAAAGAATCGCTACCCTCTGCCGTGGATAGACGAGCTCATCGTCTGTATGAAAGGTTCTAAATTCTTTACTAATCTCGACCTCAAGTTATGATATCATCAAATTGCAATCGATCCCTCAGATGTGTGGAAAACTGCTTTCAAGACTAAGGAAGGATTCTTTGAATGGTTAGTCACGCCTTTCGGATTAACCAATTCACCTACGACCTTCATGCGATACATGGACAACATTCTTCGACCTTTTATCGACAAATGGGTCATTGTATACCTTGACGACATATTGATTTTCAGCCAATCATGGGAAGAACATGTCAAACAGCTTCGATAAGTCCTCAACACTCTCCAACAACATCGAATTTACTTCAACATGGACAAGTGTATCTTTGCGATGAACATCATCAAATATTTGGGGTATGTAATTGAATTTGCAGGCATTCACGTCGATCCAAACAAAGTACAGATCCTCAAAGATTGGTCCATTCCTCAAAGCATTCAAGAACTAAGAATTTTTCTTGGTTTGGCGAATTTCTCTCGATGATTCATGCTCAACTTCAGTCACATAGCCTGGCCCTTGAATCAGTTGATGAGGGGAAATGGAAAAACTATCTTTAAATGGACACCGACACAACAAGAATATTTTTAACATCTCAAGCATAAGCTATGCATTGCACCAGTACTTGTGTTACCTGATTTTCATCAGCCCTTTGAGATTGATACAGATGCATCGGACTATGCCTTGGGCGCAATTATCACTAAGTCTGGTCACCCAGTCGCTTTTCATTATGAAACTTTTAATGCCACAGTTAGAAGATATTTGATGTACGAAAAATAACTGTACTCCATTGTGCAAGCTCTCAAGCAATGGAGGTATTACATCCTTGGCAAGGAAATGGTCATCCTCACTGACCATAAGCCTCTACAGTTCACTCTGACCCAGTCGAAACTACATAAAACCAGACAAATCAAGTGGATTAATTACCTACAACAATTCCAGTTGGTGATTAATTATTGGAAAGGTAAGGCTAACACAACTGCCGATTGTATGAGTCGAACACCCATTACTCTCCTTTTCACAGTGATGAGTATGCAGGGATACAACACAATCACTTGGCCTCAATTGTATCAGGACGACATCGAATTTTCACCAGCCTACCGACAGCTTCAAACTGACAAGTTGTCGACCTCTGAATAATTCCTGAAAGACACCTTGTTATACAAGCTTGGAAAATTTTGTGTACCGATCGGTGAGCATCGACAACAACTCATTTGGGATGTGAAGCAAGACTGCAGGACAATTTGGAGTAGAAAAGACACTTGCTATTCTCCAAAAGTATTTATTTTGGCCTACACTTAAAACTGACGTCAACAAGTACATTCGATCATGCGTGGTTTGTGCCATTGCTAAACCGCCTAATCGACGACAGGGATTGTACACACCTCTGGCAGTTCCTAGTCAACCATGGGAATCTATTTCTATGGACTACTTGACAGGATATCCTACTACCAAACATGAGCATGATGCGATATTAGTAGTAGTCGACAGATTTTCCAAGATGGCCATTCTCATACCATGCAAGAAGACCACGACAACGCAACAGATTGCTTATCTCTTCTTCACACATGTTTGGAAACACTTTGGTTTAATGACAACCATTACTTTCGACCGAGATGCCAGATTCATCAGCATATTTTGGAAGACTCTCTGGAAACAGCTGGACACACGACTCTCATCGTCGACAGTTTTCCATCCGCAAACCAACGAACAAACAGAAGTTGTGAATTGCTTGGTAGTACAACTGCTTCTCATGTACAACCACAAGCATTGACGAACATGGGATGAATTATTCCATACATACATCACAACTACAATATTTCTTAGCACAGCTCTATGGGAAAGAGTCCATTTGAGATATGTTACGAATTTCAACCCTCAGTGCCTATCGACTTGATCAACTCCTCGACACAGTTGAACTCCGATACCGACTACAGCTAGCGGGAAGTTGATAAAGCCTTGAAGTTTCGAGATCATATTTGTGACATCTAGAAGCAAGCACATGACATGTTGCAACAAGCAAATGAGAAATCTAAGGCCCGAAATGACAAGCATTGTATTCCTCATTCATTCCAAAAAGGGGTTAAGATCTGGTTACATCTCAAGAAGGAGCGCTTCACCGGTTCATTCAAGAAGCTTAAACCTTTGCGATATGGTCCGTACAGTATTCTTTGACATATTGGAGAAAATGATTTCCAGCTCGAAATTCCTGCATGGCTGGGTATGCATCCAGTATTCAATGTGGATTTACTTTGACCATACCATGAACCACTATTGGAATAGAACAACTTACCGACAAAAGAACCCGACGACATCAATCCAGATGTTCCAGAGCCTCTCCCTTGCGACACCATTGTGGGACAACAAGTAAGCCTTACAAGGACGAATACAATTCCCTTATTTCAGGTTGCTAAAGTCGGATAGATCCCAACAAAAGGAAAGTGGTACTCTGCTACTAAATTGACCGACAAGTTTCCTCACCTTCACGAGCAAACAATGGGGACCATTGTTTCTTAAGGAAGGAGATCTGATCCACATTGTAGTTGGAATTATTGTTAGATGCTAACTTCGACACATCTTCGACTAGTAATCGACTTTGACACATATTCGACCAGTAATCGATGTCGACACAACTTCGACAAGTTCTGACTTTGACATGGCTTTGAAAACTCTGCGACTTCGACAAGTTCCGCGACCTAACAATTTCGCGACGTCAACATGTAGCGTTGACCTACGACCTACGACTGTCGAACTTGGACAGACTGTCTCTCGGTCTTCCAGTCGACTGTAACGGTTGAACTTCCGAACCGTTCTAAATTATTTTGTAACTAAACGTAATGGGAAGGCACCCAAGCGTCTCAACATTCTATATGAGCATGTATAATATTGTAACATACATCAATCGATGATCTCATATCTAATAATAAAGAAGACCAGTTCGCATTCCTACATATTGCTTGTGTATATTTGTGTTTTTTCTATGTAGTCTATTCCTGCTTTGCGCATTCTAATTATTAATCTTCTGCCATAACATAGCCGACTCATTCATTCAAACTGTTTTCCCCCTCGTGCTTCCTGGCCACATGGGGATCAGTTGGCTCAGGTTCAGTTGCCATAGTTACCCTGTAGAGTCCCTTGCTCCTCAACATGATCTCCATTTGCGCTTTCCAGTCAAAATAATTGAATGGAGTGAGGATGATCTGATGTGACTGATCCATGGCAGCTCTGAAATAGCTTTTAGAGTGGTTTGGGTGTGCCCCAAGATGATTTGTTTCACCCTCTGGGTGATTGAATGCGCCCTGTAGATGACTGAATGCGCCCTCCTTGAGATGGTTGGATCCTGTAAGACAATCAATGGAGAAAATAATAGCTTGATAGCTCTCACATCATGTGAAATTTAGTTCACACCATGATATGATCAAGAAATTACAACTCTCACAAGTAATTCTCACACAACTAGTCAAGAAAACTGAAAAACAGTCACATATGATGCAAACAAAATTACTCTATGAATAATAATACATCAACCAACATTTGGCAAGTAATAAGATGTCAATATATAGAATTACATCAGATATTCAAATGCATAAGGATGCCATTCGAATCCTCACAAAAGCAGACTTACTAAAATTATGCAAAACCCCCCTAGGTGGCAAGTGTGTTCTCCAAGTCACTCCAAAGGATCACAAATTTATGATTTAGTGATTAGATAGTGATGTGTGATGGAAAAACATGCCAAATCCAAAATTTGGAAGGAATAAACATCATGGAGGATGAGTTGGCCAAAAAATAGTTATGACTAGTCAACTAGCTTTTACCTTTCACAAAAAAGTGGTAACAAGCAGTAAAAGCAACTAATGCGCCTTTCTATTCTAGGATTAGCTAAAAATAGCCAGAATATTATCCAGGATCTCAAGGAATGCGCTCTAGTGGGTTTAGGAGTATTTTGGTCCACACAATGATGTTTTAGGCCAGATACCTAGTCTAATACATAGGAATTAATCATAAAATGATTAATTAATGCTACTATGGTAATAAATGACATAGATGGGTTTTAAATATTCCAACATATGGTGGTTGGATTGTGGGATCCCTTAGGTGTCAATCTCATTGATATCACCCCCTAAATGTATGCAATATATAATCCAAAGTTCTCTCAAACCTCTCATAAGGCATATTTTTAGAGTTATCTTATAACATAGTAGCCTTATCAAAGTATAAAAATGTTTAACCCTTCATTTTCCTTGTGTTATGTAGATGTTAGGATATTTTGGGATAGTCAAAGGAATGGTCTTCAAATTTATTTTAGATCTGCTACAAGGTCAATAAAGGGACCTTTTGGCTTAGGATCAGGGTTGCCAAGAAGGTGGGACTTAGGAGGAGCCAAAGGGAGGGAAATCAAAGAAATGGAGAGGGAGATGAGAGAGAAGGAAGGTGAAAGGAAGAATAGGAGAGGGAGGAAGAAAAAAGATAAGGGAGGAAGTGTAGGGTAGCGAAGTTTAGAGGAAGGGAGTGAAGGTGGTGAATGGGAGAAAGGGGAAAAGGGGATAGGAGAAGGAGAAAGGTAGCGAGGGTTAGAAAGGGAGGAGCGAGGGAAAAAAGGAAAAAGGGAAGAAGGGAGGCCACTAGGGCTTTAGGTCTACAATTAGGGTTTTAGGGGGTAGGTTTTAGGTTTTTGAATTTTAATTTTATTGAAAATTATGTTCAAAAGATAAAATCAGACCTAATTAACAATAAACACAAATTTAACCCAAAATAATATTTGCACATGTAAAATTAGGGATTTTTAGGGCTCCTAAAATTTCTCCCTAGGGTTTTTAGGGACAAGAAAGGCAGGACGAAATTATAGGAGGAAGGGCCGAAATTTTAGGGAGGCCAAAAATTGCAAATTTTTTTATTTTATTTTAATTTTGAGGTTTTTTGTTATAAAAATGCAGACCTAATTTTAACCCTAATTCTACCATGAAAATACAAGTTTAACCTAGCGATAATATTTACAAAAATACAAACTAGGGTTTGATGTAGAGAAAATGAACAAACTTAGGGTTTTAAGGTTTTACCCTAACCATAGGGAATCAAGGAAGATGGCATTCCTTTTGAGAAAGGTACTTGCAATTTTTTTCAAACTAGGGCCTTCTTGAACAACCAAAAGAGTTGGTTAAAGGAGGCCTAGTTAGGGCAAAACTTGGAGACCTGAAGCTCAAGCTTGAAATGACTCCTTCTAGAGGAGGTCCTTCAAAATACTAGGGTGATTAAAGGATGAAAATGACTTAGATTAGACAAAATGCAACATTAATGGCTACCATTCAACCAAGAAAAAGCATCATCATTCAACATCTAACAAGAAGAGATCAAGAGAAGAACTTAGATACCTCGTTGTGCATGTGTTAAGAAAAAAACTCCAGCATCACCTTAGCAAGAAGCATGAACAAAAGAGACTTCAAATATTTTGCTTCAAACCATCAAGAATAACCTTCCTCAAGAGGTTCACATCAATCCAAGATCCCTAAGAAGGGTTAAAAAGTAACATAGTGTTTTATCCCATAAGTTGTTATGTTAAAATGAAGTGAGGAGAAGTCTATTTATACTTTCTCACACTCACTTGAAAAAAATAAAAACATATCCAAGCCGACATGCCTTTTAAAATGTCAATTTGAAATTATAGAATGTCAACTTAAAATTAAAACAAAAATAATATAAAATAATCAAATGTGTGGGTAATTTGGGACATTTTCCCCAGAATTTACCCATACATGACTAAGCAGCTAAAAATAAGCATATCACTCCGTTTTGAAGACTGGAGTGCGGAGGCGAGGGGGGGGGGGGGTCATCATACCCCATCTAACCCCAACAATAGTGTAAATCCCTCAACGCCCCCCCCGAAATGTGGCCTGGCATGGAGGATGACGTCATCAACAAGAGGAGCCCAAGGAGAGAGGGCGTTGGTGAGTTGGAGAACCAGGAGGGTGTGGAAGGTGACCTGGAGAAGAGACATGTGCTTCAATGATGAAAAATGTGCCACCAGGATGATAAATCAAGGTGGGGTTTATGTGACCCAGTGACCCACCCCTGGAAGCCCTGAACACCAACCTCAAGGCTTCAAGCCCTTTCATGAGGCAGTAAGCTATGCCATTAATCATAGTACTTACAAGGGAGAAACTAGAGGGTTTGGCCATAACCCCTACCGTCAGAAAAATCCTAGGTAACACTCCTCTTGGTCATAAAAATTACACCCTCTCCCTGGGGCATATCTGCAGGTGCACTGGTACTAGTACCACGTAATAAGGAGAACGAGCATTATCTGATTCTCACACTTTTTTAATTACAATGATGCTGAGGAAAATGAGCACTATCCCTTTCTCACAGTTTTTCCGTTCAAATGAAGAGGAAGAGGATAATGGGATCATTCTTACACATTTTGTATTTAGAGTGAAGAGGAAAATGAGTGGATTTATTTTTTCACATGTTAGTAATTTTAAGAAACATGAGGAGAATTGGCCCTTTCTCACTCTTTTATGTTGAGAAGGAGCACTGGCCACACATTATAAATTCGACTAAGGAGGAAAATGAGCATGGGCCCTTTCTCACACTTTTGTAATTTGATTGAGGAGGAGAAGGATCATTATCCAATTCTCACACATTTTTAATTAGAGTGATGACGAAGAGAAGGAGCACTAGCCCTTTTTCATAGTTTTGTCATTCGTATGAAGAGGGAAAGGATAATGGGATCATTGTCACACATTTTGTACTTAGAGTGAGGAGGAAAAGGAGTGGATTTATTTTTTCACATGTTAGTAATTTGAAGAAACATGAGAATGGGCACTGGCCCTTTCTCACTCTTATATGATGAGAAGAAGAACTGACCACAAATTATAATTTTTACTGAGGAGGAAAATGAGCATGGACCCTTTCTCACACTTTTGTTATTTAAATGAGGAGGAGAATGAGAATTATCCCATTCTCACACTTTTTTAATTAGAGTGATGAGGAGGAGAATGAGCACTATCCCTTTCTCACAATTTTGTCACTCGAATAAAGAGGGAAATCATAATGGGATCATTCTCATACATTTGTACTTAGACTAAGGAGGAAAAAGAGTGGCCTTATTAGTTCACATGTTAGTAATTTAAAGAAAGATACTGGCCACACATTATAAAATTTACTGAGGAGCATAAGGATCATGTGTCCTTTCTCACACTTTTATAATATGAGTAAGGAGGTGAAAGAGCACTATCCCATTCTCACATTTTTTAAATTAGATTGATGATGAGAGGAGCACTACCCATTTTTCACAATTTTGTCACTCAAATGAATAGGGAAAACATAATGGGATCATTCTCACACTCTTCTATCATGGGGTCATTCTCAGCTTCAAACAAGGAGGAGAAGAGCATCAACACTTTCACACTCTTATATAATTTACTTTAGGAGGAGAAGGAGCAAGATCATTTTCTCATACTATTGTAATTAGATGATGAAGAGAAGGAAAAGGAGCACTATCTCCTTCTCCAACCTTTTCTCACTCTTCTATCATTCAATTAAGGAGGAGAAGGAGCATTGGTCGTTTTTCACACTTTTTTGGTTAGAGTGACGAGGAAAAGCAAAAGGAGCATAGGCCCCTTCGCTGGCCCTTTCTCATGTCACTTCTATAATTTGATTGAGGATAAGGAATATCAACAATTTATGGGTCTTCTGTCATTTATTTTAGAAGGAGAAGGAGCACTACTAGCACTTCTCATTGACTTTCGTAATTAGAGTGATCAGGAGAAGAAGAAGGAGCATTGGCTCCTTCTCTATCCCTTTATCACTCTTCTATCATTAAATTGAGGAGGAGAAGGAGCACTAGCATTTTCTCATACTGTTGTAATTAGAGTGATTAGGAGAAGGAGATGCACATGCACCTTCTTTGTCCCTTTCTCACACTTAAATAATTTAATTGAGGAGGAGAACGTGCATCAACACTTTATCACTCTTCTATACTTTACTTTAGGAGGATAAAGAGCATTGGATCCTTCTCCAACCCTTTCTCACTCTTCTATCATTCAATTGAGGGGGCGGATGAGCAATGGACCCTTCCCACACTTTTTTAGTTAGAGTAGCTAGGACAAGGAGAAGGAGCACTAGCTTTTTCTCATTCCTTCATAATTTTAGTGATGAAGAGAAAGATAAGGAGCACCAACACTTTCTCACTCTTATATCATTTACTTTAGTAGGAGAAGGATCACTAGCCTTTTCTCATTCTTTTGTAATTAGAGTGATGCGGAGGAGGAGAAGGAACACTGGCTTACTCTCTGGCCACTTTTCACTCTTCTATCATTTAATTGAGGAGGAGAAGGAGCACTAGCATTTTTTGATACTTTTGTAATTAGAGTGACGAGGAGAAGGAGAAGGAGCATAGTCCCCTTCTATGTCCCTTTCTCACACTTCTGTATTTTGAGTGAGGATGAGGAGCCCTATCCCATTCTCACACTTTTTTAATTAGAATGATGAGGATAATGATTACTATCCATTTCACATATTTTTGTCACTCCAATTAAGAGGGAAAGGATAACAAGCTTATTCTCACACATTTGTATTTAGAGTGAGGAGGAAAAGGAGTGGATTTATATTTTCACATGTTAGTAATTTGAAGAAATGCGAGAAGGAGCAATGTCCCTTTCTCACTCTTTTATTATTTAATTGAGGAGGATAAGGAGCATCAACACTTTCTTACTCTTATGTAATTTAATTTAGGAGGAGAAGGAGCACTAACACTTTCTTATACTATTGTAATTAGTTGATTAAGAGAAGGAAAATGAGCACTAGATCCTTCTCCAACCTTTTCTCACTCTTCTATCATTCAATTGAGGAGGAGAAGGAGCATTGGCCATTTTTTACACCTTTTTAGTTAGAGTGACGAGGACAAGCAGAAGGTCCATAGGCCCCTTATTTGGATCTTTCTCATGTCACTTCTATAATTTAATTGAGGAGGATAAGTCATATCAACATTTTCTCGGTTTTCTATCATTTATTTTAGGAGGAGAAGGAGCACTATCACTTTCTCATTCTTTCGTAACTAGAGTGATCAGGAGAAGAAGAAGGTGCACTGGCTCGTTCTCTAGCCCTTTCTCACTCTTCTATCATTTAATTTTGGATGTGAATGAGCACTAAAATTTTATCATACTTTTGTAATTAGAGTGATGAGGAGAAGGATAAGGAGCATAATCCCCTTATCTATCCCTTTCTCACTTATATA